>CM044433.1:70002903-70049682 GCA_024363595.1 Xenopus borealis | reverse complement strand
CTAGACCTGCGCTCCCCTGCGGCTGAACGCAACCAAACGCAACGCAGGGGAGCGCAGGTCTAAAACGCCTGTGTGTAAGGGCCCTAAGTCTACTAGAAAACCAATTAAACATTAAAGGGATACTGTCATGGGACAAAATGTTTTTTTCCCCCCAAAATGCATCAGTGAATTGTGCTGCTCCAGCAGAATTCTGAACTGAAATCCATTTCTCAAAAGAGATTTTTTAGATTTTTGAAATCTGACATGGGGCTGGACATAGTCATTTTCCCAGCTGCCCCAAATCATGTAACTTGTGCTCTGATAAACTTCAGACACTCTTTACTGCTGTACTGCAAGTTGGAGTGATATCACCCCTCCCTTTATCCACACCAGCAGCCTAACAGCAGAACAATTGGGAGGTAACCAGATAACAGCTCCCTAACACAAGATAACAGCTGCCTGGTAGATCTAAGAACAGCACTCAATAGTAAAAACCCATGTCCCACTGTGACTCCTTCAGTTACATGGAGAAGGAAAAACAACTGCCTGCCAGAAAGCAGTTCCCACCTAAAGTGCTGGCACAAGTCACATGACCAGGAGCAGCTGGGAAATTGACAAAATGTCTAGCCCCATGTCAGATTTGACAATTGAACATAAAAAAAAAATCTGTTTGCTCTTTTGAGAAATGGATTTCGGTGCAGAAGTCTACTGGAGCAGCACTATTCACTGATGCATTTTGGAAAAAAATGTTTTCCCATCACAGTATCCATTTAATTGAATATCCAAATAACCTTTTATTACATATTAGAGCTATAATTGTGTGGAGCATTTCATTAGATAATAATAACAAGGAAGCAGAGACAATTTAAGTGAACATGATGTGCTGATTTTACAGTGGCTATAGCAAGGATTTAATTGAAGCCTTCTCATGGAACTGTTCTGATTGTCTGAGTCACTAAGAAAAAGTAAAAACAAATATTTCTTCACTTTCAGGCTAGCATCTGCAAAGTTTCCTAGGGGACACTTCTCTCATGTGTTTATTGATGAGGCTGGTCATGCTGTGGAACCAGAATGTGTGACTGCTATAGCAGGTATAGTTGCACTAAACAAACAGCTAGAAAATCTTTTCCTATCGAAACGGTAAAAAAGTGTGTTTTTTAAATTAATGAAAATATAATGTAATTTTTTTCCTACACAAGTGAAATGTGTGCTGCATACCCATAAAAAATATTCTGACCTTATATTTACTGCACAAGCAGAAATCCTCAGGCTTCAGTTCTTGTTTTGTCTTGACATTTGCTTTATTTATTTGCTTTATTTTTAGCCTGGCAGAAAAAATGTTGGGTTGCTGGTCCTGATGATCTTGAGTTGTCTCATATTTTAGCAATAAAATTAGTCTGTTTATAGTTGTGTGTTTTTTTTTTGTTTTTTTTTGGAAAATGGGATGGGAGTAACCGTAAAGTTATTCAAATTAAAAAAGACAACACACTGATGATTTACAATACAAGTTCCTGATTCCCCAACCTCTCCGATTGTTTCGCTGGGTGTCTGGAAGAGAGGTCGGCACCTCTCCTGATTGCATATGGAAAAAAGAATCTCCAAACACTCGTCAGCAGGTGAAGTGGGGTGAACCCCTGCACGTTTATTTAAGTGAAGTAATATAACGTTACATCACTTAACTTAAACGCGCAGGGGTTTGCCCCGTTTCACCTGCTGACGAGTGTTTGGAGGTTCTTTTGTCCAAGCAAACTGATGGTGCCTGCCTTCAGGATCATAGCAGCATTGTATATGACCGATTACATGCCAGAGAGATGAAGAGGCTGTATTCATGGTATTAGCATTCATAGTATTAACAGTAGTAGTCATGATAAGGTTCGTATTAATAGGATTAGTATCAGATGTGTTAGTATTACTGGTATTTGAATAATACTGAGTATGTGAAATTAGTCATAATATCAGTAGTAGTAGTAGGAACTGGCACCGGTAGTAAAGTTAGTATTTGCATTATTAATATTGGTTATTTTGTTAGTATTCACAGTTTGTAGCATTTGTAGTATCAGTAGCATTCATAGTATTAGCAGTAGGATTGGTGGTATTAGTTGTCTTGGTGGTATTAATAGTGCATTTAGTAATATAAATAGTGTTGCTAGTGTTCACAGTATTGCTAGTATTCGTATCAGTAATTGTTGTAGTATTACTGTTGGTATTAAAGTACCATGAATATTGGTAGTGTTATCAGTATGAACTGTTCATACATTTGTAGTATTACTAGTGGCATTAATAGTAATTAGTATTACTGGCAGCAGTGATCATATTGGTAGTAGTATTGGTGATAGTAGTAGTAGTAGTAAAAGTCTGGTATTAGCAGTAGTAGTAGTAGTGTTAAGGTAATTGTTATTCATAGTAGTAGCAGCAGTATCTGCCATTAGTCATTATTGTATTATCATCAGTTGTCTTGCTGCTGGTAGTAATAATATTATTGTGGTACTGGCATTTTTCACATTCATTGTGTTTATTTACATACATATTTAGTATTGGCAATGTTTTATTATTAGTATTGGTAGCATTAGTATTCATATTAACAGCAATATTAAAAATATTGGTAGTAGTATTAGTATGGATGATATTTGCGGTATCAGTAGTAGCAGGTATCATATTCAGTATATTTGTATTAGTGTAAGAAGTGTTAGAGTTGGTAACATTAGTGGTATTCCTAGTATTTGTAATGTTAGCAGCAGCTTTGGTTCATTAGTAGTATTCACAGCATTAGTTTTCATAGTATTGGTAGTCTTCGTGTTGGCAGTATTAATAGTAGCATTCGTACTAGTTGTAGTATTTGGGGCATTGGTAATTGTATCACTGGCATTAGTAGAGCTGGTATAATAAGTACTAGTAGTAATTTAAATAAGTTGGTCATGTAGCAAAATAATTTTCACTCCCAACAGTCTATATTCTCTTGTCTTTCTGAAGGTATTCTGGATGTCATAGATCCAGAAAACAATGTGAATGGAGGACAACTTGTTCTTGCTGGTGACCCGAAGCAGCTCGGCCCAATACTTAGATCTCCTATTGCCATAGAAAATGGATTAGGTAAGATACCACTTTTGATGGCGTTCTTCACCGGTCTCTGATTTTAATTCCACATTTTAACTTTTCATTTGTGATTACCTGTGCTATTCTGTCTAGTCTTTCAATCCATCTTTGTCCACTTTCTACCTTATTGGCTGTATTCCTGGGAGTAAAAGCTAAATAATATCGAAATACTGTTGGTATACTCCATAGTATGACGACAAAGCAAGAATTGCTTTGTGTCCAGCATGGTATGTTTCTACAATGTGTAGAAATAAGTGCATGTAGCACATTTAATAATGATCACTGATATGTCTTTCTGATACTATATTTATTACAATGGTGCTGCTGTAGGATAGCTAATTAAAACAGTTTTTTTTTCTTTAACTGATGCATTTGTTTATGTATCTATAAATGTTACAATATGTGTCTTTTTAGGTATCTCTTTGCTGGAAAGGCTAATGACCCAGAATGACCTCTACAAGAAAGTGGATGACTGTTATAACCCGAAATTTGTCACTAAATTACTCAGGAACTACAGGTTCATCCTTTCATTTAGATTATGCAACAAGTGGTAATAATGCTCAATATGCCCATGCAGATCAAAGTACAGATATGGGATCCGTTAACCCGGAAACCCATTATCCAAAAGCTCTGAGATGGGATGGCCATCTCCCATAGGGGCAAATTCACTAAAGCACGAAGCGTATAACGCTAGCGCTAATTAGCCAGCGTGACGTCAATTTGTAACTTCGCAAATTCAATAACACCGATAACTAGCGTAGATAACTAGCGTAACTTTGCACCCTTACGCCAGGTGAAGTCGCGCACTGACGAAGGATCGCAATTACACAAATTCACTAAGATTCTTTTACATTACCTTTCTTACCCCTATGTTCCTCTATGAGGGGGCTGCCATATTTGTGCAGCAGGAGTCCATTAGCATTCAAAACTCTGACTGGCTGTGAAGGGACAGTCAGGATGGCAAAACAGTCAGGTTTAGGGAATTCAAGTAACAATAACTTACAAAAGCAGAATCTATGAAAAACTATCAACATGACCTGTAGGTAACTTTTAATGTAGATTAATATTTTGAAAAGGAAATGTTTAGTGTCAATATCCCTATACATTCTGTAATTTGGATCTCCTAAAGATCCCTTATGCAAAAAGCTCTAGATCCAGAGCATTCTGGACAACAGGTCCCATACCTGCACCACTGTGTACTAGACAACTGTATATTCAAACTCATCTGTTTCAATTACTCTTTCTCATTGGAAATTTCTTTTATTTCCACACTATTGATCTTTCTCTCATATCCTTTTCTCCGTTTTACTGTTAATTGGAAAATACATTCTTCTAAAAGATTGGGCATTATGGAGATATCTCCAAGGAATATAAAGCTATTCACTTTGGGTTTTAGATTGATTGATTTAATTTTTGCATGAGACTTCCAAATTTGCCCACAATTCTTCAGCAGCAGCTGGGGAGATTTTCTATTGAAAAAACATGTGGCAAGCAAGGGCTGCCCTTTAGGTTACCTAAAGTAAATAAATATGACAAAAATCAGTTTTCTTTTATTTATTGCACAACATGTTTCAGACCAAAGAGGTCCTTCCTCAGGTGCTGATTAAAAAATTTTGATTTTTTAAATCATCACCTGAGGAAGGACCTCTTTGGTCTGAAACATGTTGTGCAATAAATAAAAGAAAACTGATTTTTATGGCATTTGACCCCTGGAGTACTCATTGAATTGATTTGCAAGATTTTGGGAGCTTGGCGACTTCCTACTCCATTGGAGGCCACCCTACTCGGATAACTGGAAGAAGTTTTTTGCCAAAAATTTATTTGACTAAATAAATATGACCCTGCATGAAGGGGCTAAATGGCAGCAATAATCTAATAATCCTATTTTCTGTATCCCCTGCAGACTTACAATGTTTGAAAGTTTTTTTAATTTTTTTTAGAAAAGAGTAAATTAGAGCTGACAATTGAAGTGGTAAAACAAAATATATACACAATCCGTACAATAGATCACATTTAAATAGTTTTCCATCCATGACTGTATATATGTGTGACTGTGCTCTTGACATAGATCAGCATAGCCTTCCCACGTAAACCACTTGCCAACATTACCCTTCCTCTTTGTTCGCTAGATCTCACCCTAGTGTCCTAAAGATTCCCAATGAACTGTTTTATGACAATGAGCTTCAGGTGGCTGCAGATGAGATGATAACAAAAAGTTATTGCAACTGGGAAAAACTTCCTCAAAAGGTAAAAAAAAAATTCACAGTGCGTATATAGGTTCCAAAAAAATGTTCTTTGATGTAATCTGCTAAAAAGTTTTACTTGAGATCAATATTTTTACACAATATAGTATATTTTCCAATGAAATGATGACATGGCTGTATAGAGAATAAATGCTATTCTCATGTACCTGTGAGTATACATACACTGTATAAATGAGTATATATGCGAGTATACATTTCTAGTTGGGGCTTATTTTGTGTGGTATAGTTTATCAAAAGTAAGACCGGTTCCATGGTAGCAGATTTAAATTTTACATTTAATTTTTTTTTTTTTTTTTTTTTTAAGGGATTTCCAATAATTTTTCATGGTGTTCTTGGAAAAGATGAACAAGAAGGCAACAGCCCCTCCTTTTTTAATGTTAATGAAATTGAAGAACTGTTCATATACCTCAAAGCTCTGTTTGAGACACAGGGCAGGAATGGTTTGGGCAAAATCACTCCCAAGGAAATTGGCATCATCTCTCCCTACAGGAAACAGGTAAAATATGTGGGCCAACTCTGTTTTCTAACCACACCCATCCAACACCAGCTGTAAGAACGAGTTAAAAAAAAAATACAAGATTAAAGCAACTCATAACCTTGCAGATGGCACATTACAAACCAAATATTACAGGATAAAAGGATTACAGGACAAACCAAATATTACAAGATATTAGTTTTCACTTGGAAGTGTATGATATATCTGGATAACTATGATAAAGCACATGTAGATCAGTTAGGGGAACAAGGGTTTCTAATTTTAATTAAAACCTTAGAAAGCTGCTCAAGGGTAAGTTTGTTTGTAACTGCAGATATTAAAGTCTTCAAATTGTCATGGTTTTTTTTTTGTTTTTTTTTTTAAGGTGGAGAAAATTCGCCAAGCTATTAAAAGTGAACTTGATGCTGTTCCTGATATCAAAGAACTGAAGGTAAAGTAAAATGCTGGCAATTATTTAAAATGCTCACCAGCCAAGAATGGCTCTTGGTTTACAAAACACTACAGACGAATACACCTGCAATATAGTACATATATAAAAAAAATCTATGAATATCTAACTTGTCATCAGATGACTTGTATTGGAATATTTGCACAATTCAAGTTTACCTCAAATGTTTGAAGAATGAAAACCAAAGAATGCTGTAGCGTAGCAGGTGGTTCCATTTACTCTTAGATTTTAAAGTGATTGTGTACTGTAGATGTCAAGTCTAACTTCATGCTTTTTCCATACAGAGTCTATTTATTGTGATCATTTTTTACCAAAGGCTTGTTGAGGTGTTTACTGCCCCTTTGAATTTCCATTAAAAAATATATTGTCTTTTAAGATAACTGTTTAGGACTCTTGGCAATTCTGTTCTGTAAGAAAGTTCTGGTAATAATTGCTCATTACTAAGGGGTTTAGTCACTAAAATCAGAATTTCTCATTATTTTAATAAATAAAACCCCAAATCCCATCCCTGATTTTGCCTTATTTATTTATTGATAAAATTACTCAAATCGAATCGGTAAAACAATCAAAACTGAAAACGCAAATCGTATGATTTTTTTTAAAAAACTTTTCTCCCAAATCGATTGACTTTTTTTAGGGTTTTTGCCCTGAATTTTTTTGGATTGGGCTCAACCCAGCACAAACCACAATATCTTCAAACTGGGATAGGGACATCTCCCATTGACTTAAACATGACCTTGTATGGTCTGATGTGGCAGATTTTTGTATTCAGGCTTTTTGCAGCATCGGGGTATAATAAATCTCAAAAATTCAAGTTCTTCTCCACAAAAAAGTTTTTTGTCCCAAAAAGGCTGACTGGATAAATTCAGGGTTTAGTAAATAACCCTCTAAATGTATTGTATGTATGGTATTTGTTTGGAATGTAACATTCTTTTAATTTGACTGCAAAATTCACTGACAAACCATTGTCTCATTTTTTTTTTTTAAGGTTGGATCAGTGGAAGAATTTCAAGGTCAGGAGCGAAAAGTCATTCTCATATCCACAGTTCGAAGTTCTCCGGATTATGTCACATTTGATGAGAAATATAGCCTTGGATTCCTGAAGAACCCAAAGGTAAATGACACACGAGGTCATGGTTATGTAGGAACATATTAAGGCATAACAAATTGTGTTGCATTTCAAGTAAGCCCCAAAATTACACTACGTACCTGTATTTTCAATAGCATTTTAAAATTCTGACTAACACAACTGGTATAGACGCCAGGACCATATTGGGATTTAAAATCGGCCCTGGCATTTCCAGTAAATATTGACAGTCTATGGCCGTTAACAGCAGTCTCTCACAGATTGCCATTCTGTGCCTGGTGGACATCTTTTTAGTTTAACAACGTGGGACTTATTTTAGATTCTGAACCAGGGGATGGGCTCAGAATCAAATTCAAATTAATGACCCTGACATTCAAAACACTTCATAACTCTGCCCCACACTACATCTCTGAACTCTATATACTCACCCAACCAGGGCCGGACTGGGAGGAAAAAGCAGCCCTGGCAAAAGTATTAAAGCAGCCCATGTATTCCCCCGCATGCAAAGCATGATATATATTTCCAATCCCAAGGTTAACTAGAACTAGTGTTTATTAATAGAAATTTTAAGAGTCCATTACCATATAATCCCCAGCAATATTATACACCCTATGTGCTGGAACTGGCCCTTGCAACAAATATCTGATGGATTAGTGACCCTATGCTTAGATTATATTCTAAATTGTCCTTTGTGTGTCTCCAGCTAGACTATGCACCCTGGCAGATAAGAGGTATAATTACCATGTGTATCACAGGGCCAAAGTGTGGCATACTTGAGACTAGACTGTCTCATGCAATTAATGCTACATATCACAGTTTTCCATATACAGGCTAAAGTGACTGTTCAGATCACGAATACTCCTGTTGCCAACATACCTATCCTAAGCATAAAGGATTGGGTGTATACAAAGCAACTCTAATATTACTAACTGAAGTTGGCCAGAATTCCTGGTTCCTCCCATATGCCAGTACAGGTATGAGCACTAACAAATGCAGGCATTGGCTAAGCTGTGGCTGCCTGTTATGGACAGCTCATTTACATTTCTAAAGTGATTGGCTCATTTACCTATTAAAGACAGACCAAATTTGCATTTTTTAGGTGAGCATACCATTTACATTTTAAAGCAAGTGGCCCATCGGGCATTTGCCCAAACACATAGATTGCCAGTCTGGGCCTGCACCTAACTTGGCTTTGCTCCTCTACTGACCTGCTACTCAACTCTTCTCTGAGTACCTCCTCACATGCTCGCATTCAAGAATTTGCAAGGGCTGCACTCCTGGAATTCTCACCTACAGTCTATCCAACTTTCTCCCAACCTTTCTGCTTTCAAGAAATCTCTTAAAACTCACTTATTTAGAGAAGCCTACCCTGTTTAGCTATCAAATGCAATACTGCACCACATCTCTCACCCACTTAATTCTGCCCACTCCCATGCCTTTTGTACTATTCCCTTCCCTTTAGACTGTAAGCTCTTTTTGCACAGGGCCTTAACTATGAAGATTTTCATTCATCCAGGTCATGTTATATCTAATATAAGTAATTCTAAAACAATTGGACTTGCTAAGTAATCATTGAAGACATTTCACTACTCATCCGAGCAGCTTCAGTTCACCTTTTGTACCGGTATTGATTGTGATGTATGTAACGCCATATGTTCTATGTATATAATTCATGTGATTTAGTTGTATAAACACATTTACTCTACAGTGCTGTTGGCACTATATAAATAAATGTTAATAATATGTTAATAATAAACATGCGATTATTCCATAAAGCATTTTGCCATACACAGTGCTTTGTGTAAACCTGAGACATGACTTCGATGTGTTTTAAATCTTTTTTTTTTTTTGCTTAAATATCTTTATTTTTTCTTCTTTTCAATGCAGAGGTTTAATGTGGCTGTTACTAGAGCAAAGGCATTGTTAATTCTTATCGGCAACCCAAGGATACTTAGGAAAGATCCACACTGGTCTATGTGAGTATAAGATGTACCTTTTATGAATAACATTATGAACAGACCCCTAATATGATTACCAATGTGATAAATAAGATGTATGAAGTTTTCCTAGCATCTTGTATCCTTTATTCAGGAAGAAAGAAGTGTAGATAGCAGTTTCTTTCTTTAATGGGCATATGGACAGACAGTTGGCAATGAGATATTAAAATAGTTGTTGCATGTCCCGGGCAACCTTCTCTGCTGCTAGATTGCAGCTTGTTACTTTAGTGTCGATTAACTATGTGACACCCTTCAGGGAAAAACTGCATGCATTTTACAGTAAGAACTGTTGGCCACCAGTGGAATGATTGAGTACTGATGTCCCACTGCCAGGGCTGGGTCAATTAGAAATGCATGGTATACTGTGAAACTTAGTGGTTCACATATTTGCTATGAGCCTCTCTGATGATTAACAGTAATACATTGCATACTTATTTAGCAGTATAATACTGCCACCTTCTGATACAGTGTTTACACAGCTGTTGCAGAAGCACTTTTTCTCATCCAATGTGTTATTCAGGGTTATTAAGACATAACTGCATTGAGATAGTTTCCAACATCTTACAAGAGAGTCAGACAAGCAGATAACATGAAAGAAGGCTGGAAATGCAAAACACACACATAGTAATTTATATTGCCATTATGTTATAACTTGGTATATAGCGTATATGCATCAAAACTAAAGAATCAACCCTGCAGCATCTGCTTTTAGAACAGACAACTAAATTTCTGATGGATGACTTTTGACAATCCCTAGAGCACACTCTGCACGTGTAATGGCACTGGTACTCAAAAGATGCCCAAACAAATCCAAGATGGCAGGCTTCTTTGAACAACTTTGAAAGCATGTATTGTTGCTGTTATAGGGTTGCTGAACTCGTTGGTACAGTTTACTACGTAAAATACTGCATTGGTTTCCTTTAATGCCTAAGGGAAGTCCATGAGTTCAGGTATGATTTGTATCTATAAGAACCTTAGGCCATAAACATTTTGGGTAAAATACAGAATTGAGATCAGTTTTTGCACTTAAAGGAAGATCAAAAAAATTAAAGTAATAAAAAATGACAGTGTTGCCCTGCACTGATAAAACTGCTGTTTTTGCTTCAGAAACACTACTATTGTTTATATAAATAAAATAAGCTCCTGTGTAGCAATGGGGGGCAGCCATTCAAAGGAGAAAAGGCTCAGGTTATACAGCAGATAAGCTCTGTAGAACACAATGGTGTTATCTGTTATCCACTATTTAACCTGTACCATATAGACTTTTTTCAATTTCCGCCATTGCTACACAGCAGCTTGTTTATATGAACTATAGTAGTGTTTCTGAAGAGAACATAGCAGTTTGACCAGTGCAGGACAAAACTACATGATATTTTCATTACTTTAATGCACTTTAATTTTTGGTGTTCTTTTAAAACTTTCAATGGCAGGTATGTGAAGGTTCCCCATGCACCAGCCAGTAGGCAATAGCTATTTTGTGCATTACGGCAAAAGCACAAATGGCTATTGCAGGCAATCTTTAGCATCATTGGCAGAGGATAACATTTAAATTGCGCCAGAGAAATATCACTTGGAAACTTGACCGTCAACCTGGATGATGACATGCTATGTATGCCAATGCTTTTACTTTTACTTTGTTCATGGACATTATATTCATAAATTGTTTACAACTTTTTGCCTAGGTTTCTGAAATATTGTTCCGATAATGGTGGTTACACGGGCTATCCACTTGAAGATGTGCTTGATGATAGCGGTATAGCAGATCTTCTGGCTGACCTAGATATAAGTGACCCACCACCTGGTAAGTTGGTCCAACCTCCTTCTGTTGAAGAGTCGGTAATTGTCACAACTGACACACATATGAAGATGCTTACTGTATATTATAAACTGTGGAGTTTTGTATTATAGACTCTCTGGAGGCAAAACCAGAGATGCAAAACTACTAAAAGTAAATTTATATGTTGAGTTTTTCACCTGTACAGAATTATGATGCAGTGTAACAAATAAAACCAAACCTATACAGTCCCACTGACTAGACCACTCAGACATAGTGAATACCCAGTGCATCTCCCCAGGGTGGGCTTACCAGTGCACTTAAAGGAGAAGGAAAGCTTCCGAGGCATTTTAATGGCAATAAATTAGCTGCAATGTTGCAAGATGGAATTCTTATTCAGTAGAATGTTTTACCAGTAAAGTAAAAAGATCTAGAAGCTCTGTTTGTTTAGCATAGCGGTTGCAATATGCTCATGCCTGGGCAAGGAGGTTTCATCTGAAGGCAGGAAGTCTGTCAAAAGAAACACTGCATTTCTTTCCTTCTATTGTTTATACATGGGCTTCTTTATCAGAGGACTCAGAGCAGCATTACTTTAAGGGTTTACTGGTATATTTAGGTGGACCTTTCTGATAAGGCTTACTTAGTTTTAACCTCTCCTCCTGTAAACCCCAGAAGGAACTTTTGTTGACATTGAGACTATAATTGATTAGGTATCAGGCTTAGTTTGAGAAAAAGCACAGATGGCCCAATACGGTATGATTAAGTTAGGTGAAGAGGGATGCGTCTGTTAGATGATATAGAGAGTCCTCTTGTAATCCAGCTGACCAGTTGTTCAGTCTGCTTGGTATAGTATGTAGGGTTGCTACTGGTCTTCCTATACAGTATATTTATCCCTTCTCCCTATTAATAACACTGGGATCAACCCACATTTTTACCAGCCAGGTGGCAACCCCAATAGTATGTATGACCAACTTAAGGTACTGTGCACTTATCATATTGCTACTTACATACAGACTTTGTCATATAGTTGGTAAGGCTAAAGCTGGCCATACACAGGAAGATCTGCTTGTCTGGCAATGTCTCCAAACAAGTGGAACTCTCAACGATATGCCCACATTGAGGTGGGCCCTAGGGCAAATGGATCAGAATGGAGGAGATGTGTGTGTGGTCGAATTGCGGGACTGCATCAACGCACAGATGTGGCCGCAATCCAACAGGATTTTTTAACCTGACTGAGATCTGGCTGACTTTCCAAACTGTCCTGTATTTCGTGGGACGGTCCCAATTTTGAGCACTGAACTCCCAGTCCTGGATTGTTAATGAAATGTCTCAATGTTCTCTTTGTATCTTTTTCTGGCTATTCAGTGCAAGAGATAAAAGTTTCTAACTTAAATGGCACCTATTGTTTAAACAAGTTACCCCCAACCAAACGTGTGGGCTGATAGAGCCCGCACCTTTGGTTGGGGGTAACTTTTTTAAACGATGGGTGCCCTTTAATTGGCTTTTGGCTGAGAGCCCAGAATACATGGCAGGTGCACTTCAATACTTTTGTAACAGGTTAAGATGAGAAAAGAAGCAATTGCTACAATTAAAGATAAGCAAAGAAGCATTTGTAACTATTTAAGATAGCAAGTCTCTTGGGGAAACTGACTTGCAGCTAAAAGGGGTAATTCACCTTTATTAGCAAAATAATAATAACCCATAAAAACCAAAGAAATGTGTTCGAAGTTGCCACAAAACGAAAAAAAAGCATCGCACTCAGAACTGCAAATTTTTTGTCCCTCTTTCCATTTTCCAAAAAGTTTGTTGGTATTGGAATGACATGTCTACAAAGTCCGACAATTCCTATATAAAAGTTTCCCTGCTTCAAGCATTGGTATGTGGCCATTTCCTTGAAAAAAAAAAAAAACATTGGGTTATTTATTAATACCAGTAACCTTGTACATAAATATTTGCTTAAGATTGATCCTATTTAAAAGTTCCGACCAGTACTTGTACTCCTTTGGATGTATTTAATATTTTCTCTTTACTTACCTTAAAATAACTTTTCTCTACCTGAAGATTAATCCTACTTCCTTCTAATCTTGAGAAGTGTCCTGCACTGATCTTACTGTGGCAACTACTCTCTTACAGGGCAGGAGACTGGAGAGAGCTTTATACAGCAGCAAGCTGAGCCAGATTGGAGACATGAACATTGAATCATACATGCTTTATTTTGTTGTGTTCGGGAATGTCAATTTAGAGCAACGAGGCAACAACCCCCATCTACACACTTGAAAACTGCACTTTGCACCTTCTTCTGCTTGTCCCAAATAAACCACCCCATAATATCATGTAATCACAAACACAACTTTTATATGCCTGGTTAAACATATGGGTGTTTTTATTTTTCCTTGGTCATCCTTGGTCCTCTTCACCGCATACATTGTTTGATGAGATATCACAATGAGCACACCACACACATTCCCATGTGAAAATATATTGTACAGGAGATAGCAGGGTAAATTTATGTGTATACTCATTTGCATAAGGTACTTTATTTTGATATCCAGCTTTGTAAGCAAGCGTCACAGCGAGAAATAAAGCATATTTAAACATTTTATAAATACAGATACATATTGTAAAAGGTCTAAATAAATGTGTAATTTATTGAAAACCAGGGTACTGTAAATTATAATCCAATTATTAAAGTTAATTTTTGAATATATTTGGAAAAATAAATACAGGTTTATGGAATAATGTGTTTGTTTTTTTTTGTTTTTTTCATAAATGCAAGGGATGATTTATTTCTGCTAGGATTTCATAATCCAGTTTTTGGGTACATTCTACTATTTGGTAGCTGCATTTTATGTAAAGTTCTGGCCTAGGAAACCGTAAAGGGTTTAATTTGTTGCAAATCTTTAAAGGAACAGTTCAGTGTAAAAATAAAAACTGGATAAATAAAAAATGTTTCCAGTATATTTAGTGAGGGAAAAATGCAAACTATAAAGGCTGGAGTGAATGGATGTCTAATATAATAGCCAGAATCCAACTTCCTGCTTTTCAGCACTTTAACTCTTGAGTTAGTCAGTGACTTGAAGGGGGGCCACATGGGAAATAACTGTTCAGTGAGTTTGCAATTGATCCTCAGGATTCAGCTCAGATTCAAAAGCAACAGTTTTGACCCATTTGGCCTCCCCTCAAGTCACTGCCTGGTCACCAGTCAGTGGAAAACAAGAGAGCTGAAAAGCAAGAAGTAGTGTTCTTTTCTGTTATGTTAGACTTAGTCACTCCAGCCTTTATACATTACATTTTTGCCTAACTAACTAACACTTTTCTGGGTTAGGCAGCACAGATTAGTTTAAAGAGATTCTGACACCTGAAGTCAAACTCTTTTTTTACCTCTATTATAATAACTGGCTTTGAAAGCTACTTCTAACTTTGCCATAAGGTATTTACATGATGCTTTTACATTACCTGTCTGATCCTCCATGTTCCTGTATGAGGGGGCTGCCATATTTGTGCACCTGGCATCTGTTATCATTAGAAACTGTAACTAACAGACTGAGATGGGACTGTTAGGTTGGCAAAGTAAGAGTGTCAGGGTGTCAGTCAGGCTTAGAAATTTCAGCAAACCGTTATATACAAAAACAAACCTCTCAGCAAAAAATGATCAACATGACCTATAGGTAACAATTAATGTACATTCATATGTTAAATTTAATTTTTTAGTGTCAGTATCACTTTAAGTGTCCAGCTAGTGAAGGAGCATGGGTTACACTGCGACAATACACAGCAGGGCAGGGCCTTCGCTAAATGGAAGCTATCCCTTTAAGAGGTATAAAATACACAGGCTACTGTAATAAAATAGATGTTGGACGCCAGGAAGTTCTTGGTGAAAACAGAAAACGGTTTATTCACATATGCACAAGCCAATGATCCACAGGTTTACTCACACACAAGTTGGTGCAGGTGTAGAATATCACAGAGGAGGAGAGATAGCAGAGCAGATACAGCAAAACATGCACACTGTATTCCCATAAGGCAGAATAGTCACGGGTACATCAATTCCTCTGAAAGTCTTTCCTCTTGCCATTGTGGGGATCGGGAGATCAACGTAGGAACCGGTAGCTGCTGCTAAGGCCTAATCCCTAACCACTTGAAAACCCTGCACTCAAGGCAATACGGGGAAGCCTTGTAGGAAGATCACTTCCTGCTATTACTCCTTGATGGAACCAGAGCTGTTCATACTATATAACCTGGCTATCTTACTCTCCTAAAGAGTCTATTAAAGATCTGCCCTAATGATAGCTAACCTATTCACAGGATTACCTGGTTCCTGACTCGGCCTCTGAAGTACAGATCCTTCAGGGCATATGGTTTTACTGGGGCCTTGGTGATCCCAGGCTCAATGGAAACACCTAGCTGCACAGACATCAGGAGCCAAAGAGGCAGAGGCCCCTCCCTGCACACACTATAAAGCTTTATTGGCAGGGAGTGGTTATTGCACCCTTTGTCCAATAATTGCTGGTGTTGAATCAGAACTGTTACAGGTAGTTACACCCAATAACAGAAAATATACTAAAGGCAGGGGATTAACTCCATAGATGCTGTATAGAATCTATGAGTCCCTACATAACTATATTAAAACCATTTTTTATTTTGCACTGCCTATCTATTTACCCAGTTTTTATTTTTATACTGAACAATTCCTTTAAGTGCTAGTCCAGACTGGGAGATTCGTGGCCTGGCGATAGGGTTGCCACCTTTTCTTGAAAAAAATACCGGCCTTCCTATATATTTATCTTTTTTTCCTATTAATAACATTGGGATCAACCATCAAAAATACCAGCCAGGCCGGTAAAATACCGGCCAGGTGGCAACTCTACCTGGCGACTATCTCCCCGAACCGCTTCCCCCTGCTTTCCAGCTGCTTCAATGAAGAATTGCCTGCGCCTATTCACACGCGGCACTGCATTTTCCAAAACCACTTAAATTATTCACACACAGTTCTGCGTTTTCCTTTAGGCAATTTCGAGCGATTGAATAGGTGCAGGCGATTCTTCATTGAAGCAGGGGGAAGTCACAAGGCGATTGGTCGCCAGGCGACGAATCTTCTTATCTGGACTAGCCTGTTAAACAAAAAAGATTACAGGATTAAACTTAACTGCAACTGTAACGCTGTTTCTAAAGTATTATCCAGGCAGATGGAGTTAAATAGGAGTGGACCTGAAAAGAAAAATACATAAAAAAAATTTAAAAGTCAAGTCAATCTGTTTTTTTGTTGCCAACTAGATTTTTCATTTACAAGCTGTATTCTTATGCTACACTTATAGCTTTGCCCTAAAACCAGAAATGAGAGGCTTCCACCATGACTTGGTAATTATAGACAGGAACAACTAGTTTACCCCTATATAAATGAGCCTTTAGTGATATAATTCCAGAACAGTTTGTCTGTAAGTTTGAATTTACATTACATTTGTATAGGTGCTATTAAACAGGGGATCTATAGTTTACAATTCCTTACACGCCGACGAAAACCTCTGGGCTTAATTCAATGCTATGTGCTTGAGGAATATATCGATACTCTTTTAGGGTTCTTACAGACGAGCATTTTTTACTTGCGTTCCGGTTTCATGCGTTCAGCCGCAGGGGAGCAAAGGAGTAGATGCACTGAATTCTTTGCAGTGTGGTTGTACTCACACAGACGCATGTAAGTGCTGTAAGTGCAGGTTGGGATGCAGCATGTTGCATTTTACCTGCATTCGGTGCTTACATGCATCTGTGAGAGTACAGCCACATTGAAAATAATTCAGTGCATCTGCTCCTGTGATTCCCTGTGGCTGAACGCATGAAACCAGAACACAGGGGAGTGCATGTAAAAAAAGCTAGTCTGTAAAGGGTACCTATCGTGCAAAACAGTTACCCCCAACAAAATGTGCAGGCTGATAGAGCCCGCATTCCGGTTGGCGGTACTAGTGTTTTTTTTTTTTTTAATGCCCCCTGTCAGCCGCCATGACAGTTTCTGCTCATGCGCGTGACGTTATGCGCATGCACATTAAGAAAAGCGGTCACTGTTGGGGCCACTTTTCTTAATTTTCATGCGCATGCGCAGAAACTGTTGTGGCAGCTCACACCGTGAGCTCCCTCCTGGTGAAGCGCGCTGGCGGGGGGGCAATTAAAAAAAAAAAACCACTAGTACCCCCAACCAGAATGTGGGCTCTATCAGCCCGCACATTTGGTTGGGGGTAACTGTTTTGCACGATAGGTGCCCTTTAAGAAGACTTTCAATGCCAATACAACCACAATAGCCAAAGCGTAGGGAAAGTACATTAAAAACCAAATAACCCAATTATGTTGCACTTAAAGGCAGAATCACTCGACTGTCCATATAAAGTTGACATCACAACGAGGTCTTAACTATAGCAGCTGAGTTTTGTCAGATGTTTTATGCAGCATGATTTATTCACAAGGTTCTGGTATTTGTTTTAAAAATGAAACGTTTCCCATGGCCCATGTTTCGTAGTGGCAATCCAGTAAGTGTCATGGCTGATTGACTTTAAGGGCTCTTACTCACGGGCATGTTTCCCTGCTATGGATACCCAGTTTGACGCATTACTATTTAGAAAATGTGGATTTGTTTTACCTTTAGGTCTCGCTGGGTTTTTACTTGCTGTTATTCCATGATTTGGGAGTAGCTCATCTTTAATTAATCACTTTGGCCAAATGTATTGAGTAAAACCTGGTGTTATTGAAATGTGTGTTAAATAAATGTGCAAGTAGCAATAGTTTCACATCGTCTAGTTATTTCTTTTACAAACCAGAATATTAAGTTCCATTCCATATGATGCCTACATTTGAATGTAATCACCAATCAGGCTTCAGCAGAGGCATCCTGATGACGCCTGATTTGTTAAATGCTTTAGGCAAGATATCATCTGGAAGGAAATTGTGGTAGAGAGGAATGCCTGCATTTAATCTTTACCCTCCTAGTTAGATGATCAATACCACTGGAATTTAGTGATATACTGAGGACCTTCATTGACAACAATTGTTTGAAAGTGCAATACTGTTTAATCTTAATAATAGTGTTTTACACTATTGGGTACTCCCCTGCTTCAGTTTTTTTTAGTAAGCTTCTCAGAGAAGAGACCACCAGAGAGAGATTCTGATAAGCAAAAAAGTGTTTCTGTGAGGGGGTATGTGAGTACCCATCTAACTAAGCTTAATGGATTTAGGTTGCGGTCTACTAGATTGAAGATTTTTTTTTTTAACTCTTCATCCCCTATAAGCTATATCGCATCTAACTGTCAAGGATGGACACCCAACTGCATGCAGACAGAATGAAGAGGAACAAAATGCTAAAAGAGGGATAGTGAAGCTAAACATGAGTATTTCAAAAATGATGCAGAATATTTGATTGTATTTAGAAAGTTTCTTATTTCAGTATTCTGAAGCTTATATTAAATTTTCTCCTTTAAGGAGCACCGGTCAACCATTGGGAAGTGGTTTTGTTTCTGTACTGAACTCAGACCTATGGATTCATCTGCTAAGAAATGAGTAATTGGGCATGAGGTGTAATCTATTTAAAAGTGGTTTACATAGTGTATATAAAGAAAAGAAGTTTACATACACTGGCAGAATTTATGATTTCTTAAACATTTTTCAGAGAATATGAATGATAAAAAAACTTTTCTTTCACTCATGGTTAGTGGTTGGCTGAAGACATTTATTGTCAAACAACTGTGTTTACTCTCTTTAAATCATAATCACTACACAAACTACCCAAATGACCCTGATCAAAAGTTTACATACCCCAGTTCTTAATACCGTGTATTGCCCCCTTTAACATCAATGACCGATTAAAGTCTTTTGTGGTAGTTGTGGATGAGGCTCTTTATCTTCTCAGATAGTAAAGCTGCCTATTCTTCCTGGCAAAAAACCTCTAGTTCCCGTAAATTATTGGGCTGTCTTGCATGAACTGCACGTTTGAGGTTTCCCAAGTGTGGCTCAATGATACCAAGGTCAGGAGACTGAGATGGCCACTCCAGAACCTTGCTGTAGCCAATGACAGGTTGACTTGGCCTTGTGTTTTCGATCATTGTCCTGTTGGAATGTCCAAGTACGTCCCATGCGCAGCTTCCAGGTGCAAATTTTCCTCCAGTATTTTTTGATAACTTACTGCATTAATTTTGCCATCAATTCTGACCAAATTTCCTGTGCCTTTGTAGCTCACACATCCCCAAAACATCAGTGATCCACCACCATGTTTCACAGTAGGAATGGTGTACCTTTCATCATAGGCCCTGTTGACTCCTCTCCAAATGTAGCGTTTATGGTTGTGGCCAAAAAGTAAAATTTTAGTCTCATCACTCCAAATGACTTTGTGCCTGAAGGTTTGAGGTTTGTCTCTGTGCTGTTTGGCATATTGTAAGCGAGATACTTTATGGCATTTAAGTAGTAATGGCTTTCTTCTGGCAACTCGACCATGCAGCCCATCTTTCTTCAAGTGTCTCCTTTTTGTGCATCTTGAAACAGCCACACCACATTTTTTCCAGAGTCCTGTTTTTCACCTGAAGTTATTTGTAGGGATGCACCAAATCCACTATTTTGGATTTGGCCAAACCCCCGAATCCATTGTGAAAGATTCGTCCAAATACCAAACCCTAATTTACATATGCAAATTAGCGATAGGAAGGGTAACAGCCAATTTTTTGTGATGAAAAGTCACATGTTAAGGATTTGGTTCAGCCAGGCACAATGATTCGGCTGTATCTGAATCCTGCTGAAAATGTCTGAATACTGAACTGAATCCTGGATTTGGTGCACCTAGTTATTTATGGGTTTTCCTTGCATCCTGAACAAACTTTCTGGCAGTTGTGGCTGAAATTTTTGTTTTATTTGGTTTGGTTTAAACAGAACCCCTAATTTTCCACTTCTTTATTAGAGTTTGAACACTGCTGATTGGCATTCTCAATTCCTTCGATACTTTCTTATATCCCTTTCCTGTTTTATAGAGTTGAACTACCTTTTCCCACAGATCCTTTGACAATTCTTTTGCTTTCCCCATGGCTTAGAATCGAAAAAACATCAGTGCAGCACTGGATGAAAGGTGCAAGGGTCTGTCAAACAGATCACAGGTGAAGATGGTTAACATGCACATAACTTGACACAAAAAGGTTAGAATGACTATTAAAGGTATCAGGCCAAATCACCCAGGTATGTAAACTTTTGATCAGGGTCATTTGGGTAGTTTGTGTAGTGATTATGATTTAAAAACACAGTAAACACAGTTGTTTGACAATAAATGGCTTCAGCCAACCACTAACCATGAGTGAAAAAAGTTTTGTGTGATTCATATTCTCTGAAAAATGGTTAAGAAATCTTAAATTCTACCAGGGTATGTAAACTTATGAGCACAGCTGTATATCTATATATACACATGCAATTAAAGGAGAACTAAAGAAGTAGGCTAAAAATATTTAACATTTTGGGGTTCTGTAGCAACTAAAGGTTAGATCTGTGCATCTCTGTAGCTCCCCATCTTCATGCTCTGTGCGGCTAATGAGATTAGGGACCAACTCAATATACAGTACACAGAATATGGATATCACAATATAAGGCTGATTAGAAATTAACACAGATATTTTCTACATGGCAGCACAGAAACCAGTAGAACTAGAATCAAAATTTAAAGGGATACGGTCCTGGGAAAAAAAAAATATTTTCAAAATGCATCAGTTAATAGTGCTGCTCCAGCAGAATCCTGTACTGAAATCCATTTATCAAAAGATAAACAGATTTTTTTAGATTTAATTTTAAAATCTGACATGGGGCTAGACATATTGTCAATTTCCCAGCTGCCCTAAGTCATGTGTCATGCTCTGATAACCTTCAGTCACTCTTTTACTGCAAGTTGGAGTGATACCCCACAGCAGCCTAACAGAACAATGGGAAGGTAACCAGATAACGGCTCCCTAACACAAGATAACAGTTACCTGGTAGATCTAAGAACAGCACTCAAAAATCCCATGTCCCACTGCGACTCGTTCAGTTAAGAAGAAAAAAACAACAGCCTGCCAGAAAGCAGTCACATGACCAGGGGCATCTGTGAAATTGACAATGTCTAGCCCCACGTCATTTTAAAACGGAATATAAAAAAATCTGTTTGCTCTTTTGAGAAATGGATTTCAGTTGCATCAGCTTATCTTGCAGCCCAACCTCATTCTGCTTGATAATTTCAATGACCCCTAAGCTCAGATTCTCAACAGCTACTCAGAGCTCACTGAGCATGCGACTGTTGCAGACACTTTCGAAGATGATGACCCCCTGCGACAAGTTTTAAGTTCTGGATCATTGCTGCTATTGAGAAGCTGAAACTTTAGGCTGGTACAGTAAAGTCCAGTAAATAACAAGGCTTTTGAAACCATTCATTTTTAGGGTTTAGTTCTGTTTGCTGCTGATGGGAACCTTTTTTTTTTTTTTAACAACTCTTTTTCCCGAGGTCCTGATACACATCCACAAACATGTTGTATGTGTGATCAGGCTTTGCTGGATACCCGTTCTTTAAATAAAACCACACCCAATTGTCATCCTGTTGACTAAAAACAGCTGACCGATTTGATCCTCAAATTATACAATAATCCTAAAGTTTCACTTAGGGCTCTTATTCATGAGAATTTTTCCCTGTGCTCTGTTTTGCTGCATTCAGCCGCAGGGGAGCGCAGGAAAAGACGCAAGCAATGCTTTTCAATGGGGCTATACGCACACGCGCATGTAGGTGCCGAACGCAGGTTGAGACGCAACATGCTACATTTTTCCTGCGTTCTGCGCCTACATGCGCTTGTGCAAGTAGAGCGCCATCAAAAAGAATTGCTTGCGTCTATTCCTGCACTCCCCTGCGGCTGAACGCAGCAAAATGGAGCGCAGGAAAAAACGTTCTTGAGTAAGAGCCCTTAGGGGCAGTAAGGGTCGAATTTGGAAGTTAAAAAACTTTGGAATTTGACCATCAAAAATTTTTTAAGGGCATTTTCGATCAAAAATGGAACGAATAGGTCTGTTTTCGATCAAATAAACGTTCAAATGCATTTTTTCATTTTAACGATTTTGGCCAAAATCCTTGGGATTTCTAAAACTTTGAAAAAAAAATCACTGTTAAGGTTCCCCATAGGCCAATATGGCAATTCAGCAGCTTTAGGGCCGGTACACAAGGGCATTTTGGACCTACGCTCCCCTGCGTTGCGTTTGGCTGCGCTCAGCCGCAGGGGAGCGCAGGTCTAGACGCACCTCATTTTGTTCAATGAGGTTGTACCCACGAGACGAGTGTAAGCGCCGAACGCAGATTCAGACGCAACATGCTGCATTTTTCCTGCGTTTGGCGCCTACATGCGTTCGTGTGAGTACAGACCCATTGAAAATAATTGAGTGCGTCTATACCTGCGCTCCCCTGCGGCTGAACGCAGCAAAACGGAACGCAGGGGAGCGCAGGTAAAAACGCCCGTGTGTAAGGGCCCTTAAGGTGGGAAATTCATTTTTTTAACGAGATTACTTCAAAATTCTAATTTTTTCAATTTGAATTGAATCTTGGCTATTCAAATAGCCCAAAATTACTTTGAAATTAAATTTTTTAAATTCGAATTTAATTAGAATTTTCACTTTGACCCTTAGTAAATATGCCCCTTCCTTTTTGCCACACACAGATCTTGTCATTGGATCAATTTTATTTTTCAATGAATACATGACCAAATATAATAATTTTGTTTCATTTGTTTTCATAGGTTTTTTCATCTACTTTTAGGCTTTGTTCAAAAAAAGTTCTACATTTTTCTAAATCACCTGGTTATCAAAGGATTTACAAACTTTCATGCATGACTGTACAATATATATATATATATATATATATAAAATATTTATAGGTGATGGCTTAGGAACTGGGCCAAATCAAAGTCTACAAGAACAAAGAGTAAAATACCATTTTGTTTTTAATTTCCCATTATACTTTATTTTTTACAATTGTGTCAGATCCAACTTACAGGCAGTCAGGCAAAGAACAGAATTCAAAACAGACAATAAGTTCTTACAGTTCTAGGCTTTATTTCTATGAAGTAGTTAAAAGGCAAATATGTGGGACACAAGCCAAAGGTCTGGAAAAAGATAAAGCTAGCGGTCGTTTTGCTGTACACGGCACATACAATGTTTTCAGTAGACAAAGCACAAACAGGTGGGTTCTTCAGACAGACTGTTACACTTATCAAAAATGCTGGTGTTTAAATGTGTGCATTGTTTAGTGATGGCGTGGGGAGCTTTTAGAGAAGCAGGAAAGCAAAGTAAAACAGGACAAGAAACTTTTTCTGGTGGGGGGCAGTCACACCAAAATTAACTCATGAAAAGAGCCAAGTTTCAGGATTACCTGCTGTACAAAAACAGGTTAAGTTTTCAGCCTGCCTTACACCAGCCTTTTAGTTTATTCAGACATTTGAATATGTGCTTTTATTGAAGGAAAGTCATTTGAAGAAATTCATTTGCAAACACACACAGCGGCTAATCAGCAGTGTAGTGAAATCATTAAAGTATCAGGGAAAAAAAGTTAAATCTCATCCCTAAGGCAAGTAAATGTGGACTTTTTCAGTCAAGCCTTATTGGAGAGAATTGCATTCTTGATTATTGGCAAGGGATGATGGGAACCAATGATCTCTGCTAGTAAGTGCAATGGCACATGGGGCACTTTGTCACTTATGGAGAAAATCCTGCTCCCACAGGCAACAATAAATAAATACCTTGCCATTGCCCCGAATGTAAACTGCCATCAGTATATCCCTCAAATCTCAGTCAATTGAAAAAGGCCTGCCGATGCAACTTACATTTTAGATCAATGGTAAGGTATTCTTGGGCATTTTGTCACCCCACAGGTCATTTCCCTAAGAAAATGAATTAGAAGAGCACAGAGTTTATGATTTGAAGTTGGATAGGGTAAATCAAGCTACAGACATTTGGCACAGGTCATAATGGAATGAAAACAACAAACGTAAGCTGAAGAAATTAAATACAACCTAAAGAAATGGCCTGATCAGTTTTTTTTTTGCCATCCAATTCATCCCCTTAGAAATAAGAATAAGGTACATCTTATTGCGTGCAAAACCATTTCTGATCTAGATATCCAGATGGAGATGAGTGGGAGCTGCTAAACTGCTAGAACATGGTGCTGCATGGATTCTAGCAGGTCTGGCACAGAACCTGTAAACAGAATGGCACTGACCTTTACATGTGTAACTGCAATTATGCACAAAAGAAATGTTCCAAAACACACAAACAGCCAAGCTTGTGTACTTTTCTGCATATTTTACATATAGGGAGAACATCCAATCATGGAAAAAGAAGGTAGGCATTAAGAAGGCAATGGGGAATTTAAAGAATAGGCCAAGAAATGCCCGTCACCATAACCCTTTAATGATATTATATAGCTAAAAAGCAGTATAAGTTTTCCTGAAAAACAACAAACCTAACGTGTTTTAGGCTACTTTTGCCTTTAGATTGAAAATGTATATGTATATCTGGGGTTATCCCAATGACAAATATACTTGTATACAAGCGGCTAGCAAAATTGCTTGTGGAAAAAAAAGATTCACTTACCTTTCATGAAACAATTGCACATTTTAAAATCCCTAATACGGAAAATAATTTAAACACAGGATTTCATGTACTCATTTCGTCAAATTTAAAAAACCCTCAATACTCTCAATAACATATCGACACAAAAGGAGAAAAGCCCAAAAAACAACAAAAACCCAAATCCTGGTTCAGAATTTATTTTTTCTGGTCCTTTTTGGTCCTATTGGTCACCGAAGATGTTTAGAGCTAGGGTAATATAGAAGGCAATGGGGAGGCCACTGAAACTTATTAAGGAGTGCAACTTGATTGTTTGACTGCATTGTGCTATGAAAGACTCATATGTAGACTGAAGTACTCTTTCAAATGTACAGTAAGGGAATATATCTACCCCTGACCGTTGTCAGAGCCCAACAAAAACTATAAGCCATTATGTAAAAAGATAACTGGACATTTCAAATATTACACCAATATTTTCTGACCAGAAAAGCCAGAATATGGCACAGAGAAAAAGCCAGCTAGAATCCCACGTGTGCTTTTAAAGTCTAAAACCAGAAATGAAAATATGGGTCCCTTACTGGGGCAGGGCAATCTAAAATCTTTCTCCACTGTATCTTGAAATCTATTTTCTCAACCCCAGACATTGCCTAATTCTAGAGAAATCAATAGGTAGGAAAAAAACAAAAGACAGATACATACAATTACAATACAGACTGTGCATACAGCTCTTTGCTACTGAAGTCTCTGGCATCAACATAGCAGGTGGTGCAGCAGCAAAATAAAGAGCTTCTCACTTTGTTCTTCTCTAGGTCTTTCTAAAAGGCTTTAGGAATTTTCTTATAGAATAGCACAACGTTGCTTCTTCCTGTGTTTCCTAACTTGCAAGGCAGCCCGTGTAGCCATTTCGAAAACCTCTCTCACGCCATCCTTTGTCTTAGCAGAGCATTCTAGGTAGCCAAATGCATTGATTCTGTTGGCCATTTCTCTGCCATCTTCTGGTTTAACTGGCTCCTACAAGCATGAATAAAGGAACAAAAGCAACAAGGTCAAAGGAAAGTACTGTTATACATCAGTGTTTCCCATCCAGTGGCTCATGAGCAACATGTTGCTCACAAACTCTTTGAATGTTGCTCTAAGTGGCCTTAAAGCAGGTGCTTAATTTTTTAAACCTGCCTTGGAGGCAAGTTTTGGTTGCATAAAACCCAGGTGTACCACCAGAGTCTCTTGTAGTCTGCCAGTCCACATAGAGGCTACCAAGTATCCACCCACAGCCATTAATTGACACCCCCTGGAACTATTGCATGTGCGATTTTATGTTTGTGTTGCTCACGGAAACTTTTTACATTGCAATGTGGCAAACGGGTTAAAAAAAATTTCAAGGACCCCACAATACACACAAGTGTGTGGGAGAATAAGGGCAAGATAGAAAAATTAAAGGGGGATTCAACCACCCCCAGCGCTAACCCCCACACTAAGTCGCTACTCTGTTTAGGTACCCTCCAGCGAAGTTCATGGGGCGATCTTCTCTTCTAACGGCTTCTTCCTGGATCCGGCTCCATCGGCGGCCAGATTGAACTACTGCACATGCACACAAAGTTCAATCAGCAAACTTTGTGAATTTTGTTGATCCAGGAAGAAGCTGCTGGAAGAGAAGCTGGCCCCTGTGAACTTTGCTGGAGGGGACCTACACAGAGGGGTACGTAGCGACTTAGGGGCAATAGCCCGGGGGAAACTTAGACGGGGGGGGAGGAGGGGGGGTTGAATTCCCCTTTAAGGAGATGAAATTGTGTGCATTTAAAGACATGAAAACTAATTGCTTCATCTTTTTGTAGAGTTTCTGTGGCACATGATAAATGCAAATAAACATTTGTTTGACTTCCCACTTTTGAAAAGTTTACCTAATTAAACTGAAGGCTTTGTACATGCAAGCTTTTGTTAGTTACCTGCTTCATCTTTGTCAGCTCTCTTCTAGTGTGTTCATCATTCCTTAGATCCTTTTTGTTACCGACAAGAATAATGGGTACATTAGGACAGAAATGTTTCACTTCTGGTGTCCATTTCTCAGGAATATTCTCTGGAGGAACAACGAGAGGATAGATGTGTGGTTGTAGGTCAGTAATGAAAAATGTATTCACAAAGTCACTATAGCTTGGGCAAACATGAAATACTATGATTTTAAACTTAACACTTCATATAAAGCTTTCATACTTCGTATTGCATCATATATTGAAGGGGTCTTCACCTTTAAAGTAACTTTTATTATGTTCTAGATCGGCCAGTTCTAAGCAACTTTTCAATTGGTTTTCATAATTTATTTGGGTTACAGCACCAGTGGCATAACTAGATATTACTGGGCCCTTACAGCAAATTATTCTTGGGGGCCCAAATGTTTAGAGGTTGACCTGTTTGCCAATATTTATTGAAATTGTAGATTAAGGAGGGCCTCATGGGACCTCCTGGGCACCCCTCCAATCACAGTCTGCATCCTCTGGAGTTACACCCCTATATAGCACACATAGGGTTACCAGATATGGAAGTGAAAACACCACTTCCTAATCTAGAACTCCTCTTAAATGAAAAGCACATAGGTGACAATTTACCGGTCACCAGACTTGCTGGCTTTTCAATTCAACAGTTTTCAAAGGCAGAGACTGGAAGACACTAGGAGATTAAATAGTTTAAATGACTGGCTAGAAAAAAAGTATCATTGTTTACTATAGGGGCATATTAGCCAACCTGTCAAAAAGAAACAAACAACTTTCTAGTCTGTACAAACAGTAGATACAAATCTTACAAGGTGTTATTAGCCTTTAAGAGAAAATATAACCCTGAACATTGCAGGTCACTAAAAATATCTGAAATAAAACAGCCCACATGTAAAGCACAGTTTCATCTAAATAAAGCCTTAATATAAATACTCCCCATGTACTAAAACACCTATAGTGTGACTCATATGAGGCACTGCGCTCAAACAAAAACCTAGGGCAGATATATACTAGGCTACGTCAGCCAATGAATGGACAGTTATGTCTTTTACTCCCACGCTACTTCCCGTTACAGGTAGAACTGCATTATTTCTCTGTAATCAGTGAGCGACACATAAAACAACTAGGAACACACCGAATCCCCTATTTGGGATTTGTCCAAATACCAAGCCAAATCAGAATGTACATATGCAAATTAGGGGCAGGAATGGAAAAAGTGTGAATGTTTTTCCCTGTTTTTTTTTTTTTTTTAATCACGTGATTTCCCACTCCACCCCTAATTTACATATTCAAATTAGGATTCAGATTCAGTTCGGCCAGACAAAAGAATCCCGATCCGGTTCATCCCTACTAACAATACTAATAGATTAATACAAAAAGACTACTAATAACATATACAAGAGGCACAGAGGGCCCAAAAGAGCTTACAATCTAAAATATATTTTCTTTAAGGTTTTGCCAATTAAGATTCTTTAATAGGATTTTTATAACAAAATTTTGATTAAGTATTCATTCTCAACATATAAGGGAAGATTCATCAAAATGTGATATTAGAGTTTACCACAAAACAACTCATGTTCATCAAATGGTGAACTCTAACTTTCACCCATTAATGAGCGAGTGACTTTAAAATGGGAAAATAGTGATGCACCGAATCCACTATTTGGTATTCGACCAAATACCCTATTTGGAATTCAGCCGAATACCAAACCCAGTCCTATGTGCATATGCAAATTAGGGACGGGAAAGGAAAGTATGAGCATTTCTTCCACTTCCTTATTTTGTGATTAAAAGTCATGTGATTTACCTTCCCATCCCTAATTTACATATTCTAATTGGGATTCGCCCGAATGCTGGTGAATAAGCCCAAAACCCGAACCGAATCCTGGATTTGGTGCATCCCTATGGATTAGTAAAATTAGTAAAATTTGCTCATGTTCCAGTAAATCTATTGCAACAAAAAGCAACATTTATAGCTTTTTTAAAAATATTCACATTTTTTAGGTTTAGTTAATATTTACAAGTGACTTGTTCAGTAACGCAACAAGAGGAGGGTGGGCCCTGGCACAGGACGTGCAGCCGGGTGCCCCCACCCCCTCCATACGCAATTTTCCGTACGGAATCGGTGATAATCTGGCCAGAATCAGAGGCCCGAGAGCTGCCGGGGGGACCTGAGGTGGTGCGGGCCCTTGCCCAATCGCACCCTCTGCTCCCCTGGAATTTATGCCACTGGACTTGTTGGGTTAAAAATAAGCATCTTGAACATGTGCTGCATTATTCCTCTAGGGGGAAGAGTGCAATGATTGCTTTCAGCATGGAAAACTTTACTAAGTAATGGCATTGCTTTAAAGCCTCCAGATATATGTGGACGACTCTCTAATTGGAAAAAATACGCAACACGGAAAGGGCCGAATAGTAAATTTTAATTTTTCGAGTTTCAAGATTCACACAAGTTCACCAGGTTTATGGCCAAATTGATCTGTATTCTGTCAATCCCTGAATAGCCATTCATGTCCTTTATTTTGCACCACCCGGGAACTTTTTTCGTGCTAGTGTTGCTCAACAACTCTTATTTCGTTTGAATGTGGCTCATGGGTGAAAATAGGTTGGGGACCCCTGCTTTAGACCATGGTAACGGTGCTTATTTAACTTTTTTTAAAACCTGCCGAGATCACATACAAGTCCAGGGCAGAGGTCTGTCAAGCCATTTGGGAGATGTTAATAGCCTTCCTGACATTTGAGGGTTTTTTTTTTCCAAGAGAAAAACTATATTCATACAAAGTGCTGTGTGACCTTACCTTTAGTTTTATTTTTCAGTTAACCAGAGCAAATCATAATTTAACCCCCCCCCCCCCGTGCAATCGATCAAAATGCAGACAGAGAAGCAGTGGAGAACAGACACAAAAAGGATTCATACCTAAACTGTCAGGACTGTCAATCGAGAAGCACATCAAAATCACATCAGTATCAGGGTAAGAAAGTGGGCGTAGCCTGTCATAATCCTCCTGTCCTGCCGTGTCCCACAGAGCCAGTTCTACCTATAATGAAATAACCTAATTAGCTTGCTGGATAAGAGAGGAAAGATTATCAGATTAGATAAAGAGCAAAGTGGAAACAAAGAGTTATTTCATTTTACCACACATACATATTACAGACTGTATCCTTACAAATTAATTTGGCTTAATGCCTGTAATCGAGGTCATAAAAAGTAATTTAAAAAAAAGGGGTTAAAAGGACCTTTACCAGAACAGCAATGTCAAAAAGTGTGCATTTTACTCTAAAGTTAGTTTATATGTTGGTGCTTGATCAACGATATATATAAAAAATTTAACTATGACTTGTTAACAAATGTCCAGCCATTGTAAAGGCTTGTAGAGAGGCATGAATTGCATTTGAACCAGTGTATCCTCCAGAGCCAGAATTTGTGTAAACCTTTAAGACACCTGGGTGAAGTATTTCACAGGTTTGAACTCGCTTTGGGAATGATTGGTCAAGCAACAAAAAGCCACTAACCATGGACAGTTGCACACCAGAGAATATAATCCCCGGGCCAATAATACAAAAAACCAATTTATAATTCGAACCAAAAAGTGGGTAAACAGAGAAGCAACTCAAGACTTATTGGTGGCCTGTGTTAATCTCCCTGAATTTGTAGGTTGGATTGAGGTAGGTTTAGAAGACGTAGCAAGATAAACACTCCTGCGGTCACGTTGGTTGAATTTAAAGGCTGTTTATTTCACATTATTAAAAGCATAATCACTCCTGCTTGATTCTCTACATCTTTTAATGATTGGTTAAGCCTCTAAATGTTATACAAGGCAATATTATTATTGTCAACATATTTTTGATGGAGACCATGTGGTGATTACAGCATAGTAATCACGTCCTGAACAGGAAAACCTATGCGCAGGTTTTGAACATAAGTTCAAAATAATAGGCTAAATAAGAATTGTACGTAGGCAAGTAATGGCTTATAAAAGAACAATTGTTTGTTTTCCCTAGCAAGAAAATTCTTGTGCATCAGAAATTATTTGTTTAAAAGTTATGCCTTGATAAAACAAACAAAAATGAAACAAGCATGCTGCTTATGGCAGGGGACATTGCTTTTTCATTCATATGGTTAATTTTTGTCAGCACACGCAATATGGAAGCAGCTTCTTAACATGGTACACCACCCAAAAACTGCCCTGCATGTAAGTGCTTACCGAAGACCAGTGGTGTAACTAGAGTATGCCGGGCCCCCTGCAAAAATAATCTTCAGAGGGGCCCGCTACATTCTGATCCCCATCCGCCCACCAACTTCCTGTCCCCATACTCATGACTTGTGCCCCCCTTTATCGCCGCAGGTAAGAGAGCGGGGGCCCCCTGTGACAACGGGGTCTGCTTCCCCTATAGTTATGTATACTGCCAAAGAGGCTGCAAATTGTGGGGGGACAAAAAGCCAAAATTTTCCCAAAACACCATATTGATATTGAAAATTAAAACTATAAAATAAACTGCTGTTGAAAGCAGCAGCTGTCTGCCGGTTTACATTCTCTGCATTAAGAAACAATAGAGCAGAAGCAAAATGATTAGACTTTAAGAACTGACTTTTGCTACATTTTAGAATTACTTCTACAATTTATATAAAAGCCATTCAAGTTGAATAGGGCAAAAAGGCACATAACAGGACATTCGTTGCCATGAAATAGTTTTTTTTTTTCAAGAGATGTTAAAGGGATAGTACACCCTTGTGTTCAACAAGATTAGAAATGAATAGGGCATGTGCTGAATGTGCTTTTTGACTATTATTTTAATCCAGGTTCTATTAGGCAAAGGCATTTATCTAAAGATTGATTATTTAATCAGCAACATTCAGTTGTCCCCCAGCATAATAAATACTGGTTTATCTGTCACACATGAATCTATATTAAGTCCTATTCATTGTGCTCATATTGAAAAACCTTTTCACTTTACTGGTACATTGCATTATAACAAATTTGCATACTAATAAAAGTTTGCTAGGCTATACAGTGTATGTTTAGGAGCAAACAATATACATTAGGCTTATATTGCAAATGCCAGTTTATAGTGTTTTGCCTCAATGACTTCTTAACCGAACATGCAGAACTGGTTTTGTGAAAATCGAAGGACAAGAACTGTGGCTTAGGCTGGAAAATGCAGACATTCAAGTTTTCAGGCGTTTATTTCCTGCATTTGCTAGAAGTATATACGCATTTTTCAGAAACCCCCATTTTTAACATTTTCACTGCCACCAAATTTACTTGATCACAGAGCTCACCTGTTTTCCATCGACTTCTATATCAGCAATGTAGTTCTCAAAGACAGTTGGTACATAGACCTCAGGGAACTGATCCTTGCTGAATACAATGAGCAGGCAGGTTTTCCCACAGGCACCATCTCCAACAATCACCAGCTTTTTCCGAATTGCTGCCATTGCTGCAAAAACAAAATGTTTTGGAAGAAAAGTCGGATCAGATCATCAGGAACAAAAGATTAGTACTACACACAGCACACATTTTGCCTGCTGTTATATTTTCAGGCCGACCTCCGCTCCATATGCCTGCTTACAAGAGAAGGCTGCACTTCTCAGTGTAGATCAATGGAGCTCGGGAGTAGATCTGCTTCTCTCAGCCCGAGAGGAGCCAACGCTCCATGTGCCCACAGTTTAAATAGTGTATCCATCAGGTTAATGGTTTCTATAGAAAGCCTATTTGTATAAACGCTACTAAAACTTTGGTAGTTTATACAAGGTTTGTTTACTGTCCCTTTGAAAAAAAAAATCAAGTCATATTCTTTCCTCCTTTTATTGAGTATAACAACCAGGACCCTGCCGGTGGCCTTTGCAAATTCATACTTATGGCCCTCGGAATTAATATCACAAACTGAGAACATCTAGAACGCTGGTCTGATATAACAGATTTCTTAAAACGGAGCTCATTCTAGGATTACAACTCACATATCCTGAAGGTACAGGACCCAACCCCAGGACCCAAACTGTGGGTAAACTATCTTTAATAGAGAAAGCACCAAGATCAGTGGCCTAACTTAGATTAAGACTGTCACAAAAATGAACTTAAACTGCTAATTATTGTTACCCTGAGTATCTATATCAGGGGTGTCCAGCCAGCGGCCCAGGATGGATATGAAAACAGCCCAGCTTGAAACGATTGGTTCCAGAGGAAACAACATATTGCAAAGGATATAGGAGTAGGTGGGGGGGACTCTGCCCATTGCCCAGTTAGTAGTAATAATAATAATAATAATAATCTACTCCAGTGTACAGTTTAGCTCCATCTGGTTATCCAATTCTTTTGGCATTTTTTTACTTTTACTAATCAGTGTTTTTTTGTATTTCAAGTGTGACCCCAAACAATTTTTCTTTTTCCAATGTGGCCCAGGGAAGCAAAAAGATTGGACACCCCTGATCTATACTTACAGCCCCCCCCCCCCCCCCCCCCCCCCCCCCAGCAGTTGCAGGTTTGCTTGCTCTATAGTTACACCCCTGCACAAGATGCCAATTACAATCACCAGCTGAAACACATGGTTCAGTCCTTAGAATATATATATATTATGCTGTGTATGCTAAAGACAACCAAGCAGGCATATTTTAAACTAGTCATGAATTTTTCAACACATAAAACCTACATAGAGTTTTGAATCATTTATATTTGGAAAAGCCACATAAAAACAAAATGCAAATATTAGTTGACCCATATATAGTGTCCAGAGGTATTTTTACATCAGATATTGCCAGCTTAAACAAAAACAGCAGGAGGTTGAACTTTGTGCTATCCCTGTGCTTACAGAAAAGGTGCAAGTCTGGCACATAAGCGAGTATTTGTAAAATCAAAGTCTGTTATATGTCTCTGGAACCTCATCTGGGGCAGTAACCTGAAGTTGTAATTCACGGATTAAAGGGGCAGTTCAACTTGAAACCAGCTGGTAATGTAGAAAAACAAACTTGTTATAGTTTTTTACATTGCTTCCGGCAGAAGTAACTGTATCAGAAAAAACAAGTACAAATATATATATATATATATAATGCAGTTTTTTACACTGTGAAGCCTGGCAATGTGGTGTATTATCCGGATTTATTTTTTATACAACGCAAAATAAATATGCCACAAAGACTAATGTCATACTAGGCTGTTTCCAGTGTATTAAGTGCACTGACATGCACTGCACCTCTCTGAGCATACACATGGAGTAGATTTTGGCACATAATGGGGCATACTTAACACCGGAGACAAACCTCACAAGTGATGATGCCCATAGCCACCAATCTGATCTTTGCTTTAGATTTCCAACTTGTTCACACCTAACTGCAGATCAGTTGCTATGGACAATACCACCAGTGATGTTTGTCTCCAATGTTAATATGCCCCAAAGTGTGGGAGTGCGCTCCCATTGGCTGTTTCCCTGCCTGCATTTCTCCACAAGCAGTAAAATAACCTAATGTGACAGTAGCTTAACAGAAAGAAGCCTATAGTACTAGGTAGCCATGACCAAATTAGTCACTGATGATCCACTCTTAGCAATCAGTACATGTGTCAGCTTTAATACCCAGCTTCACTTCCAAAATATCTTTACCTGTTGTAATGTAGCCAATCTGAGTAAAGCAGGTTTGAGATGCTGTGGAAGAAGGACTGTACCAACTGCTGTAAGAAATCTGAACCCTAAAAATGAACCTTTATTTTTCCCCCGATACCCTGTTACAATAACAATTACTCCCAACTTCCCTTGCAACAGGGAAACACAGTATAGGCAGTGTTCCACTGCAGAAATATAAAATCGAAAGAGCCAACAGAGAAACAACAGAGAAAGCTATTTATAGCTAAAGCGGGAAGTAGGTGCCCAACATAAACTTCCCCAAAGTCTGTTTATGTGACAAACACAAACTACAAAATGCATGTGCTGCTTTGCGTAGAGATTTCTGGACTCCAACACGAGGAGCGAGCTAACTCCAGTGCTGTATTTTTGGATAACCCCATGAGATTTTCATTACCATCAATTTTAAGTAGGGATCCACTACTTTGAATTCAGCCGACCCCCTGAATCCTTTGCGAAAGATTTGGCCAAACACTGAACTGAATCCTGATTTGAATATGCAAATTATGGTTGGGAAGGCATTTCATGCAATTTCCCTCCCTATCCCTTATTTGAATATGCAAATTAGAATTCAGATTCTGTTGGGCCAGTCAAAGATTTCGGGCAAATCCGAATCCTGCTGAAAGGCTGAATCTCAAACAGAATCCTTGATTCGGTGCATCCCTAATTTTAAGGCAGCCCCTGCTCAAGCATCCTTTTGCTTGTAGGGCAATGGCACACCAGGAGATTATCACCAGTGATAAATCTCTGCTTCTGCTGGTTGGCTAATCTCCTAATTGCTGGTGGTAAAGCCAATGTGTCTCGCAAAATCGACTGAAGTTTCCTTCTGAAGTCTGAAGCGACACATGGGTTTAGCCATTAGAGATTCACATTATTGCCAGTGGGAAAGCTTTTACAGGAGATTAGTGTGACATTGCCCTTAACACTGCAACTTACTTTCAATAATGCCATCTATTTTACCATAGACTTCTAGCAGACACCTAGATCAATATGCTGTTTATTACAAAGCATCTGGGAACACTGGTTTATTCAATATAAGAGTTACTTTAGAGAGTGTGTACAGGAAGTAGTATGAATCTACGCTACAAAATATGTTGGCGCTATAGAAATACATAATAAATAATAATATTCCTGAAAGATGTGCTTTAAGAATCCATTAAAGAAAGGAAGCTTGAGCAGTACTGGGAGGGATAGCAAAGCATTCATAGAATTCCAGCCACATTCCACCAGAAAGCCGATTAGACTCTACTTAAACCAATGCACTTAACGGATTTAAAATATTCAAAGCAAGCCCTTAGCCACACGTTTCTTGGGTAACACAATAACTTGACAGAGGCCCACAGAAGAGCATTGCCAAGTCACACTTGTGTTTCAAGCAAAAGTGAGATTTCTAGACAATTTTCTTAGCACTTTCTGTATTTAGCACTTTACTCATGTACAGCAAACTCAAGCGATACTTGGACCACAACATTTTTATTATGCAAATCTATGTCATCCGCTTGGTAGGCTCTATGGTAACCAGGTCTGCATTTGAGAGTTGTTACACATTATTCTAAGCTTTAAACAAAATAAATATAAGTTAATTTAATCTTTTTATCAGGTATTTGTATAATGTAATACCATTCTTGTATGCAATGTAGAATAAGGACATTAAATAGAAGAATCTGGTTGCCAAATACCCAAAATAATCTCATGAACACTACAACAGACAGCTTTCTATCTTGCATGTATGGAGGGATTGCAGAATTCCATTGCCTGATGCATGTGGAGCCTTTTGAATTCCAGTGTCCAAACTAGCTGCATAAAGATGGAACTTAGGAGCAATACTGCAATGATCTCAGGGTAACCCTAGAAAAATTCACCCAATCTTTGGTCTTTACAATGATCTGTATGGTGTGCTCTTCATGCTAAAGAGAATGCATCCAAGGACTATAATTATATAGCTGGGGAAAATACTATATGTTAAATGAGGCCTTTCATACCAATAACCATTAGAGGACAAGGAAAGTTAAACTAAAGTAGTAAGCTAGAAATATTGTACATGATGTTTTGGGCTTCTATACCAACCCCAGGCAACCACAGAGCAGTAAAGATCTGCGTCTCCAAAGATGCCCCCGTAGCTCCTCATCTTCTTTTCTGCTGATTCACTGCACATTCACTGCTGTCTCTGACTGAGCTTATGTCACAATATATGGCTGATTAGTAATTATTATGGATAATTACTACATGGCAGCACAGACACCAGTGCAACTAGCACCAGAATTTAATAATCAGCCTTGTTGCATCAGCTTATATTACAGGCCAACCTAATTTTCTCCTTGCTAATTTGTGACACCTAAGCTTAGCTTCTCAACAGCTGCTCAGAGCCCACTGAGCATGTGTTGCAGACACTTCCCAAGTTGATGACACCCTCTGACAAGTTTGAAGTCCTGGATCATTGCTGCAAATGAGAAGCTGAAACTTTAGGCCAGTGCGATAAGTACAGTATATAAAACATGTCATTTTTAGTCCTATTCCTTCTCCTTTAAGTTGAAAAGACCCCTAAACACAAAACGTCAGGTTATCCATAAATACCAACAACTCCAGTCAATGTAAAATATTACATAAAGAAGAAAGCTAGAAGCCATTTATTACCAATAGATTAGCCACAATAGTGCAAGCTAGAATGCTATCTTTTCTGTAGAATGTTCTTCCTGCCCGAATCTCTCTCTTACAGCAAGGAGAGGAGCAAACAGAGCCTGCTCATGCTGTGCCACAGGAAGTCTGATACAGAAGCCCATGTGAACACAATAGGAAAGAAATGAGAGGTTTCTTATGACTAGTAGACTCAGAGCAGCATTACTTTGAGGGTTTACTGGTGTATTTATATAGACCTCTCTGATAAAGCTTACTTAATTTTCGCCTTACCTTCTCCTTTAACTATAATAGCTATATAACTGCCATTACCTTTGGTACTTTATCTACAATTAAATGTTCATTCTGATTACAAATATATAGATTAATAGCTACAATAACCATGTTACCACTAGCACAATGACAACGAGAGAAGAGTAATCTACAAATGCATGGAATATACGAAATCTCAACAACACTACTCAAGTAACTTTCAGTGCTTGTGTGGGTGTAAGCAGTAATGTCTATTTGCAGCATTACTTTTACATTGCCTATATCCTTGTTGTGCACATTGCCCTTCGCCCTGCTTTACAAGCACACACTTCATCATGATGCATGCCATAATGAAGTTTACAGATGGCATGTTGGGCATGTGCACCAGCTAGGAAGCAGTGATGCAAAATGCGGGTTGGGATTAGGCAACAGGCTGGCAGTTTATTTTAAAATTTCACATGCAGCGATAGAATAATTACAAGCACATTTTATTTGAACCCAAGGCTGCCTATTGAAAGAAGAGATAAACTGTAAAATAAGTTGGGGGGGTTCTAAATTACTCAAACAGTACAACATTTCAAAGGCGTTCCATTTTCTTTTGCTAAGCCAAGAAACTTTTGAATCATATGCTTACATTAAATAGATGGTAGATGGTTTACTATTTAGTACCTGACATACAAGTAATGTAAAGCAGTGTAATGTATCAAAATAGAACAACATTCCTCTAAAAGAAAGATGCTTTTTGCTCTGGCCTATTTCTACAGATATAAACAGTGTGCTTTCTACAGCTAGTTCTAGAACATAAGTAAACATTTTCTTGATTGGCAGATCCATGCCAGATTTGCCACACATTGGGGCAAATTCACTAAGAGTACAACTTTGCCAACGTCCGCTTCGCTCACAGTGCCAATTCACTAAAATGTGACGTTGTGTCCATGGCGCTGAATTCTGGCAAAGTTGCACTAGCATTACTTCGGTAGTTGCGTTAGCGTTGCCTAATTTGCAAACGGTTTAAAGTTCAATGGACGTATATGTTGCAGCAAAAAACATTACATAAGCCCAGGAAACCTTAATAAAAGAAAATAGAGTTATATTGCCCTACACATGTGCCCACTGTATAGTTTGTGTTCCATATGTTAGGAAATGTAGGAGGGAAGCCGAGTACCCCAAAAAAAATTTTACGATCTTTCGCAGCCTATCACCCTGTAAAAAGGAAAAGACGGTAGAGTTTCCTGGTACTTGGAAAAGTTTTCAACTACTTTTTTGACAAACTCCTATCTACTCTATTGCACTTCGCCTGGTCTGAGGTGGCGAAGGCAAGTCTGGCGCAAGAGGTAACATTCAGTAAAATCCGATTTTCAGTGATTTGGTGGAATTAAGTCCATTCGCCAGACCAAACATTTGCCTGCCGAAGAGTGCAAAGCAACAGTAGCATACAATTCCTTCACTAACAAAGGGACGCCTGTACTCTTTACTAAATTGGCGAACAAAATTATGTCACACTTGCAAATTTTCGCTACTGTTAGTCACTTTGCCCTTTAGTAAATCTGCCTCATTGTAGATGTGGCCAAATTAGGCTTATCTGTAGTCAAGGGCATTACAAGTTACATGTGTGCACTCTACATGTATGCTTTCCACTGCATGGAAAAAATTTGCACACAATAAAAGCTATGGCCTGTGTGGATGTGTGTGAAGTAGCACAGTGCCGACTGTTCTTAGTCACTGTATTTTGCATTTTATCTAGTACATATACCTTTTGGCATTTGATCACACTCGTATTTGGGGAGAACTGATTGCGCATTATGAATGCGCATTATGCAGCCTTGGGTTCAGAGACTCGTAACTAAATGATACAGACAGAAAATCACAACTGCAGTTCAGGTATGGGACCAGTTATCTTGAAAACCGTTAGCCTTTCTGTAATTTGGAGCTTTTTTTAGGTCCACAGACTCCATTTTTTACCAAATGTATTCCTTTATATCCTTTTTCTCTGTAATAATAAAAAACAGTATAGGATCAGTTATCCACAAAGCTCCGAATTATGAAAAAAATGTCTCTCATAGACTCCATTTTTTTTTTATAAATAATCAAAATGTTTAAAGGGCACCAATCATAACTAAAATAATTTACTAAGTAAATAAACTGTGAAAGTTCAAGAAATCAGATTTTTAAAACAATTAGAATTGTTTCTATAATGTAAATTATCAGCTCACTATACCTTGTGCAAAATCTCCCCTATCTCCACTGCAGTTCTAGCCGAGGCAGACAGGCATCTTGAATTTCACTCTGAAATCTTGCACACTCAGTTGAAATTTCTTTGTTGCCTAATAAACCTAAGCCAGTGGTTCTCAACCTGGGGGTCAGGACCCCTTTGGGGGTCGAACGACCCTTTCACAGGGGTCACTTAAGGGGTTCCAGGAGCAGGTTCATCTCTCTCCCCACTAGCCCTGGGGCAAGGTTGTAGCTCTCGGGGTGTTGGTGCTGGGAGTTGTAGTTCAGTAACCTGTGTAGAGAAGCCAGTTGCACTACAACTTTCTATATCCCCTTAGTAGGGACTGCTATACAGCTCTCCCTGCCCATTTAAAATTTGTAAAATTAACATGATAATTGGGGTGTGACCATAAAATGGGTGTGGCAAAAAATTTTTTGCCGCACTACGCACAGAAAACAAACCTTTATGCAGCCACGTTTTCTCCTGTACTTTCCTAATAATCCTCTCTGGACTGTCAGCCAGCGACCCGGACGAGGACAACGATCAGCCGATAGATCGACACGACAGGATCAGCATGCCGGCGCTAACACAGAGGTCAGTTCTGACTCGCAGCCGCAGAGAAGATGCAGACGCGGTGGACGACGTTCCAACAAATACAGGTTCCAATGCGAAAGCTACGAATCGCAAGAAAAGTGGCCGCTAGAAAATTACACCAACGTTGTTCGTAGAGACACTACCATGGACGGTAATACGGACGGTTTACATATATCTACTCATGCTATAAACGATTTTCCCGAAGGTAATGTGATTAACCTTTCCACTTACAGGCTGTCTAAAAATGAAACGAGTCTTCTATCCAGAGGCCTTAACTATGTACCAGATAAATATTGTGACACCTTTTCAGCCAACCTAGATCTTAATAGATTTGTACGATCCATCACCCTGAAAAGACATTTTTTTGCAGATACATCCTCTACCCAATTAGATGGATCTACTTCTCTCTCTTTTAATGAGAGTCATACTAATAAAGAGGACAATTTTGATGATTTATCCCTTTCAAATTTTGATGAGGTGTGTACATTATACATTTTGCAAGATCTACAAAATGAGAGTAATATGGGCCACAATTCAGATAGAAATATTACCCGTTCGGGATTTAAAAATAAATCAACATATTACCCTATACAATCTAAGAGCAGTCACATTGAGATCTTTCATAAATTGGTCCATAATGACATTGAATTGTTGGCTAATAGACCCATATCTCAAAAGAGACCTAAGAACCTTACATACAGGGAACACATGGCCCTCACTGCACTAAGGGACAATGACGACATTGTCATTAAACAGGCGGACAAAGGAGGTGCAGTGGTGGTCATGAATTCCTCGGATTATGTACAGGAAATCATGAGACAATTAGACGACACAGACACATACATTAAATTACCCTCAGATCCAACTAACAAATTTGGTAAGGATTTGGAAGATTTGATTACTTTGGGATTTGAAGATGGCATATTAAGTAATTCTGAATGTGAATTTTTAAATTGTAAATATCCAGTAATACCGATCTTCCACATCCTCCCCAAGGTACATAAATCGCTTATTGCAGTTAAGGGGCGACCTATCGTAGCCAGCATTGGGTCCTTAAATGAGGGTTTATCAAAATATGTTGATCGTCTTCTTATGCCATTTGTTGAGAAACTCCCCACTTTTTTGAAGGACACCACGATGTGTATCAGGAAATTAGAGGAAGTACATTGGGGATCGACCTACCGTTGGTTCTCTATGGATGTAACGGCCCTTTATTCATCAATTAATCACGAATATGGTTTGCAAGCCATAGAATACTGGCTCACACAAGAAAATCGTTATCCAGATGTTCAGAACGAATTTATTTTGAATTCGGTTCGTTTTTTGTTATATTCCAATTATTTTTATTTCAATGGGGGTTTTTACCTCCAAAAACGTGGTGCCGCAATGGGTGCTTCATTTGCACCCACCTATGCCAACCTTTTCATGGGTTGGTGGGAGAGGCACTACGTTTTTGGAACTAGGAACCCCTTTGTTAAACACATAATTGGTTTTTATCGTTTCATCGATGATATCATAGGTGTATGGGATGGTGACGATTCATCCCTTTCCTCTTTTGTCGAGTACTGCAATGAAAGTGTACCAGGCCTTACATTTACCCATGAGACCAATACTAGTTCGATCCCGTTCCTAGATGTAACATTTTCAATACAAAATAATACAGTCCTTACGTCATTATACCGCAAACCCATTACACGCAATGCTTTATTGCATGCTCAAAGTGCACATCCAGGCTCTTGCCTTAGGGGCATTCCAGTGGGACAGTTTATTAGGTTACGGCGTATCTGCTCAACTTGGGATACATTTCAAGCTAAAGCCACGGAACTCTGGGATAGGTTCACTGAAAGAGGTTATGATACTAGGGATATAAAAGTTGCCTATGATAAAGCCGTTTCTATGAATAGATCAGACCTTTTGAGACCTAAAGCCAGAAATAACACCGAGACACGATCTGATAGGTCACTTTTACGTTTTAGTACTACATACAGTCGAGACACCAGGCATATACAACGTAGCATTCGTAAACATTGGAATATTCTGCTACAGGATCCAATACTGAAACAGATATTACAGAAAACCCCATCTTTTGTATTTCGTAAGGGGAAATCATTAGCCTCATGGCTATCCCCCAGTTTATATACACCGAGAAGACACTCCATACAACCTACTTGGCTCAAATACAAGGGGACATTTAAATGCGGTCATACTAAATGTAAAGCTTGCTCTGTTGTTAATGTTTCCACAGCTTTTACTAGTTCTCATACCCACAAAAGTTATCCCATCAAACAATATTTTAATTGTAAGTCACGCTGGGTTATCTATCTAGTGACATGCACATGTGGCATGCAATATGTGGGTAAAACCACTAGACCAGTTGGTACTAGAATCTTAGAACATCTATCAGCGGTAGGGAGAGGAGACACCAGATCAGCAGTGGCCAAACATACCATTGAACATCACTATGGTCTGCCCAATTTCACATTTCAGATCATTGACACTCCAGTTTTCAATATACGTAAAGGAGATAAGGATAGGTTGCTATCCAAAATGGAAACGTATTGGATATACCAATTGCGAACAATAGAAGACTATGGAGGTCTCAATAGAGATTGTGATTTGACATGCTTTTATTAGTTGGCCCAATAACGATTTTTATTAGTTGGCCCAATAACGATTAATATATCCTCCAATATATTTATAATATTAATAATATTCCTTAAGGTTATGTCCTTCCACCGTTTTGTCTTGTTTTGAGTAATTTTTTCTACATTACCAATTTTCATGTATACTTTGGATAAAAGATAGAAAGTGATTATATATGATTCAGTGTACTTAAATTTAACATACTATATACATTGTTAAAATATCTTCTATCTACATAGTATTTATATTTTATGTATAAGCAATCTACACCTCACAGGCGAAATGATATATACACTAAAGAGTTAAATGTTTTTAGTGGGTGTGTGCAGTGTTGCTTTTAAATCCCCAGACTTACTCGTTGTAATTATGCTTATGAGGAAGTGGTGGACAACCACGAAACGCGTCAAGCGTACAAGCTCCATGATTTTAAGGTTTCTTCAATAAAATTTTATTTTAGCCCAAGCGATGGTGCTCCGTTTACTATTTTCTCTCCAATCCGCTCTGGACTGGCAATGAAAATATTTTAATATTTTATGGTTGGGGGAAACCACAAGATGAGGAAGTGTATTAAAGGGTCGCAGCATTAGGAAGGTTGAGAACCACTGTTCTAAGCCATTTTGAAATCTGCCAAACATGTGTTCGTGCTGCCACCTTCTGGAAGTTGGTGTGTGCCCTTCATTTGCATAATGACATCACCAGCAGGGGATAAGAGGGAAATCTCGTAATACTTCTAGAGTTTACTAAAGCTAGGCATTCTGGGTAGAAATCTTGTTAGAATAGGGTGTTTCCTCACTTGGTAAATTAGAGGTTCCTCAAACAGAGTAGTAGCACCGTCAAGCCACAATTCTTCCTAATCAGCATACAAATAAACTCCGGAGAACCTAGTATACAAACAGTGTCATTTCTTTATTCGCACAACAAGTTTCGGAGTTAGAACTCCTTCATCAGGTGCTTGTTACAAAGTATTCTGGGTAGAATACTAAGGGCAGTGCTGCAATTTGAGCAAGCTCATGAACTCATTTGCATGTTGTAGTCACAGTATGGACTCCCTCAGTGAAAGAACCCATTTGACAAAGTAGGGGATTTTTTTTAAAAACTGCTGTATATGTAGTTTGATTTAACATGTTTAGGTTGTACTGGTCAGGATTTTAATATGCGCTTGATTTTGGCTGTGATTGGTGCCCTTTAAGGTGGCCACAGATGTTAAAGGGATACGGTCATGGGAAAACATGCTTTTTCAAAACGCATCAGTTCATAGTGCTGCTCCAATAGACTTATGCACTGAAATCCATTTCTCAAAAGAGCAAACAGATTTTTTATATTCAGTTTTGAAATCGGACACGGGGCTAGACATTTTGTCAATTTCCCAGCCGCCCCTGGTCATGTGACTTGTGCCAGCACTTTAGGAGGGAACTGCTTTCTGGCAGGCCGTTTTTCCTTCCCAATGGGACATGGGTTTTTACTATTGATTGCTGTTCTTAGAACTACCAGGCAGCCATTTTCTTCCCATTATTCAGTTTTTAGGTTGCTGGGGGGAGTGGGGGACATGCCTCCAACTTGCAGTACAGCAGTAAAGAGTGATTGAAGTTTATCAGAGCACAAGTCACATGACTTAGGGCAGCTGGGAAACTGACAATATGTCTAGTCCCATGTCAGATTTCAAAATAAAATGGAAAAAAATTGTTTGCTTTTTTGAGAAATGCATTTCAATGCAGAATTCTGCTGGAGTAGCACTATTACCTGATGCATTTTGAAAAAAACTACATCATTTTTCCCATGACAGTATTCCTTTAAGGTTTTTAAAGATCTTTTCGTTATTGTAGGGCCAAGCTTATTTTGGAACGATTTTTCAAAAGTAGAAAAAGTAAAAAAGACTTTCGATCGATATCCTCTAGTTGAATCTAGGAAAAATGGGTAGGTGCCTGCTTGGCCCTGCAAATAATTGGACAACACATTACATTAGATACATTTCACGGTAAACCATGAAAATCTTTTAACCGGACTGATGGATTTTTTTTAACCAGTGTCGGAATCTAAATCATTAGATGCACAATCAAGGGCTCACTAACCTCACAATAATTTCATGGATTTTTCAGATTATACTAAAATCAGTCGTTAGGGAGAGAAAAATCTTAACATCTATGGCCACCTAGATTTGATCAATTCCTCCAAACCCCCCCCCCCCATTAAACATGCTACAACTGTTTAAATGTGAATAAAATATTTTTTTCCTTAGAGTTGCTGTTTCTTTAAGACCAGATGTTCTTTTGCATCTATACAACTGTGGGAATGTAAAGATAGACTTGTCAGACCGGTCTCTGACATACAATGCAAGAAGGTAATCTTAGTCGTAAGAATTTCTACAGATGAACTCTGATCTGAGATTCCTGACTGTACTTTGTCCACTACAGGATGTTCAGAAAAATATGTCTATTTAAACTGTTGCCCAACAGGGTGCATGTGTTAAAATGTTTTGAGGCAGGGAAGTTAAAGAGATACGGACACCAGAAAATATTTTTTTTATCTATCATGCTATTGTCTATGCATACTATTTATAATTTTGCCATAAAAGTATTTGCCAGATGCTTTTACATTACCTTTATTACCCCTATGTTCATCTGAAGGGGCTGCCATATTTGTGCAGGAGTCCATTAGCATTAGAATCTCTAACTGACAGGCTGAGAAGAGACAGTCAGGATGGCAAGAGGAACCAGGAACATCAAGTAATTACTTAGAAAAGCAGAACAATCAGCAAAAATGATCAACATGACCTATAGGTAACTTTTAATGTAGATTCATATTTTAAAAGAAATTTTTTATAGTGTCAGTATTACTTTAAGAACAACATTGCTAGAAGCATTCAAACGCAAACTCTGCAATTTTTGGGGGGCCCAGAGCTAGAAGCTGATGTAACTGAATAGAGCTGTAGCTTTTTTCCTCTGCTGAATGGTCAATTCACACTTTGACAAATATGTTCCTTGGTGTTGGGTTGCATTACATTCAAAAATACATACTTTATAAAGTGTGTGTGTATAAATACAGTTGTGCTCATAAGTTTACATACCCTGGCAGAATTTAGGATTCCTTAAAGGAAAGCTATACTGCCCAAACAATGTAGGTCTCTATAAAAATATATTGCATAAAACAACTCATGTAAAACCCTGCTTCATGTAAATAAACCATTTTCATAATAATATACTTGTTCAGTAGCATGTGCCATTGGGTAATCCTAAATAGAAAATTGCCATTTTAAAAAATAAGGACAGCCTCCTCGGATCCAATGGTGCACACAAACATACCAAACAAACTATAAAATTAAGTCACATGAGCCAATTAACAGAGAGTTGTGTCTTTTGCTTCCACACTTCTTCCTGTTACAGTTGAAATATTTCTGGTCAGGTGATCTGAGGCAGCACACAGACCATTATGAAATGGTGGTTCAAGGCAAGAGATGGAAAAGGGCAATATTTACTTAAATATATATTCCAGTTTGTCAAGCTTCTGGGCTGATGAGTGTAAATTTTCCTCCAGTATTTTTTGATAACCTATTGCATTAATTCTGACCAAATTTCCTGTGCCATTGTAGCTCACACATCCCCAAAACACCACCATGTTTCACAGCAGGCATGGTGTACCGTCATCCAAATGTAGCGTTTATGGTTGTGGCCAAACAGTAAAATTTTAGTCTCATCACTCCAAATGATTTGGTGCCAGAAGGTTTGAAGCTTGTCTCTATGCGGTTTTGGCATAATGTAAGCAAGATACTTTGTGGCATTTGTGTAGTAATGGCATTCTTCTGGCAACTTGACCATGCAGCCATCTGTCTACAAGTGTCTCCTTATTGTGCATCTTGAAACAGCCACACCACATTTTTCAGAGAGTCCTTTATTTCACCTGAAGTTATTTGTGGGTTTTTCCTTGCATCCCCAACAATTTTTCTTGCAGCTGTGGCTGAAATTTTAGTTTTATTTGGTTTGGTTTCAGCGGAACCCCTAATTTTCCAAGAGTTTGATCACCGCTGATCGGCATTCTCAATTCTTTTGATACTTTCTTATATCCCTTACCAGTTTTATAGAGTTAAACTACCTTTTCCCACAGATCCTTTGACAATTCTTTTGCTTTCCCC
>CM044433.1:69965727-70000880 GCA_024363595.1 Xenopus borealis | reverse complement strand
TCAGCCCGCACTTTTGGTTGGGGGTATAATTTTGCCCCAATAGGTGCCCTTTAAGAAATCATAAATTCTCCTAGGGTATGTAAACTTATGAGCACAACTGTATTCAGGCACTAGTACTGTGATTTCTGGCTTCATTGTTGAGATATTGTGGATGTTAGCTGGGGGCATATTAAAGAATCTGTGAAAGGCAAGATTGAATAAGAAATCCTGCATGTGTATCCCTAGCAACAGGCAACATTTCTCACGTGGGTTCATGTTCTGCTGTTGACTGAACACTGCTCTGGGCACCCTTTACAAGCACGCTCAGAGTGTCACATATGAGGTTAAGTCTCGCCAAGCTGTCATCCAAGGCAGCCTTGCAGAAGAAACCAGATACAGAGACCATAATTTGGAAAGAAGATCCTCAGGATTTTTCAAAGACATGCTTCTCTCGTTCATTCTCATCTCACGCACAGCATATCTTCATAATATTATGACTCGCTGGCTGGAAAGCATTGCATAGCAATGGCAGAAAACCTAAAAGTAGGATCTGCTTTAGAGACGGAGTATTCTGAGCCTTAAAATAAAACTTGCTTCCTGTTTGTTAAAACAATTAGTGACATCCTTCCCTGTGTTGGGAGCTAGGTTTATACTGTAAAGAATATATATTTTTTATATCTTCAGTATTGAAATAACCCTTTATTTTTTAAGAATTTCAAAGTACTGTTACTATATTAAGTGCAAAGGTTCACTCTGGATTTTCAGCTCTGTCCTCTGGTCTTCCCTGCAAAAACATGCAGGCTACTCACCAATGAGCTATATTGGATTTAATAAATGGGAATAAAATGTTAGTTATAGAATAGTCTTCTATCTGTATTTCTGGGTAAGGCTAATGTCACACTAGGCATGTGCCCCAGGCAAATTACTGCCCTGCAGATAATGTGGCTGCAACTTGAGTCAGTGCGTTAGCCAGAGTGCTGGCACACAGATTTTGAAGCAGTGGTGCAGGCACATCGTGAGCAGGGGGCGATTCTCGGCCTGTGTTTAAACTGTACAACTGAAAGCATTCTTGAGTTATTTGCAGTTAAGTTATGTTGAAGAAGTACCCTTAGATACCATGTATATCTCAAAACAAATTTTGTGGGCCTTTGTGATGTCACACTCATTCCTTCCCAGCAGACGTCTGTTAACCCTTATTGCTCGTTTTCCCTTCCCTGAACGATTCCTTTCTCCCCCTCTTTGTCCCTTTCCCACTGCATTATTCATTTAACCCCCTCTGCCCTGTTCATTTAACCCCCTCTCTGCCCTGTTCATTTTCCTCCCTCGTCCTCCTCACTTCACTGCTTTTTCTTCATTTCCCTTGCCCTGCAATAACTGGGGAAAAAAAGAAAAGCAAACTTCTGTTTAAATAAAACATATGCTATTCATTTATATGTAAATACCATAGTGATTTTCTCCACAGTTTTAGGTTGTATACAAAAAGCAATCAACATCTTTTCGGTTTTCCTTGGTAACTCCCTGCATCTGTTATTATATGTTATACCATTCCAGAACATCAGTTGCATTTATTCCCTTGCAACTCCCTGCACCTGATCACAAATTGATCCAGGACAGCTGTATTTATTCCCTTGAAACTCCCTGTTCCTGACCACAACAGCTGCATTTACCCTTGCAACTCCCAGCACCTGGTCATAAATTGTCCCAGAACTGCTGCCTTTATTCCCTTGCAACTCGCTGCACCCGATCATATATCAAATCGGTGCCTAATGTTTGACACCCCCCACAAGTGCCTCCAGCATTTCCTTCTCCATTAATATAGTTTGTTAGGCAAAAATGTAATGTATAAAGGCTGGAGTGACTGAATGCCTAACATGATAGCCAGAACACTACTTCCTGCTTTTCAGTTTCCACCAATTGGTTACCAATCAGTGACTTGAGGGGGGCATAACAGCTGCTTTTGACTGCGGATGATCAACAGCAGACTCACTGAACAGTTATGTCCGATGTGGCCCCCCCTTCATTTCACGGACTAACTCAGAGTTAGAGAGCTGAAAAGCAGGAAGTAGTGTTCTGACTATTATGTTAGACATCCAGTCACTCCAGCCTTTATACATTACATTTTTTGCCAAAAACTATATTAGAAACATGTTTTATTTTTCACAGCCTATTATGCAGTTTTTATGTTTACACTGAACTGTTCTTTTAATTCAAACATGAAATTGTCATTTGTTTTGCACCCTTTCTATTCTGCAATTATAGAATAAAAAGTTGTCCAGTTTTCCCCATTTACACTAGGCAGTTGGCTAAAAGAAAAACTGGAAGATAAATAGGAGAAAGCCCAATACAATAGGTAATAAAAAAAGGTTTAATAACAGTACAATTCCCTTGAAAACAATCCCCACAACTAGACAACATTTTGCATTGGGACTTTAAGTAAAAAATGTTCCTGGATAGGTTGAATATCAAAGATGTTTTCCTCTAACCAAACTATTCAGATTATCCTTTATTTATATAGTTCACAGAGCTATATACAGTATGGATAACACATACTCTCCAATGTAGCTTACACTCTAGACCAGGGATCCCCAACATTTTGAACCTGTGAGCAACATTCAGAAGTAAAAGGAGTTGGGGAGCAACACATGCCTGAAAAATGTTCTTGGGCTGTCAAATAAGTGCTGTGATTGACCATTTAGTATACCCTACAGTATGTGGATTGTCAGCCTGCATTGAGGCTCTGTTTGGCAGTACATCTGATTTTATGCAGCCAACACTTGCCTCCAAGCCTGAAATTCAAAAATAAGCACCTGCTTTGAGGCCTCTGGGAGCAACATCCAAGGGGTTGGAGAACAACATGTTGCTCACAAGCTACTGGTTGGGGATCACTGCTCTAGACGATCACATTCACATACTATTGTTTGATTTTTCTGTATGATTTCAGAGTGTGGGAGGAAAACAGAGCACTGACTTATTGAGAAAATGCACCATATACAGCACCCACACAAAAAAAAAATGGACAAGCATTTATTGTACTAGTCTGGCAAAAACCTTGTAAGTTTAATGGCCAAGTTAAATGGTCTAGAAAAAGAGCTATTATGTTGTTATGGAAACTTCAGGAGTTAGGCAGCTTTGTGAATCACCTGATAGATATGACTAACCACATTAGAGTTGTAAACTGCATTTTTAGCTGCTTTACAATTCTAGAGGTCAGCTTGTCAACAGGTATACAAGCAGATGCCCAGATTTTAAATACAAATATACTGCACTGTACTGATAAAACTGTTGTGTTTGCTTCAGAAACACTACTTTTGTTGATATAAATAAGCTGCTGTGTAGCAATGGGGGCAGCCATTCTAAGGAGAAAGCACAAACATTTTATACAACTGAATAAACATGTCAACTTCTCACCTTGCAACTTTAAAAGTTGCAGTTTTATATGCACATAGAAGACAGTGTCACCTAGTTGAAACCCAATTAATCTTTGTGAGATGGTCATCAAACTATTCTTTATTCCAAGAGACCCTGAGGATTTGTAGCAAGGGAACCCGACCACCTTTGTTCTCTCGTGGAGTAGGACTGTGGTCAAAATATATTTTATCGCCTGAAGCAGTTTTCTGTCACATAAATGGAAAGCAGATTGCCCATGGCAGTCACTGGTGTGGTCAGGCAGGGATTTCTAGGGAATGTGAAGGGAGAATCCCCCAACAACCTCATTTATTTGCTCAAGAAGCAGCATTATGAAGTACCAAAGCATAGCATTAGTGTAATTGTATCTGTAACCTCATATATACTAATAAGAGACATTTCTAGCTTTACAGGGTCTCTGAGATAGATCAGTGCAAGAATAGAGATAGAACTGTATTTTTCTGTACCCAAGATGAAGACAATAAATATACCTGCATATGTACTTCCGTTTCACGCATATCCATTGGAATGCAATTCCAAAACAGTTGGAAGCAAGCAAAAATAAACAGAGCGTTTATACAGATCAATATGCAAGTTGAAATTTGAGGGGTGAGATGGTTGATCTCTGCCGGCTGTCATTTTAATAGAAAAGGTCTTCTCAATAATACTTTCTATTTGCTAGCATGGATTTGGAGCACCAGAGGTCCAACCACACAGTTGCTGCTGAAGTATAAGCAACTGCCAGTTAACACTTGACAAAATAAAGAAAGCTCCTAACTCAAGCCAACTACTTTGGCTGCTCAGCAAGGTATGTAGTTAACTTAAGGCATACGGCAAATGGGATGGTATGAGCAAATCGGTGAAATCCAGAAATTGCAGACACGGGTGATGGCAAGCCTTTGAGATGCACCCTACTGTCTCCACCTGGGTCAGCCATCAGAAAAATGCATCCTGTGCTTTTCTATAGGAAGAAGGGACAGGATACCAGAGTAAAATGGGATTTCAAGGGTTACTTCCCCACTACTATTTTTAAGTGTGGGGAAGTTCTGTGTGTTGTTGCACTCATGACTGTAAATTCCAACTTGGTACCCCATCTATTATATATGGTAAACCTTGACTTAATCATCTAAAATTTAAGGTGCCAACTTCACAGGGCTCTGGCTTGTCAAGCACGTATAAACAACCTAAACTATACATTGCTTACAGTGTTAGGCTTTCATGTACAAGCAGCGCATAAACCAAACTAAAGTAATGCAGGCCTCATCTTTTATGCACAGAAACAAATGCGGTCCATGAAAATAATTTAATCAATGCCATTTTGCTGTCACAATATTGAAATCACAGTATTCTATTTACAGAAGGCTCAGAAAAAGGTTTCCAATTAAAACCCACAGTTTTGTAACAATATATTTATGCCACTTGCATCAATTTCCTGTTAATGTGCCAGACTTGCATAATGCATAAAAAGTCTAAAATCAATTTAATATATCTGAAGGCACGTGAAGCAGAACAGGCTCTCTTTTACCAAGCTACAAATGTCAGCCCTGTCAGCCAACTAAACAAAAATTAGTGTTTCTCAGCTGATTAAGAATTTGGTCCCGACTCCTACTGTTGAGTTTAATAGGAATTGCTCAACTCCACCAAAACTGGTCAAGGGGAGGAGACAGGAATGTTTTTGGGAATTCCTCTGCCAGCTGAAATACCCCTACAGAGAAAAACAAACTAAAAATTAAAGATTACTAGATGCAACATTAAAACAGGCTCTTTAATAAAAATGCTGTTGCTCTTCATCTGACAAATTATTGGCAACAGTATCCGTTAAAATGGAAGAAGTTCGTAAAGAACAAACCATGTCTATGCAAAAATTAAATTCAAATTTTTAAAACAAGAAAACCCCACAATACTCACCTGACGGCAATAGTGGTTATTTGCTTTAAAGGGGACACGCTCCTCTATATGAGAATAATGGCAAATTATTATGCACTATGTATTGCATAATCCACATTTTACAAAACTAACCTGTTGCCTGTGTAAAATAATGGCAGTGCTGCCAGTCAATAAAACAGTGCTTGGTTTGGAATGTCCGGGATAGAGACACAAATCTGAAGCTTCTGAACTAACTTCAACCACTTCTCAGAAGGATTTAATATCCCCCCTGGATTATATGGTTCAGCATTAATTCCACAGGTTTAACTAACACTGTACTGCACATTCTCTGTTTAAATAAGCAAGGATAGGGTGGGAAAGGAAACGACAAAAAGGTTTACCCTTGCAAAGATCACGTGAGCTAAATCATCCAGATAAACTTTTAAAGAATCCATAAAAACTGATGTCAGATATAGCAGATAGGAAAAGTAAGAGGCAAATATCTGGATTTCTTATAAAACAAACAACGTGGGGTAGATGTATTCATGTTCATATTTTCTTTGTTTCCCTGAATTAAACTTTTTAAGTTCTAAAAATTGTGTATTCGATTACTCTAAGGCACGACAACATTGATATTAATTGCAAAAACCACAAAAACAACCAACACAAATTTGCCTTTTTAAAAGCGGGGGAGGTTGTGTAGAAATCAATGGGAGCTGTCCACTTGTAATGAAAAATCTACAAAAAACAAGATTTAAAGGTTTTCAATGTATTCATTCTGTCCATGCTTTTCATCTTCTGATTTTTTAGCAAACATGGAGACATTCATGCTTTTTAAAAATTTAAGTTTAATACATGCTTTTGTCCAATCGAAATATAACACAAGATATATCTACTTACCTACCAACCGTGCTCACACCAGCCCTGCTATTAACTCATTGTAAAAGGAGCATAAACCACAAGAGTACCTACACACAGTGGGACATCCACTAAGATCTGAAAAATCGCCAGTGCAGGCTTCGCTAGCGTTCGCCGCACTTTGCCAGGCAAATTTTTGCCAGCGCTACGCAAATTCACTTAAGTGCGAATTTACGCTCAGGTTGGCGAACGGTAGCGTAGCTGCGCTAGTGTTACTTCACTAGACATAGCGCAATTACACTAGCGAAGCCTAATTTGCATACGGCGCGAATTTCAATATATAATGGAAGTGTATGTTACAGCCACTACGTTGCACTACACAAGCCCAGGAAACCTTTAATAAATAAAATAAAGTTGTCCTATTGCCGTAAACATGTGCCCCCTGTATAGTTGTGTTGCCATATGTTAGGAAATGTAGGGGGGAAGGAGGGTAACCCCCCCCAAAAAAAACGATCTTTTTCAGACTATCACCCACAAAAAACACGCCACAGCGGTTTTTTGGGACTTAGAAAAATTTTATATATTTTTTTTCCAACTCCTATCTTTTCTATTGAACTTCGCCTGGTCTGAGCAGGCGAAGTGAAGTCTAGCAAAAAGTTGATCTTAGTGAATTTGTGTAATTAGGATCCTTCGCCTGGCGTAAGGGTGCGAAGTTGTGCAAGTCTATCTACTTCGCTAGCATAAATTCCTCAGAGCCGGTGTTAGTGAATTTGCGAAGTTCCGATTTGATGTCACGCTTGCCGAATTAGTGCCAGCGTTAGACGCTTTGCGCTTTAGTGAATTTGCCCCATACAGTGAAGTTAAAACTGTGCTAACCAGTGGACATAGGGGCGCAGTATTTGTGGAACACTGGGATTCTGGTTGTAATTACAGCAGGGCACTGCTTGAACACTTATGTTCTACCTCCATCAGCATAAGATTCCTGATCAACCTTTACTGCGTTCACTTAATTACTGTACATTAATATAGGTTACACTCACATCTCATGAAACTAAAATTCTGTTTACACTTATTAAGTAAGAAGTACTGTGTGTGGATTCATAAGAGGTGCTAGGAAAAACAACCTGACAGAGAAGGACACCTTTTTTGCCTATGTGAAAATTGAGCAAGATTGTTAAATCATCACTGGCATGAAAGCATATGCTTCCACTTTAGCTCTCCTGAATTTTACTGTAGCACTTCAGACTTCCATAGAGTCTAGAAGCATTCACCCATGTATCTATTGTTACTGCACCCTAGCACCAGTTATATGTAAAACAGAAATAAGCTTTAGTGTAACAAAACCCATCCATTAAGAAGCCAATCCATGATATCACTCAAACCCAGCACACATATCTGCATGTATGAATTTGTTTAATCAGTCAGTAAGTCTATATTTGTCTCTGTGAAAGAAACTACGAAATGTTAGAACAAACTACAAATGTATACATGTGTTCTTATACAATGCTTTACTTGCAAAGAATTAGAACATTAAGCTTAGCATCTGCTCACAGTCTTATTTGTCTGTGTTCCAGGGGCACAGAGATTCCAAGTGATGTGCCCAGATCTGTCTCAGCCTTGTGCTTTGGCCTACTCGCTACAAAACAGATGGGTAACTGCCAGATGGATAACATACAGAAACAAGCACAGAAATATTGTATGGTGACGCTTATCTTTATCCCATTGCCTTTGTAGAGAACTTATACATTTGTATAAAATACAAAGTGGAGCAGGAAGTTCTTGAGATTGGGATGAATTAGTTGCGTTTAAAAACAGGTTTACACACATCACCAGTAACAAGAGAGAACAAAAGTTACCAGTGACTGAGGGAAGCCATTCAGGCTTGCCTTCGCCCAGGCATGCACATCCAGCAATAGCACTGAAGCACGCACACAAGGGTGTGTACACTGCTGGGGAAATGCTGAAGATGCACTCCTGCACCAGTAGATAACCCAGCTCATAAAAGAGGTTTGCCAACACATGGAACCAAACCTAGAACACAAGACTGAGTGTGACGGTTATGACGAGGGAGTTCTTGCGAAACAGTACACAAAGTGCAGTCAGCACTTCCTTGAAAAGTTTACTTATTCATTTAAGTCTCCATTTTGCAGAAGTGCTCAACAGTCTAATAGGAATGCATCTTCTCATCTGCATAGAAACGGTGTTTTTGTGCATGAGTGGACCTTGTAACCCCTATCCTATATAAGAGATATAAATAAAGCATAATAATGTGACACGATTGGTCTACAGTCCCCAGGTCTATCCTAGACATTTCATAAAGCCCCCATTATACCCGATGCCACCTGTCATAAGCCAGTCAATGCATTTTTCTTGATAATTTGTTGTGTGGATGGCCTATATGGCAACAATAATCACCTAGAATATCTACAGGTTGTGATTTCAATTTCAAAACGGCTACCTGGTTTCTAGGGTAATTAACCCCTAGCAAAACTTGGGTTTACATACCAAGCGTAACTATACGGAGGTCACCAAACAAGCAAAAATGTACCTGTCCTGTGGTTCCTCCAAGTGGTTCTAGTGTCCCAGGTATCCCCTGCACCTATTGAAGCTTGGCCCATGCACAGTTGCTTTAATAGTTCTCTCCTGTGCATGCACTGACTCAAGTCAGAGATGCCTGGGAACACCGGACTACTACTACAGCGTGGCGTCCATAGGAAAAGTAATTAGTACCAGTGCATTTATTGCATAAGAGCCTGTTATCCAGAATGCTTAGGACCTGTGGCTTTGGATAAGGATCTGTAATTTGGATCTCCATGGCTTAAGTCAGCTAAAATATAATTAAAAAATTGATTATAGCCAATAGGCTGGTTTTGCTACCAATAAGGATTAATTATATCCAAGTCTGGGGGAACTATAATTATTAGAGAAAAAAAGAAATCAATTTTAAAAATGAGAATTATTTCATTATGAATGGAGTCTATGGGTGATGGTTTCCAGTTTAAGGATCATGTACCAGTACTCACACTAACCCTATGCAAGTAAACAAGAAGAACTGTTTATTTACTACGGTTTTTATTGAGTGTTATTAAAACTTGCTATATTTCACATGTACACCTTGCTATGCATATCTGTTTATGTTTCATTTCATGGAAATGCTAGAATTGCACTAACTGGCTGCAAAAAAAAATTATTTGAGAGGTGAAAAATTACTGGATAAAGTCATAAATGAGGCTAATGAACAATTGGCAGCAATTGATAAGCTCAAGGGAATCAAAATGGCTCAGAATGTGCATTTGACATTTCCTCTACAACCCTCAGTCCCATTGGATTCTGAAACGCATGTGGAGTGCAGGGGATAAAACGAAATGGAGCAAAACACAACTATGAACACTCATGGTTACAACTAGGCAGAATATAATGGAATCAATTAGCTTATGCTAGGTGCTCTCAAACCTGCATCTCAGACGCATTACCAAACACATAATAAAATGCCTGTGTGCAAGAGCCCATTAGTTTAGATCACCAGAAATAGAAAAAAAAACACTCTCAAGCTAAAAATAGATCTAGTTATAGTTCAATGAGTTGCTAGCCACCACAACTGATATTTTTGAAAGGCTGAGCACAAATACAAATTCAATCAACTGCCTAATTATCAAAATAAATTCAAATAAAAACAGAGGGAGAATATTAAGCAAATGTGAAAGAACACATTTGACGGTAAATTAAATATTGATTCCTTAGTATTCTAACTGCAAAGCTGAATGGCATCTTTGAAAAACTTATTTAAACTGGTTTCCATGGGAACTGTAACACAGAGCATTTGATAGCTCCCCAAGCCAATTGTCTCTAAAGAGCAACCCACACCCTCATCTTCCCCTCCTTAATTCCCCCACCCGCCCCTCCACCTCCTTTCCTATTAGCTTATCTCAATGCCACCTCTGAACAGGACACTCTTGTCCCTTTCTGTCACCACAAGCAAAACAGGTTTGTAGCAAACAAGCTCTGGACACCGGGTGTGTGCGTTTGCTGTGTTATTTACCAACCATATTCAGTTCATACACACAAAGTATCATACCTTCCCAAGGGCTCATTTAGAATTCTAGCCTGTTCTGTCACTCACACCAGCTGAAGCATAGAAATGCGATATTAGTACATAGCAAGCCAAATTTGTTTTTGTCCTTTTCAATACAAAAATTGACAATGAAAGTCATATTTATACACACAAACCCCACATTTTACAGTGTTATTTACTTCATAGGGTGTGTATGGAGAGGTTTTTGCTGCACATTCCGTCAAGCAACGAAATAAGCACAGCCCATATAGAGCTACAGAAGAAATGCTTGAGTATTTGCATACATTCTTGAGTTAAGTCACTTTACTTTGTACTAAGACACTTTTAAAATTTTCTGTTTACACTTGGGCCTAAGGGACCACATTTCATACAAATGTAAACGTGGTTAACTTGCATCTGAATACCCAGCTTGCTCTATATACATATACACACACTAATATATATATATATATATATATATATATATATATATATACACATACATACATATACATATATACCCATATATAGAGTTACCACCTTTGAAACACACACGCATATAAGTTACAGCACAACTTCCAGAAGAAACTGAACAGACCCACTTTTTAGTTATATGTTTAAAGCTGTTTAATGTCATGTGCGGTTCTGTGTGTGAATCCAAAAGAAATGCACCATTCAAAAGTTACTGCTTGGGAAATGGCACTGGATATATACAAATATGGGCAATGGGGTAGCGTCATATTGATGCCTATACATTACAGGAGGAAAGGTTTGTAACATTTGTCCATAACTGGTCTGTATAAGAACCTAAAGGGCAATTATTCCTGTAAATAGGATTCTCTTTAAAAGCAACATGGATTTTTAGGCAATATAAAGCAGTCATAAACCTTCTTTGTTTTAAAGTGCAAAGTGACTGAACAGGTGGCACCAGTTAATTACAGGTCTGGTTTAGTACCGAACACAGACACTCTAAACATTAAATTCATAGAGGATACAGGCTACAGAATACATTGTATAACATAGTCAAATGTGCAAAAGTGAAACAGAATTGAAGTGTTTTTTCCTTTGCACTAAACAAGAGGTGGCAGCACTCCTCATATCATATGTTCTTACATTTTCCCAGCACTCCTCCTTGGGTGAAAAATACTAGAGTTGTAGTTCTAAAATAGTTTGAAGGCCACAGGTGTGACACCCATGTTGCACATAGAAAAATGAATGCTAAATAAAAGCAAAGGCCGTGGCAGCGACAGGGTTAGGTTCTGTGGCAACTAAAGGGTTAGGAGACAGCACTCATACAAGCGGTTTCAGGATGACTGGAGAAGGGAGCTCCCTTACCTTAGAACACGACAAACTGTCTTTCCTCTCCTGAGCAAGAAGGGACCTCTTGTTCCACTCAGGGGCAAGTGTGGGCTTCAGTACCGGACAGCCAGTGTCTCAGTAGTGCAAGTGCCAAGCTCCCACTCCCTACTCTCCAGACTGCAGGCTGCACTGAAGGAAGGAGGGGCAACTGCCTGCTAGAGGAAGAATTAAATCCTCCACCCCCTCAGGGTTCTACATGACATCATTGTCAAAGGATTGTGGGAGAGGAGGTGGGAAAGAGCTTGTTAACCTGTTTAGTGCTGGACATTGTCACTAATCATTAACTTAGTGAGTTGTGCTCCTCCCCCTACATGTGACACAGCACAGTGGTGTAATATCACCACATTTACAGTATAAGAGTCTGCCTAGACTGGTCTTTTCTAACTTCATGGGTATTTTTTTTTATATAAGTTAGCACCTGGAGGAAAATGACTGGTGTGTTTATTTGATTTATAGTAATCAAATCAAAATGAAACTGATATTGGACAAGAATGGTATCTGTTGAACTAGAGGAGATAAAAGAGCAATTTGCAAATTTTTACAGTTTTTTTTTCATAATTAGTACATTGTGCTTGATGATTAAGCTAGATAAATCAGGATTGATGCAAACCAATCTTTTTTTTTTTTTGCATTTGCTTTGAGGTTTTTTTTGCATTGTTGTGTTTTTTTAGACACAAAATTCTGCATTTTACTGCAATTGACTGTTGTTCAAAACACAATAGAATAGAGAATTGCATTTAGAACTCCACAAACACTGCTGCATTCAGAAAAATGAATAAATGCAATATATTTATTTTTATGTATTCAGTATGCACATGTAAATGCATAAACATTGCCTAGGTGTAAATGATAATCACTGTTTCACCAGGATTGCAGGATTATCTGTTGAAATGACCAACCGTCTTTCCATACATGCCCAGATGGTCAGCAATATGCTCTGATCAGATCTGGGCATTTATGGCCAGTGAGAGGGCAGGACTACAGTGACGATTGACCTCCGTTTTTGGCGGATGCGTCAGTCAGCACGAAAACGGATGTGACGAGTCGGATGCGACAGGAACAAGGTAAGTAATAGAAAAGTAGGATGGTGTCACAGGGTTGATGGGTCATGACACGACTGTCGGATGACGATGCAGCTTGCAGCATTTTCATCCGACAGTTCCTGCTTCAAACAGGCTGTGATGGGCGAATCTATGCAGATTCACTTTGCAGAAAAATTTTCTTATTCGACACGTCACGTCGTTTTCGACGCGAGTTTTGTTTTTTTTTCTCAGGCGAATTTTTGGCAGGCGAATTTTTGCAGGCGTTTCGCGAATTTATTCACCGGCGTCGAATTTGCTGCAAATTTGAGGCTGGTGAATAAGTTCGCCCATCCCTACTGCTGACTGGAAGAAGCAACTAAAAACAAACAAATCAACTGAAAAGGATAAGTATTTGTTATTTCTGTTATTTTATAGTAAGGTGATATGTTTAAATACTGTGGTTTAATTTTTTATATTTTTTTTTCTGTATTTGGTGCTAAATAGAAAAGTTTGGTGTGCTATTGTGCTTACAGCAAGTTAGTCACAACCTGCTTTGCTTTGCAGTTAGTTTTCCCTCACTTTGAGGGGGTGGGGTTTGATTAGTTGAACCTGAACAGACTGTATAAATAGAACCCCTGAGACTCTACTGGAGCTTGCTCTAGTGTTTAGCTGCTCTTAAAAGGATCCTATCATGGGAAAACATATTTTTCTCAAAATGCATCAGTTAATAGTGCTGCTCCAGTAGACTTCTGCACTGAAATCCATTTCTCAAAAGAGCAAACAGATTTTTTTATATTCAGTTTTGAAATCTGACATGGGGCTAGACATTTTTACAATTTCCCAGCTGCCTATGTCATGTGACTTGTGCCAGCACTTAGGAGGGAACTGCTTTCTGGCAGGCTGTTGTTTTTCCTTCTCAATGTAACTGAATAGTATGATTTGGGACATGGGTTTTTACTATTGAGTGCTGTTCTTAGATCTACCAGTCAGCTGTTATCTTGTGTTAGGGAGCTGTTATCTAGTAACCTTCCCATTGTTCTGTTGTTAGGCTGCTGGGTGGGGGAAAGGGGAGGGGGTGATATCACTCTAACTTGCAGTACAGCAGTAAAGAGTGATTGAAGTTTATCAGAGCATAAGTCACATGACTTGGGGCAGCTGGGAAATTTACAAAATGTCTAGCCCCATGTCAGATTTCAAAATTAAAAATAAAAAAATCTTCTCTATTGAGAAATGGATTTCAAGGCAGAATTCTGCTGGAGAAGTACTATTAATTGATGCATTTTGGGGAAAGAATTTTTTCCCATGATAGTTTCCCTTTAAGTGTTTGCTCTTTAAGAGGGGGCTTTGTAAGTGGAGTTGCAAACATCGGAGTTAGTGGGGACTTTGTAAGTGGATTTGCAAACAACAAAGTTAGTGGGGACCTTGTAAGTGGAGTTGCAAACAACGGAGTTTCAAACTAAATGAGGTTCAAACTTGGTCAAAAGTTTGTTCTAAACCTGTCAGATCTGTAACTGGCATAATGAGTGCTAGCAAGATTGAAGGTCTGACCCAGTGCATAGTCTGCCATATGTATGCAGATTTGAAACAAGAGATCCAAAATGCTTACCTCTGTGGTGGATGTGAGCAAATTGCCACTTTGGAGGCTCGAGTTAGAGCACTAGAGGAACAAATTGCAACACTGCGGTCGATTGATGATCTTGAAAGAAGTCTCTTGCTCACTGAGCAGGATAGTTTGGAGGGGACAGAACAGCAGCAGGATGTTGAGGCAGCTAGCTGGGTTAGAAAATCTAAGGTGGGCAAAAGGAAAAGGGAGACTGATCCTGGGTTTATATATCCCAGCAGATTTTCCAGATTGTGTGAAGATGATGGGAGTGTGAACTCTAGATTGGCAATTCTAGATGGGGCTGATCTCTCTAACAACCAGGAGACCAGTTTCTCTAGTAGTGGTGGGGAGGAGAGCCTAAGCCTAAGAAGATTGTGGTTGTAGGGGATTCAATTATTAGGAAACTGGATAGGGTAATCTGTCGTCTGGATCGCTACAACAGAATAGTTTGCTGTCTACCTTGTGCCAGGGTTCGGCATGTGGTTGATCAGGTAGACAAATTATTGGGTGGAGCTTGGCATGACCCAACGGTCTTAGAACATATCGGTACTAATGACAAGATAAATGGTAGATTTTTTTGGAAATTTTGCCTGTGCCATGTGCAAGTTTAGGGAGACAGCGGCAGCTTAGGGAGCTAAATGCGTGGCTCAAGTCTTGGTGTAGGAAGGAAGGGTTTGGGTTCCTATAGCACTGGGCTGATTTTTCCTTGGGGCACAACCTATACAGTTGTGACAGCTGCACCTCAATGGAAGGGGGTCCACTGTGCTAGAGGAAAGACTGGCCAAGAGGATGGAGGAGTGTTTAAACTAGGCAAGTGGGGGGGTCGGTGAGAGAAAGAATTATGGGGAAGCTAGGGTAGATGGGGTAGTGGGATTAGTAAGGGGTCATGGGGTAGGAGTGAGGGGGCGTATAGTTTACCAGCTAAGGAGGTCCCTCTGTTACAAGGAAAACAGACTAATAGACATATAATTCTCCTCAAAGTAATGCACATTTAAAAAGTAAAAGTAGTAACTTCTGCTGTATGCTAGCAAATGCACAAAGTTTGTCAGGTAAAATGGGAGACCTAGAATTAATTGCATGCTGTAAAAATTATGATATAATTGGTATCACTGAGATGTGGTGGTATGAAACGTAAACGTAAATGGTTACACCCTTTTTAGGAGGGACAGAAAGATTAAAAAGGGGGGGAGTGTATTTGTATTTAAAGCCTGAATTAAAGCCATGCACTAAAAAATAACAATTGCTTGCACTGGTGAGGGTGTGGAATCCATCTGGATAGAGATTTTGACTGGGCAAAGGGTTACATAGAAAATTTTCATTGGTGTATGCTATAAACCACCATGTAAGAGTGACAAGTATGAAGCCCAGCTACTTTTACAAATAGAAGCGGCTTCACAACTAGGTCAAATTATTATTATAAATTACTTCAGTTATCCGGACATTGTAATGGGGTTGCCAAGATGGATAAAGCTATTAGGTTTGTAAATGACAACTTTTTATACCAGCTTGTTCAAGAACCTACTAGGAATTACTCTCTTTTGGATCTTGTAATAACTAATAATACTGAACTCATCTCAAGAATTTGTGTGGGTGAGCATTTAGGGAATGGTGATCATAACATGGTCTCCTTTGAGATTCTGTTGCAGAGGCAACTCTATAAGGAAGTAACTAAAACATTGAATTTCAGGTGTGCAAACTTTGACAGTATAAGGGCACCACTGCAACATGAAACTATTCACAGATGTATGGTAATTGGTTGAGGCTTAAAAGCTCCCTGCTTGCTCGCTATAGCTCCTGATTTAAGTGCAACAAGTTCTTACTACTCAGTCACACTGTTTGCCCATGGCAGCCAATCAGTAATTAGATTTAGGGTCAGTCTACACAAGCAGATTTAGGGATATTAGTCGCCCCAGTGATAAATTGCCTCTTCTCCGGGGCAACAATCTCCCCGAACTGCCTTCTCCCTGCCCTCTGCCCGCTAAACTGAAAATTGATTGCAGCAATTCACACGTGGTTCTTTGTTTTCCGAAGTCACCAGAAGTTGTACTTTGGGCGACTTCAGAAAACGAATGGCCGCGTGTGAATTGCCGCATGTGATTTTTATTTTAACGGGCAGAGGACAGGTAGAAGGCAGTTCCTGGGATTGTTGCCCTGAAGAAGAGGAGATTTGTCACTGGGGCAACTAATCTTCCCGAATCTGCTCATGTAGACTGACCCTTAAACAGTCATCTAAGTTAGAAGACAAATGCAAAGATCTGATCTCAGAAGAAGTTTATCTCCAGTTTTAGTAAGCATGCCCCTTAGAATTAATAGGCAGTATAAGATGTTGGGCCTTGACTTATATATTTGGTACAAAGATCTCATTTTTTGTAACAATTATTTTTAAGCAAGTAGTTTAGTCAGAACACTGCCTGTATTCAACTTCAGTATGGTGCAAGTCACACACTGTCCACTTCACACTGTTCACTTTCATCATCAGTATACTCACAGACAGCACCAGCAGCAATATTCTTTGCTTAAAATGCCTTTATTTGGAACATGGGTTCTGACCCAGATATTCAACAAAGTTTCAGACCGCCATTAGTCTTTTATCAAGATTGATAAAAGACTCATGACAGTCTGAAACTTTGTCGAATATCTGGGTAAAGGTATTTTAATCAAAGAATCTTGCTGCTGGTGCTGTCTGTGAGAATACCATATTTTTTAAGGGCAACCTTTCTCCTTCTTTTTGTGCCCAGATTTTAGAGTAATCAGAAAAATGGGAAAAAAAACATGATTAAAATACAGTTCCTCACACCCCTCCAGTGCTCCCCACTGGAAACTTGTTTGATAGCATGCCTACTTATATACCCCTGTATGTCACTAGGCTACTTAAAGGGATCCTGTCATGGGAAAACATGTTTTTTTCAAAACACATCAGTTAATTGTGCTACTCCTGTAGACATCTGCACTGAAATCCATTTCTCAAAAGAGCAAACAGATTTTTTTATATTCAGTTTTGAAATCTGACATGGGGCTAGACATTTTGTCAATTTCCCAGCTGCCACGGTCATGTGACTTGTGCCAGCACTTTAGGAGGGAACTGCTTTCTGGCAGGCTGTTGTTTTTCCTTCTCTGTGTAACTGAAAAGTATGCAGTGGGACATGGATTTTTACTATTGAGTGCTGTTCTTAGATCTACCAGTCAGCTGTTATCTGTTAAGGAGCTGTTATCTGGTTACCTTCTCATTGTTCTGTTGTTAGGCTGCTGGTTGGGGGAAAGGGAGGGGGTGATATCACTCTAAAGGTGGCCATACACGGGCCGATAAAAGCTGCTGAGTTGGCAGTTTATCGGCCCGTGAGTGGGGCCCTCCTACGAGCTTCCCCGAACGATATCTGGCCAAAAGATGTCGATCGGGCAGGGTTAAAAATCCTGTCTGATCGCAGACGCATCTGTGAACAGATGTGGCCCCGCGATCCAACCACCCGTATCCGCGTCATTCTGATCTTATCGTTGGGCCCTAGGGCCCAAGATCGGATCTGCCCGATATCGCCCACCTCAAGGTGGGCATATCAGAGAGAGAGATCCATTCATTTTACCGTCATCACCAAACGAACTGATCTCTCCATGTGTGGCCACCTTAACTTGCAGTACAGCAGTAAAGAGTGATTGAAGTTGACCAGAGCACAAGTCACATGACAATATGTCTAGCCCCATGTCAGATTTCAAAATTAAATATAAAAAAATCTATTTGCTCTTTTGAGAAATGGATTTCAATGCAGAATTCAGCTGGAGCAGCATTATTAACTGATGCATTTTGAATTTTTTTTTTTTCCCATGACAGGATCCCGTTAAACAAAACAAAAAAAAGGAGCCACACTAGAGAAAAGACATATGAAAACTAGAAAAATCCCCAGTGTGGCCCCCAGCAAAGTGGTTAGTGGGCTTCATGCTGCCCCCACAAGGCTTAGAGCACAGCAAGACCCCTTGAGCAAGTACTTACCTACCGAACCAACCATGACCACTGCCTGTGTGCATGATGTACAGTAGATATCAGGGTTTTAGATTTAAAGTAACAGTAACACCAAACGATGAAAGTGTTTTGGAGTAAAGAAAATATCATGTAGTGTTGCTCTGCACTGTTAAAACTGATCTGTCTGCTTCAAAAACACTACTATGGTTCATATAAACAAGCTGCTAAGTAGCAATGTCGGAAATGGAAAAACTACCATATGGCACAGGATAAATAATGGATAACAGATAACATTATGTTCTACAGAGCTTATCTGCTATCTGCTGTGTAACTTGAGCCTTCTCTCCTTTGACTAGTTGCCCCCACACAGCAGCTTATTTATATAAACAATAGTAGTCCTTCTGAAGCAAACACACCAGTTTTGCCAGTTCAGGGCAACACTGCATTATATTTTATTACTTTAAAACAATTTCATTTTTTGATGTTACTGGTCCTTTAAGACATATAAGTGGTTATTATCAAAGAACAAAGATTATAGAACACGACACTAATACAGAACTGCTGTTTTGTAGAAGAAGCTCAAGGTTAAAAAACTATTCTGTTATTAGGGTTGTAGAATGTTTACACATAACAAAAAATACATCTGACATCTTTTGTCACAAGTATTCCTAGTGCCAAGGCCAAGAAAGGCACATATAGTTTCAGAAACCACAGCACAGATAACAATCTGGGGGGCCTCCCTATCCTTAACAGTACCCCCAACCAAATTTCCTCCCCCATTTCCCCTTCCTTTGCCTACTATCTCATCTAACCTGTCTTTAGGTTTGCCACCTTTTGAAAATGTCCTTACCGGCCGGCGGGGGCGGGGCCAAAAGGGGGCGTGATGTGACGTCAAAGGGGACGGGACATCAAAGGGGGCAGAGCCACGTGAGCGATCGGCTGAAGACTCGAGAAAGGTAAGTTTTTCATTGGATTTAAGGCAAGGCAAGGGCCATTTTAAAGGGGTATTACAAATTTACCGGCAGCTACATTGCCGGTAAATTTGTAATACCGGCCTCGGCTGGTGTTTTACCAGGCTAGGCCGGTAAAAAACAGGCCGGGTGGCAACCCTACCTGTCTTCCATTGAATTTTTTACTGAACCCTCCCACCCAAGCCTAGTTTAAAATCTCCTCTAACCTTTTAGTCATCTTTTCTCTCAAAACAGCTGCACCATCATCATTGAGGTGCAGCCCATCCCTAGCAAAGAGCCTGTAGCCGACAGCCGACAGAAATCAGTCCAGTTCTCCATAACCCAAAACCCTCCTCCCTATATAGGGTGGCCACCTTTTTTGGAAAAAAATACCTGCCTTCCTATATATTTAGCTTTTTTCCCTATTAACAACATTGGGATCAACCCTCACTTTTACTGGCCAGGTGGCAACCCTATCCCTACACCAATCTTTCAGCCACTCATTAATCTCTCTAAACTGTCTTCTTAGCATTGCTTGTGGCACAAGTAATATCTCTGAGAAAATTACCTTGAATATACATATGAACATAGTAAGTTAGGTTGAAAAAAGACACATGTCCATCAAGTTTAACCTTTTAACTTTTTAACCTGCCTAACTGCTAGTTGATCCAGAGGAAGGCAAAAACCCCATCTGAAGCCTCTCCAATATGCATCAGAGGAGAAAACAAATTCATTCCTGACTCCAAAAGGCAATCGGACTAGTATTTGGATCAACTTGTACTATGAGCTATCTTCCATAACCCTGTATTCCCTCACTTGCTTATAAGCCATCCAACCCATTCTTAAAGCTATCTAATGTATCAGCCTGTACGAGGGAATTCCACATCTTCACAGCTCTCACTGTAAAAAAACCCTTTCGAATATTATGCTTATGATAGGTATGTTGGCAAAAGGAAGATCCATGCTCAGAACAATCACTTCAGCCTGTATATGGAAAACTGTGATATGTAGCATTAATTGCATGAGGCAGCCTCGTCTCTTCATGTATGCCACACTTTGGCCCTGTGACACACATGGTAATTATAGTCCTCTTTAGGGTTGCCACCTGTCCGGTTTTGAACCGGACAGCCCGGTATTTTGAAGGGCTGCCCGGTTCAATGCTTCCTGCCCGGTTTTCCAAATAAGGAAAACCGGGCGGGATTAGCTTGATTGACGCCGTGATCGGCCAATCGGCGATCGCGGCGTCATAGCTCCGCCCACTGATGTCACGGGACTGCCCACTGACGTCACGGGACCGCCCACTGACGTCACGGAACCCCCCCGTGACGTCACAGGACCGCCCCCCCGTCCGGCTTGAGCCACAGGGAAAGGTGGCAACCCTAGTCCTCTTATCAGTTGCATGGTCTACCTGGGGGCACACAAAGGAAACTTTAGAATATACTGTAAGTATAGAGCCACTAATTCATCAGATAGAATAATTGTGATAGAAACTAGGGAGAAATATTTGTTGGAAGGATCAGTTCCAGCACATAATGTGTATAATATTGCTGGGGATTGTATGGTTATATATTTTAAAATATCTATTAATGAACACTAGTTCTAGTTAACCTTGGGGTTGGAAATATATATCATGCTTTGCATACTTGGGAATACATAGGCTGCTTTGATACTTTTGTAGGCTGCTTTTTCCTCCCATTCTGGCCCTGCTCTGTGTCATCATCCCGCCCCTGCAACATCACAACCCCACCTGGTACGTAACAACACTGCCCCCACTGCATCATGGCCCCACCCCCGCTTGGTCTCCACCAGCACAAAAGGTGGCAACCCTACGTTGGGTTGCCATCTTTTCCAGGAAAAAATGACCGGTCTTCCTACATATTTATATTTTTTCCCTATTAATAACATTGGGATCAAACATCATTTGTCGGCCAGGCCAGTAAAATAACGAACAGGTGGCACTAGGGTTGTAAAAATATTGGTTGATATTATTAATAGGGGAAAAAAGATAAATATATAGGAAGGTCTGTATTTTTTCAGAAAAGGTGGCAATCCTAATCAGGTCGGCATTGGGGGGGGAACAATTGTCCCTGGCCCAGTTGGATTTAGGTGTTAAGGGACGCCGAAGTAGGAGCAGAAGCAGCCGTATAGGAGCCAAAGCTGCGGAGTAGGAACCGATGTCACCAAAGGAGTCAAAAACGCATAAAGAAGCCAAAGCTGATGTAAGGCGTGGAAGAAGGTAAAACAACTTTAAAAATTAGTTCCACTAAACACCAATGGTCTTTTAAAAAAAAAAAAAAAACCCTGGCTACAGTCCTGCAGTGGGTCAGATACCTACAAAAACCTGCAGTACCCTTTGGGTTGTGGGCCGAAGTTCCGGATGCGGGCATAGACACGGGTCGCAGGTCGGGCCGTGGATCTTCTCAATAGCGATTTTTACTATTTTTTCTGACCACGCCCACTTCCGATAATGCCACTTCCGGTTACAATGACAGCACTTCCTGAATCTTGATGGTCAGCGGGTCCGGGTTGTGAATAAGGTACTTGTGGGTCAGGGTTGGTTAGTGGGTGCAGGCGGGTAAGAATGCGGGTTGCAGGTCCGGGTTGCGAATTGCAGGTTGCCGGTACGGGTCACAAATAGGGTTGCCACCTGGCAGTATATTTGATGGTTGAGCCAGAAAAAAAGATAAATATATAGGAAAGCCAGTATTTTTTTCAAGAAAAGATGGCAACCCTAGTCACAAAAAAATTGACCTACGCCGGACTTAGGGTTGCCACCTTTTCTAAATATTTTTACCGGCCTGTGGGGGTGGGGCGTGACATCAAAAGGGGAGGGGCTATGACATTTTGGGGGCATTCAAGAACGTGACGAACTGTGAGTAATACAGGGGATTGGGGGCTGGCCCATGGGTCTTTTTAAAGGTATTACAAATTTACCGGCAGCTACATTGCCGGTAAATTTGTAATACCAGCCCTGGCCTTGGCGGGTGGCAACCCTAGCCGGACTCTAACCCTGGCAGCTAGGGTTGCCACCTTTTCCTGAAAAAAATACCGGCCTTCCTATATATTTATCTTTTTTTCCTATTAATAACATTGGGATCATCCATCAAAAATACCGGCCAGGCTGGTAAAATACCGGCCAGGTGGCAACCCTACTGGCAGCATATATATATTGTAGAACTACGTATATTAGATATACCATGACTAGGGTTGCCACCTTTTCTGGAACAAAATACCGGCCTTCCCATATATTTCTCTTTTTTGCCTATTAATAACATTGGGATCAACCATGCCGACCAGGTGACAACCCTAAATCCATGACCTGGATGCATGAGTTTTTTTTTTTAACTTGTGGTGGGCACTGGGCAACCATTTTTGATTTTTACTTTTGGGAGGCTAGTACCCAGCGTTTTATTTTTTCAATTATAGGGTGAAAATCAGAAGCACTGCGTCTCTCAGCCCAATGAATCTGCGAGAAGTTTATAATTTCGCTACACTGTACTTAGTTCCCTGTACTAGATCGTCACTCCTACTAGAAGGCGGCTACCCGCCACGTCACTGCGCTTTTATACATGTAGGTGTGACCCCATAGTCTCGCGAGATGAAATTTGTGACGCGGGTTAGCTGTCAGGCTGGAACCTAGGAGTTGGACATTAATGGCGTTCCGAGACTGCTGGTTTTGTTAAGAAAAGATGAATTGTTGGGCGGTATGGTAAGTGTATGAACTGATATATGTGGCTATGTGCTTTTATATATATATTTCATATAGAGGTTTGCGTGTGTACATTTATAGTGTGTAACATACGGGAGAGTGTATGTAGGTGTATCCACAGAAAGCGTGTACGTATGTATATTCTGATGTGCGTTTTTCGCAAAAAAAAAATTAGAAAAATAGATTTGTCGATTTCTATTGATAACGTTAACATGAAGCTTCATTCTTACTAGGCAAGTGGCAAGTCTAAGTACAGAATGCACGTAGCGCACATTCACATGTGGTCAGTGCGCGTTTAGCACATTGCTTGCTCTTGGGAGTTGCACACTATAGTTCTGGGAAGGCGTATCACTGTTTAATTTGTGGCATGGCCGGCTAAGGAGTAACACATGCTTTCGTTAATCCCATGGATTTTGTAGGCCTGGTCTGCAGCAATATCCAGTCTGATAGTGCACGCGTGGCAAGACAAGAGACAACCTAACTTGAAGCCATCCCGCCCTAACTTTTTCTCTATTGGTTAACGAGTCTCGATTTTAAAGGCTATTACATTTACCATTGGCTGAAGGGAAGTCTATCAAATCGCCTCCCTTTTCATTTGCAGTAAGGATGGCTGAGGCATAGAAAGAGGCGCACTTAACCCATTATTGACAGCGGGAGTGTTATCAGTGACAGAAATGACTACCATTAGTGAGCAATGTTTTTTAAATAACATTGTTATAGAATTACTTTTGCCATGTTGTATTTAATACACACAAATGTTTCAGGTTCACTTCCCATCTGTAACTGTGATGCCATTCTACGTCTCAGGATGAAAGGTTTAATACATTCTAAGATAATGCTGCAATTCCTGCTGACTTTTCATTTTAAGAGCATCGCTTTAGTAGCTGTCAATGAAGTTTAGAGTATTGGTGTCTGAGATGCACAAAAGTTTCTCCCAGCTTTCTAAAAATAATTCATTTTTTTCTTTCTCCATAGGATCGGATGAACCCTTCTACAATTCCCAGAAATTGACTAGATCTAGCCCAGCTCTCTGGCTGAGGTAGTAGTTTGTGTAGTTAGGGGGCAGTGGTGTTTGCCCATGGAGATAACTAGACAAACTACTGCCTTGCCAGCGGTGGGCACATTCGTCGGTGATACTTAAGATGGACATGTAGGTTAATTCAGTGAACTGTGCAGCAATTTAATGATCTATGTTTACAGCCTGTATTGTGAGTAGAAAATAATCTGCTGTTTAATATAGGGAGATTGTCTTTCTGCATTAGAAATTAAAGGAAAACTGTACCCCCAGAATGAATACCCAAGCAAGCGATATTTTATATCATATTAAGTGACATATTAAAGAGTTTCTTCAAACTGGAATATATATTCAAGTAAATCTTGCCCTTTTACATCTCTTTCCTTGAACCACCATTTTGTGATGGTCTGTGTGCTGCCTCAGAGATCACCTGACCAGAAATATTTCAACTCTAACTGTTACAGGAAGAATTGTGGAAGCAAAACACACAATTATGTCTATTAATTGTCTCGTGACCTAACAAGTATAGTTTGTGTGGTTTGCTCCCCACGGGGCTGCCCCTTATTTATTTAAAATGGCAGTTTTCTATTTATGATTACCCAATGGCACATACTACTAAAAATGTATATTGTTATGAAAATGGTTTATTTACATGAAGCAGGGCTTTACATATGAGCTTTTTTTATAGAGACCTACACTATGTGAGGGGTATAGTTTTTCTTAACAGTTTAAATAATAAAATGAACAAAATGTTTCCAAGTGTGGAACATAGGTAACACATATTAAAAACCTGTGTGTTGTAGTATTGATTTAGAGTGCTACTCCCCTTTCATTCTTGCTGCACACCACAGGCGAACCAGAACACAGTGGGATGTTCCTGCTGCTTGCACATATGCTGTAGTTTGGAGCCCTGGGAATAGATTGTGATAAAATCATACTGCTAGTCTATACTTTTTCTGTAAATATCTTTTATTGGTTTTCAAAAATAAAATCAGGGGTACAGAAGAGAAAAAGGATTGAGTTATCTTCACAGGCATACATATGCCATATACAATTTGAAAAAGCACAATTACAAAAATATTATGCTGGGAGTGATAACCTGGGTGAACACAGACTAATGGACATTCTGTTTATAATAGTTGGTTTCCTTGAAAGAGAATCAACAAAACCATTTAGCACTATTAGGTACTGGAACGCAACGTCGAGAAGAGGGAGAGTTCCTTGAATTTATGTCTTTCTCCACTTTTCTATACCATTCCCATAATGTCGGGGCAGTGGATTTCTTCCATTTCAATGGAATCAAGAGTTTGTCGGCATTTAATAGATATGGTTATCCATGTGAAAGAGTAACACATAGGCGGGATCATCTGCTATGTCATAGGATAGTAGGTGTTGTACAGCTTGTCTAATATCATTCCAGTACGATCTTATAAGTGGGCATGTCAAAAAAATATGTAATAAAGAACCTGGTTCTATATCACTCCTCCAGCATGTCGTTTGTGTGTTTATATATAAGCTTAAGTCTTGTAGGGTTGCGGTACCATCTAGTGGCTATTTTATAGTTTTTCTTGTATCCTGCAACACCGACTACTTCTTAAGAGTTTAACCATAAAATCACCAAATTGATCTTCTTGAAAGGAGGTATGCAGATCCAAGGACCACGAGTCTAGATAGGAAGGCCTAACAAACTGACGCGATCTGCACAGAGTGTTATAAACTTGTGAAATTACGTGTCTAGGAGAGGGATCTGAGGGACAAAGGGCCTCAAAGGGCAGCAGATTTCTACCCAGGGTAGTCTGACCACCCAGACTGTGAAAGGAACGTTTTACCTGTGCAAATTAAAATGATCTGACTGGTAATGAAATCACCATTATTAAAGGGGAATTCAACCCCTGGCGCTCCAGTCTGTAAGTTCAGTAAGTATAGAGTCAGAATGGGTATGTTTATGTTGTGGTTCCAATTGCTGAATTTTATTTATTAAGTCTAGTGTATGTTTCTCTGGCTTTCTTTCTTCGTGCGCCATGTTTAATTAAGTGCCTTCTTATAATGCATGTATGCGTGCCATAATGGGGACATATCTGGTGTATTATTTTCTGCAAAGTAGTTTATCTGTACTATTAAGACTTGCCTAATCTCATCATCCACTAGAAGAGCTTCGTTAAGGTGCCATGTGCAGGGAGTGTGGTCTGTAGAGTCAAAATAATCATGGAGTGATCTGACCAAGTTCTAGTAATAATTTGACCATTTAAAACGTCTTTTAGGAAAGTATGTGATATAAGTAGATCTAATATAAGTAATTGTAATCATTGAAGATGTTTCACTACTCACCGAGCAGCTTCTTCCGTTCAACTTCAGCTCAACCAGTTGAACTGAGGAAGCTGCTCGGATAAGTAGTGAAACGTCTTCAATGATTATTCAGCAAGTCCAGTTGTTTTTTTTTTTTTTAGAATTACTTATATTAGATCTGTTTTTGCAAATCAACAGAAAGCAATATTAGTTTTTGTGGGGAATTCAATCCAGCAGCATTGATACTGACTAGTCGAAATGAGTCTGTTACCCTTAGTTTTAGACATTGTTGTTTTAGATACCTCTCTGGAGAGTGGAGTAGTGCATAAGCCTAGCAAATAGCATAGGAAAGTGAAAATATATGTGGAAGAAGGAGAAATTATTGATATGTCGCTACGAGTTGTGAGCTCCAGGCACCACACTCGTAGAGAGAGATAAGACGTGAAAAAGAAAGGGCTGGTTGTGGAACTGTAACTAAGTAGTAATTTGAGACCCCCCCCCCCCCCCCCCACCCAAAACAAACCAATAGCCTAGGAAGTGGCATTATGACAGCTGAAGAAAACATTATATGCATACCCAATGCGTGGAAAGGTATATAAAAGAGGAGAGATCTAAAACAACTGCATATATAAGGGAAATATGTGTATACAAAAATCAAAGGTAGACTAGAAAAAATTTATTTTGTACTTTCTATGAGGCTTTTTAGACATGCATCCTCACTAAAAACTTTCAACAATGCCTTAGTTTATGCTTTGTTCCCCCAAAACTCCACTACGTTGTGGTTGGCCGATATTAGGAGTTATGTCAGATATAAATTGTATTTTACATATTGGGAGGAGGGGGTCATTCTTCCACTGTATGGAGCACTGGTGAGGCCCCATCTAGTCTCCAGCGCTCAAACAGGACATTATTGAATTAGAGAGGGTACAGAGAAGGGCAACTAAGCTGGTAAAAGGTATGGAAAATATGAGGAAAGACTGGCCAAATTGTGAATGTTAACGCTGGAGAAGAGGTGGTTAAGGGGTGATATGATAACTGTATAAATATATAATGGGATCATATAATATTTAAAAGTAGGTCTCTTCAGCTGTAATATTTACAATTAGGTCTCTTCAGCAGTGAGGTCACCCATTTTGATTAGAAGAAAGTAGGTTTCGCCTAAAGATTCAGAAGACAGAGCTGTGAAGATGTGGAATTCTCTCCATGAAACACTGGTACCGGCTGATATTTTAGATAGCTTTAAGAAGGAGTTGGCTGGTTTTTTTTTAGCAAGTGAGGGAATACAGGGTTATGGAAGATAGGTCATAGTACATGTTGATCCAGGGACTGGTTAGATTGCCAATTTGAAGTTGGGAAGGATTTTTTTTCCCCTCTGAGGCAATTTTTTTTTGCCTTCCTCTGGATAAACTAGCATGCAGGTTAAAAGAGTTAAAAGTTTGAACTTGATGGAATTGTCTTTTTTCCAACTTAATTTACTATGTACTTTGTATTTAATCCTCATACAAGTGCTTTGGGTTCAGTACTGTAATTTTGGAAATAATCCACCCTGTGCACCAATGAAGCCATGTAATACAGCAGAAGATGTGGAAAGATGATCTCACTCAGATGTACTGATGCAAAAGTAAGTACTCTTTTTATTGAATCTACACCTACGCTAGAATTCTGTCCTGAACATTTATTTTGGTTTAGGTGCAAGCACCCATAGCTCATTTTGGTACAAGAATGCAAAGCCTTGTATTTCTTCACTGTAATCTGCTGCCTGCACCTGGGCTGATATAATTGCACCACTTGTAAAGAGAAAACAAAAGACTGCTTGCCCAAAAACAAAACTACAAACCAAAATATAACTCTGAAAATGTTAAAGGGGCGTTTCACCTTTAAGTATGTGTTAGAATGGTTAATTCTATGCAACTTTTCAGTTGGCCTTCATTTTTTAAATAGTTTTTAAATTGTTTTCCTTTTGCTGATTCTTTCCAGCAATCAAATGGGGACCCCATATAAAAAAAAACAAATGCTCTATAAGGCTTCAAATTTATTGTAATTGCTACTTTTTATTACTCGTCTTCCTATACAGGCCTTTCCTATTCATAGTTCAGTCTCTTATTTGTACCTACGCATTTTTCTAAGATAATTTGGACCCTAGCAACCAGATTGTTAGAACTGCAAACTGGAGAGCTGCTGAATAAAAAGCGAAATAACTCAAAAACCACAAAGAATAAAAATGAAAACCAATTGCAAATTGTCTCAGAATATCACTCTCTACATTGTGTTGATTTGAAGGTGAACTACCCCTTTAACCCTACTACTAATGCTACTTTTAAATTAATAGTAATAAGTAAATAGCTTTAGAAGATGAGGAATTAAAGAATGTTAACCCCCCAAAAAAAAATGTTTTAACCTAATAAAAGAAAACCCAATTATAAGCCACTTTACATGTATTTAAATTAATAAAAAATGTTAATGCTTGAAAAGTTATTTGTAAATGCAATTGCTATTGGAAAAAAGCATTTTGCAGGTTATTATTTTTTAAACAATTTTGTAAAAGCCATTCTCCTCCTGCAAGACAGGTCTGTCAAACCTTTGGCTTGTTTCAAAAGCCAGAGCCACCAGGGCAGAGAATAGAAAGGACAGACACATGCTGCTTTCAATAGTAATATAATTACAAAGAACTTAAGCCATATAAAATTGTAATGAATGTGTATTGCAAAGTTGCTTAGAATTATTTATATTAATTATATAGTTTTCTTTTACTAGGAAAAATGTTTTTTTGGGTTTACATTCCCTTAATAAAAAAAAAAACCGATAGAGATCAACTAATCTTGATCTGTACAGGGTAATGGCACACAGGAGGTTTTGTTGCCTGCTGTGTGGAAGACAAAAAAATCCAAAATATTAACAGAATTAATGTAAATACCCAGTAATCATGTATTTGCCATGTAAATGAGAATAAATGTAGGTGTAATGATACCATGAAGCACAGGAAACTGCTGCTGAAGTGCCTTTATTTTCCACACAACGTGTTTCGAGCTGCAAAGCTCTTTATCAAGTGTAACAGTGAATAGCTGTGATACAAGGTACATAAGTGCAAAAAAAACCCTCCCACCATACTTTTGATTGGTTATTGGCAACTGCTAAGAGGAATTGTAGCATAGCCACACCCTTAAGTCCTTTGGAACACAAATCATACAATGTGGCTGTGTTTATTTGCCATGTAAGGCATCTTCAAGCCTAGGATGAGACTTCATCCTAGGCCAGAAAAGGGAAACTTTGAAGTAATGTAACTAATAAATCCACAGTTTAGAAGTTGTTGCCTATGTAAAAACAAAATATCCTTAAACTGATCAGATGCTACAGGAGCTTGGGAGTTACAAGGCTAAGGGCTCTTACACACAAGCGTTTTTACCTGCGCTCCCCTGCGTTCCGTTTTGCTGCGTTCAGCCGCAGGGAAGCGCAGGTATAGACGCACTCAATGCTTTTTAACGAGGATGTACTCACATGCGCATGTAGGCGCCGAACGCAGGAAAAATGCAGCATGTTGCGTCTGAACCTGCGTTCGGCGCCTACATGCGTTGCGTGAGTACATCCTCGTTAAAAAGAATTGAGTGCGTCTATACCTGCGCTCCCCTGCGGCTGAACGCAGCAAAAAGGAACACAGGGGAGCGCAGGTAAAAACGCTTGTGTGTAAGAGCCCTAAAGAGAATAAATACACTATTAATTGGTATTCAGAAGAACCAGCCTAAACCGAATAGGATCCTGATTTTGAAGCCTGACCCATAGGTAAAGAATACCTGTCTTCAAAATAAACCTTTTTTACTCAATACATCAGACTTTTGTTTGATTAATCCTCTAGTGTAATAGTAATATAAAGATGTCTTTCATTTCTCTTCCATCAAACACTGCTTATTTTACATATGAATTCCATTAAAAGCACTTGGGCCTACTTCCATTCCTTTTATCTTAACTGTACGATTAAATAAAACAACAATTAGGAATAAGTGTCTAAAAAGTGCTCTTTTTCAAAGTGTTTTGGATGTCTTGCTCCTGCAATATATGCAGATACGTTATGCTGTCACAGTAAAAAAATCAGTGAAAAATTGTGCCCTCTACTGGTCTTCTATTCAGCTTCTAGGCCCAGCTAGAGGAATAACAAACACAGATATGTCATCTCCAGATGCCAGTGTCCCATTAGATAATCTCCAACTGTTTTCTTGTAGAATTCCTCTGGTTTGATGGACAAGCTCTCTTGCTGCAATGTTATACCTGTAAGATAAAGAACCTGTAAACATTCAATCACATATCAAAAATATATAATTGTGATAAACGAGCAAACAGCAACACAACCACTAAAAGGTCTTGTTATCCCTTTATTGTGCAGTGAATGAGCTGTACTAGGCAAAACACTCTGTCAGACTAGGCGTAAGACTTTTAAGGCTAAGAATGATGCCATAATACAGACAGAAACATGTTCCAACATATTTGTATTCTCCAGCTCTTAGTGGAATTAGTTGCAAACACAAGTATGTTTCATAATGCCAGATTATTCTTGCACCCATTTAAAAGAGAATGTGGAGTATTATACAGATTGAGCCTTAATTAGAAACTGTGGCAAAGTATATATAGTACATAATTCTGCTTCTGTAATAAATGAGAAGCAGCAAATGTAGAGAAAATTGTAGTATTGCACAAAAGAATCTTGCAAAATGTTCAGATTTTTTTTTTGCATGTATGCTGACTATTTTACTCCAGTTTTAACTTTGATCATTACATGTTCCCAAAAATTTTAACTAGTAAACAAGTGTGGTATTTGAAGGCAACACATAGCCCTATTTTTAAAGAACCACCTGCATTTGTAATTGTAAGGGCCCTTACACACGAACGTTTTTACCTGCGCTCCCCTGCGTTCCTTTTTGCTGCGTTCAGCCGCAGGGGAGCGCAGGTATAGACGCACGCAATTATTTTCAATGGGGCTGTACTCACACGAACGCATGTAGGCACCAAATGCAGGAAAATGCAGCATGTTGTGTCTGAACTTGCGTTCGGCGCCTACATACGTTCCTGTGAGTACAGCCCCATTGAAAATAATTGAGTGCGTCTATACCTACACTCCCCTGCGGCTGAACGCAGCAAAACTGAACGCAGGGGAGCGCAGGTAAAAACGCTCGTGTGTAAGGGCCCTAAGTCTGCAGCAGAAATTTAAAATGTATATAAATAAAATTGTTTGAAACAGGGAAGGTTACAAAGTTAGGGGCTGTTCGAACATCCGGCCTCAAGCATTCAGTTCCTAAAACCACTCATAAATTCCAAAAGTCACGTGTGGTTTCTGCTTCCTAATACTCCTGCTTGCTGCTGATTTTTTTTTAATTTGTTTTCTCCCCGTCAAAAGAATTAAAACCTTGCCAGGTATGGGTGCTGAGCTTTTTATTTTTTGAAAATCCAACTATGGAAAAAAAAATGATTGGCAGCATTATATGTTATATTAGTGGATCATGCTGGATATATTTTAGTCTGTTGCATTCATTCATTAAAATAAGGATGTATTATGGAGCAGGGGTGCTTCTGTCCTCCATGCCAACTATAAGTCACCTCTGCTAAAGTTCTCATGGTAAACAGCCCCTGCTTACGAAGCATTAACCTGACCTATGATACCTCTAAATACTTAGTGGAAAGTACTTCGAAATTCTACCAACAAATTAAATATCGAAGTTGAAGGATTAAGGATTCCTGCGGTTGAAGAAAAATCTTTCGATCGAACGATAAAAGGATTTTAGAGTATGATCGAACAATTTTTTTTTCGATAAAGTAAAACTTAGAAAAATGGTCTAGAACAGGGGTCCCCAACCTTTTTTTGCTCTTGAGCCACATTTAAATTTAAAAAAGAGTTGGAGAGCAACACAAGCATGAAAAAGTCCATGTGGATGTCAAATAAGAGCTCTGGTTGGCTTTTTGGTAACCCCTATATGGACTGGCAGCCTACAGGAGAGAATGTTTGGCAGGACATCTGTTTTTTATGCAACCAAAACTTGCCTCTAAGCCAGTACTTCAAAAATAAGCACCTGCTTTGAGGCCACTGGGAGCAACAGCCAAGGGGTTGGAGATCAACATGTTTCTTCGCGAGATATTGGTTGGAGATCACTGGTCTAGAAGGTCCCCATAGGCTAATATAGCACTTTGGTAGCTTTTATTTGGCAAAGTAAAAAAATCTAAGTATTTTTAAAAAGACAGTACTTCGAAGTGGAAGGATTCGAATCAAACGGTCGAAGTAGCCTATTCGGTGGTCGAAGTTTTTTAAAAAATTTACTTTGAAAATCTAACTTTTTGCATTCGAATAGTCACTTCGACTCTTAGTAAATCAGCCCCTTAGTGTAATACAGTTAATCCTCTCCCTATGAGTTCAAGCACAACTTCAACTTTATCCAGCATATTCCACAGCATAAATGGCAGAGTTACTGCTTGTTGGTGTATTTTTTTTTTCAGTATTATAATACTGTACATAAAAAAATTAATTAATACATGCCCTATGTACTGTAACAGTGTAATTATCACAACCACTTGTGCAGCTATGACAGGGCAGCATCAGTGGGGGGTTTGCAGCCAGTCAGTATGTAGTCAGCCTACATAGCTACATAGAGCTAGCTTTGTTGCCCATTTATCAGAAAATTTGGTAAGCATTTTCTTTTTTATAATTGAGTAATGTAAATTATATAGTGATTAAAGTAGCCCCCCCCCATTGTAAAATATAAGGATATTATAAGTCACAGAAAATTTCCATGACCATATAAATGCACTAGGCTGAAGGCAGAGTGCTTTTATACAGGTCATGGAACTCTAAGATTACTTATAATATCCTCATATTTTCCAACAAGGGGTACTTTATTTATTATAACTCACAAGTTTTAGTGAGTCATGTGACAAAAATTATATTGCTACTTGCCGTTTATAAATGACAACATCACTACTCACCATTTATAAGGATATAATTTACAAGATATTCGTGGCTTTTGTGTATTATAATAGAATTAGTCATGGAACATTACATGGCATTAGTTTGGCTCAGGTTCGTAATACAAAATGGTTTATCTTAAAGGGCAAGGAAAGGCAAAGAAATAAAATCCCATTTTTACTTTCTTTAATGAAAAAGAAATCTATCTACAATATACTTTAATGTGCACCGTTTTTATAAGAAACCTGACTGTATGCAGTGAAATTTTCCCTTCATTTACTGCTGTGGATAGCAATTGTCAGACGATCCCTAACTTCTGGCAGGGAAACAATCATGGAGCCCCTGCCTTACCAGCCATGCATAACTCAAGCAGATTAGCTTTTTGATCATTTATGACAATCCCTAAGAAGCCCAGACCACACTGAGCATGTGTATATAGTCTAGTCTTGCAAAGATGTATAACAAAGTTACAAGATGACAGCCCCCTGTGACCAAATTTGAAAGCATATATAATTTGTTTGATTAGGCTTGTGGTGCAGTAAGTTCATGTTTATGTTTAGTATACAAAATACAGCATTTCTAGCCTTATTCTATTTTAGACTTTCCTTGCCTGTATATCTAGACCAATAGAGAAAAGCTAGTTTATTTCTATTCGCTCACTGAATATGTGCTGACAAGCACGTGATCAACCTGTCAGCTGAGCCACAAGCAGCATGAAGAATGAGGTTTGTCGAGGCCCAAGCTTTCACTCTTCCAACATTGAGAGGGTTATGGACATGTATGACAGGCCACTTATGTTTACCTGTTCTGTATGTCCGTGTCAGGTGAAGAAAACACTCTTTTCACAGTATCAGCCACTTCTTTGTCACTAATGACATCCCATAACCCATCTGTTCCCATTACAATGACATCATCAGGGCTGTGCTGACATTCTGCCAAGTTATAAACTCTCACCTGGAAATGAAAAGTTGAATATGAAATGAAAAGTTGCATCCTACAAATAGAAGCTTAGCATACAGGTATGGGACCTATTTTTAAGAAAGTTTCGAATTACACGAAGGCCATCTCCCATAGACTAAAATTAAATGATATACATTTTTTTTAAATAATTTCCTTTTTCTCTGATAAAACATTATGTTGTTACATCATCCCAACTGATATATAATGAATACTTATTGGAGGCAAAAAAAAACCTATTGGGTTAATTTAATGTTTAACTGATTATTAGCAGATCCAAATTACAGAGATCCCTTATCCGGAAAACTCCAGGACCTGAGCATACTGAATAACCTGTCCCATACCTGTATTTCCTTTATGGTTATATGAATATTCAGTGCATTAAAAAAAATACAAAATCATGATTTGACAATATGATCATCATTATAGTGCAACCACATGTTAATTTAACAGTAAGGGGCAGATTTATCAAGGATCAAAGTAAAATTCGAAAATTTAAAATCTCGAGCTATTTTTGTGTACTTCGAATAGTCCAAATTCGATTTGAAAAAAATCAAAATTTATCATGTACTGTCTCTTTAGAAATTCGACTTTGACCATTCACCATCTAAAACCTGTCGAATTGCTGTTTTAGCCTGTGGGGAACCTCCTAGAAGCTATTTGGAGTCAATTGGTGGACTTTTTTTTAACTTCGAATCAAATTCAATCGAATAGGCTGTTACTTCGATTTGTATTGGAAGTTCAAACAAAACTCGACCCTTGATCAATCTCCCCCATTTACTTTGTGGTTTTTTGTACTTTTTTGGTTTCCACAAACCATAATTTTATCGGTAAAAACCATGGACTATACTAATTACTTTAAACCCCAGAAAATGTGTCTTTTATTTACTTAAAGGAGAAATCAACCTATAACGGGGTAAACCCCATGCCCCCCTCCCCCCGGGCAAAATGCCCCTAAGTTGCTACTTATCCACTCAGCGCAGGTCCTGAGCGTGGAGTTTGCAGGCGCCATCTTCTCCCCAGCCGTCTTCTTCCTGGATTCTTCGTCGCTTGGCGGTGCATACGCAGTAGGAGCGTTTGCCAGTTCAACTCTACTGCGTATGCGCCGAAAGTCACAACGTTTTCTGATTGAAATTTGTGTCTTTCAGCGCATGCGCAGTAGAGCTGAACCGGCAAATGCTCCTACTGCACATGCACCGCC
>CM044433.1:69912072-69962112 GCA_024363595.1 Xenopus borealis | reverse complement strand
CCATGTATCTGCTGGTCTGGGGTGAGAGGGCAAAAAAAAGCGCCAACTATACGCGAACCCTAGCATAGCGTTGGCGGGGGTCATTTAAAAAAAACTACTGTTATCCCCAACCCGAATGCGGGCTCTACCTGCCCGCACCTTTGGCTGGGGATACCATTTTTAACTAATATGTGCCCTTTAACAGGAGGACTATATACAAATGTATAGATAACTAATTTAAATAAATTCATCTTCATGTTGTACATACATCTGGAACGCAGGATAAGAAAGGCTTGATGTAGATGTTTGAGTTATACACTTTGAGATCATGGTCCCCAAGCCCTCGTGTGACGCCAATAGTGGCCATAACTCTTGCCTATTTAGAAATTAAAGAACATGTTTTTAGTTATTAGGTTAATAACAAACACAAGCTTTGCACTTATTTTTTAACCCATTCTAGACTACAGTCAATTTTCACTTTCAAGGCAGAAACAGTAAGTGAAAATTCTAATTCAAATTTTTTTTTTGGTCAAAACTCTCACATTTGAATTTTGAATTATTTGCTTCATGTAAATAAACCATTTTCATAATAATATACTTTTTTTAGTAGCATGTGCAATTGGGTCTAAAGAGAAACCAGCCATACATAAGAAAACATAAGAACAGCCTCCTGGGATCCTAGGATTCAACGGTGCAGACAAACATACCAAACAAACTATAAAGTTAAGTCACATGAGCCAATTAACAGACAGAGATCTGTCTTTTGCTTCCACACTTCTTCCTGTTACAGTTGGAGGCAGATTTACTAAATTCAAATGAATGATTCCAAATTTGATAAAATTTTCTAATATTTTTGAAGAACACTTCAACCATCAAATTTTTTCTATTTGAATTGCGGTAAAATCCTTTGAATTCGATATTTGAATTCGAAGGATTTAAATTCGTTAAAAATTCGATGGTTAAAAAACCCTCAAATTCGACCCTTCGTAAATCTGCCCCTTAGAGTTTAAATATTTCTGGTCAGGTGATCTCTGAGGCAGCACACAGACCACCACAAATGGTGGTTCAAGGCAAGAGAGATGTAAAAGGGCAATATTTACTTAAATATATATATTCCAGTTTGGTAAGATTATTTAATATGCCACTTAATATGATATAAAATTTGTTGCTCAAGTATTCATTTTGCGGGTATAGTTTACATTTAAGATAAGTTGCAATGAGCCAAATCAGACTGAGATGGACTGCATTGCTTTGGTGCCTAGAGGGACTGCAATGTAGTGCATCCTTTGTGCCTGTATTATATAACGTATTTATAAAGCACCAACACGTCCTGCAGTATTGTACAACAAAAGCATGTATACACCGAACACACAAATAATGACCAATACAGGAGGTAAAGAGGGCCCTACTTGTCACAACTTACATATTGAAGGGCAAGGGGTTGAATCAGCGCCCCCCACCCCCATTCTGTATGACCTTTTCCCACCTATTCATTTTTACTTAAATAAAGAAGCCTTATAACACACTATTGATTCAAATTTTATGTGTGCCAGCAAGCAGCACCCAAAAAATTGCCCCTAATCTGTACCTGTGTCAGCAGCACCCAAAATATTGCTCCCAATCTGTACCTGTGCCAGCCAGTAGCACCCAAAATATTACTCCCAATCTGTACCTGTGCCACCAGCATGGCCCCCCCAAGTCTGTACCTCTGCCACCAGCGCCTCCCAAGTCTGTACCTGTGCCACCAACCATTGCCCCCTAAGTGTGTACTTGTGCCACCAACCATTGCCCCCTAAGTGTGTACCTGTGCCACAAGTCTGTACCAGCCATTGCCCCCCAAGTCTGTAACTGTACCATCAGCCATTGCCCCCAAAGTCTGTACCTGTGCCACCAGCCTGTGCCAGAGCAGGAGCAAAAATATTGCACAGATCTCTGCCAGGCAAAGGGCAAGTAAGAGGGAGGTGGGAACTGAAGTTAAAATAAAACATTATTTCCCTTCAAAAGTGCGCCCCCCCCCCATGACTGCGCCCTAGGCGGCCGCCTACTATGCCTACCCCTAGTTCTGGCCCTGATTGAAACTCATTACTATTATAAAACATTTAATTAGATACGCTTTTATGAAGGCAACATTTGCTCACTATTACCTTGTATAATTCTAATACATACCTTTTTCCCTTCTCCATAAATCAGTGGGAACTTCATGTCTTCTGCTTCAATTGTTTTATAGGCCCTGTTAGAAAAAAGTATTCCTTTGTTCTATTAATATTCTAAGAACAATGTCTTCTCTGACAAGCCTACAGTTGATGTAGTGCATGTTGTTTCTGTTGATTTATTAACAACAAAGGTGTTTGTGTTCTCTTTTGACTGTGGTAAAATACAAACAGCAAGAGAGGAGCCTGACCCAGTTGTAAATTTTACCAGCCTTGGTACATGTATGGGGGAACTGTAGCTTTTGCAGGGACATTTTCAAGGTAACATATTAACCTTGTAACTGGATGTCTCAGGAACTTGCTATTTAAATTTTAATTTATCTAGTGGATGACTAAAAAAATATAATCCTTTAAAGCGCCATAGAGCTGAAACCAAACTAACACGTCATTTTTTAAGAGCTCTTGCCATCAAATTATAAAGTGGCAGAATTGTGCTATTCTTTTAAAATACAAGACAGTATCTGACTCATTATATAAATCTTATTTGCTACTTTTATATGAGCAGTATGCCAATTTGTCCATAACTGCTACAAACGGCAAACTAATTGCATAATAGTCTGTAGTATTCGCTAACATCATTGGAATACTTGCAGGTTACCCAAACAGACAGAACACAACCTTATAATTATGTACAAATTGAACTGCTTTAAATATACTTCCCAAAGCTGAAATAACTAAGTTTCTAATTTAAAGGACAAGGAAAGGCTGGATACAGTTGGGGGTGGCAAACGTTAGGCACCCCCAAGTGATTAAAGCGATGTACCTAAAATCCAGGGCCTGTACTCCAATCAGGAGAAATATGCACTGGCCCCGGGTTAAAGAAGCGAGCACCACGCAGAGATCTTACTTCCGTCTTCACGCTGCTGCGCATTTCCTCAGACTGAAGCATGCGCATTAGAATGCAAAAGCCGATTTTAAAGTTAAAGTTCAGGTTTTCGTTCTAATGTGCATGCACAGCTGCACGAAGACGGAAGTAAGATCTCTGCTTGATGTTCGCTTCTATAACCCGGGCCGGTGCAGATTACCCCTGATTGGAGCACTGGGTTTGAGGTACATTGCTTTAATCACTTGGGGGTGCCTAACGTTTGGCACATTGAGAAGGAAAAACAACAGCCTGGTCCTGAGCATTCTGGATAATTGGTTCTAATAATGTAGGAGACATAAGGTGTTATCAAAAGTCACTATATACCTCTTAGGATAATATGAAATTTGGTAACTGAATGTTTACCACTGACCCTCAAGATAACTTCTATTACATCCCTATCAATCAGATCAGAAGTTCTTGTATTAGCTCCTGAGCCTTCACCTGCAGTTCACATTCATAGTATCTTATCTGCATTCTCTTTTTTTGTTCATCCTGAAGAAAATATTGTAGGCCGTGTCTGCCTTAACATATAAGTAAGCCTTTGACTTAGCTGACCACCACATGGATACCTATATGGACCTGAGCTGCTTTAGCCCTTTTGATGAAGACGATGCATGTGGAGGAGACTGTACAGTTACTGATATTCCATAATAATCAAAGTCAGTGTTTATATTAGGCCATTCAATTCTTCATCATTAGAGGTTCACATAGTGCCAGCAGGTTATGCAGCACTATAATAATATTAAAGCATATGGGAAAATGTGTAGAGGTGTGTGCAAGGAACCTTGCAAAATGGGAGAAAAGATAGGAAACTCAAAAGTTGATCTTGGGACAGGAATAACTGGGACTGACATGGTGATGTGTTGTTGAGTGCACTGGATCTGGTAATTAGAATGAGAATGTAATTAGCAATCAGTGGATGTGGCGAGGAGAAGAAGTATTCTAGTTTCTGTCTAATGGAATGGGCAAATGAAGTGAACAGGTGAAGGTTGTCAAGATTTGGGAGGGTTTTGAGTGCAATGTATAAAACATTATTTATTATCCCCAGTCAATGAAACAACCTGTATGTTTTATATTTAGTGTAGGAGCAAACCAACACAAGCAGTGGGAAAACACATACAAAGATAACCCCCCATAGAATCAAAGTGGCAGGGTGAAATATATTTACTGTAATAATCTACACTACATTCAAGTTCATACATTGTTTTAACAGTTAAATTCTTAGCTTTATGAAAATACAAATCTAAGAAAGGGAGTAAAAGCTTTTTTAAAGGCTTTGGGTACCTTATTATAAAAGTGAATAAACCAGATGGATGCTGGAATTTAAAGCAAAACTCATAAACTTTAATGGAATTGGCAATGTAATTCAAGAGAAGAAACTGGAGAAAGTCAAGTAAACTTGTGTAAAAAGTATGGTTTTACAAGCTGCAGTTGACTCTACAAAAGATCATTATTGCTGACCCAGTCTCTATATAGTTTTTTACATGCGACTTCACAGCTACTCACTGCTTACAAAACATACTGCCTTTTGTTTTACATAGAGAAGTTTTTTTAAAAAAAAAAAATTTGGGATTTTGACTTTTTATATATGTACTTAAGTGAATCTTTAGGAATGGCTGTAGTCAAATCATGTAACAAGTAGCTTATTCTGCTAAAATCCATGCAGCGTAGAAAAATGTTAAAACTGAGAGGCATGCGAAAGGAAATATTACCAGCCTGTCATGTTGTGGTCTCGATACAACATCCGCTTTCTGAGTTCTTTCTGTTGTATCCTCCGAGGAAATTCCAAATACGTGAATTCGTTTCCCAATAGCTCTGGTTTCAAGAATGCCTAAAAATACAGGTGAAGAAGTACAGAGGCTGTATGTGGCAGGTCATCTTCCTAATTGCCTTCTTAAATATGTTTGGGTGAAAGCTAATGTAAAACAAATATTTTATTAATATGCCACCACACTGAAAAAACATTAACTGTAGCTCCCCTATGCCCTTCAATTTGCATTGAAAAAATGGATCTGCCACATCCAAAATGCTAACCTCTTCTATTGGAAAGACCATTCATCCACTAATACAGATACGGTATATAAGTGCCAGGAAAGCTAAATTAGTTTTGTACTATATTGGCCCCTTTGTATATTTATACAATGGCTATATTCAATTAACAGCTGTACTGCATACTGTTAGGGCAGATGCCCTTCATGCTGCTTCAATGCTTCATTTTTTCATAAAGATGCCATGAGAAGTCACCCCTAAATAAGAGAGCAATTCTAGTCTGCAGTAACTAGAGTCAGCAATTATTTCCCTGTGTTAAAATGGTTTTGACTCATGGAAGGAAGAAGCACAAGGCTACAAATTTGATTAGAGATAGTGGCATTTTCTGGTTGCTATTGCCTGACAAGTGAAGACAAGCCAAGGTACAGTGAACTAATATATTACCATAAACATGCAGTACTGTACTTATATTAAGGGGCAGATTTATTTAAATTACATTTTTCTGCAACTCCAGTTCTAAAAAAAAATTATTTCCAATCTGTCAGATAAACGTTGCAAGTGTCAGTAGATGTCAATGGAAGGTGTATTAACAATTTTCCAGCTTCCTTCTAGTCACATTTTCAAAAATGAATAGAAAAATGCAGTTTCTTATTTTACGGATTCAAGTTTTTTATAAATATGTGGCCGAGTTTCAAGAAAACTCAGATTTAAAGATGAATACATCACCCTTTAATTGTAAAGTATATATAATAATTACACTAAAAGAAAAGTATATGGATTTATTATACTACAATATATATCTATTGTTCTTCAGATATGGGATATGGATTTATTACATGAATGGGACAGATTTAGGGCCCAATGTAACTATGCTAAAGCCTTTGTTCTTCAGGAATTTTGGTCCAAAAACCATGTGAGAGGTCTCTGATTTCTTCCTTCGATCTAATGATCGGATATTCGATAATTAGAATGCTTATCGAATTTCGAGGGGATTTGAGGGATTTTAAGTGAAAAAATTGTAAATTTGCCCCTAAAGAGTGCAAATTCGCTCAAAAAACGCTAATTTACTAAGCAGTGAATTTTCGTCCCAGGCGACGAACGCTGGCAAATTTTTGCTAGCATTACTCTGGCAGAGCGATCAAATCAAAGAGAAGATTTGCTAGTGTTCAATTATACCTAGACCAACTTCGCTACAGGTCTTGCACTCAGGATAATTTGAAAACGGTGGGAAATTTAAAGTGGATTGGAGCTATTTATGTTACATGGTGCATCTAATACATTACATTTACACTGATAACTAGACATGCCAAGGGAACCTTAATAAAGTCAATAGAGTTGTTGTGCCCTACACATAAGGCCATTGTAAAATAATGTGCCATATGGTAGAAAATGTATGGGGGAAACTGGGTACCGAAAAAATGTTTTTGCCTTTTGCCTTTTACACCCTGAAAAAAATGAAAAGACACCAGTGGTTTTTTTTTTTAAGATATTCCGCTAAAAAATTATGAAGTAACTGAAGATTGAGGATGTTATATGCGCTCGGATGCACTTCGCCAGGACTGAGTTGTTGAAGGCGATAGAGGAAACGTTCAGGAAAATCTGCATCTTTGTGAATTTCCGGAGTTATGTCCAATTGCCAGAGCGAAAATTCACCTGCCGTTAGAGTGCGAAGCAATGCAAGCATCGATCTTGTTGTGTTTGCTAGCCGAGGATAAGGAGAGTATAACAGTGCTTTATTAGCAGGTCATGCAGCCCTTACATAACAGCATTAAGACTTACTTTCACTTTCAAGTTGTACAGAAAGTCCTATGTATGCACAGTGCCACCTGCAGGCCATTTGTATAAACACCACATATTCCCCCTGTAGTAGGAAAGCATTTGGACAAATATATAAACAGTAACAATTAAACCGTATGTATCTTAAAGCAATATATACATTCTTTACATGACATAGTCCTTGGTCCATGCAGGTAGTTTCCTGATTCTCTCAGTATGCCTTATAGGTTCACTTTCCTCTGCCTTATTGCAGTTGGCATCAGGAGTAGAGAAATGTCCTTCATCAAATGGAACATCTCCAAAATCATGTCTAGCAGGAGCAAGACGACTTGCATTCCATATGTGTCCATCAGACAGTTCATATGTGTATGGTCCTCGCTGGTGTCTCACTTCAAGTGGTGTAGTAAATTTAGATTGTCCTTGTTTCAGTATTCCTGGTTTGTTAATTCTGACTAAAGATCCAGGCTGAAAGTGAACTTCTCTTGCACCACGTTTTCTGTCAGTATAATCCTTGCATTTGGCTTGGTGATGTTTCACAATGTCAGCAGTAGATGATTTTGTAGGAATAGTCTTTTGTGGAAGTTTGACGTCTGCATCATGTAACTTAGTGCGCATCTGTCTGCCATTTGCGATGTTATGTCTGTTAGTAAATCTGCGCAGTCCCTGCGGGCGGTAACGCTAGCAAATTCACACTAGCGTTAGCCACTTCACCTTTTAGTGAATCTGCCCCTAAGGCTATATATATGCCACTGTCCTGGAAGGAGCCCACACCACTACCAATCAGGTGCTTTGGTGATGGGGAATAATCAATGTAAAAGAAAACTGAGCATAGCACTCATCAGGTTTAAAAAGTGAAAACATAGTAGGGGCTTGAAATAAAACAATGTTTTCACTTTTTAAAGACCTGATGATTGCTATGCTCTGTTTTGTTTTTTCCATTTTAATACAGACAGATAAAAGAACTTTGCTCTTACTAGGAACTGGAGCCTCTGCCGTTCTGTTTCTGGAGTGAATTCTTGTGACATTGATATGGTTTCCCCTTGTCTAATGATTATGGCCCTGTAATGACATAAGGAAGGGGTGAACTCAGGTAGAAGTACTATGTCTGCAACTAGTTATTATAGTTTCTTTGAAGATTCTGTCAATAAAAAAGATTACAACTGGTAGCATAATGATTCAGCAAATAGTCTCTTTTCAGTCTCAATAATAATTATAATAATATATTGTTTTACAGAATCTATAACCTTTAAAACAAAAATTTTAAACTAAAACAAAACAGTTTATTCTGCATTTAGCATCATTTGATAATTTATTTAATGACACAAGAACAATTTTTGTGAGCTTATTCTCATAAATATATTAGAGTAATTTCAAGAGAACACCCTTGACATATACAAGACATGCAACATGACCGCTATGACTACTGGCATACATATTACTGGGCGCCCCCTTTATGGAATATGGAAAAAATTGTGTTTAAGAGACCTATCAAAGTTACTCAATCAGAGCACCACTAGGCCCTGCACATTCCTCTGGCCCCAGAGTACCAGGACCTTTTACTGTTTATCTGCTAACCTCATGTATAAATATTAGCAGAGGTATGTGTTGCTTTAGAATGAAATTACACTTGGTCCATTTGGTGAAGAATATGGCACTTTATAGGATTCTGGTAACTTTTTGTAAGGAAGATGCCGTGTCTCCCACAAGATGGCGGCGCCCTCGAGGTCTCACCAGGGTGCAGCACGATGATGTCTGTGCCAGAATATTCGCCAGTACAAGAATGCCCGCGTCACAAAGAGGCGCCAGATTAGACGCGAGCGCAGAAACGCTGGAGCGGAAACGACTGCGTGATGACATCATCTTTGGCACCAAACTGAGGGCTATTTAAGGTGCCAGAGTATTCCACACTTTGCCCAATTATAGGTCTTATTTTGTGAAGTTCCTGGGTGTGATTATTCTATTGATTCCGTTTTTTGACTTCTTGTCTGCCTTATCGACTTGTGAACCTTTGCTGCCTGGATTGACTGCCTGAACTTTGACCACTCTCTTGTTAACCCTTCGGATACCTTGAACTGTGCTGGACTTTGCTTCCTCCTAGGTCCGTAAATCCGACTAGGAGCCCTCGGGCTTTTAAATTAGTCAAGAAAAGTGTTCCACAGCACATTGAAATTACTGATGAACTTTGATAAATCATTTACCATAGACTAAGGGTTATAAAATCTTCGCTACCATGGACAACAAAATCCCCCTTGTTTCCTTCTCACTGGTTAATATTCAAATCACCTGAAAGTTCCTTGTGAGGAAACTTCGGATGACATTGAAAGGCGATGTGCCCCATATATTTCACCAGGTGCTGTTTGTTGCGGTAGAGAATATTTATATCAGGTGACAAAATGTCCCATTTACCCTACACTTTCTGGTTATTACCCACCAAGTCCCCCCACACTACTTCTCTCTGTTGGTTTCATTTAAAAGGACTAAAACAAGTAATAAGAAGAACAACCAAGGTCATGCATGAACAGGATCAGCTGGATCACCAAAGCAATATTAATAAGCTGCTGTGTAGCCATGGGGGTAGTTGAGATAGGGCTAAATGGCAGATAAGTTCTGTGGAATACATGAGGCCTTATTTGAAATGTCCCATGCAGTGTGTAAAGCTCAAAAAATGGCTACAGCCATTTTTTGGAGTTTGCCCACTATGTGGGGCATTGTGCAATACGCCTCAGACCTCTGCATTCCAGTTCAGAGCACACAGACCTGCAGACTATGGCTTGGAATGAACACTGCATGCATTAGGCAACACTTATTTCAAATGAGGCAGGTAGAGAAGGCACATATTCTTCTCTCTTCCAATACCCTATCTGGCCTGTACCTTGCAAGTCATTCAGACATGCAGGGTATGAAAGAGCAGAATGCATGGATCACCTTGGATGCCTTATCCGTACTGCCTGCTCTATGGTAGGCTGCATGGACAGGGCTGGGGTGCACCTCCTGATGTGGGTTGCTGAATAATGTCCCCATGGCTTATTGATATAAACTATAGGTGTTTCTGAAGCAAAAACATCAGTTTTACCAGTGGAGAGTAACAAACATTATAATAACTTTAAAACTAATTTTGGTGTTACCGTTCCCAAGAGAAACCAGTAGCATATGGAGCAAAGATGGAAAATAGATGATAAATTAAACAGGCCAGATAATATACAATTGCACAGATAAGTGTAGTGCAAGTGATTAAGACATATAAGCTTGATCAGTTTACAAGCACTAACTTAGTTATGGGAACCAAACACTAATGCAGGAAAGTTGTTTGTTCAAGCAATGAACCTGGAGGGGCAAGGTCTATAAAAGCCTTTTACTGACTGCTTATTGGCAGAAGACCAGCAGGTAAGTTAACTGCTACCATTGCTGAACACCTGATTCCAGGGGGATGGCCCGGACTGGCAATCTGTAGGTTAGGGCAAATGCCAGATGGGCTGCTATAAGTTGCCATAGAAAGTCAGTATTTAGTGGGCTGGTGGAGGCTGTTTGGGCCTCTAAGTGGGATGATTGGGCCTCTGTGTACCTGAAATGCCAGGGCCTATTTTGATTCTCAGTCCAGCACTGTGACACTTTATTTCAGAACTCTTGATTTTCAGCCAAACAGCTGCCAGAATTTCCTGTACTGACTCAGTAAGGAAAGCTTAGGGATTTTGAATGCTTTGCAGTGCTACTTTTTGAGTCAGGTCTAGACTGTGGAGTCACGTTGGCTATGCTGCTGAAAATGGGACATAAGGTTCAAGAAATTATCTCCTGGCGTTGATTTACCAATAATTTTGGAAAAAAGTGTTATTATGCCTTTACAATTTCAGTTATGCAAATACAAAAGGCAAATAAAAAATGTTGTGGAGGGCATTTAAATGAAACAAACACAGCGTACCTGCTGTCACCAGCGTTGGCTACATATAACTTGCCCATTAAATAGACGGCAACAAGCGCACAGCATCCTCCTTCAATTTTGTATGTATTTCTTTCTCTTTTGATCTGTTCATCCTGCAGTCATAGACACAAACACAGAAATAGATATGGGGTAACAGAATCATTTTATAAAGAAAACAAGCAATTTTGTTTTAATTGTGTGCATACTTGAATCATACAAAATAACAAACAGCGCCTAGTGCTATTTCTACACATTGCATATGACTGCTCAGTTAGAATTTGTTGACATTCTGGTCTGCCGTATGTCAGTCATGCACGTTGCAATTAAAAGAGAAATAAAAAATATATTGGAATTTGTAAAAAAAAAGAGACAGAGAGAGTAAGCATAGGACAGAAAGAGGTAGAAGGCAGGGATGGGTTAGTCAGGTATCTTTTTACCCAATCATAGGATCACTGAGTATGCTACGTTCTGTGTCTACTACCTCAGGTGGCACTCCAGTTCCCCTTCATAACTTCTGTCTAGAAGTTTGTTTCTAATGGATTCCATTGCTCTAATCCATTTTACCTTTGTTATCAATATATGCAGTCCTGGTATATTTCGGTGCTTCCAACTCACAGCTAGTAGAGATCTTGCTGCTGTGAAAATGGGAGTGGCTAATTTGTGGGATTGTTCTGAGTGTATCTGATTTTCACCCCCAACTGGCAAATGTGTGGGGCTGCTTATATGGTGCATTGTAAAACTTCAGAGAGCAGAGCTGCTACCATCTTCCAGAATTCCTGAGCCACCATACAGGCCCACCAGGTACTCCCCACCCACATTCCCTTAGAACAGGTAGAGTTGTCTGGGTTGTTGGTAAGCCTAATGATTCATGTAGGTGTATTGTAAAATATTATTTGTAGGCTCTTTCACTAGATACTGTACATATGGGTGTTTTCTTGGCTGTGTCCTCCTATTTTGTCATATAGGTTTGTTGTATGTCTGTGCTGTCTGACATAAGACAGATGTATAAGAACGAGATTTTGGGGGTTATTTATCAAAATCTGATTTTTTTCTGATTTTTTTAAATAATAAAATCCGAACAAACTACAATCCATGATGTGATCGTATTTATTATTATAGAAGCTCAATGTAATTGGATCGGGATAAAATCAACCAAAAAAAATTTTTTTGCCCCAAATTTTCCTGAAAAGCCTGAATTTTTCAGATTTTTGCCCAAAAAGTCGGAAATAATCAAATTTTTGGACCAATGTCAGCAAAGACCACAGAAACTTCCAAATAGGATATGGACCTCTCCTACTGACTTATATACAACCTCATTACCCATAAAGAGGATCACCACACCAGAAGCCACCCCTTCAGACTATTAGAAAAGAACGTAGATGGTTCTTCACAGTGAGGATGTGGAATGTTGGGCGATGTTGTTATGTCTGATTCTGTTAATGCTTTTAAGAGTGGCTTGGATGATGTCTTGGACAGAGCTAATATCAAAGGCTATTGTGATATTTAATTCTATAGTTAGTATAGATATGGGTATATATAATTTATGTAAAGGTATGGAAGGGTGTGTGTATGGATGCTGTAATTGAGAGGAGAGTGAACATATTTGCTGCTATCCAGAGTTAAAATTCTGTTGGGCATCCAGGCAACCCTTTGTTGTAAAAGATAGTTCTGTATCTAGGGTTCATGTTCTATTCTGTTTCAATTTCATGATGTTCGCAGTTTTGTATTGCATCTTTTTACGGATGTTCTTGCCTATGCTTGCCAGCTGGATTACAGTCAATCAGGTGCTACAGTCAGTGTCAGGCATCATATAAGAGGTGCTTGTGAAACATATGTTAATCAGTGTGTGCACAAGCAAAAGCATTTGGGCATTTTGGACTGAAGCAACGTCTTAACTTAACGCTGTTCCAGCACTATAGACCACATATTTTGTGTATCAGACCAATTCATTTGCTGTGATGGCATATTTAATACACTCCACTATTTTCAATAAAAGATGCTTTGAAGCTTGTACGCATATAATCATAACTAACTTATGAGCAAATTTTACAGGAAAGTTGGAATTATTTCCTGGAAATAAAGCAATTTACCATCTCTTTGAATGCATTTTCAATGGCACCAACGACAAGACTCTCAGGAAACACTTGCTTTTCAAGGTGAAAGCGGGCTGCAACTTCTGGTGGCTGTGCATTCTCTGAAGTTTTGATACCAGTCATGTGATCTGTTCTTGTGCCAAGATCAAGGATTAAAGGAGCAGCTGCTGAATGTGGTAGAATATGTACCAGGTCCCGCAATTGATCACGGATGTGGAGGTGTAAGAGTCGAGAAGCAACTATGGCACAGCCACATCCTGCATGGCCATCAAACAGTCCCCAGTAATAAAAGGAGAACCCTTTATCTTCCTAAAATAAAATTAAAGTTTTCATGTCAACTTTAAAGCAGAGTTTACATACGAAACAGCATGATATTTTTTCAAAAAGAAATAAAAGGCAAATTGTATTAACCTGGAAAATTAAATCCATTTGATCCAGGTATTATGAAATGGTTTCTGCCAGGTCTTCTAGTGTGGCCATTTTTGATGTAGATAACTACATCAGTTCTGGTTGCAGAGATGAGCCTTTGCAATGTCATGGTTGGCGTTGCAGACAGTACAATTAATTACCTCTTTATATGGCAATATGCTTCTTAGTTCACCATGAGTTCAATGATTAGGGATTATTCTGTATATACCTTTTGCCTGTTTTAAACTACAAGAAATGTACATTTTTTTAAATTTCTTGAACTGAACAGGGACACTAACATGTTTGATCCTGGTGGGGCAGATAATTTGGTGCACAAATAATCCCCAAAATAATGGATTCCTGCCAACACAACAAAGGGATAAGAGAAAGGGGTATGTATACTGGTATTAGGGCAAGGCCACACTAACATATGGAACGCTTCTCTTTGCCTAATGAATGTTAATGAGGCAGAGAGAGGCGAATGTGCCAAAACCAGTGCTTCTTATATATTCATCATCATTATTATTATTACTAAAATTTATTTTTAGAGCTCCCACATATTGCACAGCATTTAAAAGTATATTTTCTGCCTGTGTGTGGGTACACAGAAAAGAGAGATCAGCTTCAAAATGTCTGCCTTTGTGTTTTTAGGCTGATCTCCACTCAGCTCTGTAGAAATTGTACTTTTAAATGCAGAAACAGGAAATACACCTGCTTCTCTCCGCCTCATTAAAGGAAAATTATACCTCCGAACAATGTAGGCCTCTATAAAAACATATTGCATAAAACAGCTCATATATAAGACTATTTTAGTAGCATGTGCCATTGGGTAATCCTTAATAGAAACTATTAAGAACTACAGGCTGCCCCCTGGGATCCAACAATTCACAGTGCATACAAACGCGCCAAATAAACCATAAATGTTTGCTTCCACACTTCTTCCTTTTACAGTTAGAGATTCATTATGTCTGGTCATGTGATCTCTGTGGAGCACACAAACCATCACGAAATGGTGGTTCATGGTAAGAGAGTAAACTGGCAATATTTACTGAAATATGTTTTCCAGCCTGGTAATAATAATTTTAATATACCACTTAATATAAATTATCTGTTGCTTAAGCATTCATTTTGGGGATAAAGTTTAACATTAATATGGATTGCTAGTGTGCACTTGCCCTTAAGTGCAGGGCTGGCCAAAGGGTGACATTTTTAACCAGGGAAAGCATTTTCCAACCAGATGTTTTGTTACTGTTAGGCTCTCCACAAGCTTTTTGTAATACCTCCCACAGACTATTATGTTTATAATCCCATATCAAAAAGCCAGAAGAGGGCATGGCTTAACAGTTGTCCATAAATGACACTTTTTATGTTAGGGGCAACTCCCAACTCTTTTCAGCAAATCAATTTAGAGCAGATGTACACTGAAAAACAATGTAATTTAGGGCCTATTTATAAAGAACTGAAATTTTTAATTAAAAACACCCATAATCAAGACAAATGCCACTTTTCCAACAATCACACTTTGTTGTGATTTTTATATCTATGAAAAATCTTGAAAGGATTAACTGATATAAAGTTTTTCTGCAACCTCAGTCATAGAAAAAGCTACAATTCTGTGCATTTTGTTGCCTGCCCACAGAGATACTAATTGCCTAAACAACAGAACCCCAAAAATCAATACATGTGCCAGTTCTCTTTAGATTTTTTTCTTTTAGTGAAATTAGTGAAATATGAAACATAGTGAAATATGTTTCAGAAACAAATATTTTTACAATAAATTCCTTGAAATTGCAAACCAACTGCTCAGCAAGGGGGAGTTCTGGAATGTTTCATACCGGAAGCTTACGTCTTGAGTCACTGGTGAAATGTGGTTGGCTATAATAGCATCATGTGTCATATGCATGTGGTTTCATTGTTTTCCCTCTTTGTTTCCTTTGTTTTTTTTAGTCTACTACTCATTAATGTAGTTTGCCATGTTCATGATCATCTTTTTTTAAGTTACAATGCAAGTAAAAAAATCTATAAAAATGGGTAGAGGGTAAATGGGGGTGCCTATTTCTTGAAGTGCATGTAAATCATTATCTGATATCACCTGTTGGAATAATAAACACTACTGTTTAGAAGTGTCTGTTTACTTCAAATTAGAGATATATTCTAAAGAAGTAGCAGCATCTACTTCCATGTGAGAACAAAACAATCAAAAACAAGAAAACAAATGCAATTGTTTCATACACTTGCAAAATATTACAGCTAGTTGGGTAGTCGCCATTTAAAATAATCTCTAATCATGTCTGACAAAATAGGCTTAAAGGTCACCAACCTGGCTGAAGCAATTCTTTCCTGGGACAGTTTTCAGATCTTGAGGTTCTTTGCAATCACTAAATGTATAATCTTGTTTTTCTACTGTTACAAATTCACAGCAGGCCTGATCTTCATTTTGCTGGCTTTTGCCAGCATTGACCACTCTGTGGAAATGGGATAGGGGAAAATTAGACTAGAACTGTTATAAATGCTGGAAAGTGTGAAATGAAAGAAATGTTACAGAGACAGTATAGATTCCAGTAGTTAAACAGCTACAACACTATTGCAATACAGGGTCATTTTCAAACACATAAATGTATAGTGCAGAAAATACATGCCAAAAATCATGTACCATAGGTGTACAATTGCCTTGAATGTGCATATCTGCTGTGTAACAATGTGCAAACACATTAGGAGCTTGAAAACAAGGTTTTCAATGCTTAAATGTATGATTTTAGGAAATATGAGATGTTAAAAACAAACATTCACAACAGATAAGCAAAACGAGCAGACTGAGAGACAAGTCCATATAATTAGCCAGGACCAGAGGCAGGTTACACAAATAATCAGGATAGTTGTCAGGGCAGTTCTCAATCGAACAGTAAGTCCATAAGACAGGGTAGGCTGGAGGCCAGAACAGGAGGACTACAGATATAGGACAACGACTGGAACAAGAACTCAAACACCAGCAGATCAGGAATGAGGTACATGATTTTTATTTCATGAACCAGAACTGGGGCATGGGTTTCCACAGAATGAAGCCTAATGATGCAGCATACAGGCCTAAATAGCATCTTAATGGGGAACTGCCTGTTGCTTACAGGGGTGAGCTAAGAAAGGCAGAAGCAAAGGTAAAAATGTGTCATTAGCATTCATTACAAGGTTGAGACCAAAGAACTTTCAATGGATTATTCAGGAGGGATTCCAGCCAGCATATACATTTGAAGTTATTGTGATCTGTGCTGGGTTTCGTCTGATAATCTGAAAAAGTTGGGGTTTTCGGGCGATAACTTACAATTCAAGTTTTCACTGATTTTATCAAATGTTTTCCCAACCAGACTTATTTGAATTTTTTTATTGATAAATAAGATAAAATCACGGATATGAGTTTGGTCAAGCTTGGCTTAATAAAAAGATTAGATAAATTCGAGTTTTATTAAATAACCCCCATGATGTTCAAAAGACAAACTTTTGGACTAAGCAGCTTCCACAATGTAAACATCTGTACCAGGCCTGTTTCATCCATAGGTCATAATAGCTTTATCAGGCAAGGAAACAGAGGTAAAGGATATATTCTGCTTGAAATTTAGAAAAACGCATAGCAGGTCAGAAGGCTTCCATACTGAAAGGATTAACACCTTTCAGCACATACATGAACATACATAAAAATCTGATAATTTTATGATAATTGGCACATTAGCAAAATAGATTTGTCGCTGATTTGGCTGTCCAAGTGATAAGTAAAATTGGGCTGATACAATCATTTTGTAGTTAGGTCAAAGACTGGATCATAATGGAGGACTATGTAGACCTGTTGAGAGAGGACCAATTTTCCTCTGAATATTTTTTCTTAATCCTGCCTTCCTGAATGTATATGGGCTCTGAAAAGATTTTGCCACAGGGCAGCAAGTAACTTTTAGATATGGTTCTGCTTAGCAATTTGGAATGAGCGATGGAAACCCTGTTATAAATGCTTCAATTACACCAAGCTAAAACTCATTTAGTTTTCTGCTTCAGTAAGCTTATTTTTTGATGCTAGACAGTTAACAGAAAAGAAACCTTGCAATAACTGAAATTTCCAATGAAGGCGAATGGCATATGACACAATTGTCTTCCTCAGAAGCTGTGATCACAGGGCCTATCAGATATGAGGTTAATGTCGCAATTATTTCCCCAGTTATGCTAGTCATGTGTAGAGCTTAATGGCAGTAGTATAAACAGCACAAGGAATATACATATTCCTCCAAACTCCCTAACTGCAAACACAGCAAAGTCATAACCTGCCCACTAAATACCAAATTCACAAAACTATCCTGCTTCTATTTTTTTAAAGTTTAAAAGCATGCTCCCTCTATCAACACAAGCATGTAAACAAAATTGTCATTACAAGTTTTTATATGGAAAGGGTGAAGGGGGACAGTTCAAGATTTATTGTTACACCTTTTGCAGTACAGACAATGATAATTTTTAATACTGCCATATTTTTTTTTAGGTATGTACAATATTGTGTCGATCACAAAAAACATACATTTGATGATGGATCACAGTTTTTCCTATCATCATCATCATCATCAAAAGAATAACAATAGAAATACACAGCAACACACAGTAAAGATAGTCAGTGTGGCCTACATATTCTAAAAAGTGGGAAATCACCACTAGGTAATACAATCTGAAAGAAAGGAACTAAATAGAAGAGAGGGCCTTGCAACAAATGTATCTCAGAATAGAGTGCACTTCTTAAAACTCGTTTGGAGTCAATTGGTGAACTTTGAAAATAGGATCTAATTCGCTATTACTTCAATTCGAACTCGATCAAATATTGACCTATTCGATTAAAGACAGACCATCATTCATTTCAGGCATTTCAGCAATACAGGATGTTGATTTTCCCTAGGTTTGAAAGGTACAAATACTGCTGCCCCCATAAACAAAATGAGCATGTTTTACTAGAGACAGGAAACAAATACAATATGCCTCTTGATTTTGAATGATGGTTAATGGATGGCAGGATCTCTCTGCTGTCATGCATTTGGGACATGAAACTCTGCTGGTGGTCAGTGCAGTTTCACTTGTAATGTGTTTAGAGGGGTGGTTGACCTTTTAGTTCACGGTTATAGAAGCAACTTTTCAACTGGCCGTAATTCTTTCTTTTTTATATGTTTTTTTTTTACTATTTGCCTACTTCTTCTCACTATTTTCCAGGACAACTGACCCCATCCAAAATACAAATGCTCTCTAAGGCTACAATCTATTGTTAATGGTACTTATTATTACTCATATTTTATGCAGACCTTCTCCTATTCATATTCCAGTCTCTCATTCATATCAATACATGGTAATTAGGGTAATTTGGACCCTAGCAATCATATTGCTGAAATTGCAAACTGGAGAGCTGCTGAATAATAAGGTGGATAACAAAAACCACAAAGATTTTAAAAATTAAGATGCAAATTGTTGACCTAATTGAATCAGCACAAAATACAAATTAGATATAATTGAACTCTTGCCACTGACACTACTGTCGCTTACAGTGAGAAAAGCCATAGGTTGACAAACTTTTAGGGCAGGAGTGTCCAACCTTTTGGCTTCCCTGGGCCACACTGGAAAAAGAAAAATTGTCTGGCGCTGCACATGAAATACACAAACACTTTTGATTTGTAAAAGTAAAGAAAATGCACAGAGAAGAACTAAAATACCAGTTGTATAACCAGATAGACTTATTATATTACTATTATTACTACTAAGTGGGCAATGGGCAGAATCCCCCCTACTCCTAAATCCTTTGCAACATGACGTTTCTTCGGAAACCAAGCATTTCCAGCTGGGCCGCATTCATATCCATCCTGGGCCGCATGCGGCACACAGGTTGGACACCCCTGTGTTAGAGGGTCTTTTATTAAAGGTCAAATTGACCCTTTTTTGTGAATAAGAAATTACCATTGAACCTTAGTAAATCGGCCCCAAATTGTCTGGTGGAATGACAGAACAATAAATAGACAGTCCATTTTCTGTGAAATCCATACTGTGTTAAGAATGATACTTTAGTTGATAGTGAAGGCTACTGCACTTCCTTTGGGGGCTGAAGGGAAGTATATACTGCCACTGAACTTGTTTCTTACACGTTAGTCTTGTGATTTATGGGCAGGAGACAAATACTTCTCTCTATGTATGTTCCTGTATCAGTGAGAGTCTCAATTGTTGCCCTATTTAATGAAGTGAGCTGCTGTAAATTTAACTCAATGTACTGACTGTCATATTACAGATGAGTAGTGTTATGTCAAATCTTATAATGCAAATAAGAACATGCGGTTTAGGAAACAGAAGATTGTTAGACAGTGCCAATAAATTGTTTCCAGTTGCTTCATGAAGAAGAGAACAAACCATTACAAAGAAGAAAAGCCAAAAGAAAATATATTGCAAAGATTCTATTGAAGGGAAGATCCTGTGTAATAACCTGCTATCACATTTGAATGGCATGATGATCCCAATACTAAGGGGGTTATTTATCAAAGGTTGAATTTTAGAGCAAATTTTTTTTTTTTAAATTCCAATAAATTAAATTTTATTCTCAATTCAAATGGTATGTTATTTGTGAAAAAATGTGAACGTTTAAAATTGATTGCATTGTCTCAACCCGGAAATTCAAATCAAATTTTCCTTGACGAGCTACATTTTGTTTCTCCCATTGGGGTCGATGTGAAACAAAACTTTGGCTCATCACTGCTATTAACATGTTCAAATAGTTCAAGGGACCTCTGCCATTGACTTCTACATGAACTCAGCAGGTTTTAGGTGGAGAATAATCAAATTAGAACTGTTTCCAGGGCCGAGGTGTATTAAATCTCACATTCAAATTCAAGTTGGTGGTTTTAAATTCGAATTTGTGACTTTTGACCAATATTTGTTTTTCAAAAATGTTAATTTAAAATTGGAACCTTAGTAAAGCTGCCCCTAAATGTCCACCTTTTTTTTTTAAAAAGAAGCCCTGTAGAAGTTGAATATTGCTCTAAAAAGTTAGTGTAAATGAAATATTTTACTATATATGAAAAATCAGCAGATTACAATAGTTTGCAACAATGTAGTAAACAGGGTCGGACTGGACTTCTGGGGGCCCACCAGGTTCCATACCTCAGGGGCCCCCACAGCACACTTGTAATGCATGCACGAATGCTGGCGCATTTGTGTATGACCGCAGTGCGAGCTCCATCGCGTATGTGCCCTGCATGCTGCCACAAATGTTTTTTACATGGGCCCAGCCAGTCTGGCCCAGAGGGGGCCCACAGGGCCCAGTCCGACCCTGTGCTCCGGCAACTGGGGGCCAGAAGGGAGTTAAGGTATGGGCCGTTTTTTTGCAGTCCGACCTTGGTAGTAAAGTAAGATACTTCAGGCGTAGATTTCCTGAAACTTGAATATCAAATATACTAAATTAGGCAATAATATGTAACACTTACATATTTACACTGAAGTATAGCATGGTATGCATTAAATTCATACTCTACTTGCTTCTGTGACACTAGCCCCATTCATGGCTGGCTGAACATGATGACAAACTGTCAGGATTAGGCCCAGGCAATTACTAAAATATATTATTTGGTAAATACAACATACACAATACACATATTTCTGTAAAATGTCCTTCTGGATCTTTCATATAAGGCCATTTGTATTTTTGAGTTAGTGTTCCTTTAAAGATAAGGATAAACCCATGACTGGAAAGAAGTAGAAGTCACATGAGTACCAGAACACATTTACTTTCGTAACAGGGAAGTCACTGTGATACTGGCAATTTCAAGCCAAACGCTATTTGAAACTAAACTTTTCTCACAGAGCAAAATTTGGTTATTTCTATTTAAATGTCATTTACTGACAAAAGTTGCAAGTTGTCTTTATTTGATCTTTTTTCTGACAAACATTCAACACATGAAGTCGAGAAGGCACATTTATTAAGGGTCAAATTTTCATGAGTGTTTTTAAACTCACATGATTTCAATTTCACTTGAAATTTGAATATTTAATTATTTATTAATAAAATTGAATATTTAGTATTCGGACAAATTTTACTGCCTCGAAAATTTTAATTGAATTAATTTAATTGAATTGAATTTGACCAAACTCAATTCAAATTTTGTCTCTCTTGCATGTTAGGAAGGCTACAAACATCACCAAATTGATCCCTAGACCTCTCCTATACACTTATACAGTAATTAGGCAGGTTTTAGGTGGCGAACAGTCAAATTTAAATTCTTATTCATATTGTATGATATTCTAAGTTTTTAAAAAAAAACTCGAGTTTGGATAATTGATAAATAAAAATTTTCTAAAATTTTAATTTTCAAATTGACCATTAATAAATCTGCCCCTTAATGTAGCTTAGGTTTTATGGACAGAGCACAGGAAGATCTTCATGGGAAGGGTATAATAGGAGATGTGCATGAAAAAACGAAGAGGATTCCCAGGAACTTACTTTTGTTCAATTTGCCTGCTACAGTTTTCAAAACTTCTTATTAGTTCTTAGAGCATACTCCTAAATAGTTACGATGCCCATCCCTATCCAGAGGTGTAACTGTAAAGGCAACAGACGCTGAGACTACTTGGGGTCAGTGGGGCACTGACTGCTAAGCAGTTTCAATAAGTTTACAGGGGGGGCTAAACTGATTTTGCTGTGGGGCCCAATAGTTATGCCACTGGTTCAGGTAACAAGGTACTCACTCAGCATAACCGGTCTCCCAAAGTAGTTCTTCAGGTCTCTTCAGGGTTAGAACTTTCCTGATGGAGTGGTCCCCTGACTCCTGTAGCTCCTCTGGTGATAGATTAAGAAAAGTTGGTCTACAAAGTATGCAAGGATTTTGGTTTCCTGGGTTTGGGTGCTCCATCTCACTGGGTTTGGGTGCACTGTGTTTGTTATACCCCAATCCCACCAGCCCTGACACTGCTGTCCGGAACTTACTGATCATAACAAGCCAAAGCAGGAAGCTATATCAAGGAATCCAGTGCTGTGCAGAGATGTTTGGCTACAAGCCAGCATTCAGTTTATTTAGCACAGGTGCACTGAAGCACAAAGCCACAAACACAGGCAAGGACGCTGGCTGTTCCCCAGTGGATAACCAGCAGTGTATTGCACACTTGTATCCCAAACTGCCTTGTCAGGTTATCAGATTCTTTTCCTTCCCATGTTTTTTCTCTTTCTCCTCGTCCTATGCTGTTAAAATGTAAATTGTTCACGGTCATCCAATGCTGAATGCAGTGTGTCCAATCTCTCCCCAAAAGCTTGCAGCTTTTCCTTACACACTTGTGTTAGACAGTTTTGTCCTGTATAGTTACGCCTCTAAAGTTACTTCTTCTTGTGGTTTCAGTTTGTGCTCAGTGACAGCCCTGTGTGCTTTCCATGCCCATGAGCCTCTCCCACATCTAGTGAGATGCTGTGGCTTTCCTTTGTGCACTGCATTAACTCTAGACTTGCCAGAAATGCACTCTAGGAAACGGAGGAATGAATGTGCATTGCATTATACTGTATTGACCATAGAGAATTAACTCTGTGTAAAGAATCAACCCAAGGTGTGCCAGTAGTACACTATAATATGTAAAATACTGTTCAATTCAAAAACAAAAAAAGCAGTATCAAAAACAAGCTTCATCTATGTGATTTTATACTCAATACTGATACACATAAGTGACATATATGCTAAAACATATACACTAAATTACATGCATTATTATTAGAATACATTCTGATTACAAACTTTGTTTAAAAGTGTTCCAGGCGTGGTTATGAGACTGACATTGGCAACCTTGGCTGCCCTTTGCTCACCAAGTTGCTGCTACAAGCCTCAGCTTAAAAAATGAAAAACCTCCTTCCTCGCATAAATAACAATATTTATATATATAATACACAAAGGCCATGAAAATGCTGCAAATAATATCCTTATAAAATGCGCTTAGTAATGTCATCAGTAATAACAGTAAAAATTCTTAATAACTTTTTCATTTTTTTTGCCATGGAGTGGTGTAAAAAGAAATGGGGGTTTGAGACAATTGTGAAGTTGTTTAATTGTTTTCTGATATAAATGAACATTTTATGTAAATTTAAGGCCACATTTGTGTTAATGCATTGCTTGCAAATTCCCCCCTAGTTCTGTTTGTGGCATCCTCCTGCTTGTTTATGTGTGGAAACTGGTGATTCTGTAACTAGTGTCTTCAGTATTCTAAGCCAATTTTTATCCTGTTTGTTATAAACTATTGTAAAGCACTGGGTAAATTGCTGTCGCTGTAAAAAAACATGATGATGACGGTTCCTCCCATCAAAAAGTGGAAGAGGATGTTGAAGTGTTCACTGCTGAGGAAAGAGTTTAACTGTTTCAGTGCCAGATTATTAAGCAATATGTGGGGAACAAGACAGCACATGGAGCCCAGCTTGCTTTTATAATGAAGAAAGGGTCACTAATAGGAAATCATATGGAATGAAGTACATTCATTCATTTCCTGTTAGTGATTATGATTATGAACCACATACCCTGCTGTTGTGATGATCTGTAACAAACTTGCCAGAGACATATCTTGAGCTGACTGAGGAATAGACAAAGCCAGTCTATGCCAGGTAAATTAAAAAAAGACTAACTTGCATAGCCAAAATTGGATTATGTTCAAAGCTTTATTTGCCCCCACCTAAAGCTCAGTAAGGATATGGCAACAGCAGTATTAGCAGACCTAAAAAAATAAATAGTAAATGTTCATATGTTTTTTCTTGCTTACCAATGCAGTGTTGGTGGTAGTTCGGTACCATGATAATGACAGGGCAGGCGTCCAATAGATGCGTGATTAAAAAAAGGACCTGCATCAGAAAAGGACACACGGGCCTGCACCAGAAAGGGATGCCCGCACCTACACCAGAAAAGGACGTAGGCGCCTGCGCCAAAAAAGAAAGGAAATGTGTACCTGCGTGAAAAAAGAACTTAGGCGCATGCACACATGCCGAATCAGGTGCCGGCCAGAACGGGTAGGATAGTAGGTAGGGGCTTTTCTTATTGGGGGTGGGGGGTTAGTTCTCCGTTAAAGGGGACCTGTAATAATTAAAAAGTCCTTTTTGAGTTAAACATGAAATCCAAATTCATTTTTTTATTAAAGTATTCATTGCTGTTATAAACTATGTTGTAAAATCTCAGCTGTCAATCAAATATTGCCTGCCCCGCCTCTGTTCCTTAGGCATTGAGGTGAGGCAGGCAATTACTTACTAGATGTTGCTGCACATTACCCCTCTCAATTTACAATTTAATTATGTAGCCAGGGCATGGGGATGGACATCAGGTTCCCCATTCTGGTGCACAAACAACATTTTGAGATGAAGAAAGGCTTGCCTTAATAACAATGCCCACAAAATGGTTTCTGCTATAGTTAATAATTCCCAGACCGAAGGAAAAAAAAATTAAAATAATTTATTTTGTGTAATTAAAGTTCATTTTGCTTGACTAACTTGATAAAATAGGATTTGGAATATATTTTTTTGGGTGACAGGTCACCTTTAAAGTTTGAAGATTCAAATTACAGAAAGATCCTTTATCTGGAAAACCACAGGTCCCAAGCATTCTGGATAACAGGCCCCATGCCTGTACATGAATAAACTACAGTGTATGTAGGTAGGGGATTTTCTTACTGTTCCTTTAAGTCCTTTAAGTAGAAAACATGTAAAAATGAAGGTGTTTTGGTATAAATGAAATGTGGGTGGTGTATCACCAGGCTAATATGTTCCAGGACCAATTTACAAATATGTTGTATAGATCTTATATATCTTATATAAAAGTAAATGTTTACAGTGATTTATTCTTCTTTTTAACATATGTACTAAACAATTACAATATACAGTGAAACCCTGATTTTAAGTCCCCTGATTTTAAGTTTTCCCGCATTTTACATTTGTTATTTGTGGTCCCACCAATTTATAATGCATTTTAATGGGCGCATTTCCCTGATTTTAAGTCATGTTTTCCCTGATTTTACATCCAAATTTTGTCCTGATGTTCCCAAAAACTGATTTTTTTCCTCTATGAATGTTATTTGTGAAATAAAGAGGTCTAAAATACTAACCAGATTCTGCCTGTTCTATCTGTAAATGGTCAATTCCAATAAGTCCAGCACCAATCACATATTGCTTTTATTGTGTATGTGACTGACAGAGAATCTTGCTCATGCCCCCATAGTGTAACATTAACACTGCAATGCTTAACCTTTGTTATTAACACAGTAAATATTGTATCTCAAAGTAAAACAGACTCCTGTGCTTATATCCTTTCAGTACTCGAAGAAAAAGTTACTTTAACACATTTCCCTGATTTTACATTTTCCCTGATTTTACATAATTTTTTTCTGGTCCCCTGAAAAACGTAAAATGGGGGTTCTACTGTATAGAGAAACTGTTTTATACCCCCCTTCCTGTTAGTTAAATGCAGGAGGTCCTTTACCTTGTTAATGAAGTACTTATATAAAGAAACTAAGACTTCAGAGAACAATTGGGGGATACAAATAAATTGACTGTAGTACAGACAAGTTAAAACATTATTACTAAGGACTCAGCAAGAAATGGTTGTGTAGAAAAAAGTTATTAACTGTACCAGATTTGCAAAGACATAGCCTTATAAATACAATGTAAAAGACCTAACAACAAACTTCCCAAAACAGTTATATCATGTGGTTTTCTGAAGACTTATTTCGAAACCTACACTTTAAGCCTCTTGGTGATGTTTGGTACATGGGAGGAAGTGGTTATGGAGAAACTAAATGTATGCAGAAATTAAATATCATTATTTTCCAGAATTAATTTACATATAATCAATCATATCATTTTATATGTATTATATTTAGATAGATATGAACTCACACAAGTTCTACAAAATAATATCTTGTGAAATAATGAAAATTGTAACAAAAAAGCCTACTATTGTTTCTGTTTAAAGTAGGGAAGCACCAAATCCAGGATTATTTTCGGGATTTGCCCTTTTTCAGCAGGATTTTGTCACAAAACAAGGAAGTAAAATGTTTTTCTCCTTCCCATCCCTAATTTGCATATTCAAATGAGGGTTCGGATTCGGTTTGGTATTTGCCCAAATCCAAAATAGTTTAAAGGGAATTCAACCCCTCTGGCGCTAATTTATTTAAAAGTTTTTTTTTAAAACGTATTTAATGTGAGCCCGTTCATGATATAACACTTTGCAGCATTTGGGCTTAAGCAGGTGGATATGTGCAATTGCCCCAGTTGAATGTCTTGCATATAAGACGTTAACACTCTTACCAGGAGTGAGGGTGTGAACCCATGCAGATATCCACTGGATTTTAAGTCCAACGCCTTAACCACTCAGTTATCCTGGTGGCGTACCGGGTCTGTTAACTAGTTAGCAAGAAATAATTTGAATAGAATAGTATTTGAATTGCTATCAAAGTTCAAAATTTTAAGAAAAAAAAGGTGCTTTCCACAATGCAGTGCTTAACTTCAGACAGTATCTAACATGGTGAATTTCTCTTATTCATGCAAATTTTGCAGAATTTATGCTATAGCAGGTTAGTTATGTACAAGTACACTAGTTGGGAGTAATATATGAGACTTATCAAGAGATATATTGGATCTTAAGTCCAATGCCTTAACAATGCAGCCATCCCAGTGGGAATCACAATCATAAAAAGCACTAACTCACCCAGAGTAAGCAAATTTAAAAGAACAAAAATAGTAGCTTTTCACTACCCAGTACTTTAAATTCACATATTTTTCAAGATTCATATGCTGGTATGCCTCCACACTAAATATTCAGCCTGATCAACAGCTGCAAAACATTTTGAAATTTTCCCTAATTCCAAAGGGGTTTGTCAACACTAGATTGTCGCAGATCCGACTTCAAAGTAGCAGATGCATCGCAAAGGAGCGTCTGCTACTTTGCTTATCCAATTTGGATTTGGGGGAATGTGTACTTTCTGAAAATGTATGGTTTTTTTTGGGGGGGGGCTTATTTTTTTCTAGCTTTGCCCCCTCAAAATGATGTAAATCTGTTGATTTTGCAGTACCTGAAATGACAGACCATATGGATTCTTAGTTTTTGGGCTTCTATATGCCACGTGCATGGGTACACCTATACACATTGCGCATCAAACTGTTCAGAGGACCCCATGCTTTCATATTTGGGGTGTTTTTTCTTGATACCTAAAAGTATGTGTGGAAATACGATGCTGCACCAAATGTCACCAAATTGCCAAATTTAGGAAACGTTTGCGGCTTGGTGCTTTGGAGTAGAAAGACATGCATACCCATGTTGGATTCGGGGGAATGTGTACTTTTCAAAAATGTATGGTTTTTGGGGGTTAGCTTAATTTTTCTAGCTTTGCCCCCTCAAAATGATGTAAATCTGTTGATTTTGCATTACCTGAAATGACAGACCATATGGGGGGTCTTCATTTTGGGGCTTCTATATGCCACTTGCTTGGGTACACCTATACATATTGGGCATCACACTGTTCAGAGGATCCTAGGCTTTCATATTTGGGGTGTTTTATCTTGATACCTAAAAGTATGTGTGGAAATACGATGCTGCAGGTTGGAAATTTTGAGGTGATTTTTGGAAATGTCACCAAATTGGCTTGGTACTTTGGAGTAGAAAGACCGGCATACCCATTTTGAATTCGGGGAAATGGGTTATTTCCGAAAAGGTATGGTTTTTGTGGGTGAACTTAATTTTTTCTAATTTGCCCCCCTGAAAAGGAGGAAAGTGTGTTGATTTTGCAGTACCTGGAAATACATAACTGATAGCTCCCCTGGGGTGTCTACATTTTGGGGCCTCTATATGCCACAAATTAGGTACACCAATACATATTGAGCATCAAAATGTTCAGTGGACTCCTGGCAATCATATTTAGGGTGTTATACATTAGTACCTGATATGATGTTGTAGATTGGAAGCTCTGAGGTAATTTTTCAAAAAATTCACCAATTTCTATAAAAATATTATAACTTTAGGATAGAATTGCAACTTGGTAGTGTGGTGTACAGAGATATATTTATTTTTTGATGTTGCAGGATCTGTTCTTTCTAATAATGGGTAGTTTTCTAGGGTAAACCTACTGTTCATGGAATGTTTGACCTTGAAATCAGAAGTATGCCGTTTTTTGGAGCGGTGCTTTAGAAATTTGGTAGTGTACTGCTTAGAGATTTTGAAATATATAAGTGAGAAATCTCCATAAAACGATGTATATTTGGTATTGGCGTGTTCGGGACACATTGAACTTTCTAAATCTGCCATGTTCTCATTCATAAAATAAATTATGTTTCTGATAGATGCGTTTGTATCATGCAAAACTGTTTTTTTGTGTTTTTTTATACAGAGGAGTGGAATTACCCCAAAAAGCATATTCTGAGAGCTCAGGTTGTCCCGAACTGAATGATATATTGTTTTCCTGGGTAAACTAAAAGACCCCCCAGTTGGCCTTGGTTTTCTACTATTGACTGTTATTCTCACAGCTACCACTGAGCTGTTACAGTATCTTGTGTCAGGGAGCTGTTATCTTATTACCTTTCCATTGTTCTGCTGATGGGCTACTGGGGGAAAGGGAGGGTGGTTGACATCACTCCAACTTGCAGTGCAGCTGTAAAAGTGACTGAAGTTTATCAGAGCAAAAGTCACATCACAAAAGGAACCTGGAAACTGGCAACAAATCTAGCCCCATGTCAGACTTCAAAATGAAATATAAAAACATGTGTTTGCTCTTTTGAAAGTATAAACTTTGACAAACAGCACCACCAAACAGCTTCTTGTGGTTTATTTGTGCTTCATGGGCATCACAGCAACATTTTAGGCTTTTTTCAAGCTTACTGACACATTTTACATATAACAATTTATACCCTATGACTCAGTGATCCCCAACCAGTAGCTCGCGAGCAACACATTGCTCTCCAACCCCTTGGATGTTGCTCCAAGTGGCCTCAAAGCAGGTGCTTATTTTTGAATTACTGGCTTAGAGGCAAATTTTGGTTGCATAAAAAACAGATGCCCTGCCAAACATTCTCTCCTGTAGGCTGCCAGTCCATATAGTGGTTACCAAAAAAGCCAATCAGAGCTCTTATTTGACATCCACATGGACTTTTTCATGCTTGTGTTGCTCTCCAACTCTTTTTTAAATTTAAATGTGGCTCACGAGCAAAAAAGGTTGAGGACCCCTGCTCTAGCCCCATCTGGTGGTCGGTCATGTGAACAATTCAATGATTTAAAACAATCAAGACCAAGTGCAACAAGATAGTCTTTAAAGCGTCCATTACAGAATTGCAAACACGTGATAAACATTTATAGGTTAACGTCTGACAAAATATCATAAAACAGTACATCTACAAAAAATAGGTTTCAATAAATTTTTATTGGGGTTCTTTTTTTTTTACATACAGCCATTAATAGGCATAATACATTTTTCAAAAAAAGAAAGAAAAACATCAATAAGCATAAATAAGTACTTAGTGTAAAAGGCTGATCACAGTCAATATATCTATAAACATCAATAGTCATAGAAAGTAAGTATATTACGTGAATCAAAACAGTATAACTAGATCCTAATACTGTTCTAAAGCTTGCTCTTATAAAAGGAGCTGATCTTCCTGGGGAACTGGGGGATTAAGACCACCCTGCTGAGTTCCCAGGAAACAAATCTTTCTCTAGGAATTAGCATTACAGTCGTAACATAAGAATAAAACATCTAAAAATGATTAATATGAAAATCAAAATGGATATATGCATAACTCTATCACCCCACGGGGGAAATATATTATTCTATCGGTTTTAATAATAACTGACTATAGCTAACTAAACTAAACTTTTCCTTCCCATAATATCCATCAACATGCAAAGTCAATAGCAAAGGGAGATATCATCTACAAAAAATAGAGATATAGATAATTAATAAAATCGGGAGCTAATAATTTAATTTAAAAGGGGAGTATAATAATTATCTAAAAATGGGGATTAGATCATATTCTTTATTCCCGAATACATTTGCGGATTTTTCTCTATGCCACCAAACATGGGCATTTTATCATATATATTTCACCGGTCGAAATTTGCTCTTTTGAAAAACAGATTTCAGTGCAGAATTCTGTTGGAGCAGCACCATTAACTGGTGTGGTTTGAAAAAACATTTTTTCCCATTCCATCAATATATTTTTTATAACTTGTGTGTGGGGGTTACCATTTTTAGTGCGGATATCTGTGTGGTGTTAAAACTGTTGGGTGGGGCTTGGAGGCTGGGGTGGGCAGGGTCCAGGGGGCCACAAATATTTTGTTGTATGGGGCCCCATGATTTCTAATGGCAGCCCTGTCAAACCCACAGGGATACACATTCAATGGATCTTAAGTCCAACTGCTTAACCATTCAGCCATCCTGGTGGGATGTGTTTTACACAAATAGTTAGCAAGCACTAGTTTGAATATTCAGAGCCTGTGATCAAACCCCCAAAATGAGCAAAATATAAAGGAAATTTTTTTTTCGACTAACCAGTGCTTAAAGGGATACTGTCACAGGAAAATGTGTTTTTTTCTTCAGAAAATGTCAGTTAATAGTTCTGTTCCAGCAGACTTATGCACTGAAATCCATTTTTTAAAAAAGATTTAATAAATTATTTTATATTGAATTTTGAAATTTGGCAGGAGGCTAGACATGATTTCTGTGTTATTTATACAAATGGCCTGTAGCTGTCACTGTGCATACACAGTACTGTCTATACTGCTTAAGGTGCTAGAGTTTATGTTACTGTTGTGTAATGGCTGCTTGCACCTGCTAATTGCCACAAACGGCACCCTAAATCCAGAACCTAAGCTGAGCTTCCTGCCTGGTCTCGGCTCTTGCTTCCGCCTTTAACTTCTGGAGGAGCCCTCGGCTAATTGGATGCCGCCAGGTCTTATTAAAAGAGGAGCAAAGATAAAGGTTCTGGACAAGCAAAGGGGCACAATTTGTAAGGATACTGGATGAAGGAACACCACTTAGGAAGGCAGGCCGGACAACACAGCCTGGAACAGGCAGGCCAGGCCACCACAAGCAGAGTAGAAAAGTCAGACAGGCCGGTATCAGGATAAGAGAGATCAGAATAGTCACAGGCAGGCAAGGGTCAGGATTGGAGAGAGCCAGAATAGTAAAGCAGGCAGGCAAGGGTCACTGCACAGAAGATAAAACAGGATTCAGTTAAAATATACTCCCAGGAACAAGCAAATAGAACCTAACAACAGCAATCTGCTATAAACAGAATTCCCCTTGTGTTTGAATTTTGCGTCATTTCTCTTGCCATGGCTTAATTATAAGGAAATTCTTTTTAATTTCTTCCTCCAGTTCTTATTATACAAAGCAGTCTTTCGTATTCCCTGCCCTCTTAACTCTCCAGTGGCCTTGGCAGCCAAACTGAGTTCTTTTGTAATCACATTATTCAGTTATTTTTTCGTCTGCTGCAAATAATCCATATAGGGGCATGTAATGTACGTTGGTAACGCGAAAAACTATTCGCAATGCGAAAAGTTAAGACTTTGCGCAAACAAATTCTGATTTGCGCGAATGCAATATACCTTTTGCGAACCCAGAAACTGTTTAGCGACCACTTCCACCAGCGGAAGGCCGTTTGCGAATGTTATACTTTGTGCTAATGCGCTATCAATGTAATAAAGCTACTTACTGAAAAAGTCGCAAAGTTTGCTCCAAAAGATTACGACACCTTCAAGCACTTCTTAAGAGTGTGCAATTACAATTCGCACTGTGCAATAATGATTCGCAATGCAATAAGGAACAATATTGCTTTGGGAGATGTTTTCTCTTAGCGATTTTAAGTGCATTCCCCCTATAATCTTTAAAGCTTTGACTATTTGCTCCTGATTCACAGAGCATTTAGATGTGGAGGCCCCAGAAAAGTCTTTAGAGACACAGTCTGTAACAGTAACAGTCCCATTAGTGGAAACCCCCTCCCCCACACAGGCAATTAAGGAAAAGTCAGTTTGTTTTTTACCTGCAGATTTCTCCTCCAGCACCTTTAAAGCCACAGTCCATGCTTGCCTCCAGATGCAGCCACTTGGATTTGTGAGTTAAATGCGTCATGACTCAGGATTAATTGAAGAAACTGTGTTATCTAAAGTCATCTTAACTCATTTAATGCATTTAAACTTTTCATTAGCATTAGCATTGTTTTCAATGGTGAACTCTTTAATTAGATGGGATGCTGTGATGCAATATTCTGTGTTAAGTGAGATAAATGGGATATCTGGGTTTAGTTATTCTGTGTCAAACACACAATCCAAAGTGTAGCTAGAATCTTAGTTGCCATAAAGCAGGGAAGGACTGCTGCTTACAATGGGGATCATATAGGTTCTGTGCAGCCACTGGGACAGAATGCTCTGTTATACAGATAGCTAGAATCTCAGCTGCCATAGGCAGGGCAGGACTGCTGCTTACAATGGGGATCAGATAGGATCTGTACAGCCATTACTTGTTAACAATTTCTTTCTTACCCATAATCCATGGTGATATGATAAATCTTTTAACAGCAATTCAGTTGGCGTACTCAAATTTGACAATATTCCCCTCAAAGACTAAGCACAGACATCGTGTGGGCATTAGATATATAGATCCAGCAGAAGAATGCCAACTACATGTGACTGCCATATCCCTACACACTCTTTTCAGTCTCAATTACTACCCTACCTCCCTCCCTTGCAGATAACTTTTATAATACTTAGAAGAGGGACCAGGGGTCAAGTAAAACTAACAGGCATAGGCAATGGTAGAAAGCATTTTCAATGATGTTACAAAGTACAACTAGTTCTGATCCCTGCTCCTGACCAGATGGTGATAACCCATGTGAAACAGGGTAAGGCACAGTCAAAGAAAGTCAGTGATAAGAGGCAGCTTTATATCTCCCAACATATGTATATTTCCCCTGGGAGTCTAGGGCCCGATCAACAATAGAAGATGTAAAGTGGATAAAAAAACTGAAATCATTCTAATAACTTATTTCTAGTATTACCCCAGTTTGTTCTCCCTCTTTGTAATTTTCTGCACTATAAAACTATAAAGAGCAGCCTACAATTTCAGTGTTATGTAAATAAGATTTTACATACATACAATGTATAATTAGTACACAGTGTCATTTGTTTTTTTAAACATCACAAAAATGCAATGCAGGTTGCTAGTTAGGAAATGCTGTTTTGCAAATAGCCAATTGCTGAATAACCTCTTGCAATAAAGTGTGGTTCAAGGACAAGATTTAAGTAAAAACAACTACAAACCACTGCAGACCACTAGTAGACAATAGAACAAGTACAAGTGCAGGCAGTTCTGAGACCCCCTATAATTTGACTTATAGGATACTTAAGCATGGATTCAGTATCAGACTATTGCCTGCAGCTGGACTAAAGACATGTGCCTGGGAATACAAACAGATATTATCAGCCAACCTGGAGCAGCAGTGACTAGTGTCCTATTATTGTCCTTGACAATAATAAAGCATTATTTGCGCACAAAAAGGATGCATTCTGGAAAGTGGCCTGCAGATGGTGAATGCTACCTTACTGAATTGCTGTAGCATTATATAAATATTGTAACAAATTAGATTATTATTAGTGCATTGGCTCTGAACCTAAGCTACTCAGTTCAATACCAGCTATTGATATAGCTTATTTTCAGTATTAATTCCCATGGTGGAATTTTTCTTGTATTTAGAATAATGTTTTTCAATATCATGTCATAAAGTGACATTTGTTATTACTTATTGTCACCTTAATAATACTTACAGATCCCACACATATAACTTAAGCAATGTTCCCTCATGCCTGTGCACACAAATTTTGAGCGCAAGGTGTGGTGCACACAAAGAATCTTCTGACCTGAGGAACAGTTGCTAGGGTAATTTTGATTCTGGCAACCAGATTGCTGGAATTGCAAACTGAACTCAGAAACACAAATGAAAAAAAATTAAAAACCAACTACAAAATATCACTTGCTACATCATACTAAAAGTTAATTTAAAGGTGAACAACCCCTTTAAGTATAACTGAAATCACAAAAGGTATAACAAACCATTTGATATTCTGAGATATTTTCTTAGCATTCTTTATCGGCACATTCGTATTACCAGAACTAAACCCCCAGTTTGAACTGCAGGAGGATGTTCTAAAAAATTAGACCTATTGTAGGTGTCAATTCACTAAGCTGAGACCAAGATTGACAATGATTTGCATCAGAAATAATGTCAGAAAATGCTAGTTTCAGTCTACTAAACCAGATTCACTTCTGGAATTGCATATTTATGCACACATTTATTGCATCCATGCTTTTAAAACTGTTTCTCAAAGTTTGACAGTTTTATGAGCTATTATTGCCTAGAAATGCCAAAATTTATAGCAATTTCCCCCACCAACATTATGTGAAATGACACCACAAATGTAACAAGTGAGTTTATGTTAAGAATGACAAAAATAAATGTGTTGTTACTGGATCCCTTGATAATAAGTAATCTCAAATAACTGATATTAATTGTACATAATTACATTTGATCACGATTTTAATTCATGAATCTCAACTGATGCACATCTTAAATATTTCTGACTCTATTGTCTTTGGTAACCTCCACCCATGCATCCAAAATCACACTAAAAAGTGAATGAATATAAACGAGAATTACTTTCAAACAGAATAGTACTGCAGTGTTCCTTTAACCCCTCCCCCAGGCCAATGCTCCTACTAACAGAAAACTGCTCAGTTTCGTGGGGAACCTCTTTATGCTTGTTTCTTCACATGGGTTTGCATGCACAGCAGATTGAAAAGTCAAACTTTAACAAAAAAAGCCTTTTCACTCTACTGCAAATGTGTCGGCCCTGGGATTGTGAAGCAGAAGTGGAAGAAGAGAATTGCTCTGTCGTGCTTGCACAGAAGGCTGTTGCAGGTTTATACAAGCAGGAGCACCAGCCCGAGGTATCAGGTAATTGATTACTTTCACTGGAGAGTGCCTAACTTTTGGCACCCCAAGTGATTACAGCTTTCCTTCTGCCTTTAAAGGACACATCAACCCCAAAAATTATTTTTGCCTAATAAAAGAAAATATGATTCTAAGCAGCTTTGCTATATACATTCATTACACATTTTCTATGGTTTTTTTTAAGTTATATGTACATGTATTGCTATTGAAAGCAGTGCTTGTCTGTCCCTTTCTATTCTCTGTCCTGGAGGCTCTGGCTTTTGAAACAATGTAACATAAGCCAACCGATTAACAGACCTGTCTTGCTGGAGGAGACTGGCTTTTGCAACATTGTTTAAAATGTAACAACCAGGAATTATGTAAATACTGCTTTCAATAGCAAGTACATTTACAAATAACTTATAAAGCACCAACAAATTTTAATACATTAATTTTGGAAAGTTGCTTCAAATTGTGTTTTCTTTTATAAGGCAAAAAGTCATTTTTTGGGTTGACATGTACTTTAATGATCCCTATATGGAAGAGTACTGGGGCCCCGAGAAATTAATTTGATCATGAATCTGACTTTGAACAGTCAGACTATTGACTTTAGAACTCAAAAATTTTAAAGTATCATTTTTGACTTAACTGTCATATTTAGAATTTTTAAGTAAATATTTCAACTATAAAAAGCCAAAATATTGATTCAATCTCAAAATTCTGACTTTTAAATGTATACATTTATCAGAAATTTTGGTTTGTTTTGCTGGCCCCAGTACTATTTATTCTGTATCCCTATAATCTGCAGTAATATTTTTTGCATGTAGGATAACTATGCAAAATAGATGTGGTGTGTGATACTAGTGTGAAACTTTAGAGGTCAGTGTTGCACAACAGGTTTGTTGTATAGAGTGTACATACTATTGACCTCTAAAATGCTGACTAATTGTGAACTGCTCTGTGGAATGATGCAAACATATTTCAAATACATAAAAGTATCTGCTATTGTACAGGATTACCTTGTAAAATATATGACCATAAAAACTGGAAATATAGTGAAAATTCCATGGAACTCAAACCTGTTATTTATTCCCGGTGATTTGATACCAAGACCCCCTTTACATTACTTAAATACACAAAAATTTATCATGGGGAGAAAGTGTTCCATAATGCCATATTCTTTTTTCACACTGTCACAAAATTATGTGGAACATATGCTTGGTACCATTTTCCAAACTGCACTAGACAAGGAAATGCCTCCTTCTATGTGCTACTAGTCCTGGGAAGACATATCTTTGTTACTAATTAAACTCCTATAGGGTACAAGTTCAACAGTGACTTATTATGATCAACTTATCAAATACTAGATATGACGTGAGCAATTCAGTAAGGAAAATGCCAAAGTACATAAATGGGTTTTTGAACTGTAGGTAGTGAGTTCATATATTTAGATCTAAGGTGATACTATTAGGGGCACATTTACAAAGGGTCGAATTTCGAGGGTTTTTTAACTCTCGAATTCGACCCTCGAATTTAGGTCAAATTAAAACTCCTCGAAATCGATTTTATTAAAAATTCAATCGATTCGAACGTTTAAGCATTCCATCTAATTTTTTTTTATTCTATCAAAAAAACTTGGAAGAATCCTATGGGAGCTTCCCATAGGGTTCTATAGCAATTCGGTAGGTTTAATCAAATTTTTTTTAAAGGACCAGTACTAAGCCAATCAAATTTTCGAATTTGACCAGTTCGATTAGAATTTTGGGCTATTCGATAGTCAAATAAGCGCAAAATTAAATTCAAAATTCTAATTTTTTAATTCGAATTTGATTCGAATTTTCACTTCGAATCAATTCAACCCTTAGTAAATGTGCCCCTTAGTGACTGATAACTTTATGACTTTTAAACAATAATGATCATTAATGATGTACACTATGATAAGACCTTTCATCTTGAAATGTATATTGAGAACTGAAGGCAGACCAAAAACAAAAAACTTTGAATTGAACTAAGGATTTGTTTTATTTGCAAAATGCAACAACTGCTATTAGGTGTATGAGGACTCCAGCAACACAGAGAAAGTTAGCAGTGGAGAGGATATTGGTGTGACAAAATATGGATACAAAAGTATAGAGCAAGAGATATGCCCATGTTTAGTGAATCTGGGGTGTTTCGCTTTGGTGAAATTTGAGAAGCGGTGAAAAATTCAGTTAATTCGCTAGTCCACAAGCAGCGCGGTGATTTCCGGAATCGCCCAAAGTTACTTCGTGAGGAAACTTCGGGGGCGATTCCGGAAATCGCCGCGCTGCGTGTGGATAAGTGCTGGCGCTTTTTCATTTTAACAGGCGGCAGACAGGGAGAAGTCAGTTCGGGGAGATTGTCGCCTGCGATTAATTGCCAGGTGACAGAATCTCCTTGAATTTCCCTGTCTGTCCCAGCCATAATGTTTTAAACCCATGAGTGCCAAGAATTTAATGATTTAGGCTACTGCCTGCCTACACTGACAGGAATCAGATTTTGGAGCTAAAAATGTATTCTGTGCATTTCTGCACTGATAAGAACAATGTGTGTCTGCACACAGACCAAACCGTACCTATCAATGCAGTTACATAATGGATAAAGGAGCAAAATTAAACATGATTCAATTACACATAATGTTATATTTAAAAAAGCAGAAAGCTCTTAAAGCAGAAGGAATAGCATTTTACACTTGAGGGTGCCAAAAGTTAGACACCCCCAAGTGACTACTTTTACTTACCTGACACCCCGGGCCGGTGCTCCTATCAGGAGAAAACCCGGGAATTTTCCTTTGAGCACCACAGAAAGATACTCTTCCTGTGTCTTAGGGTTTTCAAATTTCTGGGGCAGAAACATGAGTAAATACACTAGTACACGATCGTGCGCTGGTAGTAGAGCAAAATAAACTTTTGTCAAAGTTTGGCTTTTCACTGTATTGTGCATGAAGGCCCAAAAAAGCAGGAAGAGGATCTTTCCGCTGTGCTTGAGGGAGCATCATGTTCACCACACATACCATCCTTTTAAACAATTCCCTTGATCACATACACATAGGGTAATCTGCATGATCAGCTGTTAAGGCCGATATTGGGTGCTTAAAAAGTCGTATATCACGTTTTTGACACAACCCAAAATATGGCACCTTTCCTTGTTTACATTGTATCCAAAGTAACTCTGTTATTAAAGGTAGTTTCTTTCATCACCCACATACGGTAAGTGATCAAACACTACTTCACATGTGAATCCTCATTTGTAATTTACTTACTGAAATGTCCATGTGGCCTCATTTATATTGGAGAGACCACACAGCATATGAAGGATTGCTTCTCCAAACATAAATCCACAATCTGTAGAAATCTTACCAATCAGCACATTTTCAACCAAGCAACCCATAATCCATCTTAAATTTCAAATTATAGACACAGTAGATGGCCCCAGGAGACGTGTTGATAGACTACTTCAATTGAAACACAGAGAAATTTTCTGGATACATAAAGTAGATACACTTTGGCCCAAAGGTCTGAACAGGGACTGTACTCCAGCTCTTTTTACACATATGTGTCAGTCCTTTTTATCCTTTAATAAGTTACCTCCAATTCCATGTATTAATATATCATCTTAAGTACTATTTTCTTCTTTTTTCAAGGCTATTAAACATTGACATGGGACACCCTGAGTGTGGCTTGTGACTTCTGCATGAATAAAAGTGTCTCAGGAAATGTGCTGAGTGCTATGTGCGGAATATGTCTACTATACATCTCAGGTGTGTCCATAGTGATATTTAATATAGTGATAAAAAATGTATAGACAGAAACTGTAGTGCAGGATTTCCTGCTGTTTACATACATTATTCCTAGCACAAAAGGATAAATACATCCATATTTACCCCCATAATTTATACATGGACTTTTATGTGGATTTTTAAACCCAAATGGATTGTGTAAACCAAACTGACTTTTGTACAGTATTCTATTAATGCAATGGATAGCTTTAATGATTTTTTAATGGACACCTCAGCACTGGCGTTTTTGAGCTTGCTTTTGAACTCATATGGGGTAGATTTATCATTGGTCGAATTTCGAATTAAAAAAAATTCGAAATTTGACCATATGAATAAAAGGGAAGTAAAATTGAATACTACTTAGAATACTACCACCTACTTCGCCAGAACCAAGCTACCGAATTAGGAATCATTAGTTTTGATCGAATAAAAAAATTTGATCAATCGATCAAAACTAATGATTCCCAATTCGGTAGCTTGGTTCTGGCGAAGTAGGTGGTCGAAGAAAAATTTAATCGAATGGCCGAATATTCGAATAAAATTTTATTAGAATATTCAATGGTCAAATTTGCCTATTCGAAGATTAAAATTTATTTTAAAATCGATCGAACTTCGAATTATTCACGTGAATTTAGTAAATCTGCTCCCTATGTATTGATATCACTTTGATTGGGTTTAAAGTATCACCGACATGAGAGAGGTTTTGCAATCCTCACCCCTCCTACTCTCTACTGCTGACAATAAAACTCATGTGAATCCTGTGTAGATGATTCTTGGTCACTGCCTATTCATGTGCTATCCCTCCTGCATATATACTACTGGTGTGGTATACATTGAAAGGGTTAAATTAACTGGTGGGCTGGGTGACCAAGGTTTATCCATTTGGTGAACAAAACCATGCTTGATAATTAAAACACTAAATAGAGCTGCAGTAATAAGTTTCTTAAAAGGATTTGGGGATTACTTTAAATAGCACAAAATATCCTCTGTATTAGTCAGTGCCTGGGCAGCCATCAGTATAGGAATAGAGGAAACATGGTTTCATCTCTTTATCTGTATAACTGCACATTGAACGTGCAGCACAAATTCAGAAGGCTTTTGTTAAAAAAAGTTAATACTGTATAATGCCAGTCAAAACAACACTTGTTATAGAGAAATGGGGCTTGCAAGATGGTATGTTTCTCCCATCTGTTTTAAGGTCAGTAATGAGCAATCTGCTCAGATCTTTTATCCGGCTAAATGAATAAAGAAGAAAGGGGTTAGGGCAATATAAAAGTACAATTTGTACAGTAGCCAGAAAAGTTGCCAAAAACCAGAAACATATCATAAACATGTGTAGAAATGCTGGTCTGCTGTTGTGTTCTGTTTTTCAAAGTTTGAACAAACAAGAAAAAGTTTTGGTGCTGCCTCAGACTCCCATGTACCTGAGGATTTTGCTGAACCCACGCCATGTATAGAAGGACAGAAGGGAGAAAGAATCAAGTGGTAATTCAGTATTCTCATATAACCAAGCCCTACTTAGAGATGCATCAGAATTTAACTTTATGTGTCAAAGGTCCTGGATGCCTGTTTATTCAGTGAAGAGCACCAACTCAGGAGCCCACTTGGCAGGTAGTCAGCTGGCAGTTAATACAGCTGACACAATGTGAAACTACACACCTTTATTTAAAGTTATGGTACATGGTGTACAAATGCAACATTTAATACTGGTGCACTACTAAACCATGCACCATATCTATGATGCCCTTCATCTAGATGGGTCTTGAATTTAATAAATACTGTATAATAACTGTCTAAACAAATCAAGCATACTCCATCCATAGTTGTGATCCAAGAACAATTCATAACAGCTTGATTTACTACAGCTCACCATAGCTCACAGCATTCCTAACATTAGTCCTGACTTAATCTTAATAATGATGACCTAAAACCAAACCAGATGCTTGGTTAAGTAATAACTGTGCCCTTTTTTGTAGAAAACCTTGCATGCATTTAAATAAAAAATCAGTGTCATGAGGGTAGTGGTTGGTTACAAGTGCATCCCTACAAAAAAATTATACATCTTACATATTTTGCTAAGTAACATAATCTAGTAAGGTTATTACAGACATTCCAAAAAATATTATTGATGCTACATAAATGGAAAGCTTAGATTTATTTATGTCTCTTCTTGAGCCCTTGCATATGAAAATGTAATATGTTCCAGATATCTTCTCCTTAAAATGTAGTGCAAAATCTGATTCTATACTCATGGGCACCATCCACCCCTCTAATTTCTTTAATGTCAGCACCTACAAAAATATGTCTATACTTACATTTTAGCCTTATAGTATACTAAACCATGGCTTTCCCCTATAGAGATCATATACACCATACATTTTTATTTGTTATTGCAGAATCTCACTGTGTTTCACATTTCAGAAACTGACCCCATATGGCATTCATCATCATTCCTTTAAGTATATGTCAGAAACTCAGTGTTGTCATTGGAAGGCATGAAATTAAAATTCTTAGTACCTAAAGCATGTATCATAGATTAATAAAATGTAGGTAGCAAATATACATTTATAGGGCTGATAAAATGATTTCCTGTACTTGCATTTTATTAGATTTTTTGGGGTAATAGTTCTGATTTTTCAAAACTTTGGTACTGAACAAATTGAATAAGTAACAAATGCTTCAGGGGCTGCAGAAAGTTATTATATAATTAAGCTGACATTTAACTCTGAACTCTGAGTGAGTGTTAAAGGCAAAAGAATCATGCAACTCCTCTTTCAGCTTGTCTTTTTGTAAAGTAATTTGAGGACTTGAATCCCCCCCCCCCCCCCCCCCGTGCTCAAACATATTTCCTTTGCATGAAGTTTAAACAGCTTTTGTGAACCTTGAAGTTTATGAATTAAATCTTGTTACTGTAGTTATGTTTGCTCAAAAAGATTACGACACCTTCAAGCACAATGCACAATTAAAATTTGCAATGCAATAACAGTATTAGGAAGAATATTACATTGCAAAATGTGAAGTTTTATTCTTATTTGTACAAATTGTTTGTCAGTTTTTTTTACTTTTATCCCCCTAAATGTACAAGAATAAAAATATATATATATAAAAATATATATATATATGTACATATATAGTTCAAGTTCAACTGCACCTTTTTTTATATTACAATGGAATGTGATCATGTTAAAAAGGGGGTATTTTTCCTTTAAATGCACTTTTAGTAGATTTTAGAGGCAGTCAGTTCCCTGTGGCTATACAAAATTGAATGAGTAGCCAGTGGATAGTGGATATACTGGTTCTTCCTATTCTGCTGTATGTGCTGATAAGTTGGACAAATGAAGGTACTATTGTTTGATAGAATTTGATTAGCTCCATACCTGCCAACTGTTCTGTTTTCATGGTACAGATCAGTTTCCTGCTGTGAAGACATAGTTGCCAACCAATACTGCCAACTGTCCCTCATTCCAGGCACTTGGGTTTGACTGTGTCACTAAAAATTAAACTTTGACCTATAGTTATTTCATAGGTATGCTACTGTTACTCTAATAATAACCATCTATCAAGTCAAATATAGGAGCTGTGGCTCCCTATTAGACCAATGCTATATTTTTCAGAGACAAGTAGAGTCAATGGGGACTATACACGAATGTACAGATGGTTTAGTTCAGGCTGCTGCTGAGAGATTAAGGGCATGGTCTGGATAGATAAGGGTGTTGTTAATTTCTGGACTGAAAATAGTGGAAGTTTTCTTTAAGGTGTGCCACGCTGGTGAACTGAACAGACTCTGCATAATTGCTGGAGCACAGAACTAATGGAAGGCTATTTTCTCTACTGTATTAGGAAATTTCTTTTTATAAACATTTTAATTTTTTCAGCTGTGTGGTATCTAATACTACATTAGTAGCATTCATAAAATGCCTTGTGTCCTGATTGTGTTTTTTAATGTCACTATGGTCAGATGTGGTTGTTTGTTAGCCTGCAGATAAAGAATCTGCAATGTCTGGCTTTAGGATAATGGCAAATGGAGATATTTGTTGTTTAATTTTGTGCTACTGCTACTGCTGGCATAAAATCTCCCCAAAATCCTTTCCCAGTAAAGGAATTCCCAGCAATCGGATAAAATACGCATTACTACAGTTTTCAAAGTGCTTTGAGAGGTGACTTCAGAAAACGAAGCACTGTTTATGTTTTCCCATCTGCGATTTACTTTATTGCTGATGGGAAAATATTTGGGGAGATTTGCGGCCCAGTGAATGAAAATTGAGATGTGGGAAACAAATCTCCTCTTGTGCCATTCCCCTTACCCTATGGTTCTGAATTTTGAAGTCATTTAAACAATAGTTTATTCTTCATCAACTTGTAATTGCTCTTTAATAAGATAAGTTAGAATCCGAGCCATAAAAATATCAGATATGCTTTTCTATGCAAACACAGTATTGACTAGAACTCTTATATGCAAATAATTTTTGCAAAATTGTTGTACTTAAAAAATATCACAATTTTTTTTTACGGTACATATTCTGGGTAAAGGCTCAGGAAGTGCAGGTATTATCTGGATACAGAACACATATAGGAATAAAACTTCCACTGAGAGGAACAGAGCAACTGAGCAGAGCATAAAAGTAACAAGCCCCATAACATTTTACTTTTGTTTAACTTTGGAAGGGTATTTAAGGATTAAGGAACTGTGAGATTGTAGCAAGGAATCAATAACTTATTAGGACAATATTTTTGGTTGAGTGACTTGCTTAACTGAACAAACAGCAGGAATCACACAAGCACAAAATAAGCTGATGAAACATGTTTGCATGGCTGCCCAAATGACAGTGGCTTCAGCTTGCCAGCCAGTCTTCCATTAAAAATGTTATTTATGACATTGTAAGAATTTACATGACAGAGCATTGTATAGATGCCTTTTTTACTTAGAGCTAAATAGTGCAGTGAGTGTGCTGGTATAAATTTTAATGCAAGGGAGTATATTAGGAATTTCCTCTGTTCTGATACATATAATAATATGGAGACTTCTTTAACAATAATTTCTTACTGATATTTATTTGTTGTCATGATACCATTATGGTATTCTTCATGGTTGAGTAGATAGAGCATGGAAGCCTGAAACCTGTCTAAAGCTAGCCATAGTCATGCAAATTATTGGGCTATATCAGACCATGCTCGTCTGTGCCAATCTTCTGACCTGCAATTTACCATTCAGATTAAAATAAAGTAGTAAAGAGAACAAATAACACAATACTCTAGCCATTAAAGGGGTGGTTCACCTTCAAGTTAACTTTTAGTATATTGTAGAAGGGCCAATTCTAAGAAACTTTTCAATTGGTCTTCATTATTTATTTTTCATAGTTTTTTTAATGATTTGCCATTTTCTTCTGTTTCTTTGCAGCTTTCAAATGTGGGTCACTGACACCATCTAAAAACAAATGCTCTGTAAGGCTACAAATGTATTGTTATTGCCACTTTTTATTACTTATCATTCTATTCAGTCCATCGCCTATTCATATTCCAGTCTCTTATGCAAATCAATGCAGGGTTGCTAGGGTCATTTGTACCCTAGAAACCAAATTGCTGACACTGCAAACTAGAGAGTTGTTGAATAAAAAGCTAAATAGCTATAAAACAACAAACAATAAAAAAATAAAAACCAATTGCAAATTGTCTCAGAATATCACTCTCTACATTATACTAAAATTTTCTTTCTCTCCAGCAAGACACCTGCTCTCATTTCAGGTGACTTCAACATTTCAATTGACAATTTCCATTGCTTCTTCTGACACCTCGACCTCTCAACTCTCTCTAACAACTTAATTTGGTCTCTCTCAGTGGACCGACTCACCTACCCACATCGAGGGTCATGCTCTTGATCTTATATTCTGACACTTGTGCCACCCATTCAACCTTACTAACTCTCCTTACACCATATCATTACCTACTCTCCTTTCAGATAACACTTACACCTGCATTATCACAACCATCTCCCTCCACCCACACATACAGAAACCTTAACGCATTCACAACAATTATCAACAGTAGCAGCACAACCCATCTCTCATCTCTCATATTAACAACCTTTCCTGTCCACATAAGGCAGCTTCTCTCTATAACAATGCTCTTTCAACAGCTCTCTACTCCCTTGCTCCTTCACAGTCAACCAGCTAAACTCCAACCCTGGAACACTGCTGAAAGATAGTGGAGAAAGTTATGAACTTCATCCACTTAAAATTCATGCTCTCCTGCTACAATCAAGCTCTGTCAATAGCTAAAGAGCAGTATTTATCTTCTTTAATCTCTATGCTGTCCTCTAAACTCCAGTGACTGTTTGCCATATTGAACTCACTTCTATGCCCCCTTCCACCCATTAATGTAACAGCCCAAGATCTTGCTCATTTCTTCAATGAAAAAATCAATCTCATTAGACTGAGCATACCGTTTGACAACAATTTCAGACTAACTTGCAATCACTACATATCCACTTTGCACTCCACCCCAGCAACACTAGATGAAGTTAGCAAAATTCTAGCCTGCTCAAAACCCACAACCTGCTCCCTTGACCCCATACCCTCTCACCTCCTTTATCCATCCTTTGATACACTCTCTCCTGTACTTACCAACCTATTTAACCTTTCACTTTCTACTGGTATTTTTACATCTTTATACAAACAAGCACTAATCACTCCTATGCTCAAACAACCTTCCCTTGATGCCAGCTCTCCTGCCAAATATCGTCCAGTTTCCCTTCTCCCATCCACATGCAAATTACTGAAACTGAACTCACCAAAGTAACCAATGATCTTCTACTGGCAAAGTCTAAAGGTCACTATTCCATACTCACTCTCATCCTTATAGATCTCTCTGCTTCCTTTGACACAGTTGACCACCCACTCCTCCTAAACATTCTATACTCAGCTGGCATTTGTGACACTGCCCTTTCATGGTTTACATCTTATCTCTCATCTGTCTGACCATTCCTTTAAAGTTGCCTTCTCTAACTCTACTTCCACTACGTTCCCACTGGCTCTGTTCTAGGCCCTCTGCTGTTCTCGCTCTAAACTACTTTGCTAGGAAAACGAATTCAGTCGCTTGGACTTCAGTATCACCTTTATGCTGATGATACCCAACTCTACTTGTCTCCCCTTCTGTTCTTTTCTAAGTTATAGATTGCCTCTCTGCTGTCTCCTCCTGGATGCCAAAGTGCCACCTAATGTGAATAGGAGAAGGACTTAAGGAATAACAAGTAACAATAATAACATTATAATCTCACAGAGCATTAGTTTTTTCATTGCCATGTTATTTCAAAGGCCCTGCTTCCTAACAAAATAGGTAAATAAAGTTTCATGAACTTTATTATTATTCTTGGCTCCAAATACAAATTTCTTCTCCAAGAACTCTTTTAGAATATCTCAGCTCCAGTCAAAGGTTGATTACACTGAACATTGAAACGTATGCATTGTGCTCCTTAAGTGTTAAAAATAAACCTGATTTGGGAAATACCAGGTGGAATTGTGACAACCTATTATGTTGTCTCATCGTGTCTTGGGGTTATGTAACAGAAGGTGCAAGCTTTGCTACAGTTCTTATCAACTATACCAGTGAATTAGCAGGTAGCAATTCCTGCTTACTTGCTTAAAATTAAAATTATTGTCTGCTATGGATTACTGTACCTAATCGAATTTTGTCCATTATTACATATGGGACTCCTTGATTGACACACATCAGCCAATTACCGATCGCCACTTCACAGCCCTGCCCCCTGATGTAAGTTACAATTCGTCCCCGTTTCACGGGGACAGGCCCTTTTTCAGAACTTCGGTCCCTGCCCTGTGAGGCTTCCCTGTCTGCAGAAAAATCTTTAAAAAATCCCAGTGAAGCAACTGATCTGGCCCGCACTGCATAATTCTACAGGCATGGGGTGCAGGAGAGAGAAAGCAGGCAGCAGGTTGATGACATAACTAGAAGACTGAAGCGGAAAGGCGCACCTATTGAAATCTCCATGGACTTGGCAGACTGATCAGGGCAGCAGGATCCTGTTCCAGCATGCTGCAAATTCATACTCTCCCCCCTCCTCCCAGACGATCAGTGGTAGACAGAAAATGCTGGTAATGTTCTATTTATTTTCGCTATCTGTTTCACTCCCCCACTGTTGCCTTATCAAAGCTCTTCATTACAAAGTTTTAGCTGCATCACCTAATTTCTCCCATTGTGCCACCATAAAGCCTTTCCTTACCTTTAATTAGCAATATTGCCTTTATGCCATCCTACTATCAATTCTGGGGGTATTGTACGTGGAATTGCCTTTATGCCTTCCTACTATGAATTCTGGGGGTATTGTACATGGAATTGCCTTTATGCCATCCTACTATGAATTCTGGGGGTATTGTACATAGAATTACCTTTATGCCTTCCTACTATGAATTCTGGGGGTATTGTACTAGGAACTGCCTTTATGCCATCCTACTATGAATTATGTTGGTATTGTATATGGAACTGCCTTTATGCCATCCTTCTATGAATTCTGGGGTTGTTGAACTAGGTATAGCCTTTATGCCATCCTACTATGAATTCTGGGGGTATTGTACATGGAATTGCCTTTATGCCATCCGATTATGAATTCTGGGGGTATTGTACTAGGTATTGCCTTTATGCCATCCTACTATGAATCCTAGGGGTGTTGTACCAGGTGTTGTCTTCATGCCATTCTACTATGAATTCTGGGGGTGTTGTACTAGGTATTGCCTTTATGCCATCCTACTATGAATTCTGGGGGTTGTGCATGGAACTGCCTTTATGCCATCCTTCTATGAATTCTGGGGGTATTTTCTAGGAATTGCCTTTATGCCATCCTACTATGAATTCTGAGGGTATTGTTCATGGAATTGCCTTTATGCCATCCTTCTATGAATTCTGGGAGTGTTGTACTAGGTATTGCCTTTATGCCATCCTACTATGAATTCTGGGGGTTGTGCATGGAACTGCCTTTATGCCATCCTTCTATGAATTCTGGGGGTATTTTCTAGGAATTGCCTTTATGCCATCCTACTATGAATTCTGAGGGTATTGAACATGGAATTGCCTTTATTCCATCCTATTATGAATTCTGGGGGTATTGTACTAGGTATTGCCTTTATGCCATCCTACTATGAATTCCGGGGGTGTTGTACCAGGTATTGTCTTTATGCCATCCTACTATGAATTCTGGGGGTATTGTACTTCGAATTGCCTTTATGCCATCCTACTATGGATTCTGGGGGTAGTGTACATGGAACTGCCTTTATGCCATCCTACTATGAATCCTGGGGTATTGTACATGGAATTGCCTTTATGCCATCCTATTATGAATTCTGGGGGTATTGTACTAGGTATTGCCTTTATGCCATCCTACTATGAATTCTGGGGTTTTTTGTACCAGGTATTGTCTTTATGCCATCCTACTATGAATTCTGGGGGTATTGTACTTGGAATTGCCTTTATGCCATCCTACTATGAATTCTGGGGGTAGTGTACATGGAACTGCCTTTGTGCCATCCTACTATGAATCCTGGGGGTGTTGTACATGGAATTGCCTTTATGCCATCCTTCTATGAATTCTGGGGGTATTGTACTAGGAATTGCCTTTATGCCATCCTACTATGAATTCTGGGGGTAGTATACATGGAATTGCCTTTATGCCATCCTACTATGAATTCTAGGGGTTTTGTACTAGGTATTTCCTTTATGCCATCCTATTATGAATTCTTGGGGTGTTGCTTTTGCATCCTTTTGCAGATGCTCCTATAGACTGCAGATTTGCTATAATTCTGATAGACTATTACAGAAAATGGGGAGAAATTGCAATTGTTTCTCATATAGCATCAGCTACAGTAATAACATTTCTGTCTACACTCTTCAGCAGAGAAGGTAATCCAAAGGAGTTAATATCAGACAACAGGCCTCAGTTTGTCTCACTGGAGTTTTAAATCTTTCTGAGAGAGAGGAATATTGTGCATAGAAAATCTTCAGTGTATTACCCACAAGCAAATGGAGAAATCGAGCGATTCAACCAAAGTCTGAAAGAAGCACTACAGACAGCAAAGCTTACTGGGAAATCTTGGAAAGTATTTACAACAGAGTTCCTACATAACTACAGCGCAACTTGCCATGCAACAACCCAATCATCTCCAGCTGAATTACTACATGGCAGACAGATGCACACTAAGTTACATGTTTCAAACATCAAACTTCCACCAAATACTGTTCCTACAAAATCATCTACTGCTGACATTGTCAAACGTCAACAAGCCAAATGCAAGGCTTATTCTGACAGAAGACGTGGTGCAAGAGAAGGGCACTTTCAGGTTGGATCTTTAGTCAGAATTAGGAAACCAGGAATACTGAAACAAGGACAATCTAAATTTACTACACCACTTGAAGTGAGAAGCCAGCGAGGACCATACACATATTAACGATGATGGACGCATATGGAATGCAAGTCGTCTTGCTCCTGCTAGATGTTTGATGAAGGACATTTTCCTACTCCTGATACCAACTGCAATAGGCCTGAAGAAGGTGGATCTATGAAGCATACTGAGAGAATCAGAAAACTACCTGCATTGACCAAGGACTATGTGATGTGAAGAGTATATCATATTGTTTACTGTTTGCATACCGTTTCATTGTTGTTGTTTATGACATTTGCACAAATGCTTTCCTACTATGGGGGAATATGTGGTGTTTATACTAATGGCCTGCAGAGGTCACTGTGCACATGAGTTATTCTGTGTATACACAGTACTGTCTATAATGTTTAAGAAGTATAGAGTTTATGTTACTATTGTGTAATGGCTGCATGAACCTGCTAATAAAGCCCTCTGCTCATCCTCGGTTATCAAAACACTACTTTGTATCTGGCTTCTCTGTACACGGTTACTATATTTTGTTATGCTTATGCTGGTTTCACTTATTGTTTACACAGTTGCTTTATTTACCACTTCCTTTGTATGTATGTATGTATGTATGTATGTATGTATATTTTTATTTGTATAGCGCTCCTTGA
>CM044433.1:69839369-69909166 GCA_024363595.1 Xenopus borealis | reverse complement strand
AAGGGGGGGGGGGTATTTTCTCTTCTTAAATCTCAGAATTTTATTCTAAACCTCAGTGGATAAACAGAGATACAAGAATCAAGAATAAAATGTTTTCTTTTGTTATTGTTATTTCCCACCCCATTCACAATATGGGAGATAATAAACACTTCTGAAATTATGGATATTTTTTCAACCTTCTAATATTTCACACCTATGTATTATTCTTCACTGGTGTAGTATTTAGGTTTGCAGTGAATATGTTTTCTATTTTGCAACTCTATGCTTTCAAGTCAAAGTTATACATTAGGGCAGTGATCCCCAACCAGTAGCTCGTGAGCAACATGTTGCTCTCCAACCCTTTGGATTTTGCTCCCATTGGCCTCAAAGCTGGTGCATATTTTGCAATTCCAGGCTTGGAGGCAAGTTTTAGTTGCATAAAACCCAAGTGTACTGCCAAACAGAGCCTCCTGTACACTCCTAATCTACATAAGGGCTACCAAATGGCCAATCACAGCACTAATTTTGCACCCCAAGAACATTTTTCATGCTAGTGTCCCCAACTCCTTTTCCTTCTGAATGTTGCTCATGGGTTCAAAAGGTTGGGGATCCCTGCATTAGGGCTTCCTCATCATGTCTGTAATCGGCCAATCGATCTCTTTGCATGAGTTTTGGCTAAAAGTATATTATGGAGAATTCAAGACTCATTATATAAACCACAATGTTCATCAGCTGTGAGAAACATTACTGCAATAGCTATGGTACTAGAGTTATCTACCCCTATTTAAACCACTGTCAGTTAAGATGACATGGGGCCATTTATCAAGTCTGCGACACATTCCTGTAACATTCTTGCAAAGAAAACATATGGCTGCTAAACTATGTTTATCCTCACAGACTCTGTTTTTACAGATTTAAAAGCACAGCTTGAAGCTCTAAGTACTAAACAATCATGACACAAGGTGTCAAGGTTGCTATGTCAAAGGTTGTAATGATAAACAGTAAATGGAAAGGGTTGTACAGAACATATAGTAAAGGCGCCAGCCAAGCACACGACCACTGCAGCTTCGTATTTGCATTATAACTATAAAAAGTTTACATACTCATTTACAAAAAAATAATCAACTGTTGTAGAGCTGACCCTACATGTAAAGAGTGGAACTAACTAACTAATTGAGGTGGGCAATATTAGGCAGATCTGAGTGTTTGGCTCTTGGGCCAAACTATCAGATCACAATGCAATACAAGCAGGCCATCAGGGTGAGAATGGCATCAACGAGCCTTGTGTTCCTTGCTCTGATGGGATTTTTAAACCTGATTTTTTTTCCCAGCCAGATATTGGTTGGGGAGGCACTTAAATTCAACCCTCCTTTAGGGTGGTGGCACATGTGGCTACTCGGGGAGATTAGTCGCCCAGTGTCAAACCTCCTCTTGTTCGGGAAATTAATCTTTCCTAAATCCCTCATGAGGAAACTTCAGGAGAATTCGGAAACCAAAGTGCCATCCCGCCAGTGGTTCACATTCTAGCTGGTGGGAAGGCATTTCAAGGAGATTAGTCTCCCAAAGACGAGGAGATTTGTCGCTGGGTAACTAATCTCCCCGAATAGCAATGTGTGCCACCACTCTTAGCTGATAAATTTAGAACAGTCCCCAATTGCCTACATAACTGAATGCAACTATGAATAGGTAAATGTCCCTTTATATGTCATAATCCTGACTCTTATCTCTAAACTTTCCATATAGGCAATATATGTATAGAGTAAATAAAGATTAGTATATTATATATATATATTATTATTATTATTATTAACATGTATTTATAGAGCACCAACAAATTTCGTGGAGCTGTATGTATATATAAATATATATATATATACATATATATATATATATAAAATCCAAAGATGTGTGCCGCACACCCCAGAAAATATCAAAAAGACCTGGGTGCACATGCTAAAGGTTCAATACAAGGAAGAAGTGATGGCACTCGCAGGATTTGAAAAAAGGTGACAAAGTATGTCAAAAATAAGAAAAAGGTTTATTTATCCAACGTTTCGGTCCTATACAGGGACCTTTGTCAAGGAAAACAATGTGCATAGTGAGAGTTCACAATAAATAGACCAGCAGGGTCAAGTTACACCTGTGAAAAATAAAAGGAAACACTGGTAATAACAATGGACTCCTGTGTCATGTGTATTGCGTAACAGAACACTCCTATAAGTAAACCCATCTAGCTTATGGGACTAGGGTACAGCTTGTAGGTTGCTTCCACCAAGGCCCTATACGGGAGATGCTATAGTAGAGGTGGGTACAACACCAGAAGGTGTGCTACAGACATAGGCATCCAGTTCAGGATTGGTCAAGTGTATTGCATGAAACAGATCCCTTCTCGAAGGGAGATACTAAAGGGGACCAGTCGCATTAGTCTACCCTCAAAACTCTGCATCTCCATAACACAGGGAAATATATAGCAAATTGGTTTACATGTTAAGGTAGCTTGGACCTGCATATGCAGGTAAAACAGCCAAGTGCAATCTACTGACTATGCCATCCGCCTTAACCCACATATCCATAGATCGTGTCAAGCAACATGCTGCTAAAGCTATAAGGCTCAGACACTCCTTATAGCTTTAGCAGCATGTTGCTTGACACGATCTATTGATATGTGGGTTAACTATTCCCAAACCTTAAAGGGAATATATACCATATATAGTGTGTTAATGATGTGGCCCTGCCAGGGTCAGAAAAGCTAACAATGTATCTAAAAAATACATGTAAGGAAGATGTTAAATGTGTTAACAGTGTAACCACTGGAATATATCAAATAGAAACATTTAAAACAATTAAAAACATAATAATTTGGAGACTGCTAAAGCACCCGAGCAGTTTATGACTCACTATATTATCTCACTAAATAGTAAGGCTGGAGTTAAACATATTAAGCTTATATTATCACATCATGGTAAACAGGTCAATACATTTTCCCACATCACAGGTTATAAGTAACTAGCTAGAGAATGCATTTCATTAAACCCTCTAGGTGCCACTGTATCCAGCATCCGCATCCACCTTGCTTCGCATTGCAGTAAAAGTTTAGATCTATCACCACCCCGTTTCAAAGGAGGGACATGGTCTATTAAAATTGCCCGTAGGCTAGGTAGCGAATGTTTATATCCCAGAAAATGTCTAGCTAAAGGGGTGTCCGCTTTTCCAGTGGCCAGAGCAGCTCGTATCACAGAGCGGTGGTTGTTCATTCGCATTCGAAATGTTGTGACACATTTTCCAACGTAGTATAAGCCACAATTGCATACTATACAATAGACAACAAAGTCGGACGTACAGGTTAATCTATGACGAATGTAATAACGTTTACCACTAAGTGGATGTGAGAAGGTCTCGCCCGTAAACAGGCAACCACAAGTTTTACATCCTGTACATCGATAGCATCCATTCTTGTTGGTCCTTAACCATGTGCCCATATGAACATCCCTCACATCAGTTTTCACTAGGAGATCCCTAAGCAATCGACCCCTACGATGTGCACAAATTGGGAGTTCCATATCTGAGAAGGGCAAATTCATGTCCATTTGAAGTATCGGCCAATGTTTCTTGACCGCTGAGTTAATCTTTTGGCTTGCTGGTGTATAGTCAGAGACAAAGATCATTTTCTCCTTTTCTAAAGATTTTTTATTATTACCAGCTTATCCACTAACACCTGCCACCTTTTGTGCCCGATTAAGCTCAGTATTGAGAAATGCCAGTTTATAGCCCCTCTCCAGAAAACGATCATGCATTTCATATGCTTGCTGTATTGCTGTGGCCAAACTGGAATTAATCCTGAACACTCTCAAAAATTGTGTATAGGGTACCGATTTCAAAATAGAGGGCGGATGGTAACTATGAGCATGCAAGGTTGTGTTTCGGTCACTACTCTTACGGTAAAGTGTAGTGCCAACTCCCTGCTCAGTGCGGAAAATCCTAACATCCAAAAAATCAACCTTATCAGTATCATAGGTCAATGTAAATTTCACTGGGGTAGGCAATGCATTCAACTCAGAATGTCTGTACTCCAACTATATATTTCCACAATACCAGCACTCAGACACATGTAGCCAGCGGTGCACGATCAAATTAGGCATACATACTTCTTCGAAGGATCAGCACACACTGTAGTAAGGTGAAGCGGTAGTGTTTATTTCAAACAAAACACATTCTATATTAGAATGTATATATATATATATATATATATATATATATATATATATATATATATATATATATATATATATATATATATATATATATATATATATATATATATATATATATATATATATACAGTATATGTGTGTGTAAATCAGCCAGAATAAAATATGCTCATCCTTTCATTCCTATAGATTACAACTGCATCTGCCAAAAGCTCCCAAAAGTCGCCTCCTTCACATTTTGTACAGTAAGTTGTTTTGGCATTTAGGCTATTTATAATATAATTATAAGTCAACATTTTTAGACGAGGGTGGCAAAGGTTCAGTAGGTTTTAGATGAATACTATGCAGGATTTACAATCTTTTTTTTTTTAACTGAAGCCTGTACCAGATAAACTGTTTTTAGATGACACAGGAGGAGTCTGTTCCTGCTTACTCTGGCAAGAGGTGCGGTCCTGACACTTCAAAGCTGTATGCTACGTGCAGTAGGAGAGCACGCCATCGGTTTGCTGGAGTAGAAAATAGGACAAGACACTTAGGCCATCATACTGTACCTCTGCTAAACAAGCTGGGGAATTTTCTCTAGCCAGCAGAGGGATACACTATGTTTGCTCTGTAACAGCTGTATTTGCATTTTCTAAATCTATGCATTGTAAAAGGATTCTGTAACCATTTGGTGCTCCTGCAATTAACATAATTACACAAACTACTCAAAATTGGGAAACAAAAGGTCTAAAAATAAGGATGGCTGCAGACAGCAAACATGAACTCAGATACTCAAAATTGGCAAACAAAAGGACTAAAAATAAAGGAGGACTGTTTATCTTAAACCTAAGCAAATACATAGTTTTCAAATAGAGCAGCAATGCAATGCCCTACCTATTCTTTCCACCCCAACATTTGTTATTAATTCATAAACTAAAACCATCAAATTTTAAACAAAATCCTGTCAGTCAGTATTGCTTAATAGCATGGAGAGAGTCCTGTCGGTACAGACAACCTTTGGCAAACGGTCAGTTGCAAAAGGTAATTTCCAAACAATGTTCCAGATGGTGGTGAGATCCTGAAAGCTGTAGTTCTACAACAGTGAGTGCAAACGTTTTACCTATACCTGTCCTTAGCTTTTGTCAAACTGGGAAGTATGGCTGAAGGAAGGTAGAAAGCAGACAGCAAATGTTCAGGCTCATTTAATAGCTTACTTAATGTGTTTTACACACATTAACCAGGCTGGATGCATCATGCTGCATGCAAGTGTAACAGATATTTATCTAGTGCCACTTACAAGCAATTAGGTTGTTTACACTTACTCCTAATCTTTTTGTTCCACTATTCATTCTTTTTCCTTTGGTGTTAATTCTAGAAATCTCATCCAATATGTAAAACAATTGTTTGGCATGAAGGTAAAAAATTCCTATCAGTAAAGCTAATTACATATGTACTTCTGTAATCTGTAATTTACTTCTACACAGCAAAATAAATATACTGTTCAGCATGATAAACATGATAATTCCAAGTACACTATCACTTATCTGAGTGGGTTAAACCGTCTGCAATCACCAGTGATGAGTCCCAGTTGTAAATTGTCCACACATGAAAGTTAGCCGCATAAAGGACCTGGAACAGTGGAGTCAATATAGCCACAGACAAATTGCACTGATTCAACTGATGGGCCTGTCATAAATGGACAGTGCTTTTCTGTGGGTGTGAAGGACTCTGGGGTGATATAGACAAAGTCATACAAAGCATCTTTCACACTGTAATAGTCTTATTTAGACAGCTGCTGTAATTGCACATAGGGCATTTCTATGATGACTGCTTGAAAGAAGCATAATTTATAACAATGTTTACAGTAAGCTTACTTGTACTCACTGCTTACTGGTGCAAACTATAAAACAAGAGCAATTTGGGTATTATTATTAATATGGGTACTGAGGGACTGGTGGTTGTGCTGCATTAAAAATCCAGTACAAGTTGCAGCAGAGCCCCATATTTAAATTGGCAGAATATGGGCTTGTTCAACAAGAGCTCTATAAATATGGTTTGTGTTAGACATGCTTTTTGCCTATTGTTTAAATAATGGAAAATGTATGTTATTTGTTATTTCTTGAGCTAAACAAGAAAAGTAGGGAGACTGAAGCTACTCCATGCTTGGTCCTTGCAAAGCACATAATTAGATTACCAGTATACAGCCACCTTCCTTGTTGTGAGTGTTTGGTCAGCAGGAGTCCATTTTGTAGGGGGTTGCTCTGTGCACTGCTGATCTAATTATCTAACTTTCAAAGAGTATAGTTTCCCTATTTGACTTGTTTAGCTCAAGAAATAGCAAAACACATTCACAGATCTTTGTGATTAAAACAATAGTCATGTCTAGTCCAACTAAATTTGCCAAAGAAATTGTGTAAAAAGGTATGCCATTTTATGCCATCCAAATGGCAGATTTGCCACCGTTATTCTACATTGCTTCCAGTGGAAGAAAAAAATGTAAAATTGTAAAAATGTAACATAAATAAATGTAAATATTTTTACACAGCGAAGGATGGAGAAGTGTGGTGCATTATCCCACTGTTTTTTTACACAGTGTAATAAATATGCCCATTAGACTCCACCCTGTGATTTCACAGCCACACCCATTTATGGCAACAACCCGCTCCCTTTGTTTATATAAATATGTGGTAACCCCACCAGCTGAACAGAGTGGTTGTCTGTTGGGCACTCTGGAACTATAAGGTAAAAGAGTGCCCTAATGGAGGTTAGCCTTTAGGGCAGTGACAAACAAAGAGATTCAGGGAGATTTAGTTGCCCGGAGACTAATCGCCTCTTCTTTGGGCTACTAATCTCCCCCAAAAGCCATCCCAGCTAGCATCTAAATTGCTGACGCCGATGGTACTTGTAGTGCTTTGTTTTCTGTAGTCGCCGAAGTTGCCTCACCAGGAAACTGGTGCGCTCTGAGTGCCATCCCACTGTACCTTAACTAAAGGGTTGCCACCTTTCCCTGTGGCTCAAGCCGGACGGTCCTGTGACGTCAGTGGGCGGTCCCGTGACGTCAGTGGGCGGTCCCGTGACGTCAGTGGGCGGTCCCGTGACGTCAAGGGGCGGAGCTATGACGTCGCGATCGCCGATTGGCCGATCACGGCGTCAATCAAGCTTATTTGGAAAACCGGGCAGGAAGCATTGAACCGGGCAGCCCTTCAAAATACCGGGCTGTCCGGTTCAAAACCGGACAGGTGGCAACCCTAGTTGAGACTGTTGTATGAAGCCCCCTCAGGAATGGGGGAAAAACTCCCATTTGCAGGCGATCCCTGGTTGATGTTTTTGAAAATTATCACAGAGATCTGCAGAGTCTGAGTTCCGTTGTCAGACGTCAGTTTCCAAGATTCCTGTCACACAGGAATGGATGTGGTGACGTGTATAGCAGGTCATTCAGCGCGACAGAGCGCGCTATTTTAGGAGTCCTGGCATGTTGAGACCCCGGTAGTGTTGGATCCGGGGGAAGATCAGGGTGTGCCTTCCATGCTGGGGGCCCTTAACGTTAACTGTTATTCTGTAAGGTCAGTGGATTTCTACTCTGGGGAGGGAATGTTTGTGGGCAGCAGCCATTTCTGAGTCCAGTGCTTTCAGAAGAAGTAATTTGATTGTAATGTTTTTTCATTACCAGAAAAGGGTTCATCGTGCCGCATGCTCTGCAGCCTTATTCCTGCCAGTTGCCATTTTTGATTGGTATGTATTTTTTGTGCTGCTTGACTTATGCATGTTTTTGTTAGTTTATGCTTGATTTTCTTTTCTCTCTTTTTTGTTTCTTCTCTTTCTTCTTCCTGTTCAGCTTGCCCTGTAAGGATGGCAGATGTGCAAAGAAAAAAGAGGAAGTCTTTGTCTTCTCAGCAGACGTGTACAGGTTGCTTTGAGGCTCCACTTCCAGGAAAGAAGTTCTGTAAATCGTGTTTTCACCTTCTAGGGGAGAGCACCAGTCTCTGTATAGAGATGTTTACAAGTCACAAAGGTTGAGGAGCCTCATACAGAATTAAATAAACAAAAGGATTCTTTTTTGTTTGTGTATAGAGATGCCAATCAGGTCGGAGACTTCAGTTTTCAGAGAAGAGGAGCTCGCTTTTTCATCTTCAGAGGATGAAAATTTATTGGAGACTAACACTTCAAACATAATGTCGAATGAGGATGAAGAGGAGGGAGAACCGTTGTCCTTTGATTTCTCGTTAGTGCATGCCTTAATTAAAACAGTGAGATTAGTTTTGGGTGTGAAATCTCAGAGAAAAGTGCTTCGATCTTCATCTAAACCAAACAAGTTTTTTCCCTCTTTTTTCTGAAGTATCAGAGTTAATTACTACAGAGTGGGGAAGAGTGTAGAAAAAGACGTCTTTCACCTCTTTGGCTACAAGATTTGCGAAGCTTTATCCCTTCAGAGAACAGGATACTAAAAGCTGGGATTCAGCACCACCAGTAATACAATGCTTCCAATAGATGAGTCTTCAGTGCTATGGCTAGGAGGATTGAGTCTGAGTTATGGAAGGCATATTAAGTAGTAGCTTCCTGTAAACCAGCAGTGGCGCTGGTCTGTGTGGTTACAATAGTGTCCCTCTGGAATGATAGTTTAGATAAATCTGTTACGGAGGGATCCGATAATGTAGAGATAAGCACAGGGTTGGCAGAATGGAAAATGGCAACTGCATTTATGTCTGAGGTGGCAGTGGATCTCACACAAGCTTCCAGGTCAATGGCGGTATTACTCTTAGCGAGGCGAGCTCTTTGGCTTAGAGCATGGAGAGCAGATATGAGTCTTGCAATCTTCCTTATGTTGGTGAAAGTCTGTTTCGTCCGAAATTAGCGGAAGTAATTTCCAAGGAAAAATCAGTTTTCTTCCACAACAGAGGAAGAAACCAAAACAACCGTTTAAAGGTTTTCTCTTAAGTGGTTCAGGAACAGTGAGAGCTTCCTTTGATCGCTCTATATTTTTTCAAGGATGCAGCCAGACAGTTGTGGAGGGGAGGTCAGTCTTCCTCTAGCAGGGGAGGAAGATTTAAGCAGTTCCCCTCTGCTAAGAAATCTTTCTGACAATTATCCAGTCGAGGAGAGGGGAGTCAGTGCCAGGCTTTTAAGATTTGGTCACGTTTGGGAAAATTAAATTACAGACCAGTGGGTCTTAGCTGTCTTAAGAAGAGGGTACACAAAATAGAGTTTCTTTCAGTCCCTTCTCAAGACAGATTTTTTTGTTTCTCCGATTCTTCTGTGTCAAGAAAAAAGGTACGCATTGGAGGAATACTTGCAAATGCTTTTGGAGCAAGAAGTCATCGTTCCAGTTCCTTGTTCAGAGAGAGAAAGAGAAATTTACTCTCTTCTATTTTTAGTGAAAAAAGCTTCGGGAGGATAGAGACCGATACTTGACCTCAAGAAGTTGAATGCCTGGGTATGAGTACAAAAGTTCAAGATGGAGTCTATAAATACAATTTTTCGGTAGTGTAGCAGGAAGACTGGCTCATATCCATCAATCTAAGGGATGCATATCCACACAATCGGGTGGAGAAGAGTCATCAGTGTTTTCTATGCTTTGCTTGAGCATCTGAAAGTACATGTTCAGCGTGTTCTCAATCAACAGGTGGAATATCTCAGCAGAACCATATTATCAAAACATGAGTGGAGAATACATCCAGAGGTTTTTCAACTGCTGGTCAAAAGATGGGGTCTGCCAGAGGTGGATCTTATGGTATCCCCAGAGAATACTCATCTCCTGACTTACTTCACCAGGACTTTTTGTCCATCAGCCCTAGGGTAGATGCTCTCCTGGCATTTTTGCCTTGCTTACTTCTTCCCTCCGGTTCCTCTTCTCCTTTGTGTTCTTCAAAAGATCATTCAGGAACAGGTGGAAGTACTACTAATAGCCCCTCAGTGGCCTCAGCGGCAGTGATCTCCATTTCTGAGGATGGTAGTTATAGAGGAACTATGGCCATTACCAGCGAGGAAGGATTTGTTGGTGCAGGAACCAGTGTTTCATCAAGATCACCACATGACCAGGGGCAGCTGGGAAATTGACAAAATGGCTAGTCCCATGTCAGATTTCAAAACTGAATATAAAAAAAATCTGTTTGCTCTTTTGAGAAATGGATTTCAGTGCTGAAGTCTACTGGAGCAGCACTATTAAGTGATGCGTTTTAAAAAATAAACATTTTCCCATGACAGTTTCCCTTTAAGAAGGCTTCCCAGCAGGGCCGGACTTGGAGGAAAAAGCAGCCCATGTCACGCACATGTAACACATGATATATATTTCCAAACCCAAGGTTAACTAGTGTTTATTAACAGATATTTTAAGAGGCCATTACCATATAATCCCCAGCTATATAATACACCCTATGTGCTGGAACTGGTCCTTGCAACAAATATCTCACCCTAGTTTCTATCACAACTATTCTTTCAGTTGGATTAGTGGCTCTATACTTACATTATATTCAAAAGTTTCCTTTGTGTGCCCCCAGCTAGACCATACACCCTGGCAGATAAGAGGACTTTTATTACCATGTGTGTCACAGGGCCAACGTGTGGCATACTTGAAGAGACTAGGCTGTCTCATGGAATTAATGCTATATATCACAGTTTTCCATATACAGGCTGAAGTGACTGTACAAAGCATGGATCCTCCTGTTGCCAACATACCTATCATAAGCATAAGGGATTGGGTAGATAGCAAGCAACTCTAATATTACTGACTTAAGTTGGCCAGAATTCCTGGTTCCTCCCATATGCCAGTACAGGTATGATCACTAACAAATGCAGGCATCGGCTTAGCTGTGGCTGGCTATTGTGGACAGCTCATTTACATTTCTAAAGTGATTGGCTTATTTACCTATTAAATGCATACCTAATTTGCATTTTGTAGGTGAGCAGCCCATTTACATTTTAAAGCAATCAGCCCATCGGGCATTTGCCTGAACCCACAGATTGCCAGTCTGGGCCTGCTTCCCTGCCTACTTTTGCGTCTGCAGCATTGTGGTATCTTTCTGTTGATTAAAGTCATTTGTTTTCGGTTCCCTCCCTAGTTGTCTTATTGCTTTGGTATATCCTATAGTAATGTGGGCATGGAGTGGCCATAAAAAAGGGAAATTTCCTATCATACTTACCGAAAATGTATTTTCCTGGCCACTCTTCATTTCAGCAGACCCACCCATCAGAACTTAATTATTAGATGAGGTGGTAAGGAAGCTGAGGGGTTTTTATTTTGTTTGGGAGGGACTTGTCTATTAGGGAGGCAGGGCAAATAACCCATAGTAATGCTGACATGAAAAGTGGCCAGGGAAAGAAATTTTCAAGTTGGCAAACTCCCATTATAAAGATAGAACATCCACTTTTAAATTACAATCAACATTGCCCTTTCCATGCTACTTTTCTTCATTACGAAAATTCTCTAGTGAAAAATTGTCAGAGAAAATTCTCTAAAGAAGTTTCTCTATTACTATTGTATGGGGAATTATACTGGCAAATTTTCACCAGGAGAAAATTCACTACAATGCTCTTGACAAAGTGAACTTATAATCTTTTAATAAATATGGAGCTGTGTTGTAAAAACACACCTGGCAAAGTGAGGCGAACTGTAGTGATGTTAGGTGAAGAGAACGTTCACACTTTAGTAAATATGCCCCAAGCTAGCACCCGAGTTTGGCCTAAAATAGGGTTATCTATCTTTATAGAGACCTGCAGTATTCAGTGGTATAGTTTCCCTTTAAGAAACATGCACATGAAACATAAAAGTTAATTGGGTACAATAATAAGAGGTACAAAGTTTGCATAGCAACCTATAAGATGTTTGCCTTTCAACAGGTTACCAGCAAATGCAACTTGCTGACTGGTTGCTATAGATTATTAGACCAGTAGCAAACTTTGCCCTCAAGACTAGCAAACAGTTGTAATACATAGGTCTAGAGTATACTAGTATAGCATATGTATGTATAGGAGTCTATAGTCTTACTAAGCCCTATGGAATTATTTCAAACACAGCAGGAACTGGCACAAAGTACAGGACATGTAAGTTATGAAGTAAGAGTGTATAAATATGTACATAAAAGGCAGTTAATATTACAGTCCACCCTGTGCTTTTTTTACTAGGGGAAGTTTTGGCTTTATTTCTTTGAACAGCTAATGCAAATACTGGGGCATTTAAAGGCTCAGTAATAAAACAAAAAGACTATGTATATGTGAAAACATAGAGTACAGTTTATTTCCCTGGTTCTGCAATAGTATATAGAACCCAGATCCTTTTATACACATTCAAACTGTCATGCAGGGTCCTGTAGGGCTACAGGGGCTGTTTATATAGCAAATAATAGATAACCTGTTTAGAAAACTCTGGGTTTGTAACTAAGCACTGATAGACAGAAGTCATATGTCATTCACATCTTTTTTTTTAATGACTCTGTCCACTGATGAATATGGATATCATTATAAGATTCCACAAAATGAAATAGGGAATATTCTTTGAAATAGGAGAAACACCTTTTAAATTGTTGCTTTTTCATCCAGCACAAGCATCATATTGATTTAGTTATATACCAGTATTAAGTATTTTTTCACTTAGTATTAAGTATTTTTTCACTCAACTTAAATATTTAAACAGAATTTGAACTTAAAAAGTCATCTTTGTTTGTATACTTTTGAAGGTAGTATAAGGCTTGTGCCAGATAATGCTCCTCTACTGCTGCTCTACTGCCCCACATTCCTGCACCCAAATACATTGCCTTGACTTGATGCATTTTTGTCACAAAATTCATCATCTCTGTCTGCACCTGAGCAAATGGAATGTATTCAGGTGCAGGAACGTGGAGCAGCAAAGCAGCAGCATTATGTGGCACTAGCCGTATTCTACATTCAAAAGTATACAAAAAATTGTTCCTACTGATGCTTTGTCTGACCTTTTGGGGTGACAAATCTCCCCGAACCACTACCCTCTGCCTTCCAGAGGCTTTAAAGGGGTGGTTCACCTTCAAGTTAACTTTTAGTATATTGTAGAAGGGCCAATTCTAATTAACTTTTCAATTGGTCTTCATTATTTATTTTTCATAGTTTTTTAATGATTTCAATTTTCTTCTGTTTCTTTGCAGCTTTCAAATGGGGGTCACTGACACCATCTAAAAACAAACCCTCTGTAAGGCTACAAATGTATTGTTATTGCCACTTTTTATTACTCATCTTTCTATTCAGTCCCCCTCCTATTCATATTCCTAATCTCCTAATCAAATCAATGCAGGGTTGCTAGGGTAATTTGTACCCTTGAAACCAAATAGCTGACACTGCAAACTAGAGAGCTGCTGAATAAAAAGCTAAATAACTATAAAACCACAAACAATAAAAAATTAAAACCAATTGCAAATAGTCTCAGAATATCACTCTCTACATTATACAAAAAGTTAACTCAAAGGTGAACAACCCCTTTAGGCAGAGTGAGGCAAAACCAACACCAAAAAATTTTAGGTTTTTTAAAATAATTAATTTATAATGTACTGTTGCCCTTCACTGGTAAAATGTTTTTGTTGGTTTCAGAAAGACTACTACAGTTTATATAAATAAGCTGCTGTGTAGCATGGGGGCAGCCATTCAAAGAAGAAAAAGCTCAAGTTTACATATCAGGTAACAGATAAGCTTTGTAGAATACAATGGGAACTTTTCAGTTATCTACTATTTAACCAGTGCCTTTTATCCATTTTTCAAACTGAATGGCTGCCCCGATAGCTGCACAGCATCTTGTTTATATAAATTATAATAGAGTTTCTGAAGCAAACACGTCAGTTTTACCAGTGCAAGACAACAATACATTATATATGAATTTCTTTAAAACACTTTGATTGGGGGGTAGATTTATCATTGGTCAAATTTCTAATTTAAAATATTAGAAATTCGACCATATGAATAGAAGGGAAGTAAAATCCTTCCAATTCCAATATCGAAATTAGATGGATTTTACCGCTATTCGATTGGTCGAACGATATAGCAAATATTTGGTCGATCGATAAAATCGAATTGCTATTCGATCAAAATCCCCCCAAAGCAAAGTAGACAATCAAATAATTTTTAAAGGGGAAGTAATTCAAAATTCGACTAATCGAATAGTTGAATAGATTTTTATTCGATCTATTCGATTCGATCGAATTTGCAAATTCGATAGTCGAATTCACCTAATTTGCATACTCTACAATTCGACCAATTGAATTCTTTAATTCTTCACACGAATTTTGTAAATCTGCCCCTTAGTGTTAGTGTTCCTTTAGGTCAAATTAAAGTTCTGCACAAGATACAGCATGGAAGAAGGAGAAGTATTCAATATATACAGTATATACTTGATATACAGTATACAGCATGTTTTTATAACATCTCTTTGCACATGCAATGTCATGTGACTTCTGTTTCAGCTGGCTAAAATCTATTCCTGGTATTTAATTACTGGTAATTCCTGCCTCCATGAGTCCTTTTTAAGTGTAAACAAAGTAAAATAATAATTAATGATCAACTGTCCTCTGTTAGAACCTTTGACTCAGCTTTGAAAACAACATAACAATTAGATAGGAATGCCACAAAAATCAGAGTATGCCAAAAGTAGTAAGACAGGTTATAAAAAAAATCCAGCTCCATGGAAATCCATGCAATAAAACTAAAACCACACAGGATCTGCTCTTCTCAATTGGCTCCTGTGTAGGTGTCTGCCTTCGTGTAGACACACAGAGTGGATTTGGCATTATAATGCATACGCATGCATTTCTGTGCCGAAATCCATACTAACCAGGTCTGTGAGTAGACACGGTTGCAGCCTGAAAATACACAGGACAAGAAATGACCTGGTGTGGCCAAAGTGGTAAGAATCACAGGCCAAGAGTCAGACCCTACACTGAAACTGGGCCCTTACCTTGGCTGAATTGCATAGCCCAGCTACAGACACACAAATGCGAGAGCATTTTCCCATTGAAATACATTGTGTGTGTGTTGTACTGCTTAATAATGAGATTCTGGGTTTTGCAACAGCAACTTATTTAGTAAAATACAGTGCAGGAAAGAAGCATTGCTGCTGTACAGCTCAGTCTCTGCTTCTGGAGCTGGCCCCACCTATGTGCTTCTTTTTTCTATGACAAAATTTATTAACATCATATTGATGATTTTTCAATCACATATTGCTCTAACAAATTCTTTAGTTCCTGTGAGACAGTCTCCCTTATAGAGTAGGGCAAACACCTCAATTTCTGGAATACTGGTTTTACATCTGGTCTCAACTTAACTTTGTGCACAAAGTTCTTTGCGCAGCCCAGTGAAGTGTTGCTTTGTGGTAAAATTTTAGACAAAGGCTGTGTGGCAGGCACTGGTGCTGTAGTAAGGAGACCATCAACTAATTGTAGGTTTAATGCAGCAAAGAGATCCCTTCCAAGTATAGCAGTACCCTTATTCGCAATGTAAAAGTCACATTTTTGATTCAAATTGTACAGTCACTGGCAAGCAACCAAGCACAAGGATTGGATCCTTTAAGTAAATGACCAGTCTCAGGGCAGGTGCAACAAGCATATCTTTTGCAAAGTATTTCAAGAAAATATCCTTTGGTAGTATAGAAACAGCTGAACCTGTATCAAGCATCAGGTTATTGGAGTGTACGTTGTCAGCAGAAGCAGTATTGACAATGACAGTGCATATAAACTTGTCTGGAATAAATGTACCAGCTTTATCCACACTAAGTAGTGACTTCATGAACATCTTAAGCAGAACTACGGCAGACCCCAGCAAAGTGACCTACCTATGAGCACCTGCGGCACTATATAGCTTTTGCAGAACATGTAGAATAATTTGCAATGTGTTGTGTTGAACCACAATGAAAGCAGTATTTTTTATTTGTATTTGCTGCATGGTTTTGCAGTGAATCCCTTTCCTTATCACTGTTTTTTGCCTGTGACTGCATTATTAGGCCACAGTACTGGATTCACAGTCTGTACATTCCCAGCAGTTCCCTGACTGAGAGTTTTAGCCTCTGCTGTTTCAATTTGGCTAGCAAATGTAATAGCATTTCTAAGGGTTAAATCCTGCTCTAGGAGCAGTCTCTCTAATGCAGTGTGAGTTTGTTTTTTCCACTATTTGATCTCTTAGCATATCATCTGTTGGATTGCCAAACTCAGAGGTAACAACCAGCTTTCTCAAAGCTGCTACAAATTGTTCTGTGGATTCACCATTACGCTGTCCACGTTGACAGAATTAATATCTTTCAGCAACCACCTTTACTCTTGGCACAAAAAAGTTCTTTATAGCAGTAAGAGCAGTTTCATAAGTCTCATCAGGTAATGTATAAAATATATGCCTGCAGAAATCTCCCCTTGGTCAGCAGCAATAATGTAATTATCAAACATACGGATCCAAGCAGTAAAAGGTATGGTAAGTTCACCAGGGTTTGGAAGAAAAGGTGCAGGCAGCTGCAGATGTAGAAGAGACATCCAAAAATCAATACCAAGAGTCTCTTTTTATATTTGTGCATATTTGCACTCTGTGTATGTGAATGGGTGTGATGCATATGTAACTGGCTTCCATTCCTTACAATCATGTTGTAGTAGAGATGCACCTATTCCATCTTTTGATGCATCTGTTGATATTTTTAAGGCCGATGTATATCAAAAAAGTCTGTGCACAACAAAGATTGTCTTTTAGGGGCAGATTTACAAAATTCACATGAAGGATTCAAAGTTCGATCGAATTTTCGAAAAGATTCTAATTCGAATTTTTTGAAGACCACTTCGACCAGTGAATTATGAAAATTCGATCAAATCGAATGATATTTGACTATTCGACAGTCGAAGTACTTCCCCTTTAAATTTTTATTCGACTACCTTCGCCGGATCAAAGCTACCGAATTGGGTTTCATTATTTTTGATCGATTAAAAAATTACGAATGGTTAAAATCAGTCAAATCGATCGATCAAATTTTTTCTATTCGAACGAATTGGGGTATTCGATATTCGAAGGATTTTACTTCCCACAGTATTCCCATTTCCATTTATTCTCATGGTCAAATTCGAGGGTTATTTCATCCTCGAATTCGACCCTTAGGGGCAGATTTACTAAGGGTCGAATTTCGAATGCAAAAAAAAATTGGAAATTCAACCAGGGAATAGTGGTTCGAATTCGAACGATCAAATAGGGAAAATTCGATCGATCGAATATTCTAATCGACTTCGAATCGAATATTCGAACGATTTTTAGTGATCGATCGAATTTTTCAAATCCGATCTTAGGGAATGATCACCATTTTGGTAGGTTTAATCTGGCGAAGTAGGTGATCGAATTTAAAGGGGAAGTATTCGACCATCGAATTTTTGAATAAAATTAAATTCAATATTCGAATCATTCGAATTAGAATATTCGATGGTCGAATTTGGTCAAATTTGTCTAATTTGCATATTCGAATTCAAATCTTTTTGAAAATTCGATCGAATATTCAAATCCCTCATGTGAATAAATGTGAATTTAGTAAATCTGCCCCTTAGTATATCTGCCCCTTAGTGATTTGAACAAATTTTCCTACTTATCTGTCAAGTTAACAAGCAACAAGCTCCTCTTATGGGGCGTCTTGTCTGCCAGATTGGGATTGTACTTGCCAAGGTAGTTTAAAGGGATCCTGTCATGGGAAAACATTTTTTTTCAAAATGCATAATAGTGCTGTTCCAGAAGAATTCTGCATTGAAATCCATTTCTCAAAAGAGCAAACAGATTTTGAAATCTGACATAGGCCTAGACATAGTGTCAATTTCCCAGCTGCCCCAAGTCATGTGACTTGTGCTCTGAAAATATTCAATCACTCCCTTTCCCACACCCAGCAGCCTAACAAAAGAACAATGAGAAGGTAACCAGATAACAGCTCCCTAACACAAGATAACAGCTGCCTGGTAGATCTAAGAACAGCACTCAATAGTAAAACCCATGTCCCTCTGTGTACTATTCAGTTACATTGAGAAGGAAAAAGAACAGATTTCAACACTGAATATAAAAAAATCTGTTTGCTCTTTTTTAGGGATGGCGCGAACTGTTTGCGCGAACATCCGCTGTTCGCGCTCGCCAAAAGTTCGCGAACGGCGCGCGACGTTCGCATTTTGGGTTCGCGTCAATTTGCCGCATTTTTTTTGCCCTCTCACCCCAGACCAGCAGATACATGGCAGCCAATCAGGAAGATCTCCCTGGACCAGCCCCACACACCCCCTGGACCAAAAAAAAAAATGTGCATACCTCCCAACTGTCCCTTTTTTGGAGGGACAGTCCCTCTTTTGAGAGCTCAACCCTCTGTCCCTCATTTGTACTGGAAAGTCCCTCTTTTCTCTGCACTGAACAGCCAGAAAAAGAAGCAAAGATTTGAACTTAATTGGCTTTTGGCAGAGAGTCCAGAACAGCTAACAGGTGCAGATAAGATACTTTGTAACACTTTTGACATAAGAAAATAATGGATTTTTCTTTTCCCTTGATCCCCCTCTGGCATGCCACTGTCCAGGTCGTTGCACCCTTTAAACAACTTTAAAATCATTTTTCTGGCCAGAAATGTCTTTTTAAGCTTTAAAAGTTCGCCTTCCCATTGAAGTCTATGGGGTTCGCGAACCATTCGCGAGCCGTTCGCGATTTTGCGCAAGTTCGCGAACGTGTTTGCGAACTTTTTTGCCGCCGTTCGCGCCATCCCTACTCTTTTTAAGAAATGGATTTCAGTGCAGAAGTCTACTGGAGCAGCACTATTAACTGATGCGTTAAAAAAAAAAAACATGTTTTCCCATGACAGTTTCCCTTTAACATATCCATGAATTTCTGCTGTTCATTTTTATTACTGTGACTGGCCATTCTTTAAACTGCTAGAACTTTTACAGGATCTGGTTTCATTCCACTGTGAGAAATTATTTAACCACGATACACAATTTCTGGTATCTTGAACTGACCTTTAGCATGATTCAGCTTGTCCATTTTCTTTTGCTATCTGTAAGACTCGCTTTATTATTTTGTCATGCTCTGCTTCTGTGGTGCCCCAAATTAAAATATAATCTATGTAGACTTTAACTCCTTCAACCCCCTTCCAAGAGTTGCTGCATTATTCTGTGAAAAATCTGTGTTACTGAACTTAAGCCAAAAGGCAGACACTTGAACTGATACCTTCCAAAAGGTGTATTAAAGGTATGCAATTTTCTGCTTATCTTATTGAGAGGAATCTGCCAAAACCAATTTGAGGCATCTAGGATTCAAAATATTTTGGTATTTGCAATTTCACCCAGGATTTCATTCCTAGTGGGTATATGAAAATGTTCTCTCCTTCTGTTTTCATTTAATGCTTTGGGATTGCAGGTATTCATCTTTTTCTCTACAGAACTAAGGAATGGACCCAAGCTAAAGGTTCACTGATAAGCTCAACTACATCTAACTCAGTCAGGTGCTGCAGTTCACATTTAAGTTTTTCTCTCAGTGCCACTGGCACATGCCTTTTGGCTTGTACAACTGTTTTTGCATTTTAATGAAATATTCTTTTAATGAAATATCATATGAACCTGGTAGTTTACCAAGACCTGCAAACACATCCTTATATTCACTTAGGAATATATCTATGTTGCTTTGTGCTGATTCTTCTGTCCAAAATTCTCACGTTTGTGCACCTAATAGGGGACAGTAATTACGAGAGACTACTGCAAATTCATGCTTGCTTGCCTTGCCCTTGTAAGTAACAGTGAGTGTGCATTTCTTATGCCTGTTAGCACTTTGAGCTGCTGTTTTGTGAGCTCCGCTGTTTGACAAAGTCTTATAGCTTTTTCTAATGTAAGATCTTGTTCTCTTAACAATCTTTTTTGCACTTTTTGTCTCTGATTAATGAAGCTCTCAGCTGACCAAAGTTACATGTTTTGCTTTTCAGCCTGAGGAATGTTATGTATTCCTCTATGCTTGCAATAGGATACTGCACTCTGGGGTTAAAGAGAGATCTCTCATATGTCTCATTCACCTTTGGGTGCAGTAAGCTTCACATTTTCCTATAACAACTTCAAAATTATCACTGTCATTTTGATCGAGTTGAAATTAATTAAATATTTACAAAGCTTCTTCCCCTGCTATTGTTAGCAAAAGGGCCACTTTCTGGGCACTGTTATAGTTTTAGTAGCTTTCATGTGCAGTAACAGTCTCTACTTAAAGATTTCCCATGCTTCCCCAACATTTACCACAAACTTAACTGGAGCAGGTGGATGTAGACTGGCTGCCCTAATCTGTGTAGGGAGTGCTACAGTCACAGGATGAGATGGGCCTGCTGCATCCTCTGTACCTCTTGCAGGTGCTGACATGGTTCAAGCTCTGTCTTCTGAGTGGATCCACTTTGGTACCATGTGGTGTACTCTTTAATAATGGGATTCTGGGTTTTGCAACAGCAACTTATTTATTAAAATACAGTGCAGGAAAGAAGCATGGCTCTATGACTGTACACCTCAGTCTGCTTCTGGAGTTGGCCCCACCTATGTGCTTCTTTTTTCTATGACAAAATTTATTAAAGGGGTGGTTCACCTTCAAATTAACTTTTAGTATATTGTAGAAGGGCCAATTCTAAGAAACTTTTCAACTGGTCTTCATTATTTATTTTTCATAGTTTTTTAATGATTTGCAATTTTCTTCTGTTTCTTTGCAGCTTTCAAATGGGGGTCAATGACACCATCTAAAAACAAATGCTCTGTAAGGCTACAAATGTATTGTTATTACCACTTTTTATTACTTATCATTCTATTCAGTCCATCTCCTATTCATATTCCAGTCTCTTATTCAAATCAGTGCAGGGTTGCTAGGGTAATTTGTACCATAGAAACCAAATTGCTGACACTGCAAACTATAGAGCTGCCGAATAAAAAACTAAATAACTATAAAACCACAAACAATAAAAAATGAAAACCAATTGCAAATTGTCTCAGAATATCACTCTCTACATGATACTAAAAGTTAAATCAAAGGTGAACAACCCCTTTAACATCATATTGATGATTTTTCAATCACATATTGCTCTAACAAATTCTTTAGTTCCTGTGAGACTTTGCCTGGTTATATTTATAAAGCTGAATAAGAGTGTGCAAACAGATTTGCGCATTTGTTTTTCACACTGCGAATGTCTATAGGAGCTTTTTAAATATGGCAAAAATCACAAATTGCGAACACTCTGCGCCAAAACTTTGATGGCAGAGAAAATATTCGCAATACTGTTTCTCAAATTGCGAATTTAAGTTACTGTAAGTAATAAATTCCAATAAAGTGTCTGCACTCTAACATTGTTTTTTGCTCAAGGTGCACCGTCAAAAACATGTACAGTTTTTCATGTAGGACCAGTACACTATCATTTTATACAGTATATACAGTAAATGGGTTGTAGGTAGGACCAGCACACTCTAGATAAGTAAGACAATATTTGATCACTTACCATTTAATGAGAAATCCAAGAAAACTTGGACCAGTGTGATACAGTTTTCTTGGATTTCTGTGATATTTAGGCCCTGAGCAGGGCCTGAGCAGTCATATAGTCTCTATAGCACCTGAAAAGGTCTATTGATTTCAGGTGAGGATACTAACTTTGTGTGGAATTAGCATTTAATGAGGACCGAAACATTGGACACAAATAGTATGTGAAAATATATTCTCTTACTTATCTAGGGTGTGCTAGTCCTACCTGCAAAGCTATATACAGTATATATAAAATGATATATCTAAAAAATAGAATTCAATTTGTTTGAATGTATGTCGATATGTGTTGATACTGACAGCTAAGCTGCTCTAAATCCATTTTTCCATTTCTTATTTGGATTTTAACGTGGCCTGCCTTAAACGGGAATTATAACAGTATGCTGTTCAAGCTGGATCTTAATGATCTTTTAAAGAACAATACAAACTTCTGTCCACAACGAGGCGGGCATTTCTGCCAACAAAACACTGACCCAGCAGAAAGCAAGAGGAAAAGTACAATGTATGCCTTGTTTGCTAATTGAGTAGGAAATATGCATAAACTTTAGATATAGTATACATGCTGAAGGGCATACATTACATTGATCTCCTGTAGTGTATGCTTCCTTCTGAAACTTAATTTGAAAACTAAATGTTCCCTATAGTGTTACAAAAAAGCTAATTCCTTTGGACAGAAAAACTAGGATTCCATCCAAGTCTATAAATATTGTAAGCAGTCTGGAAAATCCCAATTCCACCAAAGGAGCTGGTTAGTTCCTGAACACAAAAAACAAATACTAACAATTGCATTCAATCTGTGCAAATATAAATGAGCTATTTGTCTTTAAAAGTATAGTTCAGTTTTAAATGAACTTTTGGAATGTTATAGATGAACTACTGATTTTTTCTGTTTTTTAATTATTGCCTTTCTATTCTTCACTGCACCTGTCTGCTCACTGCACTATGCACACAAAAGCTAGGGGCCATCTCATCATAAATACCGCAATGCCACCCACAGACAGTGCTCAGTGCTGTAAAAGAGCTAAAATGTTGTTTGCATGAGGCAGGATACAAAATACAAAAAGCATGGGGGATTTAGCTCAGTGTTTGCACTGTACTGTAAGGAAAACTTACCTGGCGTCGCAAGATGGCGGCATCCCTCTGGCTGATCCGCCTGGTTCCAGCTCTGCGTCACCACTCCTGCGACGGAACAAGTCGCGCGCGTCGATCTTGACGCTGGCGCCTAGACGTCGGCGTCGGATTGGTCGCCAGCGACGAAACGTCAGCGTGCCTACGCGATGATGTCACTGCATCCATTTCTGCGCCAATGTGGGACTATTTAAATCGCCAGACAACTACAGCCTATGCCCAAGTTTAGGTCTTTCTCGTGAAGTTCCTGGGTGTGATTTCTTATTGCTGATTCCGGTTTTGACTCCTTGCCTGTTTATTCGACTTGTGAACCTTCTCTGCCTGGATTGACCCTTTTGCCTAGACTTTTGACTACTCTCCTGTTTAACCCTTTTGATACCTCGAACTGTGTTTGACTCTGCTTCTTCCTTGGTCCGCAATCCCTCCTCGGAGCCCTCGGGCCCTGACATGTACATGCTGCCCCTCGTACAGTAGATAAGTCCTTCTGAGTCCTTCTAGGCAGATAATAGATCAATGGTTTAGGCACAATGCTCCTAAAATCATTTCACCTGTATGACAATTGCATGCAGTGTTGGACTGGCCCACAGGGATACCAGGAAAACTCCCGGTGGGCCCAGGTGTCAGTGGGCCCCCTTGCTTCTATTTCATGTTCATTCCCTATTTCTTTATGTGGAAAAATAGTGGAAGAATATAGTATAGTAATTAGATCTAAAAGAATAGGAGAATAAAGAGGTTAAGTGACGAGAGAAGGAATAATAGCTTGGAAAGTTGGGCCCCTGGTCTAAGGTTTTCTGTTGGGCCCCTGGCATCCCAGTCCGATACTGATTGCCTGCACAGCAATTTTTTTTCAGGCTATGTCGAAGCTCTAGTTTCAAGGTGACACCCATGCTTACAGGTGATTGGAAGTCAAATTGTAAGCATCCTTTCCCAGGCAATTCTACTAATTGCTACACAAAGTAGTAAGAGTTGCATCATGTGTCTTTGCCCTTAAGATGTGGGCAAGCAGTGTAAATGGGTGGTCAAAAATCAGCCTGCTTTGAGAAGAGCAAAGAAGACACACATGAACATAAAGGCTGAGATGTAATGATGTAGAGAGTGATATTCAGAGACCATTCCAATTGGTTTTTATTTTTTATTATTTGTCTTTATTGAGTTATTTAGCTTTCTATTTATTCAGTAGCATTCTAGTTTGCAATTTCATCAATCTGGTTAGTAGGGTCCAAATTACCCTAGCAACCATGCGTTAATTTGAATAAAAAACTGGAATATGAATGGAAGAGGGGCTGAATAGAGAAATGAGTAATAAAAAGTAGCTATAACAATACGTTTGTAGCCTCATAGAGTCATAAGAAGGCAGCAAAATAATAAATAATGAAGACCCTTTAAAAAGTTGCTTAGAGTTGGCCATTCTAATACATAGGAAAATTTTACCTAAAAGTGAACCACTCCTGTTCAGTTAAGGAGGGCCCCAACATACTAACATTCAATGACATCTATATTATTTCTACCAAAGCAAATAACCTTGCAATATCAACACTGAACCTCCTTTGCCAGGTTGCTGACAAGTTCTCCGATCAGAAAGGGCAACATCTAGCTTGTAGTTTTGTACAATTAAACTTGTAGTTTTGCACAATTTAGTATCATCAACAAAAAATAGAGATAGTACTTACAATGCCAGTCTGTAGGTCAATTAAAAAGCAAAAGGCAAAGGAAATATCCCATTGGTATCTGCCAGCATAAATGTCTACCATAGATAGCTAATGTAATTTCCCATTAAAGATTCCAGTTTTCAAAATGCACTGACTTTTCTAATTAATATATTTGCAAAGAAAGGGAACTTGTGTCCTGCCCAGAGGTGAACTGACTACTGCTACATTGTACTGGGACTTGTTTATAAATTAAAACATAACCAAAACCCATCATGAAATTATGTTGAAATATTTTCATAAGGTTGGTCAGATATGCTGGTTAAAGGACAATTTTAGAGATATCTTTGGTGCAGGTTGGGTTTTTGTTTGGTTAGGTTTGAATAGGAGCTGGCATTCAGACTATACAAGGATTTTGCTGACTTCTTTTTGGTCTTATATAATGTTATATTAACATATAAAGAACTGTTAATATGATATTGAAAGTATATATACATAATGTTCTCCCACTTGTCATCTTCAAGTTATGGAATAGCTGAAACCAATTTACTTATTTAGAAAAGATGCTGTTTGGGTCCTTAAAGGAACCGTTCAGTGTAAAAACACAAACTGGATAAATAGATAGGCTGTGCAAAATAAAAGAATACTTTCAATATAGTTAGTTAGCCAAAATGTAATCTATAAAGGCTGGAGTGAGCTGATATCTAACATAGTAGAATAGAACCCAACTATCTGCTTTTCAGCTCTCTAGTCATCAACTTTAGGGGGGGACATGGGACACATGTTTAGTGAGTTTGAAATTAATTCTCAGTATGCAGGTCGGATTCAAAAGCCAACAGTTATGGCCCATGTGACACCCCCTGTCAAGTCACTGATTGGTTACTTCCTGGTAACCAATTAGTAGAAACCAAGAGAGCTGCAAAACAGGTGTTTTGGGTATAATGTTAGACATCCAGTTACTCCAGGTTACATTTTTGGTTAACTAATTATATTGAATAAAACATTTTCACAGCCTATCTACAGTATTTACCCAGTTTTTATTTTTATACTGAATAATCCCTTTAAAGGGATTCTGTCACGTGGAAACATTTTTTTAAACACATCAGTTAATAGCACTGTCCCAGCTGCACTGAAATTCAGTTTTCAAAAAAAATTTCCTATTTAATTAAGAAATCTGACATGGGGCTAGACATGATGTCATTTTGCCAGGTGCCCTCAGTCATGTGACTTGTGCTCTTATACTGAAGCAGTTTTTACTCTTTACTGATTCATTGCAAGTTGGAGTTATATCACCCCCCTCTATCCCCCTCAGCAGCCTATGAGCAGAACAATGGGAATGTAGCAAGCTAATAGCTCCCTGGTAGATATGAAAATAGCACTGATAGTAAAGTCCCACTGCAAGTCCTTCAGTTACATTGAGTAGGAAAAACAATAGCCTGTCTGAAAGCAGTTCGATCAGGAAATGCTGGCTCGATTTGAAAGCACATGACCAGGCAAAATCAGCGCAGATGGCTCCCTACTCACCTATAGTACAACTTAAAAAAATACACTTGATGGTTTGGGAATAACATTTTATATGTCAGAGTGAATTATTTTCAGTTAGAAATCAAAACTACACCATAAAAATCATGACAGAATCATGATTCTTTAATACTATTCTATAAAAATGGGAATCCGTTTTATTTGGGTTGGTCCCATTGGTGAGATAAAAAGGGTAACACATGCATTGGTAAAATTCAGTAATGCCAATATTTCTCCATCATGCAGAATGTCTAGGCAAACCTTCATGGTTTCTTTAGACAGTCTGGGTGTTTTATCAGCCCAAATAAAGGATTACAGTAATGCCCTGAAGTTATTGGTTTAATTTGCAACCAGGAAAATACACAGTTCTAGTGTATTTCTTATCTATTAGCAGGACATTTCCCCAGAAATATCTTGAAGGGCCTTTGTATTACTTGTACATTACTATAGTTAACTTGGTTCAGTTAGCTGTATCCACTAGTATACAACTTTGGGATAGCTTATCATTGTAAGTAATAGAAACATGATACGAAATAGCTGAATGTCTTTTGGCGAGCCATGTGTATAGTAAGTCAGAGGCTCATTTCTACCATGACTTGGCAGAAAAGACCTGTGGTGGTAGGGCAGTGGATTTTTCAGTGGCGAGTGCAGGGACAGGTAGGTAGTGGTAGGTATGGGGGACAGGATGAACATCCTACACCTGGGACCAGTCACAGCTAGTTATGCAACTGGGATTTTAAATGTCCACTAGGTACCAATAATTTCCTGTTGAGAGACTGGGACCAACCAGTGTTTCTATTTTTCTTTGTGTAGAACAACAGGTACATTGCTTTTTTTTTGTGTCTGTCCTGTATCTTCCTACATAACTTTCACCTGTGGGACACTTTGTGCACAATATCATGTAGACAGCATTGTATGGCTAAATGTACCTGTGATTGTGAAACCATGTGTCATGTGTATTGTATATGTTCATAAGAGATAAGCATATTTCAATTGTTGCAAGATGACATTTTTTTCAACAGTGGGTGCTGTCTATAGTAGAGGAGTGGTACGTGTATGGGATCTGTTATCTGGAAACAGCTCAGAACACCTGGAAGCCCATCTCCCATAGACTCCATTTAAACCAAATAATTAACACATAGGGGCAGATTTACTAAGCTCGAGTGAAAGATTCGAATGCAAAAAATTTGAATCTTCTAATTTTTTTTGGCTACTTCGACCATCGAATTGGCTAAATTCGATCGAATCAAATGATTCGAATGAATCATTCGATCTAATCAAAAGATTTGAATGGATCGAACGATTCGAATGGATCGAACGATTCGAATATGAAAATCGTTCGACCATTCGATGGTTGAAGTACTTGCTCTTTAAAAATGTATTCGATTGCCTACTTCGCCAGATTAAACCTACCGAGTTGCTATATTTGCCTATGGGAAGCTCCCATAGGCTTTTTCTAATTTTTTTTGATCGAATAGAAATCATGTGATTCACGAAGAAATCTGATGATCGCTATTCGATCGTTCGATATATCGAATAGAGGTAAAATCCTACAGATTTGATTTGGTCGGATTTTACTTTGTGAAAATTTCGAGGGTCAAATTCGAGGTTTTTTAACCCTCGAAATTCGACCCTTGATAAATCTGCCCCATAGCACTTAATCTTTAATGTAACTATACTTTGTATATTTGTTTATTATTTTTGTAATATTGTATATTTATTATTATTGTATTGTATATTTATTTATTATGTTTGTTCTATTAACTTACTGTTCTGCTGAACAGTGTTGCATACATAAGTATCACTATATAAATAAAAATATACATACAAATGCATATCTTTTCTGTCAGTGGTTGAAGCAAATGCTGTCACCATCAGTTAAATGCTTTAGTGGTACATGTCCTTACTTAAAGCTTATTATTATTGAAGGGATAAGAATACATTGTTGAATGGACTTTACAACTGCCTATTCTAAGCAGTGATTACACTCTTCAGTTCATAGCACATACTTTCTTTGCAGCACATACCACTGAAGAAAATACATTCCATGGAACCTAATCTGCTATTTATAACACAAAGTACTTCAAAAGCCCCATGAGGACTCCCTTCTGACAGATTGAAGAGCATGTCTCTTGGTGACCATAGTCTTAAATATTTAGCAATGACATCTTTTTTTAATTTACACTTTCTTTGACTTACTACAACATGACTGCAAATGTGTGCATTCATTGCTACCTTCTCAAACTGGCACAGTGAACCATAATAGTAAATGAACACATGGGGCAGATTTACTAAATACGTGTGAAGGATTAGAATATTCATGCAAATAGTCTCAATTAGATCGTGCGACTATACGAATATGCAAATTAAGTATTTTCGACCATCGAATATAGAATATTCGGGCGCATCGAATAGATTGAATAAATATATATTCGAGCGCTCGACTATTCGCCATTTGAAGAATTTGCCCTTTAAATTTTAATCGACTGCCTACTTTGCCAAATTGAACCTACCGAATTGCAATAGAAGCCTATGGGAAGCCCCCATAGGCTTTTTTTCTAAGTCTTTTGCCGAATTTCAATCATACGATCGTATGATTCTGGCGAATAGTCGAATATGCGCTCAAAACTGCGAATATTCCATTCGATTTTGGCAAATATTTATTCGACAAATATTACCCAGTCGAATTTGAGGGCTAAAATCCCTTGACAATTCGACCCTTAGTAAATCTGCCCCATAGCTTAAATTAGCACAAGTGAGACCAGAGACCCAGTTGGCATGGGTCTCTGGAGAAGAAGACTCTGGTTAAGAAGAGTCGTTCCAGGGTAAAAGGTAAGCAATTATGGTTACTCGGGGTGCCTAACAAATTAGACACCCCCTCCCAGTGATTTTCCTTCTCTCTCTTTTAATAATATTTTCACTTAGTGATTGTATATTGGTGAGAAATTGACAAGAACCTAAACCCAAGTGGTATACTGTATATATTACAAGGCTCAGCACTGATGTAGCTAACATACAGCATACTCCACAACTGTGAGGGGTTGTGGAAATCAGGGGCCGGGATTTGTCTGCTGTATAGCAGAAAAGCAAGCAAGAACAGGGGAGGATGGGTACGGATTATCTTCAATATGGTGCAACACAGCCCCAATTAGGGTAGTTAGCCTTCAGTTTTTACAATACATGCATGATGCATTAAAAGGGTATTTGTGGTAGGAAAGCACTGGGTTTCATTTGGAGGTGTTGCACTTGATGAACTTTGGTATTTTTTCAACCCAACTAGATTATGTAATGTACATGGGGGTGGTGAAATTATTTGCTGCAAGTCTCTGTGCTCCATTCATGAGTAGTGGGCAGGGGGAGGCATGTAGGTGGGAAGTGCACATCAGAATAATGCCCCTGCTGCAAGTCGAGTCTTTATGTGCACTAAGGGGCGTGCGCCGGCAGCAGTTGTAAATTACCCCAATGCAGAGTTGGACTGGGCTGGCGGGTCACCGGGAAAAAACCCAGTGGGCCCATCTTTTGTGGGTCCCGCTGGCCCAGAATGTCTTTGCCGAATCTCCCTGCCACAAACTCCCTTTATTGGGCAGGTCACGGCAAATACAAATTGCGGGCATGCGCACATGTGTAGGTGCGGTGGGGGGGGGCCTGGCTTGGTAGGGGATCCATCTGACCCTGCCCTATAGAGTGGTGAAGGTAGTTTGAATTTCATGCTGAAATTTAACAGAAGCCAAAATAGGAAATGGCAGAGTGACATGGCACAGTTATAGCTATGTACAGTAACTGAAAATATTGCAAGCTTACTAGCTAAATAAATATCTATGAACTGAAACAAGTTTAAAATATATTATTTATTTCACTGCCTGCACTGGTTATACTATAAATCTAGTCAGCATGCAGCCTTATAGTATGGCAAGTTCCAAACAGAAACTTAAATGGCATGTCATTTCTGCCTGGTTAAGGTGAATTTCCATTGGAATTTGGTTTGGGGAAGCTCGTCTTTTGCAAGCCATTGACAAGATTTGCCTGTGGATCATGTAAAATTGGAATGAAATGGAGGGAAAACTGAGAGGGTAAAACCAAATAAGGACCACAGCTTTTCAAATGAGGCTGTTTAAATAACAAAGAAGAAATACTAGAGTTTATTTTCAAAAGTTATATTAAAACACCTATTGTAATTTAGATTACTATTTTTGGCCATATGTATGCAAATCCCCCTAATCCATGTTTAGAACTGATAACTTTATACTAAAGAAAATAAGTCCCCCAGAAAATATCGGACTCTCATCAGTGTATAAAATTGGGGGCTGCATTAAACATAAGTGTGAAAGAGGGCTTGTGGGAAAAAGAAGAGTGCTTGACACCACAAACACCAGTTTGATCAGAGCATGGTATTAAATAGAATAACTTGTATAAACTACAATCCACCTGGAATTAATATTCCAGTCCCAGACTAGGAAATCCAAAGGAGATCATTTTCCAGCTAAAATACTTTTCAAACCAACAATGCATTCCCCTTTAAAGCTTTCTCGTACAACAGTATTTCTAGGAATATACAACATACATATCAGCAACCTTTCAAAGAAACGCTGATATGCAGATCAAAGGTTAATAGGAATTAAAAGAAGAGAAAGACGCATGAATGCCAGACACAGATTGTTTAAAAAAATTTGGGCCTGGTTGTTCAGAATCAGAGTTGCTCCAACAGTAATGTAACTATCATAAGGTTGCCACCTGTCTGACTTTCACCCAGACAGCCCAGTTTTCAGGAGGGGTGTCCAGATGAAAACTGCCTGTTCAGATTTCCAAATAGAGAAATCAAGACAGTGCTTTAAAGTGAATGGTGTGGTTATCAGCAAACCAGTCATCACCACATCATAACCAGGCCCCTGACATCACAAGAACACCAAGGACTGCCAACCTCCTCACCCCCAATGTCATCCACCCTACCCAACATCACCAGAATACTGCTGATGTCACCAGGCATGCCCACTGTCCAGTCTGTGACTCTGCAGAAAGTGGCAACATTATATATTAGACCTCCATATTCCAGATTTCTGTGTTAGGCTGTTTGTAGGCAGCATTCCATTCACATGTACATTAAAACATAGGAATTTGTCATCGACAGGATACCATTTGTGTGTGTGATTCACAACTCACCTTATGCCATTTGAATTTGTGTAATGATAGAGGTTTCTTTTTTGTATTTCCAATAAACTCCAATTTTCTTTATTAAAAAATCTGAATAAAAAAAATATTTTGAATAAAATCGTGGAAAATTTGAATACCTTGAATTTGTTCTCTGTTGTCTTCAAAGGGTTTGAAAAATTAAATAAACTTTAATTTAAAAAACTATTCATATTTGCCATTTCATTCAAACAACACAAGCTCAATTTGTTCAAGAGCCATTCAAATTGCCTTTTTGTTTCTGGAGTCTGGGAGGAAATCATAAAACTAGTAGAGAAACCCACACAGAGAATGGAATAACTGCAAACCTACAGACAAGAGGGAGAATTTAAGATTAGGAAAGCAGTGTGAAAAGTAAAAAAAAAATATATTTTTGCACTTTGCACACTGCCTTCCTGGTTTTAAGAAATGCTGAAGGTGTCTGTGTTCATTTTACTGTATCCTTTACGGGGGAGGCACCTTTGCCTTCTCCTTCCAGCTCACTACCCATGCCCTAACTTGCACATAAGTTAGGGAGCGTTGTTGGATGCAGGCTGCAACACAGCTCTGCACTTACTGCCTGCCCTATGGAAGGTACAAAGGACAGCACTGGCCAATGCCTGCCGACCTGCACTCTACATATTTCTGTCTGGCTGTGCTCTGGATACGTGCAGGGGGCAGTCTGATCAGTACCGAGAGAAATAAGTTGTTGCGCAAAATACTTTTATAATTTTTTACACAGTGATTTGAAATACAGGAGCTGACTCTCTGCTGATGGCTTAAAACAGGAGAGATACTCTAAGAGGGTTGAAGTGAATGTTTGACTTAAATTCGAATTTCTAAGTAATTTTGGGCTACTGCGAATAGCCCAAAATTCAATTCTAACTGAAAAAAATTCAAATTTTGAAGTAAAAAAATTTGAATGCGAGTATTCACCACCTTAAAGCTGTCAAATTGTTATTGTAGCCTCTGGAGGAACTCCTGGAAGGTTTCCTGTAAATTAGTCTAAGCTCTGGAAAATCAATATTTTTTAAAAATTGCTCCGATCGTTCGATTAGAACAATGCGATCGTTCGATTTGAACAATTTTACAACTGCCGTTTAAATTGCCCCCCCAAAAAATTAGCTGGTCGAATTTCGATTTTGAAAAAATTCAAAATTCGACCATCTAATTTTTCTAATAGTAAATCGGCCCCTAATTGTCTTGCTTGAAGGTTTGCAAAACACTAATCTATGAAGCAATGCAGCGGCCAGCTGTAAATGAGCAGGCATTTTTAAAAACTTAAGATAAAAGTACACTATTTACTTAACATTTGAGTGCAAAGCAGTGGAAGATCATGCCAACATAAAAATTTGGAACTGAAGATAGAAATTCTTGGAAGGCCAAGGTCTGACAATTTGAATGATTGTATAATTCAGCTTGCAGTTTTGGCCAAATATTCAGCATCCAGTTGTTGTGCAACACACATATAACAAGCTGTATCATAAAATGCATTATCAAGTATGTGCCAATGATCAGCGAAAATGAGTGAAGGAGGTGGGGGAGGGTTGGGGGTGCAATCACGCAAGGGGGGGGGGAGTATTGTAAGATACTGTGTGTGTAGTGTGAGGTAGTGTGAGTGGCCTAGGAGCACACCAACTTTAAATTTGGCCTTGTGCATTATTTTGTGCTCAGACACAAACCCAGGAATTTATTCAGCTAAGGTATTTCATTTGAACAAAGAATATATGACAAAGAAATATAATAATAAAGTGGAATATAATCACTGCCTACAGATTGCTGCCAAATATTGAAAAAATGACTGAGGCCACAAGAAATGCATACTGTCAGGATGAGAATTACAAGTTATACATTTCTGGTGCTGCAGTCTAATACTTCTCATTTCTCATATCTGTAATGGGATAACATCCTTCACACCCAACACCCAAAACAAAGACGATTGTCCTGTACAGTGTGTACCATGCTTAAGATATGATTTGTGCCCCAAAATGTTTCATTATATTTATGGTGGGGTGCTTTCCACTCCAAAAAGTACTTCTCAAATATAATTATAATACTAACATATCTAAATTATTGAAACCATACAATAATCAGTATACCATCATCATCATCATCATTTATTTGTATAGCGCCAACAAGATACACTATACAATAAGGAATCATCATATCACACATTATAAACATGCAAGAGGATATAAACATACAAATTTACATTACCAGTCACTAGGAATAGAAGTCAGTCCTAAAATAACCACTGTAGGCCTGAACAAATAAACCAGATGCCCACAAATATATCCAGAGTAAGGAATGTAGTTTTGGCAAGTGGTTTCCCCTCTGTAAATGTTTGTAGGAATGCTTAGAGTTCTACATTATAAAATATAACACATATAGTATACCAAATTTAAATGAACTCATATATATTTTACAGGCTAGGTCACCTTCTAAACTGGTAGAAGAGTTTATCTTTTGGGAAGGGCCCTATTTATGCTGTATCTTGTCATTGTATCAGTTATTGACTGCTTTTGTATGTAATCATGAATGTGTAAGGCATACACCAATTTATTGTGCTTTATAAATACTTACCAGTAAAATAATTATTTATTTTAAGAGAGTTGGAGATCCAACACACTTTTAAAACTTTGATTGTAAAGAAAATCTATTACAGCTTTTAAAGGGGTGGTTCACCTTCAAGTTAACTTTTGGTATATTGTAGAAGGGCAAATTCTAGGAAAATTTTCAATTGGCCTTCATTATTTATTTTTCATAGTTTTTTTAATGATTTGCAATTTTCTTTTGTTTCTTTGCAGCTTTCAAATGGGGGTCACTGACACCATCTAAAAACAAATGCTCTGTAAGGCTACAAATGTATTGTTATTGCCACTTTTTATTACTTATCATTCTATTCAGTCCATCCCCTATTCATATTCCAGTCTCTTATTCAAATCAATGCAGGGTTGCTAGGGTAATTTGCACCCTAGAAACCAAATTGCTGACGCTGCAAAATAAAGAGCTGCTGAATAAAAAGCTAAATATCTATGAAACCACAAACAATAAAAAATGAAAACCAATTGCAAATTGTCTCAGAATATCACTCTCTATATTATACTAAAAGTTAACTCAAAGGTGAACAACCCCTTTAAGCTATAACAAAAAGCATTATTTGTGGTGTTTTTTTAATGAAATGTTACTTTATAATATGTTTTTGAAAGGGGGACAGCTCTTTAAAGTGAACCCGACTGTGAACATTTAGTACTAAGAGGAAGGTATTTTACTGGAAGAAAGCATCTCCTCCATCATATATGGAGTGGCAACAACTAGAAGATAAAACCAGAAAATTAGAAGAGATAAAACACATACTTCACTATTCCAGTAAAAATTATTTTAATTATAGTAAGACTCAATACTAACCAGCTAGTAAAGAATATCACATTAGATCAGTTGCGTAACTACTCGCCCCTGTCGGTGCTCCCCCTATGAACCGCGTGCCTGAGTGCTGCTGGTGTGGGTGCTGTAATAATCTCCCCCTCCCTGGTAGTTACTCCCCTGCATTAGATGCTATACACTAAAACGTAACCGTAAAAGGAGCTGCCTGTTATTAGACATAAATGGTACAAATGAATGTGTTCATAATATGTTGTCAAAACTGCCATACAATTAGGGGCATATTTACTTAAGGGTTGAAGTGAAAATTTGAATTAAAATAATTTTTAGGTACTTTGACTATCGAATAGGCAAAAATTTTAAAATTCGACCATTCGAAAATCAAAATACTGTCTCTTTAAAAAATTTGAATTTGCCCCTTCGCCAACTTAAAGGAAAACTATACCCCCAGAACAATGTAGGTCTCTATAAAAATATATTGCATAAAGCAACGCATATGTAAAACCCTGCTTCATGTAAATAAACCATTTTCATAATAATATACTTTTCTAATAGCATGTGCCATTGGGTGATCATAAATAGAATATAGCTATTTTAAAAAATAAGGACAGCCTCCTGGTAGTGATGGGCGAATAAATTCGCGAAACGCCAGCGAAAATTCGCAGAAAGACACGTCGAAAACGATGCGGTGCACCTCAAAAAACGTGCCGCAACTCGTTTCGCGAATTTTTTCACCAATTCACGATTTCCCCTGGAAATTCGTGAATTTTTTGGCGAAACGGGGTATATTCGCCCATCACTACCTCCTGGGATTGTATGATTCAACAGTGCTCATAAACATACCAAACAAACTATAAAGTTAGGTCACATGAGCCAATTAACAGACAGTTGTGTCTTTGCGTCGACACCTCTTCCTGTTACAGTTAGAGTTGAAATATTTCTGGTCAAGTGATCTTTGAGGCAACACACAGACCATCATGAAATGGTGGTTCAAGGCAAGAGATGTAAAAGGGCAATATTTACTTAAATATATATTCCAGTTTGGGAACATTCTTTAATATGCCACTTCATTTCATATGAACTGATCTGTTGCTCAAGTATTCATTTTAGGGGTATAGTTTTCCTTTAAACCTGCCGAATTGCCATTTTAGCCTATGGGTGACCTCTTGGAACCTTTAAAGTGGTTTTCCACCTTCAAACAACTAGTTATTTTCAGATAGATCATGTGAAATAACTTTTTCCAATTACTGTCTATTTTCTATTTGTAACCGTTTTCTAATATTGAAGTGTAAAATGTAATTTTTCACCTTCTAAAGCAGCTCTGGGAGGGGGGGTCGCCGACGCCCCCAACTGTTCTTAAATGATACATTTAATGGATACATTTCTTGTCTTTGTACCTGCTGAGCATAATCTCTGGATTTCATTACAGGCAGCTGTTAGAATTGATACAATAGTTGCTAATACTCCAGAGATGTTGCTGTGAAATGGATCAATTAAATGCTGCAAAATTGTTTAAAGTCTGCGCTTGAATTACTGAGCTGCCAGACTCAAACACCAGAGACACCAACATTCAATTTTAAACTTAAATTTTGGAAAAAAAGTAAAAAAATAAATAATGGAAAGTAATTGAAAAAAAGTCTTTATTTATGGAGAACAATCTGAAAACCACTGAACAACAGAACAAAGTGTTTGGAAGGTGAACAACCCCTTTAAGGAGTGTTTTTGGAAATTGAAATTTCTTTGGCAAAATCGAACGATTAACGGCTCCACTCCCAATATGTACACCACCCAATCCTACCAGCATTTCTATTTATACAGATGTACGTGTCCAGCCCATCTCTGATGTCATGAAAGGGGGTGAGCAGGCACATGCCTATAAATAGACACTGCCAGAAGAAGAAGCCAGCTCAGGAATATTGGGAAGAGTGACAGGAAGAGCTCAACCTGAATATGCCCGTTACACATAAACGTGTGCAGAAGTTGGTCTGAACCCACTGGGTTCAGGGGGTCCAGGAAGTTAGCACAGCAACAGGACATGTAGTTTCCATGTGCATGCTGCTGTCATTGGGCCCCTGGGCAATGGTTCCCCTGCTCTTGTTACCTAGGGGCTGGGAATGAGCAGGGATGGAAGTGCTGCAGATTTAGAATCTACAATCTGTGTCACTTAATGGGTTAAAAAAAACCTTACCAAACTGAACTATAGATATCAATAAATATTGCCCTGTTACATCTTTTACCTTGAGCAACCATTTTATGATACCCTTTGCTCTATCAGAAATCACCTGACCAGAAATAAGCTCTAACTAACAGGTAAAATGAAAAACATTTTGCATTAATTGGCTCATATGACATGTATGCGTGCCCTTAGTTTGTTTGTGTGCACTATGAATCGAAATTTTCTAATTAGGATTACGCAATGACAATAATGCTAAAGAAGTATATTTTTATGAAAATGGTTTCTTTAGATGAAGCAGGATTTTACATATGAGTTTTCTGTGATATCTTTTTATAGAGACCAACATTGATCAGGTTTATAGTTTTCTTTTAAATCCTATGGGTCCCTACAATTTAAAAAAAAAAATGTCCCTCTCCCCAGCCAAGATGTAGACCAGTCCATATGATATGCATTAGACAGTCTAGAATATATCATAACCTTATGAAAGTTTTTACTTTTGAGTGTGACTCATATAATATGGTTGGAAAACCTAATCTAGATGTGGGCAGACTTCATTTGAAATAATTCTATTTACTTAATCAGGAACATATGCTGCAGGGGTACTGTATATAGCATTTAAATGATTGTTGCCCAATTTCTTCATAGTGATGATCAGAGAAAGTGGATATCTAAGCCAGAGTAAGGTTTCTCCTATTTGTTCCCCATGTGTTTAGCTTTCTGATAAACAATTCAGGAGATCCAGAGGGACTAGAAACTGAAAAATCAAGTAATGTTGCTAGGGATGCAGACTGATTCAAACTAGTATTTATTATAAAAATAAAAATAGTATTATTTGTTCACATGAATGATTCAAAATTAGATCAAATTTTCAAAAAGATTTGAATTCAAATTTTTGACTATTTTTGAAGGTCATTTCGACCACTGAATTTTGATAATAAAATTTTTTTATCAAATGGTTAAAATCGTTCCAATCGTTTGTATTAAACTTTTTTTATTCATTCGTTTGATCGATAGAATTGCGGTAAAAACCTTCAAATTCTATATTCGAATTTGAAGGTTTCAAATTCACCCTCAAATTCGACCAATAGTAAATCTGCCCCTAAGAATATCAGTTCCATACCTGTCAATATACCTGATATCTGTGAATTCTAGCTATCATGCTTAGGTTTCGTACACAGATAAACTATAACTGCCTAATCTAGAATCATCTCTGCACTTCTATACTGGTTTGAGTCAGTTTATGAGGCTTTAGTAATAACAAAGTTCACAAGTGATTTATGTCAAGATTGCACAATGTTGCCACAATATTTTCAGGTGGAAATGGAGGCTGAATAAAGGAAATTTACCTATTTGAATTCAAACTCATGGAAAAGCTTGTTTTTACAAAATACAACAATTAGTACTCCTACAGAAGAATCCTGTTTTGAAAGATCAAACAGACTTTTTATATTTAATTTTGAAATCTGGGGCTAGATGTGTTAGTTTTCCATGTGCCCTCAGCCATGTGACTTGCTGCACTGCAAATTGGTATAGTATATCAATATATAATAAAAAAAAGCTGTGAATATCTTGTAAATTATATCCTTATAGACAGAGAGTTCTGATGTCATCAGTTATAAACGGTGAGTTCTGATGTCATTTCTGTCACATGACTCACTGAAACTTGTGTATTTTAATAAATAAAGTTTCATAACCTGTATAAAAACATTCGGCCTTTGGCCTCCTGTTTTTATTTGGTCATGAAATTCCTCAGTAACTTAAATATACTTATATTTTACAAGAGGTGGTATTTTATTCACTATATAATCTACAGTCTGGTCATTTCCCTATGTTACCAGACTGTAAATATAACCATAAATGGTGCATTCTGATGTCATCTGAAAATTATAAAGATATCAGAAGTCACGTCGGAGTTATGTGACCTGCTTTTAATTTCCAACACTTTTTTTATTGAAGATGGACATTTAGTATTCATCAATACAGTATAAAAAGATAAATTTCCATTACGATAATGCAAACATGCACAAAATGTATACATGGAAATCAGTAATCATTCAAGGCCTGTGTTAATACAATATCCAAAGTCAGTTAAAATACAAACACAAACATAAACATAAATGTTTTTAATAAAAAAAAAAAGAGAAAAAGAAAAAAGAAAAAGGAAAAAGGAAGAGAAAGTAAACAAGGAAATATGTATATCAGAGATTTAACATCAAGAGCTCTGAACAACGAACATTTCCAATATCATCCTAGTCTGATCCCAGAGATGTCTCATAATTTCCTATAGCTAGAATTTCAATTATCTCCTATGAATAGCAGATTCAACGGGTTGCAACTGTTCATTATTGCCCCACTTTAACCATTTATTGTAATATTTGTGACCTGCTTTTATATGGTCACATAACTCCTCGGTGACTTATAATATCTTTATAAATTATAATAGGGGTTACATTATCTACTATATTTTTCATTTGCTATGGTGAAAAGCAATTAATTTATGCTTATGGCCTCCCCTATATTCTGTGGCATGGGCTCACACACAATCCATGACAAACCTGCAGATTTGACACTATTTTATCATATGGATTGGAAAAAGCTGTCTTTCTGGCTATTTTGCAAAGATACACTCATGAGTAGCATATACCACTTTTTTTAGATATTGTCCGCATTCTGGCGATTCAGATCCCCTATTTTATAGTGATTGATTGCTTGGTAAAAGCTGAGTGCAAAAGAATGCTTTTGTTTTTAGTGTGTAGGGGTTATAATTCTCTCAAGTAAACCTTGGTAATGTTGAATCTATAATAAAGACCCATGGTATGTGTGAAAACATTTTTGCCTCTGTGAATTGGCATGCACACATTGGCTGCAGTATATAAGGGAATGTTAGAACCTGCAGCACATAGCTCTGATACTGAGTTTGGGCTGCCCAATGCCCTCAAGCAGCAGTGCCCAACTAGGTACCACAGGCGCTCCTGGTTCTTTAACAGTCAAATTTACAGTTTCCAGCTCGGCTCTTCTAGTGCAGAGAAAGCAAATTATGCTCTCTGTGCTAGCGTCCTGGTCCTCTCTACCACCCTCATGGACCCCCCTGCACAAAAAGGTGAGCACACGGGGGTGGGGGGGTGGAGGCAGCAATAGCATGCTGCCTCACACTGCGGAGGGGCCAGGATCTCCCCTGACTGAGTTCAAAAGAGGGAGGAACAGATGATACATACACATATTAGTGGGCACTAAATTCTGCTTCTACATACTCATTACTCCTTTTTTTAACAAGTCACATATAAATCAGGACCATCTGAAAGGAGAGGGCCTCCAAGTTTCAGAATGAGAGGTCTCCTTATAGTACAAATACTACCATTATCTTTGAATAGTGTAAGTGTCAGGATCGCGCCGCCCGGAGGCTTACTTTTAGCTCCGGGCGGCGCGTCCTCTCTTCTCGGCGGCATATCCACAATGGCGGTGCCCATAGCCGCACCGGGTAGTGACGTCATCGCGTCGCACCTGACACGATGACGTCACGGCGCTCGTTTCGGCGCCAAATTCAATTATTTAAAGGGCCATTGGACGCCATTATGGCGCCCAATTATAGGACCTTAATGCTATGTTCCTGGGTATTGCTATATTGATCCTGTTCCTGTACTTTTGATCCTGTTCCTGTATTTTTGATCCTGTTTTCCTGTATTTTGCCTTGCCTGGACCTTGTTCTATTTTGTTCCTGCCAATACACCATTTCTTGGACTTTGACCTTGTTTCCCTGCCTGTTCCTTGCCTGTGCAGCGTTATTGGACCTTAATTGATAATGCTATTGCCTTTGTTTCTGAATTACGGACTATTTTTGACGCTCCTGGTCGTGTCACGTCTGCTTCCTCGCGGCTAATGCAGATTCGCCAAGGGACTCGGACGGTGGCCGATTATGCCGTGGAATTCCGTACCTTGATTGCCGAGACAGGTTGGAACAACGAAGCCTATCATGCTGCTTTCTATAATGGCCTCTCTATCCGCCTGAAGGAAGATCTTGTCTCCCGTGAGCTACCTACTTGTTGGGAAGATCTTGTGGCTTTGGCCATTAAGGTGGACACTCGCCTGAGAGAGTACCAAGCAGATAAGGACGGTGCCAAGAATTTCCAACCTTCTCTAGTTCCTCGTTTCCAAAGATCTTCGTTTCCTAGTGTACCTCCTGCTACAGTATTTACGCCTCCCGATCCTCCTGCGACCCAGTCGGATGAACCTATGCAGTTGGGCCGTATCCGTCTCTCTGTGCAAGAGAAGTACAGAAGACGCTCAGAAGGCCTTTGCCTGTATTGTGGGGAGAGTAATCATTTTGTCAAAGACTGCCCTGTGAAGCCTAAAGTACCGTAATTTCAGAGTAAGCTTGGGACATCGCAAGTGGCTAGTGTCACCCTTGGTCGCCAAGCAAAAACTCACCAAGTGCTTCTCCCGTTACAGATCCAGCTTCCCCATAAGACTGTTCAAGTATCAGCCTTTCTGGATTCCGGCTCCGCCGGTAATTTCATGGACCTTGATTTTGCTAAAGTAAATGGGATTCCTTTGTTCCCTATGCCCTCACCCCTATGGGCATTTGCCATAGATGATAAGCCTCTCGCTACAGCCTTGATTTCCCAAACCACGGATGAGTTACCCCTACAGATCGGGACTTCACATTCTGAGAAATTGCCTTTCCAGATCATCTCCAGTCCCTCATCTCCTGTAATCCTGGGGTTACCGTGGTTACGTTTGCTTAATCCTGCCATAGATTGGTCCTCTGGTCAAGTCTCCAGTTGGAGTTCGTATTGTCAACGTCATTGTCTTCATGCTTCTCCTAAGTACCAGAACTCTGCTTCCCTGATGGAAGAATATCCTTGTTCTCAGTCCACCGTGGTGGAACATCTCCCTTCCAGAGTCATTGCCTCGTTGTCGCTCCACTCCTCTGTGTTGCCTGATTCCCAGCTTGTTTCTACCCCCGAACCAGCCAACCCTCTACATCTAGGTCTCCAGCAGACTTCACTGCCTATCGCTCCTGAAGGACTTCCCCTGCAGCCTCCGCTACCTACATCTCCAGAGGGACTTCCCCTGCAGCCTTTGCAGCCTACTACTCCAGTGGACTTTCCCCGACAGCATCCGCTGTTTATAGTCTCTAAGGAGTCTCTTTTCCTGCATGTGCTGCCTATACCTGTTCCTGTTTATGTTCCTGCCTATGTTATTGTGTTTGGTTCTTGTTTTATTGCTATCCATTGTGTTATGTTTTTTCCACAGTTCCTGTTCCGGTGGTCCTGGGGCCCCCGTGAGGAGGGGGGTACTGTCAGGATTGCGCCGCCCGGAGGCTTACCTTTAGCTCCGGGCGGCGCGTCCTCTCTTCTCGGCGGCATATCTACAATGGCGGCGCCCATAGCCACCACGTGGATATGCGGCGCCAGGTAGTGACGTCATCGCGTCGCGTCTGACGCGATTATGTCACGGCGCTTGTTTCGGCGCCAAATTCAATTATTATTCATTATGGCGCCCAATTATAGGACCTTAATGTATTTTTGATCCTGTTTTCCTGTATTTTGCCTTGCCTGGACCTTGTTCTATTTTGTTCCTGCCAATACACCATTTCTTGGACTTTGACCTTGTTTCCCTGCCTGTTCCTTGCCTGTGCAGCGTTATTGGACCTTTGAACCCCTAAGCTTCCTCCTTGGTCCACTACTTCCCCTGGGCGCCTATACGGCCTACCCGTGACAGTAAGTTCAAAATTCACAATTGAAAATGGCAAAGAAAGCAAATTATGCTCTCTGTGCTAGCGTCCTGGTCCTCTCTACCACCCTCATGGACCCCCCTGCACAAAAAGGTGAGCACACGGGGGTGGGGGGGTGGAGGCAGCAATAGCATGCTGCCTCACACTGCGGAGGGGCCAGGATCTCCCCTGACTGAGTTCAAAAGAGGGAGGAACAGATGATACATACACATATTAGTGGGCACTAAATTCTGCTTCTACATACTCATTACTCCTTTTTTTAACAAGTCACATATAAATCAGGACCATCTGAAAGGAGAGGGCCTCCAAGTTTCAGAATGAGAAGTCTCCTTATAGTACTAATACTACCATTATCTTTGAATAGTGTAAGTTCAAAATTCACAATTGAAAATGGCAAGAATAGCTGCTTATAGTAGTTTTTTTTTCTATTATCTATAAACTTATTTGTCAAATGTAAATTGAGCATTTGTATATTTTTTCCTTTACCTTGAATTATCCCTTTTGTATGTAGGTGTTACTGCCACAGCTTGCAGTAGAGTCCTGCAGTGGGTCGGGTACCCGCGGGTTACCCGCAAAATCTTGTGGTACCGGCGGGTTGTATATACAAGTTCCAGATGTGGGTTTGCCTAACCATTTTACTATTCAGTTTGCCTAACCATTTTACTATTCAGTTTGCCTAAGATTACATTTTAGATTTAAGTTGGTAAAATGTTTATGGATATCAAGAACGTATCAGGAAGCAACCTATATAAACTAGTATGTGTGCAGTGTATACTGCACATCCTTCTTACGTATTGTATCTTTTTTTTTCACAAAACTGACTGATGTGGTGAATTTTTGGAACTGCTTCATGAAACGCAGAGATTCGTGGGGAAACCATTTAGGCAAAAAATTAGCTCATGAGAGAGAAGGAAGATTATTGTTCTTTTTGCAAATTTGAAAAAAGGATTGTTTGCCTGTTGTTTGCATTTACTATTTATTAATTTAAAAATATTGAAGTGTTTAGCATTTTGCTAGATACCTGTAATTATTTATATATATCGTTTTGGTCATTTTAGTCGTTAAGACTTCTGTCCTACAAACACTACAGCTTGCTTTTTACCTTTCACCTCTATATACTTGTTTTACTACATTATTTGTACAACTTGTACTTTTAAGTGAGTGCATTTTCACATTGCAGAAAACAACCAAGCAGTGGAACATAACACTCAAAGCAATCACAAACGAGATACAGCTAAGTCTGGCTGCCGCATTCCACTTTTTATTTACAGAGCACAAGAATATAAAGATGCAATTAAATGGCATTTTTGTCAAACGAATATACATTTATATTTTTGATTTTTTTATTGGTTAAAAAAGGGATCAGTCCATCAAAGAATTAAGGAATTTTAGAAGACTGATCACAGCACCAACACCCTTCTCTTGGGCAAACTGAATAGTAAAATGGTTAGGCTAAATGGAATTTCAATTTTGGGTTGCAATACCCCACTTGGCAGCCACTCTATTAAATTATATCTGATATTACAGGGTTGAACACCCAAGTTAAGGAGGTAGCTACTCATTAATTAATTAATTCATTATAGTCAGATTCCAAGATGGTTGATGGAGCACTTATAAGGTAATGGGGTTCTCCCAGCCTCTTAGCTCTTTTGCACCTAAACTATATTTTTCAGTTAGTGACAGCTTAATAACCTCTGGTAAGTGGCTTATGGGGAAATGGCCATTTTTAAGTCAATTCTCCATGTATAAACTATGGTTTATCTGTTTTGGATCTTTATATGTACAGGTATGGAATCTTTGTAAACCTAAAATCCAGAAAGCTCAAAATTATAGGAAGACCATTTCCCATAGAGTCAATCTTAAACAAAGGATTCTCAGTTTTAAAAATGTTTTCCCTTTTCTCTTTAGTAATAAAACAGTACCTTGTACTTAATTATACCATAAACCCATGTTGGTCACAAAAATCTTATTGAGCTTACTTGATGGTTAAGTCATTTTTTAGCAAACTTAAACTGGCCATAGACGTACAGATTTTTTAAAGGTGGTTATCGTGAGACCACAAGTATCTGAAAACGATTGTTTAAACGTCTGATGTGTCCATCAACTAAAAAGACCACTTCAGGTGATATTGCCAGCAAAATTGAAGGATCGCAGCCTGCTTGGCCCTGCAAACATAGGTAGATTGCATGGGAACCAATGTGAACCAATTTTCGCACCAATGTCGGACGAAAAATCATAAGATTGTTCAAATCCCACTAACTGCGCGATAGTTTGACAGATTGGTCGGACTTCGCTAAGATTGGTCGTTCGGCAGAGAAAGATCTTTGCGTCTATAGGGACCTTTAGGGGGTTACTTATCAAAATGTGAATTTTTCTGATTATTTAATTAAAAAAAGTCCAACAAAACTAGAATCCATTATTTGATCTTATTTATTAACTAGATAAAATCGTACGATTTTTTTTAAGTCAAATCGTACGATTTTTTTCCTAAATCACTTGATTTTTTACAACCTCCACAGGTCTGAGATGGTATGAGATTTTCTGATTCAGACTTTTGCAACCTCGGGTGTAAAAAAATTTTGAATTTTTTTTTTAGTTTTTGGCTTAATTAACCTCCTTAAGTATAGTGATCTAAATTATGGTAAAAACCTTTACCTGGAGAACTTTCATCTAGCAGGCCATCAAGGCCACACAGGCAAATGCCCAGGTGGGCAGCTCCGTTCATGGGTCAGGGAAGTGAAGCCAAATGGGACCCAAAGCTGGATGAGACCTGAACCTGAGACCAATGAGAACCATAGCCGAGCCAAAGCCGAATGGGAGCAGAAGCCGAATGGGAACTGAACACAAACAGAAGCTGAATGAGACCCAAAGCCAAGCTGAAGCCGAATGAGAACTGAATGGGAGCCAAAGTTGAATGGGACCCAAAGTCAAATGGGGCCGAAGCCAAACGGGGGCTGAAATTGCCAAAAAGGGCCGAAGTTGCTGTCATCTAGGAGGAAAGTCTGCCTGCCAAATGGTTAAGATAAGTTTCCACTGGCCACAGGGTTTTTTTAGCCTTTATAGGGAGGAATGCATATTTTGTCATATATGTGTACTATATTTTCATAATAGAATGGGAGTTACATTATACTGTGAAGAAATTTAGTTTGGGGGCCCAATACATTTTTTGCATGTTTTAGCTGAAAAATAGATACAGTAGCATATTTATACACACAAAGGCTTTATATCAACATACCTTACAGGCGAGCATTATCAGTAGACATGCTTATTAATGTAACTTTAAGCAAAATACAGTTTTTATTGTAGCTACATGACTATTTGACACAGTTCAAAATGTTAAATATTAAAACAAACTTTGTTTATGCTTGTAATATCTCTGCCCACAACAGGTAAGAATTACGTAGTTTACATGAATCCACAAGTCGCTATTAGTGTTGCAGTTAAAAAACTTCGAAATTCGACCAAAGAGGTCCATTTTCGATCGAATTGAAATCGTTCAAATGCATTGTTTGATTCAAACGATTGAAACAATTTTCTGCAAAATCCTTCAAATTCAGGACAGGTTCTAGGAGGTCCCCCATAGGCTAAAATGGCAATTCGGCAGCTTTAAGGTGGCAAAGTGTTGAATTTTTTTAAATTTCATTTTAAAGAGACAGTAGTTTGAAATTAGAATTTTATCAATTCAAATAGAATTTTGGGCTATTCGATAGTCGAAGTAGCTCAAAATTACTTCGAAATTAAAAATTTCAAATTTTATTAAAAAATTCACTTTGACCCTTAGTAAATGTGCCCCTATAAGTATAATTTAATAATTGAAACAGTCATTATGACATATGTGCATAAAATATACTACCACAGGATAGTGGTACTGGGTACCTTAGGTTTACAGAGGTTCACAGTACCCATCATTCAGCAGCTAGATAGGAAAATGTGTGGTTTTACTTGATTCAATGGGTTTACTTCAAACCTCTGCAATGATTTTTATTATCATTTTAAATAAGAGCAAGGGGTCCTTTTGAAGACCCAATAAAATAATGGCACAAGCCTGACCATTTGATATGCTGTATCTGTACACAAACACACAGACAAAAATTCTCCAGCACTCCATCTAACCCACACTATGGAGCTGATCAGCACACACCTTGTCTTAAAATAAATTTACAAAAAAAGGAGTCATTAGTACCACACTTTAACCAAAATATGTAAGCTCATGTGTCACGTTAAAGCCCCTCATTATATGTGAGTCATACACTATTAGCATCTAAGTCTATAGTGCATTTATAATAAAGCCCCCCAGCAAACATTGTGACTGAGTAGTAAGACCATGTTTCACTTATCCTTAACTCAGGAGCTATAGAGAGCAAGCACTTTAAAGCCCCAGCTAATTAACCTGTACATTTAAATAGTTTCCTGTTCTAAAGGCTGAATGGCATCTAGACGCAATGTTTGCTACAATTTGTACACTAAACACAGAAAACAATCGCCAGGGTTCTTAGTCTAACCCAGTGATCCCCAACCAGTAGCTCGTGAGCAACCACTTGGATGTTGCTCTCGGTGTCCTCAAAGCAGGTGCTTATTTTTGAATTTCAGGTTTGGAAGTAAGTTTTAATAGCACAAAAACTAAATATAGTCCCAAGCAGAGCCTCCTGTAGGCTGCTAGTCCACATAGGGGCTACTGAATAGTCACCCTAAGAGACTTTTTAATGCTTGTGTTGCTCCCCAACCCTTTTTACATTTGAATGTGGCTCACGAGTAAAAAAGGTTGGGGATCCCTGGTCTAACCCATGCTGTGGTGTTGACCAGCTGCCAAAAGCACGTATGTTCCAGCTCTTGGACTAAGGCACACTCTTGACCATTTGATATATCTGTATATGAAACATGGAAAGAGATTGTCAGTGCTTGGTCTAAACCACACTATGAAGTTGACCAGCTGCTGGAAAAGATAAAAAACATTATTTGTACACAAAAAAATGAGAAAGACAGTCAGTGCATAGTCTGTATATTTTATTTTAGTACTTTGGGACAGTTTTTTTAACAGTACAAAACTTAGTATTAGTGGATATTTACATGCGATAAGTAGGATGGACAAAAAAACCCCAATATTTATAAACACACCAATACATCTGGAGCTGAACTGTATATAAATTAACCAGTTGTATTCCAGTGAATTATATCCATTCCCAAAAAACATATATTGTGTGCTTACAACACATTTTCTGCTACCTTAACTGCCATTATTTGTTAAATTTTTACTTAGTAAAATCTTAATTCCTTCCCAACTTCCGTAAACTTTTTATTATTATTTATTTATTTTATGGGCGCTTGTGCAGTCTATGAAGAAACTTCAGTGGATGCTCATGTACCTACACATATCTAGATATTCAACTGGTTCACCAATAACAATCCTTGACAATAATAATCTGCCAATAATAAACCTTGACAACGCAACTGCATCTGATGGCTACCTGGAAGGTGATTATAAAATTATTAAAAAAAAAAAAAACCTATAAAAGGGATAAAAATGCTTGTTCCAGGCAGAAAGTAAAAAGTTCATAACAAAGCATAATTGGTCACAAACAAACACAAAATTAAATATCAAGTTACTTATCAATATGTTTAAAAAGAAATATCAATTGTTTTAAGTTTGCTACTTGTTTAGTAACCCATAGCAACCAATCAGAATTTACTGTTTGCAAACAAATATCTGATTGGTTGTTACAGGTTACTTGATGTGGGCAAACTTAAGACTTTTAATTACAATACCATAATATATTGTTAAATTGCTCCAGTGCAGTTGCCATTAGTAACCAAATTAGCATTTAGCTTTGAACAGTTCATTACAAATTAGAAAATAAAAGCAATTACCCATGTTATCATGCCTATTACCCACCCCACAGTGCTAGAACCCCCCTTCCTTGCAATCCATGCCCAACCACATGAGTGAGACCATTGACAAATGTACTGTTTGTGACTTTCCCCCTGATGGCGACCCTGACAGTACTCCAGACTGTTGTACCTATTTCCAGCCCAGTGTGGCTGAAGCACCATATATGTCTCCTACCTGCAGGGATAATGGAAAATAGAATGTGAGCTACATTATCAAGGGATGTTAGTTGTACTGTACTGTAATAAAATATCTAAAACTAGTGGAACAAATGTTATAATATAACTATAAACAAAAGATAAAGTAAGACAAGGTTTATAATGTAGTGTATAACTATGTCACATGCTCACAACATAATGTCTTTGTTATATGTTTAAAGTGTGTTGAGGGTTCATATGGTGCTGTGGGCTCAAATGTTTTCATTTATTTTATTTTGTATCAACACAAAATGTAAAGTCGTCATAGCATCCTTCCCAATATGCATAAAAACAAATTTTGTTTATGGTTGTAATATCTCTGGCTATGTGAAAAAAAAAACAATTATTGCATACTTTTATTGTGTACGTGATGAACTCTGACAGAAATCCTCACCCACAAGTCCTTTTTTGTTTCTGCCCTTGACTATATTTACTATAATGGTTGTACTGGTACATTGATTTTAAATAGTGATGGGTGAATTTTTTTGCCAGGTTTTGCCCTCAAAAAAGCCCATAGACTCTAATGTATTGTTAAACAAAAGTTCCTGCGAGAAAACATCCATTGATTCCTCCATCACTAATTCTGAAATATGTCTAACAAATATACCTGCTTTCCTCCTGATGCTTAATAGGACTGCCTGATTTCAGCAGTGCTGTATTATGAGCTGCATTTAATGAATATAAACACTATAATAAATGTTGTAAAACAGCAATTCCGACAGCAAAGATAGGAAATGAAGAGTGCATAGAAGCGAGGCTAAGACTAACCCTAAAAAGTTTTTAAGAATATTAACAGTAAAAACATGCAGGTAGAGAGTGTTGCTCCTTTAAATAATGTTACCAGTATGGTTTTAACAGATACAGAAAAAGGAAAATTCCCAGGATCACTTCATAGCTGCACTGATGGCTCACTCTAGTCAGTGGCTGACTCAGGATATGATTCATAAAGCTTTAATATGCCGTACAGTTTTGGACTCCAGTGCTCAAACAGGACATTATTGAATTAGAGAGCGTATAGAGAAGGACAACTAAAAAAGGTAAAAAGGTATGGAAAAGAAAGTAAATGGTATGGAAAATCTGGCCAAATTGGGGATGTTCACACTGGAGTAGAGGTGCATAAGGGGTGAATGATAACTGTGTAAATATATAAGGGGATAATATAATATTCTCTCTAATGCTTTATTTACCATCTGACACAAGGTCACCCATTCTTATTAGAATAAAAGAGGTTCCGCCTAAACATTCGGAATGGGTTTTTTTTTACAGTGACAGATGTAAAGATGTGGAATTCTCTCCCTGAATCAGTTGTAGAAGCTGATGCATTAGATAGCTTGGAAGAGGTTGGATGGCTTTTTAGAAAGTGAGGGAATACAGGGTTATTGAAGATAGTTCATAGTACAAGTTGATCCAGGGACTTGTCCGATTTTGGAGTCAGGAAGGAATTTTTCCCCCTCTAAGGCAAATTGGAGAGGCTTCAGATTTTCAGGCTTTTTTTTGTCTTCCTCTCGATCAACTAGCAGTATAGAGTCCCTCCTGCCCCCTACCCATCCCCTATTTTGCACAATATTCAAATGCATAAATACTGCCAGGCAGAATGGAGATACCACTGTACCACAGTAAGTGGTTTAGTACTTTTCACATTTTTTTAAGAAACACTCAAACTTGAACATTTAATTTTTTTATAAGCCTCCCCAAAATGATAATGCCCTAAATTTATTTATATAACAGTTTCTGAATCTGCATGTTCGAAAATTGCTGCAGTATTTCGAGAAACTATAATATTTAAACTTAAATATACCTACCTGTACTTTCTTTTTGTAACTCTTTTTGTAGGTATTATAAAATTACAGATTATTGCAGAAGATTTCAAATAACTATGGGAGCCTATAATCACACCCTAGACATCCCATTTGATTTACATATGTAGCATTAAACACGAATCAAGCAGGGGCAAAAAATAAATATGAGACAAAAAATGCTGCTGTGTTAAGATGATCGGTTTATACTGGGAAGTTGGTATTCAGATAATACTATAACAATTCTTTAATTGTCCTTTTTACTTACCCTCACATTCCTGCATGATTAAAGGGGTTGTTCACCTTTGAGTTAACTTTTAGTATGTAGAGAGTGATATTCTGAGACAATTTGCAATTGGTTTTCATTTTTTATCGTTTGTGGTTTTATAGTTATTTAGCTTTTTATTCAGCAGCTCTCTAGTTTGCAGTGTCAGAAATTTGGTTTCTAGGGTACAAATTACCCCAGCAACCCTGCATTGATTTGAATAAGAGACTGGAATATGAATAGGAGATGGACTGAATAGAATAAGTAATAAAAAGTGGCAATAACAATACATTTGTTGCCTTACAGAGCATTTGTTTTTAGATGGTGTCAGTGACCCCCATTTGAAAGCTGCAAAGAAACAGAAGAAAATTGCAAATCAATAAAAACCTATGATAAATAAATAATGAAGACCAATTGAAAAGTTTCTTAGAATTGGCCCTTCTACAATATACTAAAAGTTAACTTGAAGGTGAACCACCCCTTTAAAGTGAATCTAAGATCTAAAAATATATGACATAAGTAAATCCATAATCTTACGAATATAACAGCCAGATGTGTAATCACACATGCTGGCATAACCTTTGAATTATTGAGAAATCATTACCACACTGAACACAATTTTTCCAAAAACATGAAACAAAGGCCTGGCAAAAGTATGGGTTAATGTGTGTTTCATGTATCCTTCTCAATAGTTGAGAACAGTGTCAGACTGGCCCACCAGAATACCAGGAAAACTCCCGGTGGGCCAAGGTGTCAGTGGGCCCTCATGCTGCTAAACTTTTGGCCTATTTCATGGCCATTCCCTATTTATATGAGAACAAAGAGGCTAAAGAGATGGAATAATTGATTATAGTATGTAAAGAAAACAAACTAGGAGAATAGAGGTTGATTGAGGATATGAAGAATATTAGTACTGAGTGGCCCCCTGGTCTAAGGTTTTTGGGTGGGCCCCTGGTGTCCCAGTCCGACACTGGTTGGGAAAGGCACATAAACATTTTATGTCTAAATTCTTAGAAAGGGAGTTTATTAAAAAGAAATACACAATCTGTTTTGCCTGTGTATATTTTTCAAAGACAGTAAATGGGCTGGCCGCTTTCCTCATATCATTGTCTAAGAATATTGCACTACTCTGTATGTACACAGAAGTCAGCATGCAGCCTCAGATCAAAACAATAGCAGTCACGTCAGCCAAGGTAGATTTTGCAAGCATACCTCTAGTCCCAGGAAGTATGTAGCCAATCATTTGTAGATGATATAGATATATATTTATATATATATATATATATACATACAAAATGAGAAACTGTGCCAGTAACATTCACAGTAGGAGAGAACACAAAACAGGATCACATACTTTTTCCAGCTATTTGGGTATTTTAAATGTCTCAAAGAAAATAATGTAAGACTACCATATCATTTTTATATTTATGCATAAATATGAAATGCTGTTACAGAATAAATACAATTAACCAGTGCTGTGAAATATGTTGGTTATCTCAGCGCTACGCAACAAGTTGGCGCTATAGAAATACATGTTAATAATAATATATAAATAAATGTTAATAATAATATTAATAATAACAACCAAAACCCTGGGCAAACCCACCATGAAACTGCCGTATGGATTTCCACAGCAAATATGAAAGTGTAATTTCGGAATGAAATATGCCCCAAGCATCAGTAAATCTAGAGATATTTCCTTTTGAAATTTCTAACTTTTTCTCGATTTTTCCAACTTGGAGTATCTCTATTGGTCTTCCAGCTTGCAAAGGGCATGGTCAGCTGTCATATAATGACACTCTAGGATTTGCCAATAGCTTCAGCAACCTACATCTCTGAATCTGCTGTCACGTGGTTTTCATCATTTATTTTTTTCATCCTATGCTTAGTTTTGTATGTTGGTCACATGGCCTCTTTAACATCTCTAGGTGTTTTTTTAGATGTTTATTGAATTGATTGTGCATAATAACTTGGGTTTTACTTCTTTACGTATTGGAATATTAATGTAGGAGTCCTTATACCCTTAAGCTGGCCATAGACGCAACGACTTGGTCGTACGAATCGAGGATTCGTACGACTATCGTACGACTTTCGGATCGTGTGTGGAGTGTTCCGACATTTGTCGTGACATGCCGATCGGTCGTTTGGTCGATCGGCCAGGTTAGAAAATTTTTGTCGGCTGGCGATAATATCTTTGCGTCTATTGCAGATCGTACGATTTTCAGTGGGAGACCGTCACTAGGTTTTTAATCGTACAACTTTCGTACGATCCTTGTCAGGGGCAGAACGTCAGCTATCAGTGCTTTTTACTACTTATAGTTGATCTGAAGGTTAGTGACAGGTCGGGAGCAGGTCGGGAGATGCAAAGATCCGATCGCGGAATCATCTTACGATCGGATCTTTGCGTCTATGGCCAGCTTTAGGCTAGTAAGTACTAGTAAGTCAGGTAACTTCACTTTGCAAGCACTGAACAAGAACATGCTCTTCCTCGGTTTTAAGTGATGTTTTTGTACCATGGTGTAACTTTGGGATAAAAATTCCCACCTATTCACCAAATTGGATTCTCTGGAGCCCCAAGGCCATGGTGTTACACAGATGTTTCTTTAATTTGATATAATAATAAAAGTATGTGTATATTTCAAGTACTTTGTTTGTTTGTTGACCCTCAGGCCATAGCCTAGCCCTCTCATTTGGTTTACAGCTCTCCCCTAGCTCGGGAGCGGTAAACCATTATCTATGCAGACAGATAAAAGTGAGCCTCCCTACAAAATAAATTGGCCTATGTTTTCAATAAAATTTATTTTTACTTCCATATCTGAGGCCCCGTGGATATCCTAGAGTTCCAGAAGGTCAGGTCTCTATGTTTGCACTAGCCTGGGCCACTAGTTCCATTGAAAATTTGTAATGGGAAACTAAAATCTTTAATGAAGTACATGCAAAGTGTTCTTTATATTTGTATACAAAGCACTACATTGTTGGATATCTATTACCACTGAGAAAATCTGGGTATGTTAAAGTACCTATAAAAGCCCCTGTTTTGTTGTGTTTGCCTGTAGGGTCATACCCTACAGACTGATGAGTTCTAAGTGAACAATTACAATGGCAGGCCATTTTGGGTGGTGAGACACAAATATTGAAGTAGTGAACAACAAATATTTGTTAACCCTCTTCCAGTCCCTGAAAAGGTTTGTTACAAATAGACAGGGTGACATGGGTCAGCTGTTTTTGTTTTTTAATTGTATCTTTGTATTATTGGCTAATTTCTGTGCGGCCAAATGCATAAACACATACAGTAAATAGCAAGCTTTCACCTTTCTGTATAAGGGTGATGGCACATACAGTATCAATCATGCAATGATGCATATCAATCACAGTTTTGCACAGTTATGCAATTTATATGGTTTACCTTCAGAAATTTACATTCATCTTTGCACAAAGGCATTTTTTGTCACTGGACTGTGGCCAAAAAATTATGTTAACTCTTCCTATTTATTGATTTTTGAATTTTGTTTCTGCAGACAGTTCATATTAGGCAAATTAATACACATAACCTGGAAACTGTAGACACAAAAAAGAGAAAGGAACCATACACTATAAAGTTGTGCAAGAACCCCTGCAGCCCATTGATTTAGCTGCAGCTTTAGTGGAACAGCATTCAAATATTTCTAGGGCTGCTGCACCCTTCTGCAGTGCACAGCTCAGCCTGTCCTGTATATCGCTGCCTCTGTATAAGTATACACAGCTTTGCTCAGCCTAGTTAAATTTTAGGTAAATAACATGCAACAGTGCTATTTATAGTCAGTAGGGATTCGTTAGATTTTATAGGTAATGTTCAAGCTTATCTTTGCTAAAGCAAACAGTATAAAATCCTGCTTGTTTAAGGAACATTTATAAAGCTATGATGTTAGTCACTGAGAGAATATGCATGAGCATGTGTGTTGAGACATAAACTGGTGATTAGGCTCCAATGTACATGAACACCAGATTTCCTGAGGCTTCTGCCAACTAAGTTTATATGGAGCACATACATGCATCAGTACTCACATTGTACTGGTGCTGTCCCCTAGACAGTGTTTTACTAGGCTGGCCAGCAATAGTAATGCTTGATGTGAATAGAAAGGTAAAAATACAAAAAGGACAGTATTCCTTTCTATAAAATATGACAACACCTAGGGAGTAAGTCTATGGCTAAGAAAAGACACAGGGAGACACATTTTAACTAATCTTTTGGGGTATTTGCTGTTAGAGTAGCAATGCAGTTTATTTGAAGATTAATTTGTTTAAGCATTGCTGATACAAAACTGACAGTGCTCTGCTGTATACCATAGTACTGTTGTATGCAATGCAATGTGTTGCAAAGTGTAATTTCTGGAGATTGCACAATTTTCCTAGTATTGTCACAAAGCCTGTTACATATGTTATCTGTCTACTAAATCTGACTTCCATTTGCAAGTTGCTTGCCCTTGGCAACTCTCATGCTGCTACTTTAAAAGAAAGTAAAATGCATAAACCTGTTTGAACTCGACTGGAAACTTCAAGCATTACAACAGCAACTAAGGAGATTATAACAATAGAAGGGTGCAACAACAATCTACAATGATAGTTTTGGCATGAATTGTATAGCGGTAACAATTTCAAGCTTTTCACAAACGTTCTTTGGGTTTATGTCAAGGACTGTTTTCAAAGCTTTGAAGAAATACCGTACGCCAAAATGTTCACCTTAAAGAATGTTTTGACTGACTTTTCCTTATTACAGATAGAAAAAACATGTTAATTTAATTGACTATGAAGATTTTCATTCATCCAGGTCATGGTATATCTAGTACAAGTAATTCAAAAACAACTGGACTTGCTGAGTAATCATTGAAGATGTTTCACTATTCATCTGAGCAGCGTCTTCAGTTCAACAACTGAAGAAGCTGCTCAGATGAGTACTGAAACATCTTAAATGATTATTCACAAAGTAAATTTAATTGATTAGCTTTACAATGTGATACAGTTAAAAAGAGTTAGGGATACAGGATGACTCAGACTGATGGAACACAAATCAATAGAAATTACTTTTTCCAATAAAATACATTAACAGTGCTTGTTAATATAACTCTATATGTTAAATGTTTTGCCCCAGATGCTCTTTTGACCAATTACAGTAGAAACAGTAGAGACTGTTACTGCTTTTGCTGTGCAGTATGGCCCTATGCCCTCACCCACAAATAAATATGTTCATTGTTTTAATTTTACCAGTCAAAGCAAACACTGACTAAAGTTTTTTTATTTGGTTTAATGTTAATGTCTGTGGATAAAGACCTGAATGGAAGTCAAATGCTTTGCCAGACATATGATCAAATGCGAATATGTAGATTCTGGCAAATGTCATAATGGCTGCTTTAAGATGCCATAGACCAGGGGTGTCCAACCTTTTGGCTTCCCTGGGCCACATTGGAAAAAGAAAAGTTATCTGGGGCCACGCATGAAATACACAATACTTTTGATTGTAAAAGTAAAGAAGATGCACAGAAAAGAACTACAATGCCTATTGAATAACCAGATGGAGCTATACACTGGAATATGGGACACCTGGATATTAAATAAACTTCTTATTATATTACTACTACTACTAACTGGGCAATGGGCAGAGTCCCCTCTCCTGCCTACTCCTATTTCCTTTGCAATATGATGTTTCCTCTGGAAACCTACCACTAACTATTCAGATTAAATGAAGTAGTAAAAGGAACAAAGACAATGTTTTGCCATTAAAATCACAGACAGCAATCTTATGAAAGTTAGGTCTGACAAATAGTACAAATAGCAGCAACAGCACCCTTTTGATATAGTCAGAGATCTTATTGGTGGTCAATATAAATATTCTAACCTAAATGACCGATCACTATCGTACGTAAAATGTTGGGACACTACATGCACAATCCCAAAATTGGACGAATTGAGGATTTGTGTGAATGCATCTTTGCATATATGCCCAGCTTTACTCAATACTTGTCTCCAGACTCCCTACCCCACCACTAAAGCAAGACCTGCCTAATTACCTTCAACCTCCATCTACTCTTTCTCATATAGATACCCCTCACGAACATTCTCCTTCTTTTCCTTATCCTGAAGACATTTTGGAACAAAATGTGATTTTGGCAGCAACTTACTGATTTGTGCTTTTCTCTCTTCATCTTAAAGAACACAAAACAAAAGACAGTGTAGCAATAAACATGTGGCAGGTTTATTTGTGCTTGTAGTTGTGTTGTTAGACACAAGATTTGTGTTATAGCTCGGTTAAAAAGATGAAAGTCTTGTCTTGAGAAAGCAGAGACAGGGAGAGAGAGATATCCAGAATTATGGACATGAACCATGCAAGTGCACAACTGACTTAACTCATAATTCTGTAAATCTATTTTTCCAAAATAATGGTATATCATTAAATATTACACACAGTTTTTAGGTATTATCAACATTTTTGTTGTTTGTGTCCCTTTAAGCAGAAGAATGACTACTGAAAATCACAAACAAGCAGGTATCTGGCCTGGTTTGTCACTAATGTACTAGGCCAATGATCAGATCGGACTAAGGGCCTCTGAAGACCTGTAGGTTGGGGACCACATCAACATGCCATTGCAATATTTACCAGCAGGAATGTTCAAATCCACCCTATGCTTAGGGTCACAATCCCTTCCAAAGGGCACATATGTTGCAGACTCAATATGGAGTGTCAAGTTGACAGCTTTTATCTGCCCAAATACAGCCATATTAAAAGGATGCCCAGTATTATGCTCCTGATATTAATGAATCACTGAGATCAAATGTTGCAAGCTAATTCAATAGCAGCCAAAGGCATGTTGAAATATCAGATTTATGGTTCCTAGCCTAAAAAGCAGATAGAGCTGTCTGAAGCTTGCTGGAGATGGGGGAGTGCCACTGTGCATGTAGTGCCAGCATAATTCTTCTGTGCCTGCTGGCATTGTGGGTAACTTATTTTTGGACTCCTACAGCGCATTTACACCATCAAGAACTTGTTTATCTGACTTGTTCATCTGATCTGAACTGCCCTCAGGAATGCTTAAAAAAATTTTTTGATTTGATTTATTATGGTAATTAGACCTGTGTTAGTTTCAGGTTTAACCAGCTAATTAATATATTTGGCAGAATAATTCGTTTAAAGGAATGCCTGTAACAGGGGCAATTGAGTCACCCTTATTATTAACACACATTTATAAGGGCCCTTACACACGGGCGTTTTTACCTGCGCTCCCCTGCGTTGCGTTTTGCTGCGTTCAGCTGCAGGGGAGCGCAGGTATAGACGCACTCAATTATTTTCAATGGGGCTGTACTCACACGAACGCATGTAGGCGCCAAACACAGGAAAAATGCAGCATGTTGCGTCTGAATCTGCGTTCGGCGCTTACACGCGTCTCGTGGGTACAACCTCATTGAACAAAATGAGGTGTGTCTAGACCTGCGCTCCCCTGCGGCTGAGCGCAGCCAAACGCAACGCAGGGGAGTGCAGGTCCAAAACGCCCCAAAGCATCAACATAAGCTGCATCATTGTACATGGGTGTATACATTGAACATATAACAAATTACAGCAGCCGATACAAGAGAAAACCTTCATTTAAATAAAAGGTACTGCACAACCCTGTGGAATTATTAACGCCACAAAATCATGGGCAGTATAATACAGAGTAGCATAATTAAGGTCTCTGCACCATACCCCAACCCCCATATTAATGAAAACACAGGCCACCCACCACTTATATGTAAATCATATTGAAAATCTGGATCTGACAGGCAGAGACTAGCATATTCAGTTGGTGCGTGCATCCCTGTACTTGTATAAGGTATATAAATCGCATCAACCTGTTCAAACCTGCAGCTACTCATATTATTGAGTAGATCATCACTGGTCATTGAATAGATAAACTGATAGGTCACTGATAAAGAGCTCATTATTGCCTACTGTATGAACTTATAGTGCGCCAAAGTGCAGTTTTTAAAATCTATTAAAAAATATTTTCAGTGAAAAGAAATTCCAGGAACGGTGCACACATAGCTAGTCAACCAAAAGAAAATACCTTTCTATTTATCATCTTAATAAAAATAAAAATACCCCTAACCATTCAGTGCCTTCACTCACACTGAAATATTCATTGCAGTTTGTGTCACCTTGACGTCATTTACGAAAGGGGGGGTAAAGGGGGCGAGAGGAGGGGGCGTGGCCTTAACATGGTCCAATCACTATATACACTGCAGGGAAGGCGTGTGGCTAAGGTTTCTCCGAGAACAAGGTCGGAGGATCGGTTTTAATTGTCGTCGCCAGCCAGTACCGGGATACATTGCATCTAACGGTGAGTTTGTAACACAGCTCCACGGGTAAGGCGTCTTGGTAACAAGGAGAATACGGTCACCGGCACAAGATATGAGCTGAAGCTCTTCCTCTATTTTCCTCGTTGCCAGGCAGCGCCGAATCTGAGCGCATTGCCGCATGTACGTAGTGTTAATTTCGGCACGTTAGTATGTATAAGCCTGTGTGGCGGCTGGGAAACGTGATGACTCTAAAAACCACGTGTCGTAATAGCTAGGGGTATTGTGGAATGGCAAGGTCTGTGTTGGTGGGTATAAAACTTCAATGTTTTAAAAAAAAAAAAACAAAAAAAAAAAAAACGTTTAGCCCTAGCACTGTTGTTTAATCTTAAGGCCGATGATCCTCTGTTTCCTGACTGACCTTGCGAGTGCACGTGATTCTGCTTCTGACTGAAGCCGGCACAGTCCAGTGTTGGCATTCTATACAACGAGTTCCCTGGGGAGAAATGTCCTTCTGCCCACAAGCAGCACTTGTCCGGCGATTACTTTCATTTAAGGGGGCTCCCTCAAACACCCTTCATTCCGAAAGATCGTTGGGGTTTGGCTATGCAGTTCCGTGATGATTATTTCCATGTGTTTCAGAACTCAAAATGCAGCGTCACCGTGACACTGTTTCAAGGGAAACTGTCAAGTTTAATTTGTATAAAGAATCCCGTAGCTGCTATTGCTGAAAGGCATTAGTGCACAAACGCTTTCATCATTTCCTATGAGGCAAGTCGCATATGGGCTATAAAGGCTGATTGTCTCAAGCAACGGCACGTAGTTGTTGGTAGGTTGAAGTAAACTAGTGTTGAGGTTGGGTTTTTTTTGGGGGGTGGAGAGAAGTTTAACAAACACAATCTCAACCTTAGACCTTATTAATTGCATTGATTAGCCCCCACTTCAAACCTGGCTGCTCCCATGGCCCATCATGAAGCTGAGGATCACCAGAGACTCCTTCGTGTACACTACTACTGGGAGTTTTTGCTTGGTGGCATTCTTTCTTGCTTGCTTACAGCTGCTGCTCAGTGACCAACTGCATCAGTTCACATGCCGCCTATTGGAGAAATCCTCGGTGATGTCAGCGGTGCCCCGGTTTCTCACTACAGATGTCCACTGTTTGTCAGGAAATTTTTCCACTGCCCCCACCTATAGCGTTTGGATTAAACAAAAAGTTGTACATGCTTGCTTAGGTAAGGGTAACAAATCTAGAACCATTGATTTTTCCACATGTTAAATCTTCAGTGTACATGACAAGTTACACCACTCAAATTCTGCATGCTCCAGGCTTACTTTGCACTGGAATATTTCATGAAGTGAGTTTTCCAAGTAGTTTATTGGATCTACGTTGTCATTAGGGTTGCCACCTGGCCAGTATTTTAGCGGCCTGGCTGCTATTTTTGGTGGTTGATCCCAATGCTTTTAATGGGGGGGGGAAGATAAATATATAGAAAGGCAGGTATTTGTTTAAATAAAAGGTGGCAACTCTAGTTATCATACACATTAGATAAACTTTTTTTTTTTTTTTTTTGCACCAGCAAGTGTGAAAACCCAGGGGAATCCATTGGTTGCTATGGAATGTGGAGTTGGCATGATTATGTAGAGTTCACTAACCTCAATGATTTTTTTTTTCTTTAAATGTGATTTACATTTGTAAACTGAAACTGTTGCAAACAATATGTAAGTGGGCATTTTTTACTTCTTTGTTTTGTGACAAAAAGTAATGCAATTTCCCTCCCCACCCCTAATTTGCATATTTAAATAACGGTTCGGATTCGGTTCAACTGGGCAGAATGATTTGGCCAAATAGTGCTGAAAAAAGGCAGATTCCCGAACTGGATTTGGTGCATCCCTAAAATGCAGTATATAAAACGTATAACATATGGTGGGATCTTCAAACATTTATTGTACAATTTTTTTATCTCTGAGTGATAAGTTCACTTTAAAGGAATAGTAACATAAAAAAATAAGTGTTTTAAAGTAACGACCATATAATGCAGTCTCTGGTAAAACTGCAGTGTTTGCTCAACACTGCTATTGTTTATATAAATAAGCTGTCTAGCAATGGGGGCAGCCATTCAAAGGAGAAAAAGCTCAAGTTACACAGCAGATAAGCTCTTGTCTGTCTAATGGTGTTATCTGTTATCCATTAGTTAACCTGTGCCATATAGCAGTTTTTCAATTTCCACCATTGCTCTACAGCAGCTTGTTTATATAAACTATAGTAGTGTTTCTGAAGCAAACGCATCAGTTTTACCAGCGCATGGCAACGGTACACAATATTTTTATTAATTTAAAATTCTTAAATTTTTTGGTGTTACTGTTCCTTTAAACCTAAAAAAGTTGGCAGACTTGCACAGTATTGACAAGGTTAAAGCCATCTTCTAGTGAGCAAGTGAGGGACCATAGCACCGTATCATGTGAAACATTTGTATGTGAAGTTATGAAAATTTGTAATAGGCTCGTTGCAATGCATTTTGACCTTGTCCATCCTGTAAGTTGACCAGATGTGATAAATTGTTGGTTCAGCATGAAAGTCTTTATCTAAATTTGTGGTTTCAACTGCTAGTTGATTAGTACTTGGCTGGCAAACAACGTTTTGTGTGCAATAATATAAAACTGATTTCCTACACAGCTGTCTATGGATTCCATATTCAGACAGAGGTCCAGAAATCTACATTAGAGGGCTGCACCCTGTTTCTTCCCCTCTTACTGCCTCAAAAGCAGCAAGTGCTGGGAGGGGAGCCTTGAGGCAGCAGCCCCCCTAGTCTGACTCTGATCCCACCTAATGCTGGCCATATTGGCCGTTTTGACAGCTTATCTGCCCATGTATGGGGTCTTCCCGACCGATATTGATCGGGAAGGTTGGATTTTCTTCCAACTAACCCGTCGGAAGTCCATTGCGCTCAATGTAATTCGATCATAGGGCTGAACATCCGGATTACCCCATTATAGCTCTGCCAGTTAGTGGCATATTAGTTAGCGACATTGCCAAACATGCTGATCTTTGCATCTATGGCAAGCTTAAGTCAATCAAAATCGGTCTTCTGTCCCTTGCAGGGATGCAGGTATTTAAAGGGGACAGGGTTAATCTTAACTTTATTTCAGAAACTGTAGAATTTTTATTAAGTTCTTTATATAGACGAGGGAAAGCTGTTTCAATTTTTGTTATAGTTCCCTTAAACTGCAATATCTTGAGTTTAGTACATTAGGCTAATCTCTAATGTTTGTTTAATCTTGTATGTTTGTGTACAATATTTGCTTTGGCTTGGTGTGTCTATGTCATTAAGGACAGTGCAAGTCAAAAACAATTTATTAGGCACCCTCCAGTGGTTATAATCGCTAAACAAACCCCCTGGGTAGGCACTGCCCTTTAATACCACAAATCAAAGTTCATTTGGCTGAAGAATTCCTTTACGCCACGTACGCTTGACGAGGGTGATTCAGAGCATCATTGGGAAGAGGAGGTAAAATATGTGGTGGTGGGGGGCGCTGAACTAGCATCTATCCATTGATTATAGTTAAATGTCTCTTTTTCAGCAACTGTGGATTAAGTAACAATTTGTGTCTTTGGGCAAGTTTAATGCAATAAACTTCCCACTTGACCACCATACCTCGTCACAGAAACAACTTTAAGGGCCCTCACACACAAGCGTTTGTACCTGCGCTCCCCTGCGGCTGAACGCAGCAAAACAGAACGCAGAGGAGCGCAGGTAAAAAACGCCCGTGTGTAAGGACCCTAAAGGATCTGCTACTGATCTGCTTAAAATGACACGGGGAAATTTTCAGCTCTGCAGGTAGCAAGATACCTCCCCCCATTGACTTTAATGGTAGTTGCCTAGACTCTGAAGGTGCAGTTGTAGGACTTTTAGTAGATACATTTTTGATGTCTTCGATGTTCTTCTCAAACATTTATTTATTTTTGTTCACCCATCACCATTCAGGTGCAGGAAGTGCTGATGGCAGTTTCTTATAACTGGCAATATAATGAATTTTGTAACAGTGCCACCTGCTGATCAGTTCTTATATCTGCACAGTTGGAGAGAGAAATTCAGAAGGAAAAAAACTGTTCTCTTGTTTCACTGTTCTGCAAAGAGCACAAAAGCCTCAGAATACCTTTCCCATCTCTTTCCATCTCTTTCCTCAACAGTAAACCACTTTTTTGTTAACATGTCTCCTCTCTGTCTGTACTGTTACGTAAACTGCTCAAAAGGTGGCATGGTCTCGGTAGCTCTGAAACAATGAAATTTAAATTCCAAAAAATGCTTAGAAAAGCTATTGCTAAGCAATTTCACATTTTTTTTCTAAGCTTGTACTTTAAAAGTCAGTGCTAAAAGAAATAGTTTTTTTTTTTTTATGAATGCTCAACTGGAAAAAGTTAAACTGCTGTTCTGCATTCATTATTGGTATGATGATACCTCTGACTGGCATCTTGTCCTTTAAATGAATTGACCCAACGTTTTTCCTTGTCACAAGACTTGGTGCAATGTGAACTGATCCAGGGTGTTTTTTTTTTTTTTTTTCCTTGACGTGTGCTCTTGCCAAGACTCTCTCCAGCACAGAAGACTGCATCTTTTTTTAAAACTTCTATCCAGATAAAATTTAGCAAACTAAATTTTCATATTCAGAACATTGCTTCTGTTTCAGCTACAAGTTTTTTTTTTTTTTTTGTGGGATGGGTGATATTTGTAGTGGCAATTGAACTGTCCTGTTAAAGGGGTTGTTCACCTTTTAAATTAAATTTCAGTATGATGTAGAGAGTGATATTCTTAGATGATTTGCAACTGGGTTTCATTTTTATTATTTGTAGTTTGAGTTATTTAGCTTTTTATTCAGCAGCTTGCATTTTCACTGGATGTTAGGGTCCAAATTACCCTAGCAACCTTGCACTGATATAAATAAGAAACTGGAATATGAACCTGAAAAGAATTAAAAAGTAGCAATATCAATAAATTGTAGCCTTACAGAGCATTTGTTTTTATTAGATGGGGTCAGTGACCCCCATTTAAAAGCTGGAAGGAGTTGGAAGAAGGCAAATAGGTATGAAACAAAAAGCAAAAAACGAAATTTGAATTTGAAAGGTGGTTTAGAATTGGCCATTCTATAACATTGTAATGGGGTTATGTAATAAAAGGCACTAAGTTTGGTTACGAAGGGGTTTTGCCCCTGGGCAATCAGCAGGTGCACTTACTGGTCACCTGTTTAAAAGCAAACCACTTATTGGTTGCTATTGGTTACCGCTCCTGGGCAAACTTACTGCCTTTTATTACATTTGGGGGTAAATGTTAACTTAAAGGTGAACCACTCCTTTAAAGTATTACGAATACATTTACTACAGATGTTGCATGTATAAGAGCATATGCCTGTCCAGAGTCTTAATAAATTGCTGATTGGTTGGTATAAAATTTGACACGAAAAAGGGTCAAATGTATGGGTCATGGCAGAATTGATTAGGGAAAGCCATCTGTGATGTCAGCTGGGATCTGCACCAGAGATGGAATGGGGTTATCCATTATCTGTTGCACAAGCTGTTGGGGGTTCCATACATAGACCAGTAAGTTAATGTCTGTGGCTACATGAGGACTTTATTACACAGAGGTCTTCTGTGAGGACTGGTATCGAAAGTTGGGGGGGGGGGGAAGCATTCGTTTTTGGCCATGTTTAGTGCATGAAATAAAACAGATATTGCTAAATTAGCATAATTTAAAATGTGTTCAGCACAACCTTGTATATTTGCTAGTATTCTTCCATACTCGTCAGCATTGTTGAGATGTCCAACTTTCCCTTTCACCTACTCAACAAGTTTTGTGATTTCTTCCTAAAACTGCTGGATGAGTTGTTTTATGGCACAAACCAAGGGCAAAGTTCTTGTCTGGCTCACTTTTTTTTTTTTTTTCTCTACTGCAAGCTCTCCTGTGTTCACTATTGGAATATTGCCTAGGGTTGTGTGGCTTTTAAAGGGATCTTTGAATTGCTAAACCCTTTTTACTTTTTAAATCCTTTACATGGACTTTTTGTTTTTAACCTTGTAAAATTTTGTTCTACAGAACCGGGTAAAGAAGTTGATAGCTATTTGCCTGGAGCCAGGAAAGGAAGCATAAATGGGTCAGCAATGGTTGACAATTGTAGAAGTCTTTTGTATTCTGTTACCACCTTAATTGTATTTATCTTTTTAATATGTGAGAGCAGATCCACACTGCAAAATTAACTTTTTATTTTGGTGGTTTTATTGCATTTTCAGTTCTGCATTGCTGTGTATTGCTTGATTGTAGCTGTAAAACATTTTATTACACAGTGAAACTAACGAAACTGGGATGTGGACCAGTTTTTTTTTTTTTTTTTTTTTTTTTTTTTTTTTTTTTTTTTTTTGTGTTGTGCTTTGTTCTTTAATACTTTGTTTTTTACCTGTGTAAATATTGTGCAATATCTTAAATTTTAAGAGTCCCATAGTCTCTAATCTTATGTATATTGTGCATTGGGGAGATTTATTGCCTCCTATGTCCATCCCCGCCTCCCATATCATCTTAAGTGTTGGGTAGAGCGAAAATCTATAAACAAGTGCCAACCCAGTAGTCCTGGGGTTTAGAAGTGGCATATTATGTGATAATGATCCACCGCTGGATGCAAATGGTCAGCCTGACACATTGGTCATGTGTTTCTGACCAATCTGCCTACTTCACTTTTTTCAGAAGACCCCTGTCATTCATATTTATATTCTATCTTTGTAATGAAATTAAGGCATAACTGTTTCTAGCATGTACATGTGATACAACCAACATAGAGAAGACTTGTGGTGTTGAATTAGGGCATTTTCTTGAGGGCACTATTTTGTGTGTTTGAGACGCAGGGTTACGTGTAGTTAAATGCTACACTGCCTGTGTAAGTGCCCTTACTCATGGGTGTTTGTGACCTAATTCTTTTCAATGACTGTGTCTGAACCTGTGTTCGGCGCTTACGCGCGTCTCGTGGGTACAACCTCGTTGAAAAGAATGAGGTGCGTCTAGACCTGCGGGGGAGCGCAGGTCACAAACGCCTGTGTATAAGGGCCCTTACTTGTTTTTTTAGATTTGAATTTTATTGCAGCCAAGTTTCATTACTTTTTTCAAACTTTGCATGCTGCATTACAATTAAAAATAGATGTGTTGAGCTCACAAATGCACTTCATACACCCATATGTAATATAAGGCGCTAAGTTTGCCCAGGAGCAGTAACCCATAGCAACCAATAGGATGTTTGCATTTAAACAGGTGACCGCTAGATGTTACCTGCTGATTGGTTGGTATGGGTTACTGCCCCTTGGCAAACTTAATGCCTTTTATTACATAAACCCCATAGTGTTTAAACAGACATAAAGGAAAGACATGCATTTTGATGTGTAACAAGCACCTATTTTTAGATGTGCAAAAACACCACACCAGTGTGAAAGAGCCCAGAGTAAACATTATTTTGAAATTGATGCATTAAAATAGATTTGGGGTTAATACAAAGTGAAGCAACATTGCTGGTAACTGGTTACAAGTTGGAATGCATGTAAGGGCAGTAAGCAACATGTTCGTTTCAAGTTGAATCTATTAATTGTAAACCTGCAGTTTTTTTTTTTTTTTATGAACGTGTGACATGGCAGTGTCTTTCTCCAAAATGAGTTGCCTTTTTCTTCTTGTACCATAATGTTGGCACAGCTGACTTAATTTCCTTTGATGTTTTGCAACTGTGCAGTTCCAGTACACTCCAGCCCCTGTGACAGTTCAGCTGGTTTAAGTGACGTATTTTGGATTTGCTCATGTTCTTCCTCAATGTGCATTGCTCATGCAGCTTGCTGAGTAAAAGAAGCTTTCAAGACCTTAGGCACGTTCAACACGTACAACTATGCAGATGTAGTGTCCGGTATCAAGCACTAATTAGTTGAAACCTGTCTGCCCTGTACTGTTTTGAGAACATTTTGAAAAGGTGCATACTGTTGATTCTGAAGACCGTTTATTGCATGTGGTTTTTTTTTTTTTTTTAATAGTAGTGTATAGGAGGGTGGGGATTTAGATGGAAGTTGAAGTGGCCTTTTTCTTTCTTTATGCATAGAGAAGTATACTATTTTCATGCCTCCATTATTTCAGTTCTTCTCTTCTTAGCAGGCATAAGAGTATCTTTAGTATTTGGGCTCTATCTACCTGTAAACAGGACTGTAATCAAACCTTTATTTTTGGCTTAGGTAAATCATATCTCCAATATATTAAATATATTTTAGGTACTTTTTTTGAAGATCATGCTTAACAAGGTCACACTATTTGTTAAGTCCGTTCAATTAAGTCAATTCAAGCTAAATTTTGGCCTTTTAAGGAGAGCTGCTATGGATTTAAAGGGAAACTGTCATGGAAAAACATTTTTTTTTTTAAACGCATCAGTTAATAGTGCTGCTCCAGCAGACTTCTGCACTGAAATCCATTTCTCAAAAGAGCAAACAGATCTATTTATATTCAGTTTTGAAATCTGACATGGGGCTAGCCATTTTGTCAATTTCCCAGCTGCCTCGGTGACTTGTGCCAGCGCTTTAGGAGGGAACTGCTTTCTGGCAGGCTGTTGTTTTTTCTTCTCAATGTAACTGAATAGTAAGCAGTGGGACATGCTTTTTACTATTACGTGCTGTTTTTAGATCCACCAGGCAGCTGTTATCTTGTGTTAGGGAGCTGTTATCTGGTTACCTTCTAATTGTTATTTTGTTAGGCTGCTGGGTGGGGGAAAGGGAGGGGGTGCTTGCAGTACAGCAGTAAAGAATGGTTGAAGTTTATCAGAGCACAGGTCACATGACTTGGGGCAGCTGGGAAATTGACAAAATGTCTATCCCCATGTCAGATTTCAAAATGAAATATAAAAAAAAATCTGTTTGCTCTTTTTTCAGTGCAGAATTCTTCTGGAACAGCACTATTAACTGATGCATTTTGAAAATTTTTTTTTTCCCATGACAGGATCCCTTTAACTAAGGTGAATTTGTAACAGGATCTGGAGAGGAAATTAATGGGACACAGCATACACACTTGGAATTCAGTTTTTCCACAGCTCTAAACCATTCCTGGCAGCGACTTTCAGCTTTGCTTAGCAATTTATTAAAACTTTAAATACAGCTGTTGACTGACTAGCTGTGTGCTGCCCCAGAAGTTGTTTTATGAAGAATTATAGTCTGTTTATTATGCTGCGGCCTAGTGACCAAAAGCTATATGGCAGGCTCTGTATTTCCTTGTTTGTAAAACCCTCCTCCTATTTATTTCCTAATGTGTGATGTTGGTTCCTCCCATCATCCTTTTGTGTTCCGGACTTCCATGAGTGAGGAGCTACTCGGAGGTTAGGAAAAGGAATATTCTTTTTGACCTGCAGCACTGGTACATCCACTGCTAAATGTGTTCATCCACCCCAAATAAAGCACCTTTATTTGGACTATGTGGATTAAAAGTGTCTGTGTTCAGCTTTCTGGCAAAGCTTGCCCTCCTTAGTTGTAACCGCTCCATACAGGTCCAGCAGGGAAGTCTCATGGGGAAATTGGCTACCATCACGGCAATTGGAGTTAGAATAACCAGCGTAATTTTATAGTTGCAGCTCACCTTGGATCTCGCTCTTAGTATTATTTCAACATCCGTATTCTAAGGTAATTAGTTTGCATTTGTGTGAATTAGGTTTGCCACTGTTTGTGGAACAAAAGATATAGTCCTTCCTATATTCTTGCCGTTTTTTTCCCCCTATTAATAACATTGGCATCTGGCATCAAGGTCTTGATATGTGAGTTGCACCTGGGTAATTTGTTGTGTGTGTGTATATAAAGACTGATGTGCAGACTACAAAAACTGGGACTGTCTTAATCAAACACTTTTTTTTAAATTTTTTTTTGCAGATCTTTAGTTCCCAAAAGAACCTCCAACATCCCAAAGAATGGCACCTGCAGTTGGAGGCCCAGTGGGATACACTCCACCAGAAGGGGGCTGGGGATGGGTAATTGTTGTAGCAGCCTTTGTATCTATTGGATTCTCCTACGCCTTCCCCAAATCAATTACAGTCTTTTTCAAAGACATAGAAGCAATTTTTGGAGCAACAAGTAGTGAGGTGTCTTGGATTTCTTCTATAATGCTGGCTGTAATGTATGCTGGAGGTAAGTTTTTGTTCGTTTTTATTTTTTTCCCTTGTATGTATAGAAAAATGATGTAGCCTTGAGTAAACGTCTACCAACTAACCTATTTATTCTTGATATGGTGCCAACACATTTGCCCAGTGATTTACACGTCATTCATATCAAACACTTCTCTTAAATGCCAAGTGAAGGGCATGAATACATTAGCAATGAGACCATAATCAATGTACCTTCTTGATCTATTTGTCTGGCTGTTAAAGTCAATGATCTTTGCAACCAGGTGGCATTTATGTTCAGTGAGGTTGGGAATGCAAATCATTCCAAAACCACAGATTGGCAAGATGAATAAACTGGTGGTAGAGTTGCTTTTATATAACTGCATACTAAGTCAGTACAGAGATGGTCTTGCCCTTTAACCTTCTATGTTCCGATCGACTTCCTGTGACTAAGGGTAGAACTACACTGACATTTTCTCAACGATTCTGCCGGATCCGACACTGGGTCGACAAAACGGCCACGTCAAGTTTGATGCAACAAATTACGTAAATAATATAAAGTTGGATAGGTGTTGCAGCGTTGATCCGACATGACTGTCTGATGCTGCCAGATCAACACTAAGACGTCACCCGACTTTATATTACTATGTCTATATATCTATATCTCTATCTAATTTTATCTATATATATTTTCGTACAAAGTAGTTCAATCCGCACTCAGGTCTTATATCCATTAAACGAGTAGTCACTACCTGAGACCTGAGAGTGCGGATTGAACTACTTTGTACGAACAGCTATTCCTACACCTGCACCCA
>CM044433.1:69820963-69836090 GCA_024363595.1 Xenopus borealis | reverse complement strand
GGCCGAATCCTGGCCGAATCCCGAACCGAATCCTGGATTCGGTGCATCCCTACTCTTTATTCAGGCCTCTCTTATTCAAATCAATGCATGGTTGCTAGGGTAATCTCTGCCATATCAACCAGATTGCTGAAATTGCAAATTACAGAGTTGCTGAATATTAAGTAACCCAAAAACAACTGATCGTGAAAAATGAAAACCAATTGCAAATTGTTTCAGAATGTCCCTCAGTACATCATACTAACGGTTAATTTAAAGGTCAACAACCCCTTTAAAGGAACCGTTCATTATCAAAATAAAAACTGGGTAAATAGGCTGTACAAAATAAAAATGTTTCTATTCTAGTTAGGCATCCAGTAACTCCAGCCTTTATACATTTTGCCCAACAGAACACACAACTTCCTGCTTTTCAGCTTTCTTACTCTTTTAGTCAGCGACTTGAAGGGGGGCCACATGGGACATAACTGTTCCATGAGCATGCAATTGATCCTCTGCATTCGGCTCGGATTCTATCTAAAGCAACAGTTATGACCCATGTGGCTCCCCCTCAAGTCACTGATTGGTTACTGCAGAGTAACCAGTTGGTGGAAACCAATAGAGCTGAAAAACAGCAAGTAGTTCTCCTTTATACATTGCATTTTTTCTAACTATATTAGAAACATTTTTTATTTTGCATTTTCCATAGTCATTGATGTTTTTTTTTTAACTGCCTCTTAATACAGCATTTGGTACAAGTTCCTATTGGTCTACTATGGCACAGAATTGATTAAATGATATTTTTTTTTTTTTTTTTTTTTTTTTTTTTTTTTTTTTTTATAATTTGGATGGGCATACGTTGTACACATTACTTTATAACTGCTTTCATCTCTTAGGTCCAATAAGCAGTGTCTTGGTGAACAAGTATGGAAGTCGTCCTGTTATGATTGCTGGTGGCTGCCTTGCTGGAACTGGTTTAATTGCTGCCTCATTTTGTAACACTGTTGCTGAACTGTACCTTTGTATTGGTGTTGTTGGCGGTAAGTTTCTCCTTCATGCAAAGATAAAACTAAAGGAGTTAAAGTAGTTAGTAAAGTGTGCTTATTTTGCTTCCAATAAGCACAATAAAGCCCTTTCTACACGTACTTTCTTTAAGCTCTTTCTGTCATGGCCATGCATGTTAATTGCAATACAAAAGGCAACTGGGATGTGACCTTGCAGTAGGGGTAAATTCAGGCTCGGTAGTAGCAAGATATCATAGATAATGCACTATACAACACCAAGCACATTTCAGAAAGAAATAAAAATATGTAGTGGCATGTTATTGCAACACAGCTATGGAATCCCTTATCTGAAAAAGTTATCCAGAAAACTCCAGAGGCTAAATTCAATCTCCATATAGTAAATAGTCATATATTACACTTTATTTTTATTTTTTTGTTTTACCCCTCTTAGGTTTTGGACTTGCATTCAACTTAAACCCAGCTTTGACTATGATTGGTAAATATTTTTTTAAGAAAAGACCCATAGCAAATGGATTGGCTATGGCAGGAAGTCCTGTATTTTTGTCCACTTTAGCTCCTCTAAATCAATACTTCTACAGCATTTTTGGCTGGAGAGGAAGCTTCTTGATTCTGGGTGGTCTTCTGCTGAATTGCTGTGTTGCTGGGTCTTTGATGCGTCCCATAGGACCAAAGCCAGAAGATGCAAAGAAGAAAGTTACTAAAGAGGTGTTGGAAGAGGCTGGAAAGTGTGTTTCTAAGGAAGATGCGGATGCCAATAAGGACCTTATAGAGGGCAAAGCTAAAACTAAGCCAACCGTATTCCAGACCATAAATAAGTTCCTAGACCTCACTCTCTTCACTCATCGAGGATTCCTTCTCTACTTATCTGGGCACATGATTATGTTTTTTGGACTGTTTGCACCTTTAGTTTTTCTTAGCAACTATGCAAAAAGCAAACAAATTTCTCCTGAGTCTGCTGCATTTCTTCTTTCAATTCTCGCAATCGTAGACATGATTGCTAGACCTTCCATGGGAATTGTGGCAAACACCAAATGGGTGAGACCTAAAATTCAGTATTTCTTTGCTGTTGCAGTTTTGTACAATGGAGTATGCCACCTTCTGGTTCCCCTTGCAACATCTTTTGTTGGCTTTTGCATCTATGCTGGTTTCTTTGGATTTGCTTTTGGTTGGCTTAGCTCTGTCCTCTTTGAAACACTAATGGACTTGGTTGGAGCTCAAAGATTCTCTAGTGCTGTTGGATTAGTCACAATTGTGGAATGCTGTCCAGTACTTCTGGGACCACCTCTGTTAGGTAAGATATAGAAATTAAATACCATCATTTAAATTGTACTTCATGCTTCCATATAGTCATTCATGTTTTATAAATGAAGATGTCTTGGTCTAATTGATGCTGGCCTATTTTAAGTATTCCATTTAAAAAATACTGATATGCTATTCACTTCATTTTTACTGTTTGCTATATTCATTTTGAATTATAGGATTAAGAGAGGACACACTTGATTGGATGAAATTGAAAAACCTGCCTGTCATCAATTTCATATTCTGTCACTAACCTCTTGCTTTAAAGCAGCCCATTACTTACCTGTTTTTAGACACCACTTCTCAACGCTATAGAGGGGTGTCTCTTATCTATACATTATAACTTAATTTTAGAGTGAAAAGCAAAACTACATAATCTATAAACTGTTTAAACAAGTCTTCACCCCTTTTTTACAAACCTTATAAGCTCTTGCACCAGAAAGCCTTCAGAAGTCATATTGGTTAGTCCACCTGTGCACAACTGCACAGTTACATCATCTCTATAAATGCACTCCACTTTTTTGGAATGCTCCAAGTTTTATTAGAAACCATATTTATAAAAACAGCACCTTGGTCTTCATGATGATCAAAGCAAATCCAGAATAAATACTGGAGAAACATTAATCAGAGATGGCTTCTCATATATTAAAATAACCTGCATGACTGACTTCTTAGAAGGGACATTTCAGTGACTGTGTTGTGGAGTGCATTAGTTATAGAAGCAACCAAGAGGCCAGTGGATCCTACATTTACCCTCTAAAAATCTGCCAGAGGGGACAAGGGTGGTCTGGCGCAGTGACATTGCTGTGGCTTGGTGATTTATCTCAAGGCAAAAACTCAGACCATTTTAAACTAATTTGTTCCCCCAAAAAAGTGAGCTGTTCAGTTCAATGCTGAACAGGTGACAAACCTAAGTCGGCAGGAACTGGATAGATCAAATTGAGATTGGAGGAACTATCCATGCACAACTTCATCCTAGGTGCACTACAAGGCCAGAAGAGTGTCAAAATCCAAGCCACTGCTGAAAGAACCTATTTCAATGCCCATATGGGTTGTTTGTCAAATTGCTTGTGGCAGCTACATCAAATCTGAAAAGGGGGTGACTTACTTCAAGGCGCTGAAGGTTTGCCAAGTGTTCCAGGACATAACTGAAAGAGAATCCTATCCTATTCTCTAGAAATACTTAAATTTACTGCTTCAGTAAGGGGAATGTTTTTGACAAGGACAGTGCCTCTATTTTGGTCCAAGTTTCAAGCTAGTTGGCGGCTGTGCAATTTGTTTTGTGTTTTTTTTTTTTTTCTTACAAATTTAATTTACAGTATAGACATCCCCTGCCCTAGGCACTGGCCCTTGAGTGCCTATATATAGATATGCCAGGGATGAGCCTGTAAATACTAGAAATATCTACCTTCATGTACTCTAAGGATAAATATATTTTGTGCTTCAGAGAGCACCTTCCTGACTTTAAAATAGTTTAATGTAAATTTTTATTGCTAGAATGACAAACCATTTTGTCACAGGAAATTCTATAACTTGCCTAACCTTTCAATAAAAAAAAATGGTCTACTGCAATTTAGGTGAGTTTAATGCTGTTCTCATTATGCATATAATTTAACTTTGACAGTTTAATGTAAAATTTGTGACCGTTCTACTTTGGAAAATGTGTTGTAAAAAAAAAAAAAAAAATGTTCACATCCTGAATGTTGCCTCTTTCGTGTTCCAGGAAGGTTAAATGATATATATGGAGACTACAAGTACACCTATCAAGCTTGTGGAATAGTACTGATTGCTGCTTCAATTTACCTCTTCATTGGAATGACAATCCACTACAGACTTGTAGCAAAGGAACAAAAAGCAGAGAAAAAGGCACAAGAAGCAAATGCAGGTGCATCTGCAAACAAAGTTAATGAGCTTTCTCTCCTTCCTCAAAATTCTGATGATGTTTTAAAAGAAGATGAAAGTCACATATGAGAATTTTCCCATTTGCCTTACATATAGTATGAGTAAACAGGTGATATAGGTAGTCCCAATTTTTAGGTTAGGATTTTATTTTTTTAAAACCTTGGCTGTTTTTATACATTGAATTTTTGGGTAGAAGCTGAACTTTGTGGCATGACCTGTATGTCAATGGGTACCTTATGCCAGCCATCTTTCTCCCCCCCCCCCCCCCCCCTTATTATTATTATTTTTTTTTTTTTAAGTTACTGAAACTTCTGGAACTGTTCTAATCTTAGCAATGACCATTTCCCCTGATTTTATTCTTTTTATGACATTGGTAAAGTTGATAACAGAAAAGCAACAACAAAAGTTTTAGATTTGGGCTTCCATTGATGACTTGGGAAGGAATGAGATGCTGCTACAGTACAGAACCTTTCAACGGATCTCAGTATTTTAGCAACTTTTTATGGATTTGGTTCCAGGTGTGTTTTTCAGTATTAAACTGCCTAATTTTTCCACCAGCACCCCCAAAACCCTTCTAGCAGCATAATATCCTATGTTGCTTCTAATGATCATACATTTGCTTGCCTTTTTTTTTTTTTTCTTTCCTTTCTTGCAGTGCCTTTTGTTTGTACTTGCCATTTCAATGACTTTGTGCAATATAGGGGCCAGTAAAAGGCCAGAGTTTGTGTATATTGTTTTTTGTTACTGATGCTACCTTAATGGACTGCTTTAACTTTGAACTATACACACACGCTTGGGGCATAATTTACTGTATATATGCTGTATGCAAAGCTTTCTTGTACATAGGTTTTTAAATGGCGTAGTTTGCATTTTCAATAATATGGGTGTCTGAGATTAAAATACTTATATAAAATCCTGGTAGTAAAATGATATTTTCTTTAACACCTCCTCCCCAATCTCATTAGCATCACCAAATAAGGGTGGGGCACACTAAGCTACTGGTGGAGATTAGTTGGACAGTGACAAATCTCTTCTTCAGGCAACTAATCTTCCCAAACTACCTCGCCATCAGCTAAGTGTAAATTGTCGGTGGGATGGCACTAGGGTTGGCACCCGGTATTTTTGATTGATCCCAATGTTAAGGAAAAAAAAAGGTAAATTATAGGAAGGCCAGAATTTTTTTGAAGAAAAGGTGGCAACCCTAGATAGCACTTGGAAGGCTTATTTTTCCATGTGAGGCAATTTTTGGGCAACTTTGGAAAATGAAGCATTCAAAGTGCTAGCCCGCTGGTGATTTCCACTCTATCCAATGGGGAGGCAGTTTAGGGAGACTAGTCACTGGAGGAAGAAGTGTTTTAACACTAGGACCCTGCCCTATAAAGGCAACTGTGATTGGACTGGAAAAGAAACTTATTCTTCTACCGTGACCTCGCCAGTATCTCCTGCTAGTACCAGTGGTAAGTAGGCAAGTTTCTAAAACTTTAATTTTAAAGGAGCAGTCTATTTAATGTGTATCCCCCACCCCCATTCCTTTGAAAAAATTTAAATATGAGGGCATAGGTATTTCATCTCCATTTTTATGCTTTCTGTAGATGTTGTGAAACTGCTGTCTGTTAGGACTTGCCATAGGTTTCTATATGCAATGGTGCAGCTCCCAACAGTACCTGTAAATTCTTATATAACAAGATACAGTATCCCTTCTTAGGGTGGTGAAAACAAAACACTTAAGGGTGGTGGCACAAGGCGAGATTAGTTGCAATGTGTCAAATCTTCACTACTCTTGGCGAACTACCCAAAATGCCTTTACGCCTTCCTCATGAGGCAACTTCGGAAAACCACAATTATAAACTTGCCATCCTGCTGATGATTAACATTCTTACCTGCGGGAATGCATTTTCAGGAGACCAGTCGCCCGCGGTAGCGCAGATTTGTCCCTTCACTACTTGTGCCACCACCCTTAAGCTTTTTTTTTTTTCTCTCTCTATTTATTTGGCTCTGTAATCATTACTATGAAAAAACAGGGTTTCTTTCAAAGTAAAAGTGCAGCTTTTTTGCATGGTTTCCTGATGCACAAATGCAGTTCGGTTAATGCATATTTGAGTGAAGTTAACCAGCTTTTTGGGGTTGATCGGGGCTGGATTTACTCACCAGAAACACCTAGGTCAGATGACATTGGTGGCCTTTCCACAATTCTTTTTTGATGTGCCAGTAGCATAGTTAAACAAGATATGCAGGAACAATAAACTGTTGCTATGAAGGTGTAAGATTAATATATTCTCTCGACCATTCCGAAATCATCACTAAAAGGTCATGTTATTTATAACAAAAAATGGCACAGGAACCTATAGGGATGTTACTAGGTGTCTGTGGAAGGCCCAACTAATGTACTGTAACTTGTTTTCAAATAAAGTATTAATATAACTTATTTTGGCTTCCATTTTTTTTTTTTTTTTTCAATCTGAAGTTTAGTGTTATAAAGTCAAAATCAAATGCATCTACTTAAAGTCCAAAAAAAAAACTGAATAGACCAGTAATCAATTTGTTGCCCATTTCCAATTGCCAAGGGTGTTATCTCCTTTTGTAAGCAGCAATGTAAGAGTAATAAACCTTTAAGAGTTTTTTTTTTTTTTTTTATTGCAAATTAGAAAAATTTTCAATTACTTGTTAAAAATGTGTTTTTTTTTCTGTTATAGGGTAATACATTTCTCAGCAGCTTCAGCCTAATTAACATTTTCTCTTATTTGAAGCGAGTTTTATAGTGAAACATGAGGGTGTTTAAGACATAAAGATCAAATAGTATGTACAAATCAATTTTTAAAAATCTTAAACCGAAGAGATGAAAAGCCTTTGCATTAAGATTTAAATTTTATTTTTCTGTATCTCCCCTTAACAAATCCACGGAGTCAGTTTTTTGATGGTAAGGTGTAAGTCAAAGTTCACGAAGAGCCATTTTAAAGGGGTGCTATGTTAAAGTAGAATTCAACCCCATAGGTGCAAAAATTCCTCCCCCCGGGCAAATGCCACAAACTTGTTGCTTAACTTGTTCACGTCAGCCATATTCTCCGGAGTGCTCTTCTTCCTGGATTCATCTGCGTTTTCTTGTGCAGTAGGAGATATTTGCCAGTGCGGATCTACTGCAAACGTGCTGAAAGTCAAAGTTTTTGAAAAGTCAAACTTTGTGACTTTTGGGCACATGCGCAGTAGCTCTGTATCTGCAAATGCCTCCTACTGCACATGCGCCCAAAAGTCAAACTTTCCCATCTTATTCTGAAAGTGTGAGCGCTCGTGAGAAGAGAGCTGCCAGAGAGCATCTGGAAGGAGGCGTAACAAACAAGTTGGGGGCATTTGTCCGTGGTATGGGGTCCACACAGGGAAGGGGGGGAGGAATTTTTGCACTTATGGGTTTGAATTCTCCTTCAAAGAATGGCCAATTCTAAACAACTTTTAATTTAGTTTTCATTTAATTTTTATAGTTAACTTTTTTTTTTCTTCCAACTTGCAGCTTTCAAATGGTTGTTGCTGAACCCTTGTAAAAAGCAAACTTTCTGTAAAGCTACAAATTATTGTTGCTACTTTTTTATTGCTTGTCTCTCTCTATTCTGGCCCTTTCATTCCAGTCTCTTATTCAAATCACTGCATGGTTGCTAGGGTAATTGTGACCCTAGCTACCAGATTCATCAATTGCAACTGAAGAGCTGTTGAATAAATAGCTAAATAACTCAAAACACCAAATTAAAAAAAATGAAAACTAATTGCAAACTGTCTCTTAATACCCCTCTCTACATCATACTAATAGTTCTCTCAAAGGTGAACAACACCTTAACTGTGAGCTCTGCTCCTTCATAAGGAAACCCTGATTCACTGGGGGTACTCCCCTAAGAGAATTGGATCATAGACTTTATGGGGCCTATGATTAAGTATCCTTCAGGTGTGAAACACCTGAAGGGAATGTAAACCCCAAAAATCTTTTCTGCTTAATAAAATATTCTAAACTTTTTTTTTTTTTTTAATATACATTAATTACAAATTTTCTATTTCCCTGGACGTACTCCATATCCGTAATCTCTGGGATATCCCCATGCCCCATCAGGACCCTCCCCAAAGCTTTAAAAGGCACTCCCACCTCCACCATGGCGGCTTCCCCCGTCTGCTTTCCTTGATTTATTTTATTTTTTTGTTAACCCTGGGAAAGCATTAGGTGAATGGAAATGGAACCTAGGGACTGGGGCTTTTTAATTGGGCTGGATAGTTTTGTGTCATCCGCAAACACTGATACATTACTTACAACACCCTCCCCTAAGTCATTAATGAACAAGCTAAATAAAAGTGGTCCCAATACCGAGCCCTGAGGGACCCCACTAAGAACCTTACTCCAAGTAGAGAACATACCATTAACAACCACCCTCTGTACTCCATCCTGTAGCCAGTTTCCTATCTATGTGCAAATGACTTCATTAAGAGCAACAGACCTTAGTTTAGAAAGCAGTCGTTTGTGGGGCACGGTATCAAACGCTTTGGCAAAATCCAAATAGATCACATCTACTCCCCCCCCCCCCCCCCCCCCTGTCCAACATCTTGCTTGCCTTATCATAAAAAACATTCAAATTGTTTTGACATGACCTATCCTCCATAAAGCCATGCTGATTGCTGCTCATAATGTCATTCACTAGGACAACATTTTGAATGTTATCCCTTAACAAGACTTCAAATAATTTGCCCACCACAGATGTCAAACGAACTGGCCTATAATTGCCAGGCTGAGATCGCAATCCCTTTTTAAATATTGGGATGACATCGGCTTTCCATATCATTACGTTCCCATCCCTTCTACAATGGTTGTCTTAAAGCTCATAACAAAAATGCCATGGTGGAGGTGGAAGTGCCTTAAAGCTTTGGGGAGGGTCCTTCTGATGGGGCATGGGTGGCGGGGATATCCCGGAGAGTACTGATATGGAGTACATCCAGGAAAGGAAAATCATGTTAAGTATGATACAATTTTCCCTTATTTTTAAGTGTATATGTATTGCTTTTGAAAGTAATGGTTGTGCCTGTCTTGTCTGTCCTGGTGGCTCAGACTGCTCAAACAATGTAAGTCACCTGATTAATAGCTTTTCTGGGGAACCAAGACTTTCCCAATGTTCTTTTATTAGGCAATTTCAGATGTTTGTTCTTTTTTTTTTTTTAAAACTGTGATGGTCCAGTTTGTGCCTGCCTGTGTTTGAAGAAAAGTGTCTCAATTCCTTCAAGCTGAAGGACCCCCCCTACTAACTGGTAAGTGAACCCTGTTTTGCAATCTACAAGGCAATTGGTATTTACATCAATTGGTATTTACATCAAATCCCCCGGAGGACAACAAATTTATCGGTGAAAATACACTATTGCATTTTCTCTTCTACTCGGTTCTAATATGAGCTAATTAGACAATCTGTGCATCTTCTGTCCAGGACAAATTAAGGCTATATCATTTCTTGAATGTTGCTGTAATTTTTTTACTAGAGTATTGGTTGGTGGTCTTGCAGCTCATCCTTACTCCTTGAGGATTCTGGTCCAACCCCCCTAAAAATGTGGAAAGTACATGCCCTAACAATATTTTTTAGCTTAAATTGGAGAAATCTACTCCATCCCTGCAATGCCACTGGGTCTGACTAGCACCTTTTGTTGCTTGAAAATGCAAGGCTAAATGTTTTCCAGAAATCTTCTTGTGTATAATTACCCTAAAGTTCTCCGTTATTAGAAAAACTGTCAAATATAAAACACAAGAATTAATTGACACAAAGTTTATGCATCTGAAAACAACTAATGCAAAAAGAAGTTGGAAGGTGAACTGTCCTTCAAGGAAAAGATGAAACCGGTTTCCTTGTATTTGAATGATGGTGTAAGATTTATACATCATTCTACCTAACATGGAAATGGTTCTCTGTAAACCAGATGTGTATTGGCTATAGCCATTTCCAAATTCTGACAGACTCTTCCAGTAAGTGTAGATTACCTCCCTAATATTCATGCATTGAGAAGGGAGCTAGAAGACTGACTGGAACTATTCTGTACTTGCTGGTGGTAAATCCTTAGACTGTTGCCCAGGTCCAGACTGAGAATTAAAATAGGCCCTGGCATTTCAGGTACACAGAGGCCCCCACCAGGCCACTAAATACTTACTTTCTATGGCACATTTTAGCAGCCCCTCTGGCATTTGCCAGAACCCACAGATTGCCAGTCAGGGCCTGCTGTTGTCTCTGCTTCCATTTTTGAGCATGCTCTCACAGCCTGAACAAAACTGACATTGGTAATAGGGGATTTATAACCAGCGAGTTAGCCTTTGAAAAGTGGCAACATCTGTCAAAAGGGGCACATCAATATTTATACAGATCCTGGGTCTGGAGTATAGGCGAAGGTCTCAAAAGACAGAACCCTAGCTGAGCTTGATTGGCTTACTCTTCAGTCATATTATAACATATCATTGATAACCAAAACAAATTTGGCTCATTTAGACACAGAAGTGAGTAATTGCTTCTTTACATTCATACTTTTTTTTCCTCTTGCCACACCTACTGACCTTTCATACTTTATAATCTGTCTGACTGTTCTTCAGCAAACCAGTAGTTCAAAGAGAGCAGGTCATCCAGGTATACATAAAACTTTTAGGGGGGGGAATGTAATTAAAGTTGCAAAGAGAAAAACATTGCGCACCAATATGAGTAAAAATCCACATCTTGCAATGTAATATTGTTCCTTAAATGGTTATTGCATTGCGGATTGTAATTGCGCACTCTTAAGAAGTGCTCTTATTACATTCCCCTATTAAGCTTTTTTACAGTCACACTTTTTTTTTCTCTTACCACACCTACTGACCTTTCATACTTTATAATCTGTCTGACTGTTCTTCAGCAAACCAGTAGTTCAAAGAGAGCAGGTCATCCAGGTATACTTAAAACTATTATGCTTCTTTACAGTCAGTTTTTGTTTCATCTTACCACACCTACTGACCTTTCATACTGTATAATCTATGACTGACTGTTCTTCCGCAAACCAGTAGTTCAAAGAGAGCAAGTCATCCAGGTATACATAAAATGCTTATGCTCTTAAAGGAATTATTCAGTATGAAAATAAAAACTGGGTAACTAGATAGGTTGTGCAAAATAAACAATGTTTCCAATATAGTTAGTTATCCAAAAATTTAATATAAGGCTGGAGTGGCTGGATGCCTAACATAATAGCCAGGACATTACTGCCTGCTTTTCAGCTCTCTTCTTTTCCACTTACTGGTTATGCTGGTTATGAGACAGTAACCAATCAGTGTCTTGAGGGCCCCCCCTCCCCCGCACATGGGTCATAACTGTTGCGTTTGAATCTGAGCTGAATGCTGAGGATCAATTACAAACTCACTGAACAGTTATGTCCCATGTGGCCCCCTTAAAGTTGCTGATTAACTCAGAACCCAACTGCCTGCTTTTCAGCTCTGTTAAGAGTATACCATGGTTGCCAACATGACCTGGTGATGTGATGTTGAGGGGGATTATTATAAACTAGGAAGGAGATGTTAAAAGTTGGAATTCACTAACTTCTGAACTGCCACAGGAAGATTCTCTCATTCTCTTCTTGGCTCTATTCCAGCAGTGAATTTTCTTTAATTGTTACGTTGTGTGAATACCAAAGCAATAAAATCTATATATGCTGTATGTATCATAAAATGGTGTGACACTCAATTATAGCTTAAACATAGATTTATTCAGTATATAGCATCAAACACAATGTTACAGGCTGAGCACAGCACTTTGTGAAGCCAAAAAATAAACACTATGTAAAAATCACATTTTTATAATGCTAAATCAAAGGAAGTCCCTGGATGGACACAAAGTAAAGCTTCAGGGTACATAACAGATGGATAACTAATTATTCAGTCTCATCTGAAAAACTATGCACAAAACATAATGTGTGGGAATGTAATAAATGGCAGTTAGGGTATTTAAAGTTACCATGCTAGCAATAGGAAAACAGGAGGTAATCTACCCTGTGTAACAGAACTATCTTAATCCAGGTCTAAAATCTCAACTGAAGTGCCCTACAAAGTGTCTTGTCATCTCATAATAAGAGACCGGTGTTGACTAACCTCATCCTTAATGGGTTTTTTTTTTTAGTTTTGCCCACATAATTCAAGCCATGTTTTCACTATAACGCAGAGGTCCCCAACCTTTTTTGCTCATGAGCCACATTTAAATTTAAAAAAGAGTTGGAGAGCAACACAAGCATGAAAAAGTCTATGTGGATGACAAATAAGAGCTCTGATTGGCTTTTTGGTAACCCCTATATAGACTGGCAGCCTACAGGAGAGAATGTTTGGCAGGACATCTGTTTTTTATACAACCAAAACTTGCCTCTAAGCCAGTACTTCAAAAATAAGCACCTGCTTTGAGGCCACTGGGAGCAACATCCAAGGGGTTGGAGAGCAACATGTAAAATTTCTGTCATAACCAATACTATCAATCAATCAATCTCCACCTAGGGGTATAGTCGATTTAGCCCAAGCAAACTGTTCATCTCCTAAAGAGAGAAGAGAAAATATTTATGTACAGATAATTGCTTTTTATCGTTTGTAGCAGCTGGTCAACTTCAGATTGTAGGTTAGGCTGTAAAAATAGCAGCTTTTCAATGCTACAGCATGGGTTAGACTGAACATTTATATTCATACATACACACATATTGTAGAGTCCTGCAGCGGGTAGGGTACCTGCGTGTTGCACGTAGAATTTCTGGGTGTATGTATAGAAGCGGGCCGGTGGTTCTGCAGGTTGAGGGTCGGGTCGTGGATCCTCGCCGTAGCGATTTTTACTCCTTTTTCTGATCGCAGCTACTTCCGATGATGTCACTTCCGGTTTATAATGACAGCACTTCCTGATTCTTGATGGTCGGGGTTGCGGGTATGGGTCGCGGGTCCAATCGGGTAAGAATGCGGGTACGGGTCCCAAAAAATGGACATATTGTAGCTGAATATTACTTCTAGCTTGCCACTCAGCCTATAAGAAAATGATTTAGGCACTAGTATATTTTAATACATTAGTGGGAACTTAATCGCGTCCTTGCTTTTAATCAGTGGTTCCACCACTCAACTACACATACAGCATCACATTGCTGGGAGCTTAATGAATGAAAATGCTGTTATACCATCGGAGTATAGTGAACACATTTCTACCACCTCCACATAATGCACTTTGCTACTATGGTTTTAATGGTAGTACGCAGTAGGCTGTGTAGGACTAACTTTGAATAAGGGGCTTTGATGAGACACATAAGTTTGCACATTTTGACTAAAATGTGGTACATTTTTGTAAAACGTATTTAACCCTTTCCCTGACAGCTGATTTGTCCTAAATGTGAAGAGCTGCTGCCAAGCTGTTTTTAGACATTTTGTACTCTCACTTTAAGGGCCTTTCCTGGGGGGGGGGTCTTAGTTTACCCAGGAAAAGAGCTTTCAAAATATGCTAGAATTTTGGTGTGATTCCACTTCTGTAAAAAGATATAGGTTTCGAAGTGTCTAATAATATGAAAATATAGATTTCTGTAGATTTCCCACTTGTATAGATCAGAATCTCCAAGCAGTACACCACATTTCCAAAGCACCGCTCCACAAAACAGCATACTTCTGAGTAGAAAAAAAAGTAAGTTCACCCCAGAAAATCATATATTTTCAGAAAGTACACATTCCTTGAATCCAAATTGGGCATGCATGTCTTTCTACTCTAAAGCACCAAGCCACAAACCTTTCCTAAATTTGGTCATTTGGGGGACATTTCCAAAAATTACCTCAAAACTTCCACCCGGCGGTATCTTATTTCCCACATACTATTTGGTATTTTCCACATAATATTAGGTATCAAGATCAATCACCCCAAATAAGAAAGCCTGGGGTCCGGTATAGGTTTATCTAAGCACATGGCATATGGTGGCTCCAAAATGAAGACCCACCCATATGGTCTGTCATTGCAGATGCTGCAAAATCAAACACATTTACATAGTTTTGTGGGCAAAGGTAGAAATAAGTAAGTTCACCCCAGAAAACCATCTATTTTCGGAAATTACACATTCCCTCAAATCCAAATAGGATATGCATGTCTTTGTACTACAAAGCACCAAGCTGCAAACCATTTCTAAATTTGGCGATTTTGGGGACATTTCCAAATATCACCTCAAAACTACCACCATGAAGCATCTTTTTTCCCACATATTAGGTATCTAGACAAATCACCCCAAATATGAAAGCCAGGGATCCTCAGAAGTTTTATGTCCAGTATGTACTGGATAGGTTTAAACTAGGCACATGACATATAGGGGCCCCAAAATAAAGACCTCCCCCCATATGGTCTGTCATTTCAGGTGCTGCAAAATCAACACATTTCCATAGTTTTGAGGGGCGGGGCAAAGGTAGAAGAAAGTATGTTCACCCCAGAAAATATATATTCGTAACGTATACCTTCCCCCAAATCCAAACTGTGTATTCATGTCTTTCTGCTTTAAGTACCAAGCTGCAGACCTTTCCTAAATATGGTGATTTTGGTGACATTTCCAAAAAATCATATATTTCCCATATATGAATTTAATCGCTGCCAATTCAACTTTTGGAATCAGAGTCCCTTGAGAGTGTATTGTGTACTAAAAGCCCCAAAAAAACATATCTTTTTGGAAAGTAAACACTGACAAATTCAACAAGCGAAAAGGCATCTGTGCATACCAAAGTACCAAGCTGCAAAGCTATGCTAAAAACATATAAGGAACAATAATGTAGGGATAAAATTGCAAAAAAACAACAAATATTGCCCAAAGCAATGAAACAACAAAATAACTGATCTGGCAATGTGATTAGTGGTCAAAATATCTAGTTATAGTTATAAAAGTTGATTGAGTGTGTAATTTATATATATATATATATATATATA
>CM044433.1:69784861-69801826 GCA_024363595.1 Xenopus borealis | reverse complement strand
ACCTGCGCTCCCCTGCGGCTGAACGCAGCAAAACGGAACGCAGAGGAGCGCTGGTAAAAACGCCCGTGTGTAAGGGCCCTTACAATCACTATCTCAGGGCTTTCTGAAAGAATGCAGATATTTTTTTTTTTTGCGTGGGGGTCAGGAAGGTTTGGGGAGCAGCAGGACATATAGAATTCACATGCCTGCTGCTACCTTGGGGCCTCTGGGTGATTATGCCCCACTGGGGCCACTCGATCCCTCATTCCGCTCCTTGCCTAGAGGCGGGGGAACAAACAGGGATGGAGCGAGCCAGTCCCCCTCTGCAGCCTGCCTCCCCCCTGCAGCCATACTCCCCCCCCTTAGCCAGCCTCTGTAGTTTTGTGCATTTTAAAGCTCCATTTCACATAAAGTTGCTCCCCTTCTGCATAGACTTGGTAACAAGCTCCTTTTCTCCCCTGACTTAGCCCCCCCCTGCAGCCATTCAGCCAGCCAGCCAACATCATGACTGTCCTGAAAACTAAAAATTAAGGTGGACTTGTTAACAGTGTCTCAATCTCTGCTGCACAGTGGTCTGTATGTGAGCATTGAGATGCACCAGTATGGATGCTGCTGCTCCAGTTTGATTATCCTGCTTATCTAACCTATCCCAGTAAAATACCGGTCAGGCTGGTAAAATACTGGTCAGGCCGGTAAAATACCGGCCAGGTGGCAACCCTACGAGTGCTCTCATACAAGGTAATGTGCAGCAGTGATTCAGAAAGTCCACCTTTATTTCCTTGTGCCTTGTTTCTGGAAGGGAGGGGGAATTTCAGGAGAGAAAGTTTTCATGACACAAATGCTGGACTTGTAAAAACTAGGATTCTGGCTGGCTGACTGGCTGCAGGACGGGGATGATTCACAGGAGAGAAGGAGCTGGTTACAAGTCTATCTTTCGTTACATATTACTTTCTGGGGGAAGGGGGGAGCTGCAGGACAAGACTTTGTGTGAAATTATGTTTTAAAAGTTAGATAAGCACTGAGGCTAGACCCCCTGGTCTTAGTAGAGAAAAGTATCAATCCAGCAGAATGAACAATGGAGCCTTTCAGCAAGTCAGATGCTGGCTTCACACAGCTTATGACTGACAGCTCTGACAGCCAATGAGAGAGAGGACACAGCTGTAATGCAAAAAATCCGACCCCGACAGGCAGGAGAGATGCAGCCAGGCATGGATTCCCTATAATGTCTGCGATATTTTAAAAACTGTACATTTTTTTCAATACATAATAATTAAACATTTTAATAACTTCAAGCACAGATTCCTCTTTGATGAAAATCCGCCTATGGACTTACAATGAAGTCCCATGAGTGCTCTGTGTTCTTCATGCTGATACATTTTGCAGCAGCACCTGGGCTTATTTGCCTTTTTTCACTGCTCTTCAGAATCTCTCTCTCTTTCCCCCTCTCTCCATATAGTCTGAAGGGCACTAAACCTAAAAAAAGGTAAAAACGTACAGGTGCTGCCACAAAATGTAATATTAGCATGTAGAACATTGAGCACTCATGGGATTTTATGGTGTAGTTCGACATTTCGGTCCTATGACAATATTTTGATACAGATGTCTCGAAAATGTTCCAAAACATTTTGAGCATATAAATTAAGTACTCCATGTTCTGAGTATATATATATATATATATATATATATATATATATGCAATGGTGTTCATTTATAGGGGTTGAACTTAATAGTCTTTTTTCAACCCAACTTAACTATGTAACTATATATTATCTAGATCAGTGGTCCCAAACCAGTAGCTCGTGAGCAACATGTTGCTCTCTACCCCCTTGGATGTTGCTCTCATGGTCCTCAAAGCAGGTTCTTATTTTTGAATTCCAATCTTGAAAACAAGTTTTAATTGCATAAAAACTAAGTATAGTGCCAGGTACAGCCTCTTGTAGGCTGCCAGTCCACACATGGGCTACCAAATAGCCAATCACAGATCCTATTCAGCACCCTAAAGGACTTTTTCATGCTTGTGTTGCTCCCCAACTCTTTTTACATTTGAATGTGGCTCACGGGTAGGGTTGCCACCTTTTCTTGAAAAAAATACCGGCCTTCCTATATATTTACCTTTTTTTTCCTATTAATTACATTGGGGTCAGCCATCAAAAATACCGGCCAGGCTGGTAAAATACCGGCCAGGTGGCAACCCTACTCACGGGTAAAAACTAGATAGTGTAATAAAGGAATCAGTTCAGAAAAAAAACATATATAGGACATGGGATTGTTTTAGCTGACACTAGCTTTACTTTTCTATTAATTGCTGCCCTTTTGATGTTGTTCATTGGAGGTATCAGAATTATTAGGAAGGCTGACCATAAAAAGTAAATAAACCCAAAAAATTAATTACTGTAAACTACCCCAGGGTGCTTCTCAGAGCACTTTTGCAATTCAAATTCATGTTTTATTTTTAGTAGTTGCGATATTTGCATTTTTAGTGAAAGAGCAATCTTAGGGTTAATTGAATATGGGAAGTGCATAGAAAGTGAAAAGACAGGGTCACTGACACTCTGACCCATAAAGGTTAGGCTTACAGCTGTCTACCTGCTATTAAACGGCTGATATTTCACCCTTGCATGCACATTTTCTTACAAAGAAGATCCCTCTGGGTCTACCCCGTCCATGGTTCTTATCCCAGGCCCAGTCTTATTTCCACCAGGCTTACATTATCATAACTCAATTTACCAGAACCTTGCCCTAACTCCAAATCAATCATCAAAATCCAGAATCTGGTCTGGTAACTTCACTTTGACCTATGACAGCGGCTAAAAGGGCAGGGGCGCCCGCCAATGAGGACAGTTGCGAAACAGCGCCAGAGAGCTTGCCAGAGAGCAAAAAGCCACTCCTGGTTCCTTTAAGAGCCGAATTTCCGTTTTTAAAACCGGAAATTCGGCTTTACTAGTGTGAGAGAGCTCTCTCCACACTAGTCTTCCTGCCTCCCCTCCCGACAGCTAAGCCGGCGATGGGGGGGCGACATTTCAGGAGCCGCCTCAGGCTCTTGGTCACCAATTATTTTTTATTCAATGACTTTTTATAACTTGTGCTTTACTATTTTTAGTGCTGATGTTTGTGTGTTCTTGGTAGCTGGTGTGAGCAGGGCCCAGCGGCAAGCCCCTCTTACCCTAAGGGCTAGTCCACATGGGAAGATTCAGGAAGATTAGTCGCCAGGCGACTAATCGTCGCTTCTTTAGGGTGACCAATCTCCCTGAATTGCTTACCCATGTTTCGTGCATGCTGCACTGCGTTTTGTTAAGTCGCTGAAAATTGCCAAAATCCTGTTGGATCACGGACGAATCTGTTCGCTTGATGCGGTCCCGCCCATATGGCCTCCATTATGATCCGATTGTTGGGCTCTAGGGCCCATGATCGGCTCAGCCCAATATCGCCCACCTCAAGGTGAGCATATCGGGGAAAGATCTGCTCGTTTGGCGCCAAACGAGCGGATCTTTCCGTGTATGGCCACCTTTAGACTATGGACACACAGGTTGTTTTCAGCAGCTGTTCAGTGGCTGTTTTCAGCCTGAGCAATTTTGCAGGCTTAGAGAAGCAGATCTGCTCATTGCACCTATTACATTTATTTGAATCTGACCAGCCTGTGTGCTGAAAAAAAGTAGACCTAAGGTATGGAGATCCAAGTAATCTCAGGCCCAAACATCCTGAATAACAGGTCCCATGCCTTTATTAATTTGGCCAGTGAGGAAATAGTATTACTTGTCCTGAGACACCACTTTGTATTGGTTCATCTATAGCAGTAGGAATCCGCCTTAAAGGGATGGTGCACCTTTTAATTAACTGTTAGTATGATGTAGATTCTGAGACAATTCACAGCTGGTTTCCATATATTATCATTTGTGATTTTTTTAAAATTTATTTAGGTTTTAATTCAGCAGCTCTCCAGTTTGCATTTTTAGCAATCTTATTGCTAAATTACCCGAGCAACCATGCATTGATTTGACTAATAGACTGGAATATGAATAGAAAAGGCCTAAATAGGAAGGCGAATACTAAAATAGTAGCAATAACACGAAGGGGCAGATTTATGAAGACTCGGATTTCAAAGTGAAAAAACTTCAATTAATTAAAAAAAATGCTTATGTTGAAGTGGTTTGGTCCACGAAATGCGTCAAGCGTATGGCTGCTGTGTGCTTTATGATTTTAAACAAACACTAATAAAAGATGGATTTTTAGCCCTGGCCTGTGCTCCTTGTACTTGTGAATCTACATTGGAATTCAAAAAGACCAACAGATATTAATTAAAAATTTTTTTTCAGTCAAATAGGTCCATATTCAATTGAATTCGATTTAAATTTTTTGCGTATTTGATGGAATTCGATTCAAAGTTTTTCCCCAAAAAAAGTCCACCGTTTGATTACAAATAGGTTCTAGGAAGTTCCCCCATAGGCGAAAGTAGCAATTCAATAGGTTTTAGATGGCGAATGGTAGAATTAAAATTTTTAAACAGATGGTACACGATAAATGTACAATTTTTTTGTAAATTCAAATTGAATTTAGACTATTCCCTAGTAGATGTAGTATTTTTAAACTTCTTCAAATAAAAAATAATTGAATAACTTACCAACTTGAATTTGAATCGAATTCTTGAAACTCAATTCAAGTTTTTCCCTGGAAAAAAACTCGGATGTCAGGGAGGCTACTAACAAATTGGTCCCATTGACGTATACATGAACTCTGCAGGTTTTAGATGGTGAATTGTCAAATTTGAGCTCTTAAAGGGCTATAGTAGGATAAATTTCAGTTTGGATAAATTGTGTTTGGGTAATCACAAATAGAATTTGAGAGCAATTCGACCCTTAATTAATCTGCCCCTAATTATGTAACCTTACTGAGCATTTGTTTTTAGATGGGGGTCAGTAACCCCCATTTAATAGCTAGAAAGAGTAAGGCTGGGGACAGACAGGGAGAAGGAAGTTCGGGGAGATTGTCGCCTGCTATTAAACGCCAGGCGAAAGAATCTCCCCGAATCTCCCTGTCTGTCCCCAGCCTAAGAAGTAGGTGGGTAATAATTAAAAACCTATAAAAAATAAATAATGAATAGTTATGGGCGAATTTCTGCCATTTTGCTTCACCGAAAATTCACGAAACTGCAAAAAATTCATGAAACGGCAAATGTTTACGCTGGCATAAAGTTTTGTCGTCAGCATTGAAGCTTTTGTGATTCGTGAATTTATTCGCTGACGGCGAAATGCAAAAATTTGCTGTGAATTCACCCATTACTAATGATGAAAACCAATTGAAAAGTTGCCAAGAATTGGCCACTGTATAACATACCACACTAAAAGTTAACTGAAAGGTGAACTAACCCTTTAAAATACCACTACTAACTCACAATAGGTATTATTTATAAGCACTGGGCCCATGTCAATCAGATGATTGCTTTCATTTTTCGACTGCTAATCACTGATTGGTTGCTATTGGTTACTGCCCAGGTGCAAATTTGCTCAGTGTTTATAAATGAGCCCCAGTGTGTGCTTCAGCTGTTAAAAAAAGGATGAATTAATTGGATATTTGACATCATCAGTTGTTACAAAGCAAATATTATATGAACGTTATAGGAGCATCTCCTGTTTTTTTTGATGGATCAAGATAGCCCCCCTATGATGTGGGAGTTCTGAATTACATTATGTTCTGGGAATTATCTACAAGGTTTCCCTGTGTTTTTCATGTACTGTATCTGCATGGATTTCTGTTGGGTAGTCCAGGTTGGGTAGTCCAGGTTGGGTAGTCCACATTAAAAAACATGAAATTGACCCTAATCTGGGTTGCTTTATTGTCAGATTGTCATGCCTTTTTCCACTAAAATACATGCAGTGTTGCGAAGTGCCGTGTGATGTCAAGGCAAAGCTTGCTTCAGCATTGCTATATCATTCTTTACGTTTACTCTTCATATAGTGTGACCGTATATAGTGGCTTCTATAAAAATATACTCTAGATAACTCTAATGTAGATTGCTTTTTAAAGAACAACATTTATTTTATTTAGCTATGGCATTCAAATCTGCGTGTATATAAAATCATGATAATGAATATTATGCTTCATTTAATTCCAGGTTTAAATAATTCTTATAAATTAGCCTTTGTCACCATCTAGTGTCCAGTTCTGATATTGCAGTTTAAACGAGTCCACTTTTTAAAAATGTTTATTCATTTTCATAATAGAAGAATCCATTAACAACATTCCAATTAAAAGGAAACTTAGAGGAGTTAGAACAAAATGTTATGTAATGTAACAAATGTTTTGCATCACAAAAGAACAAATATAGAGCAATATTATTTGAACAGGGCTTAAGATTGAAAAGCAATTTGACAAAAAGTAAATTCAATGCATCAGAGCAAAAATGGTAAACTGGTAGAGGTAAAACTTAAGGCCCCTAGAAAAAGTATGTGTCCTGGAACCAATTGTTTTTTTAATCCCTTGTACAACTTTTTTTGGTAAATCCTAAATTAACTAATAGATCCTACTTGGGCCAGTCAAATAAATCCAAATACCTAGACCAGAGACAATAGAAAAGGCTAATGGATTTTTTATTCTGTAATTATAATAAAGAGCTTCTTGCAAACTCTACTATCTTAAAGAAGAAAGAATTTCCTTTAAAGCAGGCACATTTGTCTTAATCCAGTAAAAAGAGTTATGTTTTCTCACAAAGCTCATAAATAAATGATACAAATTTATTAGCTCTTTATCAATATTTGAGGCTAAATTATCAAAACGTGTCTGCATTAGTTAAGTCTAATAAGGAAATATAGATAGAGCTTAATTTTTGTCCATAAATTAACTGAAACACCAATTTTCCCCATAGCTGAATATGTCAACATTTTCTAAATTACATTTTGGACAATAAGAGCTGGATTGAAAAGCATCAACTTTTTTTATAGCAGCAGTCATAGCCCATATGAATTAATTTAAACCTTTAAAGAGATATTGACACCAGAAATTAAACTCTTTTTTTACATCTTTTACATCTTTCATAATGTTGTCTTTGAAAGCTACTTTGCCATAAATTATTTGCTTTTACGTTACCTGTCTGCCAGAATTTTTGAAACATTTTGTGCTCTCTCACTTTAGGGGCATTTTCTGAGGGGAAATCTCTAGCTTACCTAGGAAAACTATACATAGTTTTTTTGGGAGAACATGAGCTTTCTAATTCTGACTGACTTTTCATGTATATCCATATCTGCAATAAGATTTATAGCACTAAATACCAAAAAAAGGAAATTCCACAATATATGAATTTATATTAGAAAAATATTTAATTTTACGCATGAAAATCCAACTAATTTGGAAAGCCTCATGTCTCTCGAACGTCCCAATACTAGATATCTATAGTTTTAGGGATATTTATGACTTCTGTACAGCAAAAACTGACGTATATTACCAAAATTTGAAAGCACTAGGGCAGAAATCAGCATAATTTAGATTCCAAGGCCAAAAAATCCTGAAACAGTAAGTTTAACCCAGAAAACCATGTTTATTTTGAAAAGTACACATTCTGCTGATACCTAAATGGGAACCTATGTCTCTCCACTCCTAACTACAAAACATCAAAGCTGGTCTGAACATAGTGTTTTTTATAAAAATGTAATACCATTTGGTAAAATCACTTCAAAGGTTTTATTTTGCTGCTCCGCTTATCCCATACTTATTAGGTACCAAGAGAAAGCACACTGATTATGATTGCCAGGAGTCCACTGAACAGCTTGATGCCCAAAGTATCTGGCATTTAGAGACCCCAATAGGAAGTTAGCACATCCAAATTGTCCAGGACATTCATTCAACTACTGAAAAATTAACACCCCCAACACCATATATATATAGTACACATGCTGCAAAATCTAAAATGGGTACCCATTGCCTTTCTGCTCCAGGCTCAGGCTTTCCCAAAATTGGCAGTTTTGGTGAAATACCTGAAAATTGCCTCAGAACTTCAACTTTCCAGCATCACCCATGTATCATTACGTACCTAGAAAAAGTACCCAAAATTTGATTACCAGGGGTCCTCCAAACAGTTTCATGCCCATTGTGCATAGGTTTACTAAAGTAGCTGGCATTTAGATACCCCAAAATGAAAAAATCATGAAAATCTGAAAAGTGTCGTAAAGCTTGCATTTTACCCCACTATATACCCCACATTCATAGCCTACCAGCATAAAGCACCCTAAATATTAATGCCAGGGGCCTACTGAATATACTAATATGCAAGGATTTACAAAACCATGTGGCATACAGAGACCCCCAAATCCAAATAGACTAATTTTTATGCATGACACTGGCTACTACAATATAAACACTCAGTGAAAATAGTACATTTTCACGCATGACACACTGCATGACACAATGCCACTTCTGATTAATCTAAAGCAGGTGATAAAATCTTTCTACTGCAAACTACCAAACTGCAAAGTTATGCTAAGCAACAGTTTTTATGAAATTTCTGAAAATTGTCGCAAAGCTTGCATTTTACCCCACTATATACCCCACATTTCATAGCCTACCATAAAGTATCCTAAATATGAACGCCAGGGGTCTACTAAACAGTTTGATGCCTAATATGCATAGATTTACCAAACTATCTGGCATATAGAAACCCCCAAATCCAAATAGTGCATATGAATTTTCACGTATGACACTCTGGCTACTACAATATAAGCACCCAGTATGTGTATTATGTGCCATGAGATCCCCTAACAGTATGGAGACCATAGAAAATCATATATTTTCCAAAAGTACACATTTTGACAAATCTAAAACGGGTAAATATGTCTTTCTACTGCAAACTACCAAACTGCAAAGCTACTTATGCTAAACATTATGGTTTTTATGAAATGTCTGAAAATCTTTAATTTGACCCCATTATATACCCCACACTTTGTATCATACCAGCAAAAGGCATTCTAAAAATGAATGCCAGGGGTCTTCTCAACAATTTAATGCCCAATATGCATAGATTGACCAAACTATGTGGCATACAGAGACCCACAAATTCACGTATGACAGTCTGGCTACTATAATATAGGCACCCGGTATGTGCATTATGCGTATTTTTAAGCCTTTAAAAAGCTAAAATTAAGTAATAGGACATTTAAATTTTTTTTTTTATTAATCTACATTAGACCAATGTTTATTTGTTTGTTTATAAATGATCCTTAGATATTGCAAGAACCTTCTTGCAAGCTGAAAACCAAACCCAAGTAGGCGTGAGGGGGGACCCACAACAGGCTTTCACTTACAATGATTCTGTCCGTTAATAGCACTCCCCCAGCAAAATCCTGCATTTGAAATCAATTTTTCAAAAGAGCAAACTGACTTTTTTATATTTAATTTTGAAATCGATCAAGGGGCTAGACATGTCAGTTTCCCAGGTGCCCCCAGTCATATGACTTGTGCTCTTTAAAACTCCAGTTTTTCTTTACTGCTGCACTGCAGGTAGTAGTGATATCACCCCCTCCCTTCCTCACAGAAGCCGATTACCAAACAATGGGAAGGTAACTGGATAAAAGATCTCTGACACCTGCATAGCTAAAAATGCTCCCAAAAGTCCAGCTAACCCAAGTCACAATCCCTTCAGGTACATTAAGTAGGAGAAACAATAACCTGTCAGAAATAGTTCCATTGTCAAGTGCTGGTTCTTTGTGAAAGCACATGACCATGCAAAATGACCTGAGTTGGCTGCATACACACCAATATTACAACAACAAAAACAGTTATTAGTTAAAGAATAAACATTGAAATGGTAAAATGAATAATATGCAGTGCACACAGTGTTTAATAAAAACTATACCATAAAAATCATGACAGAATCACTTTAAAAAGGCTGTCACATTTAAAATGAAAATTATAATCAATTAAATATGACCAGTTTCTGAAATATTCAAGTTACTTTTCACTCACCTTTTCTTAGCATCTGTTTCTCTTCATTCTGTACTCACACAGAAGTTGGAAGCCTGATTTTTTAATGAAAGTCCAGTAAAGCTTTTTTTGGGGGGAGGGGCTCATATTGCCTAGCATATTTATTAAAGCTCACGCTTTCAAAACAGCCAGAAATCTTGTTTCCCTACATGCAGTGTTTGTGTCTAAGTCAGTTATTGTGTTAGTCGCTTATTTGACTGAGTTCTAATATATCTGCTAGAAAAGGGAGCCCCGCTGAAAGATATATTGGATCTAATTGTCAATGAAAATTAACAGAATGTCAGAATGAAGAGAAACAGATGAAGAGAGAGAGAGCTAGTGAAGATAAAGATCTGCTATCGAATTTCTTGGATTCTTAAAGGGGTGGTTCGCCTTCAAGTTAACTTTTAGTATATTGTAGAAGGGCCAATTCTAAGAAACTTTTCAATTGGTCTTCATTATTTATTTTTCATAGTTTTTTAAATGATTTGCAATTTTCTTCTGTTTCTTTGCAGCTTTCAAATGGGGGTCGCTGACACCATCTAAAACAAATGCTATGTAAGGCTATAAATGTATTGTTACTGACACTTTTTATTACTTATCATTCTATTCAGTCCCTCTCCTATTCATATTCCAGTCTCTTATTCAAATCAATGCAGGGTTGCTAGGGTAATTTGTACCCTAGAAACCAAATTGCTGACACTGCAAACGAGAGAGCTGCGGGATAAAATGCTAAATAACTATAAAAACACAAACAATAAAAAATGAAAACCAATTTCAAATTGTCTCAGAATATCACTCTCTACGTTATACTAAAAGTTAACTCAAAGGTGAACAACCCCTTTATGTTGTTCTTAATTTATATTTATTTGAATGGTTTTTATATCATACCAGTGACATATCAGTCTGTAATCTATGCCAAGATCAGCAAGGGCACTATTTGCCAGTCCCTCATGTTGCTATTTTAGACTGCATACTGTATATCGGTTTTATTTTTGTAGCTACTGTGACCAGAGTCTTATATTGAACAACAATCTAGGGAAATGCTTTCAAATGGAATTCTTTAATAATTCTTTAATAAGAAGTGTCTGGTGTCTTTTTAGAGTACAAGTTCTATTATATATAATATTAAATAGCAGATGCATTTTAAAAAAGGTTCAACCTTTTTCTCAAGTAAATAATATCTTTTTGTAAATGTGGAGGAAGGTAAAAACTATTTAATTTGGAGATCAAGAAATAATTTTCTTTTTATCCTATGTCATTTACTACCTGTCATAGTAGCAGCACAATTTAGTTTGAAGAAATCCACATCTACAGCCTTTTAGTTTGCCTCAGCAGTTTGCCTCAGAGGAGGAAAATAAATCCCTAGTGGCCCCAAGATGGCTAGTGGTATACCTAGGGTGCACCAAACCCCCCTACAAAAAAAAGGGGTCTGGTGAAAAACAATCACTATTCAGTCTCTGCCTACCTTCTCCCTGCCCTCCAGTAACCTACTTGGCCAGCCCACTCTCCCACCCGCATGTGTCCTTCTCCCCGCTCAGAGGTATAGAGCAGCTGGGAGAGGAATTCTTTAGAAATATGGAGAAAGCAGACTCTTTGATCTGGGCCTCCCCTGTTCCTCAGACCTCCCAGGACCAGGGGGTCTGCTTACTCTATAGTTAGACTTAAGATGTGGATATCCAAATTACAGATAGATTCCATATCTGGAAACCCCCAGAGTCCGAGTATTCTAGATAGCAGGTGCCATACCTGTATTGTGGAAAACAGAAGGAAAGGTCCAATCCATGGGGGTGGGTGCTAAATGGCTTACCTGATACAGTGGCGTAACTACTCACTGGTGGGCCTCAGCACAGGATGGGCACCTGGGCCCCCCTGTGGGGCCCTTACCTCTATAAATCACATGCTGGATTGTTGATTGAATGTGTGATGTATAATCTCCCCCCCTAGATAACTGCCTGCCATAACAATTTTTGCGGCTCCAATGGGCCCCAAGGGGATGGGGGCCCTGGTGCAGTTGCACCCCCTGCACCCCTGGTAGTTACGCCGCTGATCTGATACAGTGGCAGAAAATTACACCAGCCTGCATGTGTCCATTGGCTGCAATTTTTTTTGTTAAAGTCCAGCTTTTAACTGTACTGCACTTGCACAAAGGCAATAGATCACTTGCTTGATTGCAAGTATCCAAGGCCAGTGTAGTTTTCTGGTTAAAGGAACACTGGGCAAGGGTATCAGGTAAGTGATTGCTAAAACATTTGGTACCTCACATGGATTGGATATTTTTTTTCTGCTTTAATGGACTTATTGTCTTTTTTTAAGCTAAATTGCTATGTAACTCTGTATATGACTGTGTAAATTAATAAAGCATTGCTATTAAAAATGACAGACTTTATAATATAGGATGTAATACATAACTAAAATACTTTTCGAACACAAATAACCTTAAGAACGGCATATCAACCTTTCACATCACTGTAATACTTTTTAATGCAAGCAATAAAAGCATAGTGTTTACAAGTATGGTCATAAACAGTGATAGCGTAATACTGTGTGAACGCCAAAACTGTCCTGTCCTAACAAACAACCTTTATAAACTGCTGCATGGCCATTCTCTCTCTCCTGTCTCAATAATTCTCTCTGGAAATATCTGTGCCAGAAGTAACTGATTGAATGATAAACCAAGAAAACCATTACCATAGGTTTTAAAGTAGAAAAAAATCAGTCTGAGAACAAAAGCTCAGTCCGACGTGGATCAGTAGGTGAGCGTGATGCCCAACTTTACTGACTGATCCACATCTGACTGAGCTTTTGTATGTACAGTGTATGGCACACTATAAGATACGCTTGTTTGGCAAGGTCACCAAATGAGCAGACCTTAACCAGATATGTCCACCAAAGGCAGGGCGATATCACGTTTATCTGATGGTTTGGTGCTGGGAGCAAATTATCGGATTATAATGGAGAGAATAGGCGCTGACTGGATGAGGGCCACATCAACTAGACCGATGTTGGCAGCTTTAAGGGCTTGTGCAGACAGGGAGATTCGGGGAGTTTCTGGCGATTCTGCGAGGCGACAATCTCCCCGACCTGCCTTCTCCCTGTCCGCCGCCTGTTTAAGTCAAAAAGTGCCAGCGCCAATGCACACGCAGCGCGGCGATTTCCAGAATGGCGTTTTTTGATTTAAACAGGCGGCAGACAGGGAGAAGGCAGGTCGGGGAGATTGTCGCCTCGCAGAAGAGGCGATTAATCGCCAGGCAACAGAATCTTCCCGAATCTCCCTGTCTGCACCAGCCCTAAGACACCGATCTGAAGTGAACCAGAAAATCAACAAATGGGAACTGATAAGAACTGCTCAAACACAAATAAACTGAAGCAGTATAGAATACAGGAGTAAATGAGTAAATCATTACTTCAAGTTGTATATACTGTACAGTGCTATGAAAACAATAAAATCTAAAAGATAACTATACAGGAACGGACTCACTTTCATCTGGATGGTTTAACTCAAGAAAGACTGTTCCTTCAATTATATGCAATATATTCATTTCTGAAATAGTGATTTTTTTAAATTTTCCATGAAATAAATGCAATATATAATGGGCAAATCACAATATTACACATTCAAAAAGCAATCTAGTGGAAAATGCCTGTTAAAATAACAATTAAACCATCTTTGTAACTAGTGTCATAATGGAATGGTAATTACGACTCCTGTTCCAAATGATTATATGTTAAATTGACTTATCTTCTGCATGCCTGTCAGACCTCAATTTGTACTTTCAAAAATCAATTAAAAGCTGCCATATTGACTTATTTAATCCACTCTAACAGTGGACAGTATAACCTTTTTGGTTGACATTTCAAGACCACTTATTTAAGCATAAATTAATTTCATCTTTCAAAAATTAAATGGCAAACAAAATGCTAAACAAAGTACCAAGTTAAATATAAATGGCATTATGTACGGCTTTTGAATATTTTTGCCTATTTTCACTATAAATTGCGTGTGAAAAAAAGTATAATATCATTTGTCATTTTGCTCAAAAATTATTATATAATATAATAATAAGCATTAATGTGAAGTGCTACACAGTATGGTGAAAGAGATGTACATATATGTAGTACATGAGTATAGTTTTATTTGCAGTGGACAAAATGTATTCAAGAGCAAGAGCAAATCATTGATAATCTATATAGAGACACTTGTAATGCCAAGGGAAGAAAGAACTTAATGGGGTTACTCACCTTCCAACACTGTTTTCAGTTCAGTTGTTCTCAGATTGATCAACAGAAATAAAGTTTTTTTTGCAAATAGTATTTATTAGCGACTGTTTTTCTAATATTGAAGTTTAAAGTGGACCCGTCACCCAGACACAAAAAACTGTATAATAAAAGTCCTTTTCAAATTAAACATGAAATTCAATTTAAACTGTCAATCAAATATTATCTGCGGGGCAGATAATTACTTTCACTTTCCATTCAGCACTTCCTAGATGTCACTGCTCTCCCCACACATTCCCCCAGTTCTCTTAACCATTTAATTGTGTAGCCAGGACATGGGGATAAACATCGGGTCCCCCATTCTAGTGCACAAACAAGATTCTGAGATGATGCAAGGCTTGCCTTAATAACAGTGTCCACAAAATGGCTCCTGCCCTCTTGCTATAGTTATGAATTCCCAGACTGAAGAAAACAATATTAAAATAATTTATTTAGTGTAATTAATGTTCATTTTGCTTGACCAATGTGATAAAATATGATTTTGAATATTTATTTGGGGTGACGGGTCCACTTTAATGCAGCTCTGGTTGCTAGGGTCCAAATTACCCTAGCAACCATACACTAATTTGAATAAGAGACTGGAATATGGATAGAAGAGGGCATGAATAAAAAGATGAATAAACAAAGTAGCAATAACAGAAAGTTTTTAACCTTACAGAGAATTTGTTTTTAAAGATGGGGTCAGTGATCCCTATTTGAAAGCTAAAAAGAGCCAGAAGAAGAAGGCAAATAATTAAACTAGAAAGTATAAACCATGAAGTCCAGACTTGCTTAGACTTAGCCATGACATGTATTAACTAATGTAGCAACAGTTCAGAATCTGTACCTGGATTCCTGAGCTGCCAGGCTGAAACACCAGAGATAGGAACGCTAAATGTTAAACTTTAATTTTGAAAAAACATAAAAACATGCACGTGTACTAAAATGCTAGCGCACAATTTACCTTTTCTCTGTTTATAGTCCTAGGTAAAGAGCTCTATATTAATATAACCCCATAATGTTAGATTATAATGTAGAAATATTTTCTGTTATATATTTTATTAAGTCCATGTGGCTCAATAATACAGTGAAGATATATTTCCCAATATATGAGAAACTTGAACTGTCCTTGCGTTATTCAGCCTTTATTTGCATGCAGAATATTAAAAACCTTAGAATATAAGCTAAACCCACATGTGTGCCTCCGGGGGTCATTTATCAACACTGGGCAAATTTGCCCATGGGCAGTAACCAGTAGCAACCAATCAAAGTGCTGCTTTCATTGTTCTACTTGCAGCTGGCTTTAAAATGTTAATCACTGATTGGTTGCTATAGGTAACTGCCCATGGGCAAATTTGCCCAGTGTTGATAAATGAGCCCCGTGTAGACATCATGGGCCTCACAATTATATGCACATTTTAGTACCTCAACTATATGGATAGGCAGCACAATCAAGGGGGTATGGTACCTCCTCCAGTAGTGGTAAAAGAAGGTAAAAGACACATGCTTATTCACAGGGCTGGAACTAGGAGTAGTACTAGGTAGAAGTGGTATTTGCCTAGAGTTCTAGTGCCCCCCAAACCATTGCCCCCTAGACATGTGCCTGCCTTCCCCTAGTTCCAGCTCTGTTTGTGAATATAATGGACACACCTTTAGCAACTGGCTCAGTGATGATCATCACTGCCTCATGCCTTGAACACTTCCTGTTTGCTTCTTATAAGGGACTGTGAGAGTATAAATGAGTCATTTATAAATTATAATTGAACTGGTACACTAAGTTCTTCATATAAAAATGCAGCATTTGTAGGCATATTCTTTTTTTAGGATTTAGTTTTCCTTTCAGCTCATTTTCAGCTAAAGAACTGCCTTGGATGCACAGAACATATCTTACATATGTATTTTTCATGCTCTGCATTCTGATTGAAATTGTATTTATATCTATTCTGCATTCAATTTGTTTAAATGCATTGTTCCATTTGTATCACTTTATTGCTTTATAGCGAAATTCAGTAATACATTAAAAAAAAAACCTGAAGGGATGAGATAAAATAAATAAATAGATAAACATCACAGCTGTAATCTCTGTTCTTTGCTAGGCCATTCCCAGGCCATGGAATATATGTAGACTGACTTCTGATCCATCATTGATTTTTTTGCTCATTCCCAAAGATCTACATCTTTTCTCTTTTAATTACTTTCCCTTGATGTCAATGATAAGTGTACTAAAGCAAAGAGACGTACACGGTCCCCTTAGAGAGGTGTTTTTTTTCACTTGTAAGAGCTACGTAACTTGATTTTCTGATCATCTCCTATATAATTACAATGGAATTAGGCAGCTTGCTCCATTCTGAGTGACCGCTTCATTTAGATGTGAACGGCTGGAATAGGAGAGGCCAAGGTTATATTTAATTCAATGAAGCAGCAATCAATATGGTTCATTAGAGAGGGAAGGCACAGGATCAGGTTTGTAATTCAGTTAAATCTCACTGCTTGCTCAAGGGTAAAATCTAATGACTCCCCAGAACTCCCCATCTATCATCTCTCTCTCTCTGCTTGTGAGTCCATCTTTCCGATTATTCATATAATCAGTGTCATGCCATTGATATAAACCTCATTTGCACAAAGAAACATTGTTCCATTAATTCGTATTATTATTATTAATAACTAGTGTCTTGGATAATATACCTATTTTTGTTGTCTAACATTTATCACCTTATTATTTATATAATAATTAACAGAATGCTTATGTTTGCCAGTAAAAGTGTAAGTACATATATATATATA
>CM044433.1:69726447-69784851 GCA_024363595.1 Xenopus borealis | reverse complement strand
TATATATATATATGTACTTACATTTATATAGTCCATCCTGAACACCCCCAGTATACAACTACTAATACCATTACTTAAAGAACAACTTCAAAAAGATTTGTTTGAAGGTGCATAAAATACAGTAGGTTGTAGGATACATAATAAATAACCAAAAGCATTTTAGTTGTCACTAAAAAATCCTCTTTATTTCTTTTTTACTGCAAGCGGCCAAATCACTTATACCAAAAAAATGGAAATCACCCGAGGCCTCAACATTAACACATTGGTTCTCAGCGGTAGAAGATATAAAACAAATGGAAGAAATTACTCACATAATTCACAATAAAAGCAGTCAATATTGGGAAACATGGTCACCATGGATTAACTATATTAAGACAATCAATGGTTAAAGTAAAAAGTGTCTGTCTTCTTTCCTTAAGAAGTGTTCAGATTATTAATAATAGTGTCACAGCGGTATATTTCACCATGAGACATGCAGTATTATTCTGTTGTTTAGCTATTTTGACAAAATTTATACCTTTTTATTTATCAGTTTATATTGTTAATATTTAATACTGATTGCATATTTTCCTATTCTTTCACCCTCACCCATTTTTTCCTTCTGTATCCCTCTCCTTCAAGAAATATAAAATAAAGAATAAAAAATGTCAGGACTATGATGTAACTTCTGTATATTGGTGTATGTTATTTCCTTAAAACATAAGATTTATAAATTGGTTGATACACTGAGCTGTTGACTTATAGATACTTTACATTACAGACATCTGTTCAGTGTGGCTCATTTATTTTCAGTCGGCAACTTGTGTTTTTCCCCACAGTTGTCACTTGCATAAAAATGTTCTCTTTGCACATTTGCATAGTTGTGCACTTCTGTTTTGAATTGATGATGCTGCACCTATTGATACAGTGGAACCTTGGAGCTACCACTACTTCCTGACCAGGTTTGCCATTACTCCCACTATTAAGAGGAACAGCAATTGCGTCAAGAGAATAGCCCATTTGCATCCACAATGATGCCAGAATTCTGGGGGAAAATGGCGCATGGTGGGAGAAAAACATAGCACAATGCACAATGTTCCTTTCCACCAATAGATGGCAGCAACTGGCAATTTGTGGGAGTTCACAGGAAGTTTCTAGAGTGGTGGAGGTCCTATGTCCAGAAACCTGTATTAAGGAATTGGGAACGTCTTTTGCTCTATGACGTGACCATAGGGTTACCACCTGGCCGTAATTTACCGGCCTGGCCAGTATTTTTGACGGTTGATCCCAATGTTATTAACAGGAAAAAAAGATAAATATATAGTAAGGCTGGTATTTTTTTTAAAGAAAAGGTGGCAACCCTACATGACCATACCTATCTTTTTTAAGAAGATGCTTCCTAATGCTATGCCTAGGTGGAGGAATTTGCTTATTGTAAATGCTAGCTAGTATGATCCTCTAAAAGCTCACCCCAGACATGGAATGCAGCTACTGTATGTGATCTAGCAGACGTAGCTTTGGCTCCAGCAATGAGATTAGTTTGTGTGGTAGGACCACCGTTGCAGTAGTGCTCCAGTTAGGTATAACAGTAGTCATGTGTAGTTTAGTTGGAACATATGGGACTGCTAGAGAGGACAGTCTGAGGTAGTTGCGGACTGCACAAGACAGAGGGTGACAGCTCAAATGACCCTGCCCTTCAATATAAAGGTCTTAGCAAGAGCTATGAGAATTCTTAACGTTCAAGTATCAGGACCTGTGATTACAGAGAGACCTGTGAAATTCCCTGATAAGAGTTGCCAGTGCTGAGAGGCTGGACTTTTATTATTCAGCCCTGTGGAAGACAGTGACAGTGACAGTAAAAGCTTCATGTGGGATTCACTGCATGTATCTGTGCTATGTGTTATTTCCCCTGTAAAGGTCTGTTTCAGTTACAACATATGTCCTGTGAACAGAGTTCTCAGTCACAAGTGACCCACTTTCAGCTGCAACTAGTTGGTACCCCAGTAAATTGGTTAAATTGGTTGGTCACCTTTAAGTTAACTTTTAGTGTATCCTTTTTTATAGTTTTTGCATTTTTTGCCATCTCCTGACTTTTTCCAGCTTGCAAATAGGGGGTCAATGACCCCATATAAAAAACAAATGCTCTGTAAGGCTACACAAGTATGTATGTAATTCATTTGATTTAGTTGTATAATCACATTCACATTATAGCGCTACGAAATAAGTTGGCACTATAGAAATACATGTTAATTATAATGTATTGTTATTGCTACTTTTTATTACTCATTTTTCTATTCAGTCTTTCCGATTCATATTCCAGTCTAAGCTGCAAAAAGTCTGAATCCAAAAATCATCCATCTCAAACCTGTCGAGGTCATGTATAAGTCAGTGGGAGATGTCCCTTTTACAATATGAAGATCTTGTGATCTGTGTTGGGTTTTGCAGATACTGTAATCTGAAAAATTTGGGGTTTTCTGATGATAACCCAAAAAAAATCGAGCAATTCTTGCATCAAATCCAAAAACTTAATATGATGCTGGATTTTGCTTGATTTTATTAAGTTTTTTTCCCAGCCAAACTTTTTCGAGTTATTTTATTGATAAATAACACAAAATTGTGGATGGTAATTTGGTCAAGCTTGGTTTAATAAAAACATGAAATAAATCAACTGCCTGCCGTCATTCCCTCTCCCTCCTCGCACTGTGCATTAGTCAAAATGGTAGACCTGAAAAAAAATTTCGCTAAAATGCAGCGCAGCAGAGCTCTCCCCCACCATGTTCTGCCTGTTCAAATTTTTTCTGGTTTCTTCACCGATACGAAGTCTGAGGATGCACAGTAGGGCTTCAACTGCGCAAGCTCCTGCAGGCTTAGAGGCACATTTATCTAGGGTCAAATTTTGAATTCATGTGAGTTTTTTTAAGCTCCCATAAATTTGAAATTTGACTAGTTGAAATTTATTGTTAAAATAGAACTTTTCCAACTCGGACTAATTTAAACTACCTGTAAACTCAAATTGATTTCGATCAATCTCAAGAAACTTCAGAGAAAAACTTGAATGTCAGGAAGGCTGCAAACATTTCCAAATTGATCCATGGACCTCTCCCATTGACTTAAACAGCAAATTGGACTGGCAAATAGTTCAATTTAGATTCTTAAATGTCCAGAGTATGATAAATCTCGAAAATCGAATAAGAATTTTTAAAAAAAAATTTGAATCGAATTTGGAAAACTCCCTAGTCGAATTTGTCAGTTTTGCCATAAAAAAATGTAAATTTGAATTTACAATCTGACTCTTAGTGTCAGGGGTGAGACTGGAAGATAATGTGAATGGGCAGAAGATGATGCCTGTGAACTCCGCTGGGCTGCACTAACCTTTTCACTAATGCACAGTGTGAGAAGGGAGAGAGGAGGGGGTGATGGCAGGCAGTTAAGGGGGGCTTTTGTTTCTAGGGGGTTTAGTTGTCTTTTAAATTTAATTAAAAGGTGAACAAACCCTTTAAGGGGAATTGATGACTTTGGAAAGAAAACATTTATGTGCCAAACTAGAAATCCCGGTTTGCAATAAAAATCCTTTTTGTTTTCATGTAATGAGAGCAACTTGCAGTAAAAGGAAAACACATCTATACAATAAATACAAATAACATCAGTGATGAATATTCAGCTAGTAGCAACATAGAAATGTTGGGTTTGATATATGATTTTGAATTGTATGCAAGTAACCATAAATCCAGTATTTAAATTATGTTATACCAACATCACATTACTAAGCATGATGCATGTGCACAATTCCAATTAGAATATGATTTATACACTATTTGGCCATTACTAAATAATGCCCTTAAACCTTCTTTGACTGGCTAGAGTGACTGACATTGTAAAAGAAACCAAATAATAATGTCATGCAAAGAGATGCATGATGGCATCTCATGGGGAATGAGGAAAATATAGCATTTATAAATGTATTCCATCACACAACAGAGAAGAATTGCATCTGTGATAACACAGAAAAATCATGCTGCTTTAGAAACGAATAAGGAAGGCAAACATTGCAAAAGGGTAATATATAAAACCAAAGTCTGGAATGGGGATTGCCAAACTATCATCACCAATTAGATACTCATTAGGGATCCATGCCATAGAAAGATATACCAAAACCCTGAGTCAGGGATTAACATAATGAGCCTTGGGAGATGCTAATTATGCAGGGAAAGCCAAAGCAGTGCAAGAAACAGACAATTAAATTTGTGCCTTCTATATAAGGTAACGAAAAAGTTATTATGCATCCCTCCTCACTGAGCTGAAATGTTACAAATGCCCATATCACACTGTATACATATTTACTGTTAGTGTACTTCTAGAAATGGCATGTATTAAACAAGATTTGCTGATGTGCAAGTTTCTGTTCCAAAGCACTTTCATGCAAAAGGGGATGCATAAGCACAACACACTTAAAATACATACTGCATGCTACTAACAAACAAGCATTAAGAGAACCTGGAATTCAAATGTCTCATTATAACACTACATAAATATAATTTGGTTATAGATAGAACCGACCATGCGTATCTAGCATTATGATTCCATACTATGTTTGCATCTGTTTATAGCAAGAATACCAAATCAATTTTTAGTAATATAATTTACTGTATAAATCTATGTTCAGCCTTTTCCAGCATTCATGAAGAGAACTATAGCATAATCACTTCTAATCACTCTAAACTGAGCCGTTCGCTTCCTTTCACATTACTATTGATGGCATGACCAATAACACTATTAACTCAGCACACTGCTTGGGGGTAATCTTTGACCACTCCCTCTCCTTTTCTAATCAAATAAATAATACTGCCAAAACCTGTTGTTTCTTCCTCCACAATATATCGTAGATATGCCCATTTCTTTCACAAACAACAGCCAATACATGCCCTTATCTTATCCCATTTTGACTATTACAATCTCCTCCTAACCGGTCTTCCTGACTCCCATCTGTCTCCTACAACCAATCTTAAACTCTGCTACCAGGATCCTTCTGCTCTCTCCTTAAAGGGAATCTGCTTAACCCCGTCCACTTAGACTTTAAGGCTCTACAGGACAGGGACCTCCTTCCCACTATGTCTTTTACCACATAGCACTTAAGCTCTTTGTCCTGATATGATTCTTTATATATTTATTATGTGATTTGTCTTCCCCACATATACTTTTATATATTGTACTTTTATGCACTGTGCAATGCTGAGGCTCCTTAACAGCACTTTAGAAATAACATTATATTACATTTACAAAATAAATTATGCATACATATATCACTATCTAGTATTAATAAATCTAAGCAACTGTTTTCTGAAAATGCGTCTTCAATTACACACTTCTTTTGTGCATTGTTGCTTTTATGTAGCCAAAAAATGCTGCATCGGAGAACTCAAAAGTACCCTTACAAAAACTTACTGAAATTGACAGATGCATACATATGATGATCAGGCATTTATTATCTGAAGAAACTAGTATATGTTTATGAGGTTCACTTAAAATGCCTAAAACAACCCCACTTACTAAAACAACAGAGTAGGTTTTCTGAAAACAGTACTTGAATCATGGCCATATCTTATCCTATCTAGGTTTCAAATACTCTTCTGCTATGCTTCTATAGGGGGTAACTGATATGTATGTACTACTTATATGGGATGTGAACTAGCAGGAATGGCTAGACACCCCTTATGGCAAAAATTGGTTTGGACTGATTTCTAACATTTTGACCAAACCATACTTTTTTTATTTAAAGGAAAACTATACCCCCAAAATGAATACTTGAGCAACAGGCATATTAAAGAATCTTATCAAACTGGAATATATATTTAAGTAAATCTTGCCCTTTTACATCTCTTGCATTGAACCACCATTTCGTGATGGTCTGTGTGTTGCCTCAGAGATCACCTGACCACAAATATTTCAACTCTAAGGCTCAAGCCAGACAGGAAGATTTGGGGAGATTTGTCACCTGGCGACTAATCGACTGGCGACTAATCTTCCCAAATCGCTTCCCCCTGCCTTCCAGCGACTTAAATGAATAATAGCCTGCACCTATTTACACGCCACACTGCGCTTTCCCGAAATCGCTTGAAATTGCCTAAGCAGGCAACTTCGAGCGACTATGGAAAAGCCAGTAACTGTAACAGGAAGAGTGTGGAGGCAAAAGACAGAACTCTGTCTGTTAATTGGCTCGTGTGACCTAACTTTATAGTTTGCTTGTTACAGTATGTTTGTGTGCACCGTTGAATCATACAATCCCAAGAGGCTGTCCTTATTTTTTAAAATGGCAATTTTCTATTTATGATTAACCAATGGCATATGCTACTAAAAAAGTATATTATTATAAAAATGGTTTATTTACATGAATCAGGGTTTTACATATGAGCTTTTTATGCAATGTCTTTTTAAAGAGACCGACATAGTTTTCTTTTAAGAACAGTATTCAAGACTCTTATTAAATGTTGATGCGGAAAAACAGCTAATTATAATATTTACCCAGGTGTAAAACTGTGCCATTAAAATAGGTGTCAGCTTAAGTTGCATAAACTTCTCGCTATTCATGCTGCACTTTTATAACTTATATATTTCACTCAAGAAATGTAATAAAAAATACACACCTTTGTATTTCGACACTCCCCAAATGTCTCACAAAACATTTCCAAATAGTTGTTGAGATTGAGGGCACTCACGGACATAAGGGTAGATCATTCAGCTTTTTATGCAGTGCCTGATTTCCTGTTTCGGTGCCCAGTGACCGCCCCTCGGTCCGCTGCCTCCCTTGATCACGAGCATGCTCATCCATTGATTTGATGTGGTATGGGACATCTAAGAGAATTCCTGCATGCCTAGATCTGGCTGCCCTGTTCAAATTTGGGTAGCATGCCTCCCCTTCATATGTGCCACCCTAGGCCCTTGGCCTGTCTTTGTGATGCCTGAGGCTCAAGTTTCCTGTTTATGTCATTGTTCCTGCCCTTTCCTTGTTCTCCCATTATCTGACTATTCTGGTTTTGAGTCATGTTTCCCCCATTATCTGACTTTTCTGGTTTTGACTTGCATATTTTCTGTCTGACTTGTGTAACCCTTTCTTGGCCAATATTGACCAAACCAACTAGCATAGGTAGAGCATTGGTTACACGCGACTTTTTCACTCTCAGGTAGGGCTTTCGCTAAGTGGAAAATCACGTGTGAGGTAGTAGAACTACAACTCGATACTGCAGATGGTGTGTAATAAAGGTTGTTGGACGCCAGGGGTTCTTTGTGCAAACAAAATAGAACAATTTATTTACAATAGCAGCACAGGGTATTATATACTCACAGACAGTGGTATTATAGCAGAAATGCTTAGTACAGGCACAGCATAGATTATACCCTCAGGTAGGATACCAGGATGGGAGTTGTAGTTGCACCAGCCAGGTTATCAATGCCCATGTGGTCCGGATCCCACCAGCGGTTCAGGTGACTCAGGGTTAAATACTTTCCTGCAGTCCCTATGTCTGAGGTCCCTTCACTTCAGGCAAGGTAGAGCCTGGGGGAGAGCTACTCCCTACTATCCTCCTTGATGGGGCTTGAGCTGCCCTTTCTCTCTTCCCTCTCTATCTCACCTCTCCTAGAGGGTGCTATGACAGGAATATCTTAACTCTGACTATTCCTCGTTCACGGGGCCCTGTTCCCCGACTTGATACTTGTATTACCTCTAAAGGTGTGCTGTCCCTTTAGGGTAGAGCGCCTCTGGGGCCCGGTTGGCACCCAGGCTCAATGGAGCACTGCCCTCCTCCTCTGCTGCAGGCCAAAGAGGAAGTGCCACTCCCTGCAAGCACCTTTATTACTGCACTGCAGGGGTGGATCACAACCTGTAGCCAATAATATGAAACAAATCTAACCACCTGGACTTTAGTCCAATAGAAGGCAGCTAGTAAAAGGGCAAGGGAAGAAGCCATAAGGGCCATGGTACTTATGGGTCCCTACACTTGTTTTCTGATTTATGCTGCCCGACTTTTGCCTGAACATTGTGTCCAACATATTTTGCTCCATATACATTCTGCACTGCTTAGTTTTTGTTTGATTTAATTAAATATTTTCCCTGAACATTACTTTGTTTCAAGTGGTTATTCAGCTGGTTGTTCTTTACAAAAAAGTGCAAAAATGCTAAGCACAAAGCTCATTATTTTTTTGCACTCTGCACCATACCCCTCAAAAATGTCTGAGCTGCTCCTGTCTGAGGGCTCTCAGTTTCATTATATCTTTACAGAGTTAGTGCTTCATATTTCGAGTTGTTTAATATCTCTCCAGTCTTTGTATCTTGAAAAAAAATCATAAAAGGGATTATTGCATATATTCTTAAATAATGACTAGTGAAAACAGATTCTTTGCTTTTACACAGTGTTTCCAGAAGGTGGCTCTAAGCACTGCAAGATGATTTTACTGCATTTTATTGGTTTATTTATATATATATATTTTCATCAGCTTCATTACTGAAGCATTCCAAAGCACACAATAAAACACACACATTTGTATTAAAAAAATACATTTTGAGGTTTATGTATTCAGGTGATATTTAGAGTCCATTTAAAAAAAGATAAACACGTAGCACAGACAAGAGAAGAGAAAGATAGGATTTATGAAATGTTTCAATTTTCATTTCTGTATGTATGTATTGGTAAGCAAACCTTTATTGTTCATAGTTGTGTTGTACACTGTTACATTATCAGTCACTAATGGATATTGTTTAAATTATTACCATATTGGTGATATTTATTATGTCGGGAATCTTTGCTTTCAAGCATATGATACGGGAACTAGTGGTAGAACAAGTCCATATGTGCAAGAATACACAGCTCTTTGTCCACCTCCAAAACCTTAATAATAGTATCATGGAAAAACAACGACATTTTCTGAAAGTTTCTGTGAAACTTCTCTTCTCTTATTTTGATTTACAGTGATTAGTAGTCTACTAAAATGTGCTGATTGCCAGTGAAGTCAATGTAGTAAGACACTGGTTTCCTACTCATTCACTATTGACTAATCAGAATGATTTTAGCCCACGTGTCGGCACAACATAATAATCAACATCTCATAGGGACTTATTCAGGTATCACTCGATCTGTATAAACAATGCAATGGCCTGAGAACTACATAGGCCTGTGACTTTAGTCTATGGCAGATGGCTCTACATTGCCCCAACAGCAGCACAATTGAATCCAATTTGTCCCAAAGCTGGTGGTCAAATTAGGAAAAGATCTGCTTATTTGACCTAATACAGCTTAATTGTCTCCTGATTAAAATCAACTGTGAGTAAGTAGGTAAAATATTATTCCAATGTAAAATATTAGGACTAGGGATAAGCAAAATATGTTGTTGTGTGAAGCTGAGAAAAAAATGCCCATAGAATCTAAGGGATATTAAAAAAATTATGTACTAAAAAATTGTTAGGACAATGAGTAGTCTGGCCAGGAGGTGACACCAACCCCTAAGCTTGGCCCTTATACATATCTTCTGAAATTTTCTAGCATGGGGAATTCTGAGCTTCAGGGAGCCTATATAAGTTAGTGGAGCAACCATAAACTTCTTCTTTGTCCTAATAACACCAAAAGGCTGGACAAAGCTCAGACCAGACTGATCCTTGTAAGCAATTAGTTAGGAGGAATTTTACTAGCTCAGAAAAGAAACCCTGGGAGATTGCGCCACAGTAGCATTCAGGTATAGGTTAGTAATTTGAGCAGTGTCAGAACTATGCACACTGTAGAACTGTACATGACAGAAGAGCAGGGGGAATTATTAGTGTCTGAATAGTCTACTCAGTGGCAAAGCATTTATTATATATATTCACATTTATTTAAAAAAAAAAATATCTATAAATATTTATAGCATATCAACAATAATCAACCACACTCATAGGTTTTGTTTAAAAATAAAAACGTTGTTTATTCAGCGTTTTGGCTCTTCACTTGAGCCATCTTCAAGAAGCAAAATATACAACACCAAACATTTAATAGTGAAAAATGTCACCTGACTCCTCTGAGCTGACGTAATCGCTGGGCGTTACCTCAGCCAGTGCTCTGTGATGTGGTTAGCCTAATACCATACTGAGTAACACCTTGATTCCATATTTCATATCACCAACCCAAGTAATGTTCGTGATATCATCTTCAGGTGCACAATGTGATCAATCCCCTCAAAAGGATAATACATTTAAAACATCTAAAGGTAATATGTGATGTAGTATTCACATATTGTAGCTATGCTACCAACATGTCCCATATGGAGCTAGACATACTTCATGCCAAATACCCACTAACCAGTACCATTGTTAGACCTGTCCACTTACCAAGATCTGTTTTACTGGTCCAATATTTAAATGTTGCCAGGCACTACATTATCAGCTCTTCAGACAGGCTGACCTTAGAAGGTAATCACCCTTCTGTAAAATACTCCAACAGTGCGCTTGCACGTTGCGTACCAGCAGCACTCTAGCAATGTGGGCCTTCAGGATTTCGTAGTAATATCTGGTGAAACCCACATTGGTCCAGTTCTGCCAATATAACAATGAAAGTACTAAAATTGGGGTAAAGTATGTTTAAACTGCAACCAATTTTTTCACACCAGTCAGTAACATTGTAACATAGTAAGGTAGGTTGAAAATACACAAGTCCATTAAGTTCAATTCTTCAACTATTTTAACCTGCCAAACTGCCAGCTGATCCAGAGAAAGTTAAAAAAAAACCCTTCATAGCATCTCCAATTTCCCTCAGATGGGGACAAAATTTCTTCCTCGGTCCATTTTCCCAGGGGATAATGCTATCCTAATAGCACTCCTTTGGTTATTCATATGCTCCCAATAGGTGGATGAGGCTCTGCCTACATAATACAACCCACAGAGACACCAAGCTATGTATACCACAACATCAGTTGTACAGGATACACAATGTTACAGCCCATATTTTTTTACCAGTTCTAGGGTGTTTAAAATTAGTCCCCTGTAGAGAGCCCCAGCAAGTCAGACAATTTGTACATTTATAACATCCTTTCTTTAGGGGTCTCTCAATTTCCAAAGTTATGCCTGCCCAAGTTTTAGTAAAGATTAAATTTGGTTGTTGATTCTCTTTCTCCTGTTATAATAAGTCCTCCTATTAAGCAAGTGTTGAGAGTTGTTGTTCCACCTCTGTTCGATCACTGGTGTTGCGTATAACTCTCAGAAACTGGGAGTAGAGGACCCCTCAGGATACAAGTGTGGGGTGCCTATCGTACAGTAAGTCATAGTCAGTTTAATAGGCATGTTTAAACTGTTCAAGGCTTGATTAAAATATAGTCACTCCTCTTCAGTCTCCTTCCAAATTTATGGTACATTGTCTATGTAGCTTTTTTAGAAATAAATGTTGCTCGCTCACATAGGTTATAGAAAATGTGTCTCATAGGGCATAACTGCATGGAAATTTTCGGTCTCATCCAACGCATTGCGACAAAACGCAGGTGTCAAGTCGGAAGCACTGAAAACAAGGTAAGAAATACAAATGTTGGATGTTGTCACATGACTGTCGGATGCAGAAACTGCATGCTGCATCGGCACCCGACAGTCGTGTCATGTCAGATGCATGCTGACATTTATATTTCTTACCTTATTTTTCAGTGCATCCAACTTGACACTTGCGTTTTGTCACGTCTGTTTGGACCGAAAACGCCCATGTAGTTCTGTACATAAGGGAGCAACATTTTAACCCATAGCAGTCCCTGCTTTTTGTAGGTAGAAGGTTCTCTTTAAACAGAAAAACATTATGTGACAATATCAGATGCAGAAGTGTCACCAAACATTCTACCATAAGGCATCTGTACAAGCTGCTATGCCCAGATCATGAGGAGTAACTGTGTATAAGCTGGATGCATCAGTTTTGACCAAAAAGCCCTCATGGGGGAACTTCAGATCTCTGAAAAGTGGAAACAAATGTGTTGTGTTTTTAACATAAGAGTTAATTGTTTTTACTATGGGCTTTAAAAAATGATCAATGAATTTTAGTACAGGTTGAAATAAGAACCAAATAGCAGATACTGTAAGATGGGACAACCTGGTGGTGCTTCGAGTAACTTATGTATTTTTGGTAAAGTGTATACAGTATAAAGGGTACTCTCAGAAATGTAGTAGTCAAAAAGTCTCCTATGGATTATCTAACCATCCCCCTGGGAACAGGGAACCCAACAAGTTTCAAACTTGCTAGGTCCTGTTTCAATCCCAGGTAAGTATTTGCATCAGACAGTAGATTTAATATTTCTCATAATAAGATTTATCTAATAGCACAATGACCCACTCCCTTGTCTGCCTGTCTGATTGACTTTCAATGTTTTAATAGCTTCCCTTTCTAGATACATGTGAGTAACATCTCTTAAATGTAATCTTGTGGAGTACTTTACAAGAGAATGGAAAATGTAGCTATGGAGTGGACCATGTTAGGAGGTATGTAGTCACTTTTGACTTTAAATATTAGTTTAAATAATGTCATGAGTTCCTTATCTCTAAAGTGATCCCTTAGTTTGAGTTGTCTTATGTATATCTTGACACACTTCAAATGGAGTTATTCGTGGCTTCACCCATGGTGATTATATGTTTAGAAACATTTACAACTATAATTTTTTCCTGCCCCTCCTCTGTGGTTTTGCTGTGACCCTTCTTGCCTCCCCTCCTAGTTTCCTTATGTCTGGAGGTTCTAAAAAAGTCTAAAAAAATCTGTGTCCTAAGGGTCTGTATTACTATGTCTGAGTCAGTGGAGTCAACCAAGCTATCTACTGTGGTCACGGAGACCAGGGAGGTTTATTTCTATGAGAGTGTTTCGTAATCCTTTTTTCTGGAAGTCCCAATAGCCACCTATAGACAAGGATCCTTATAATTCTCCTTAACTATGGTTATCTTCTTTTCTTTAAAGGAAATGAGTTCCTGTCTGTTCTTGGTGATACAGCATTTTATTCAATATTCTTCTACCAGTCCACAGGTTTGTCTTGGAAGAGCTGCAGTGAGTGGTGTGATTCAAACTCAGATGTCTCCAATTGTGTTTGTATCAAATTTTTGCCAACTGATTCTATTACTATAAGCATTAAATCCAATGAACACTTGTTTAGACTTTTATACCATTTACTGCAGAATTCTAAATTTGATTGATTTAGCGCGGGTATATTCCTGATGGAGAAATCTCTGAGGATTAACTCCTGTCTATGGTAATTAGATAAATGTGTCCCATGCAAGAGCAAATCTACCTCCCTCTTTGTTAAATTAAGTAATTGATAGTTCCGAGGGGTCCTACACAATGGAGAAGTAGACGGAAGATCAGCAGATTCCTTTCCTCGTCCTCCGAAGTAAACGTATATTTGCTTGTGGTTTGACTTAATTGTGGATAATTGTGTATTCCAGAGCTTGTTAGTGTCAATTTCAAAACTAAAAAATATACAAAGAAAAAAGTGGACTCCGGTGGCACCAGATAAAGGGTACAGATTTACTAAAGGGCGAAGTGACTATTATTTATATATAAGTGGGCTCATGTGTAGGGCATTAAAACGACTCTATTGACTTTACTAAACTTCCCTTGGCATATCTAGTTATCAGTGTAAATGTAATGTATTAGAAGCACCATGTAACATAAAGAGGTGTATTCAACTTAAAATTTTGCGCCGTATACAAATTAGCCTGAAAGCAAGACTCTAACGAATTTGTACTAGGCAGAGCTGAAAATTTGGCAGTGTCTGTTGGCCAGGATGAAACTTGGCATTTTAGTAAATTGCCGTTGTCTCAGCAAATTTTCGCCTGGCTGAAGTGTTTCGATGAAGCTGTCGCTGGTGAATTTTCACTGCTTAGTATTCCCTCCGCCCATAACCAGAAGGGAAACTTTTTATCGAGTAAAGTGCAGCCTGGTGCATACAGATGACCAAAAAGGGCTGTACCTAGGTGCTGGTTATTATATATTATATACTCACATATATTTTTAAATTGAAAAATTTTTACCCCAGCACTCCAACATATAGCCCCCTGGGAAATCTATTTTTGCACCATTAAGCGGGGGTTGGGAGATCAGGCATTGAGGAGAGAGCCACCTCCCCATAATATAAAATTAAAAAACCCAATGAAATGCTGCTCATTCCTCTTTATTGGATGCACATGTTCAGGCTTGATATACAAATTAAAAGAATTTAACCCCAACACACTGGGAAACCTATTTATGCAGAACTGAACTGTAATTCTAGTAAAAAAAAAAAAAAGAGACACTTATAAACAAAAGTTTATACAAAGTATGCATAAGTTGATGTGCCTTGTCAAGGCAGTGTCCATGCGTCAGTCCTAAGTAAGTGAAAAAAGTGTTTGGGGGGAGAAAGACCATACCTGCTTTTTTTTGCATGATCTCTTCCAAAGACACTATTAAACAGTGGTTTGGAGAGCTGGCATTGAGGAGATAGCCACCTCCCCATAATTAAAAAAGCACAATGAAATGCTGCTCATACCTGACTTTCTTTCGATCTCCTGCACTGAACAGCCAGAAAAAGATACAAAGTCTCTCACTTAATTGGGTTTTGGCAGACAGCCCAGAATACCCACCAGGTGCACTTAAATATATATGTAACAATTTAAGATAAGCAAATAAGCAAATAATTATATTTGTCCCTCTTTCTATTTCAAAAAATGGTGGGAGGTATGAATTATATCAACAATAATCAACTGCAATCAAAGGTCTTGTTTAAAAAGTAAATAAGTGGTTTATTAAATGTTTTGCTTCTTAACCCCAGCTGTCTCCAGGAATGTATGTATCATGTCTACTTTTCACAGCAAAGACCTACCTAACCATTTATCTAGTGATGGAAGCTTGCCAGTCACGGGTGGCACCAATACATTGTGTGGTTTTGGCCCTGTTACACATATGTGCTGTATGTTTTTGTGTGAAGTTAGATTGCAAAATGCAATGGGGGAAGGACTGTTGAAAAATGTATGTGAAGGCATGCATAAGAAGTTACAATCTGAGTACAGGTATATGACCCTTATCTTGAATGCTCGGGACTTGGGGTTTTCTGGATAAGGGATCTTTCAGTAATTTGGACCTCCATACCTGCTAGAAAACCATTTACAACAAAAAAACCCAATAGACTGGTTTTGCTTCCAGTAAGGATTAAGCAGACCTTAGTTTGGACCAGGTACAAGATACTGTTTTATTATTACAGAGAAAAAATAAATAATTTTTCAAAATTTGGATTATTTGGGTAAAATGGAGTATATGGGATACAGCCATCCTGTAATTCAGAGCTTTCTGGATGACAGGCTTCCAGATAAAGGATCCCATACCTGTATATCTGCCTTTTTTTTAACACATCCTTAAAGGGCACTGGTCACAGTGCTTTTTTTCACCCCACTAGAGGTGAGGGCAAATTGAGACTTCACTGTGTTTTGAGGATACAATATTTAAAAAAAAAAATGCCCCTGCCAACTCTAGGTCACCTGCACCTGGAGGCAGCATCCTGTGCAGGCTATTTTGCATAATGCTCATGAACATAATGATGTCTCTCAAACTGATGTCACACGCATACACAATGAGCGAGTTGTGGCACTCGCATGCGCATCAACATGGCTACTTACACTGGGAGCACCTCCTGATGTGGGTGACCTAGTGCAACTGGAGTGCTTGTTCTGTTAGCCAACACCTTATTTATAGTGTATATATGCTGTATGCGATGGAGGGGGGAGGATGAGAAGGGAGGAGTACCAGACTGTTTCTATGAACACCAGGCCCCTTTAAAGATTTTCGATGGGGGGACTGCACACAACTGCATTCAGTTGTGTGCAAATTGCAGCAGTCCTCTGTGTTCCGTTTCAGATCGTAGAGACCTGCGCCTCCCTATGATAATACAACGTTGCTTGCCTTAGTGTTGTATTAATGAACGGGGTGCTGGGAGGATATAGGCATCCCCCCAGATGCCCCCTACCGGCATGACATTCAAATATGTAAATTATGGAGCATTAGGAAGTGCAGCCAATATTGGGGCCACACCTTTACTGTCTGCTCTAAAGCAAGTGGTTAGGACAGGGGTGCACTACCTGCTCCATAAATAAGCAATAACATTGACACTTTCACCATATTCTGCTGGGCATCAGTAACTCTATATAATATAGGAAAGGCCTTGGGTTTTGGGTGTAACTTGAATATATTTCTATTGTCTATGGAATATGGCAAAAATTAAAAAGGCCTAGTCTGTCAATAACACAGGGTGTTTTAGGCCTTTTTTTTTATATGTGATAATAGTAATTTGACATAAAATCTGTAAGTTCTTTCACAGACAAATATCAGTCAAATGTTTGCAGTATTTTGTGTTACATGGTTTCATCTGTTTGATTCCTCCCTTTCTCTTCATATTTTCTATTTATACAAATACACTGAAGGCAACGTGAATGTGTCATGCCTTTACATAACATGTATTGTTGGACTATAGAAAATGGCAACATATTTGCAGGTTAGGGACAACCAGAAGTCATAACTGGAGGTACTGATCTTGGCAATATTTCTTAAAATATATCTTTAAGTAAAAACATGTCTGCTTCCCAAATGTATGATTGCTAGGTCTGAAACAACAATACACTGAAGTGAAAAAATGGTGACAACTCAGGTTGTTTTAAAATATAGATCATCATCATAATTTATTAATATAGCATCTGCTATACAGTTACACATTGCTTTAGTTTCGTTTATTAAAACAAGGGTTTTACAATAACAAACAAGGGTTACAGTATAAAAAAACATGACAGATGGTCATGCTCATAAGATCTTACAATCTAAAGGATCATTTAATGAGTTACAAATATCTAGAGAAAGGTCTAAATACATATAAATCTATTAACTTGTAGGTAGTGATAGGCTTTTTCTTAATGCTCTAGTAATATATAGTTCCTCGAAAAATATTAAAGAGATACTATGACTGCTGAAGACCTTCAGACTTCTAATTCATTAGAAGACAATAAAGTGAAATATTGGAGTTTCCAGGAGAGAAGAAAAATGTCAAGTACAGTGAGAAAACATTGTTCAACATATAAAACAGTGGACAATAAATATTTAAATTCATTGTCTCTGAGTTGCAGAAAAAATATCAAGTATGCATTACGTATTTATAAGACTTCTTTATCGTACTGTTTTATGGAAAGTAGAAATAAATCAGTAATAAGCAAATGCTCCTGGAAAAGGTATTAAATTACTGTACATACCTATTTGTAAGATAAATAGGTCTGTATTCTGTAAAGGTTACCTAATTCTTTATTTGTAGGGTTCAAATTAACCGATGCAAGGTTGCTTTACTATATTGTTATAAATCACATATATAGAAGAAATCCCAAGAGAGGTAATTTGGTGTAACCATTAAAATGTGACACTCACATTTCTTATATTATCATTATAATATTTGTGACTGTGATTATTGATTTACAAAGGTCCAGGTTTATTCTGTAGCTTAATATAACAGTTTTTTAATCTGACAATGTTAGTGTGTTATATACAGTATGATTCTCAAGGCGAAATTGTATAACAGTTTTCCCTATTACAGGATTCCAGTAGAGCATGGCAGGGTTATTCACTTGAGCCATTGAAACTATATAGATAATGCAGACCCTTGACCAATTCTTCATTATGTTTCATAACAAATGTTCTTTGTTTATAGCATTAGTATTTATAGAGTCCAACTTCCTATTAATACACCTGGCTTTGGAATGAGATATTGGACTAGCAGTCAGGGCAGCCATCAGGGGGGAAGAGGGGGGACAAGTGTCCTGGGCCTGAAGGGGGGCCTGGCAGTGCCGCACTTGTCGAAGAACTGGGCCCCGCTTACGAGCGCCTTCCGATGTCCAGCAGCAGAATGCGGAAGTGCTGATTGCCGACCAGTTGAAGACCTGGAGCGGCGGAAAGACCCAAAATCACGAAGGAGCTGACACTGAAGTCCTGAAGCGGCGAAAATACCCATGTCACAAAAGGAGCCGACACTGAAGTCCTGAAGCAATGAAAATACCCGATGTCACGAAGGGAGCGGACACTGAAGTCCTGAAGCCACGAGTTCAACTCTACTGACACCAATGTGGGTTTTGTTTTTTTTTTTTAATCCCTGTCCTGGCACTCAATGTTTTATTTTAATACTCTATAGGCCCCTGTCACCAATTTTTTTTTTAAATTATTTTTGATGCCCCAATTTTTTTTCATCTTGTAAGGGGGCCCTGGCGCCAAGGTTTTCTTTAAAATATATTTTTTGGGGCCCCAATTTTTTAACTTGTAAGAGGGGCCCTGGCACCAATGCTTTTTAAAAAAAAAAACTTCTATGGGGGGTGCCAATGTTTTTTTTAACTTATAAGGGAGCCCTGACCATCAGTATGTGTGGGGGGGTTACTTTTTTTAGCGCTGATGTCTGTGTGGTCTTTTAAATTTGATGTGGAGTGGGTGGGATCAGGGGTGGGGCTTTGGCGCCAGGGTGGGCCAAAATTTTCGTTGTGCAGGGCCCCATGATTTCTAATGACGGCCCTGCTATCAGAAGCCTAGATAACCAAACATAAAGGGGATTATTTATCAAAGGCTGAATTTTAGAGCATTGCGGATGAACTTGAAATTAACTCACAACTAGTATGGTTTCCAATTTAAAAAAAACTGGAATGTAAAAAACTTGAATCCATGTAGTTGGGGTGCAAAACTCAAAATGTGAAAACTTGAGTCAAACTGATCAAGTTTTTGAACATCATGAAGGCTACAAACATTTTCAAATGGTTCAAGGGATGTCTGCCATTGACTTCTACATAACCTCAACAGGATTAAGCTGGAGTGTTTTATCAGATTTCTAGCTTGGACCACTTTAAAGCAATTTGGACTTTCAGAGGTTTTCGTATTTTTTAGAGCAGCGTACAGCATAATTTTCTCTTCATGCTATTTTATTCAGATTTTTTAAATAAATCTCATGACATTAGTAATTCTAGAGTTTGAGTGCTTTGTTGTGGTTTCAAAAACCACTAACGCCATGTAAACGAGACTGCTGATAAATAGGCCCCTAAATTATACATTTTTAATCATTGGCTCTGCTGAGCACTATGCGTGAGTTTTATTAAGGCAGCTGCTATAATTGATACAATAGTTGATAATATTCTACAAATGCTGCTGAGAATTTATGTAGCAAATTGTAACAGTTCAGAGTCTGAACCTGGATTACTGAGCTTCCAAAATGAAACACCAAAATGCAGGAACAATAAACTGTAAAAAGTGTTTGGAAATTTTTTTAAACTTTTCCCCATAACCTTGTTGGGCATAGATGTGTCTGTAAGTTTTCCATTTCCATCTCCAACATAATTGTTAAGTTACATTAATTTGGGTATGACATCTATGCCATCTGTGGTGACTTGCGGTGCTTATCTTTAATAGAAACGCTATGTGAACAGTGACAGCTCCCCAACCTGAGCTATAATCCTAAAAAGTTGATTAATTCATATATCATTACTGATACACTGAGAGCAAATAGCATCAAAATAAAACAGGTCGAGGGTTGATAATTAATGTTTTATTTATATCCCCAATCGATGCAGCAGTGAACGATGTGAAAAGCATTGTTAGCAGATTTATTCTGTAATCAACATGTTTCCTGTAATATGTAGACACAATTTTTTATATTAATTTATATTTTTTTAATTATTTACGTAGTTTGTTCTGTAGACTTGAAATACCCTAACAACCAGGGAACAATTTCACAATGGAAAGCATAGTAGAGGACTTAAATAAAAAGATAATCCACAGCTATCTATTTATTCGGTTGTCAAAGTCAGTGACCATGACAAACAGCATTTTTAACTACTAAGCTGGAAAAAAAAGTTTGACCAATTCAAATGATGTTTATCATATACCATCTATAACATACTATTGTTTAAATACAGATATTCACTCATTTGAGGTACTGATATCTGCTGTGATGTTGCCTGGCTGAGGATGGGGAGAGCTATAGAATGGAAGGCATGAAGGACATCAGTAGCCTATTCTATCAGGGATTGCATCCTGGTGTGGCTATAGCAAAAGACTTTACACATGATTGCTTTTTGTTCAGGTCTTCCAGTGACTCCGTTTTAGAGTGTTACTGGCTAGCACTGGTTAAAACATCTACGTTAACAAAAATGATTGGATTACTTTATTAATGGATACAGATTAAATTAGTTATGAAGAAAAATGAATCTAGATAACTTTCATGTAATTAGACTGAGCCAGGACTGACATGGGGTTGAAAATAGGCCCTGCCACTTCAAGCACACAGAAGTCCCCACCAGCTAATAAAGAGTGACAGTCTGTGGTATCTTACAGCAGCCCCTCTGGCATTTGCCAGAATACACATATTGCCAGACTGGGTCTGGATTGAGCTACACAGCTCTTAAAAGAAATATGTGGGAATCTCTTGACTCACATCAATCGAGAAGGGACAAGAGGTCACCATTTAAGGTCATCTACTTGTGCTTGCTGTTGGCTGCTTACTACATCAGGCTCAGTATTATTTATTGAGTAAGAAATATGCATTTAATCCTTTGACAGGTGAACCTGTAGCACATTTAAAGGGTTAAATTATGTTATTATATTAAACTACCATCTGAAATGTACTGAGATTTACCTTAATGAAAAACCAAATAACCAAGAAGTTAGAAATTCAAACCATTTCATCAAACAGTACAGAGGGAATTTTCCAGAAATATTTCAATTTATTCTGGAGAAAAAGGAGTCTCGTCTGGGAATAAATTCAATCTTCGAAGGAAGTTATTTTAATGGAGCAGGCTTTTGTCAGCAATAAACGTCATATTTAGATATGTCCAGGATGACAGCAGTTTGCAAAACCGTTTATTTCACTGTTGTCTATTTTTAAACAAGCACTTTAATTTACTGAAACACAGCTTTTTCCTCAGTGGATATCTTAAGGAATGATAAAGTGATAGGTGCTTGGGTTCTATAATATTTCTTTAAACTTTAATTTTTGTATCTTTGTATTTATATTTTTAATGACTCAGCAAGTAATAGTGTCAACCATCTTTCATTACTGCAAATAAAATTTACATAATAAAATTGCAAAAATGTTGTTATGAACTCCAGATTATTGTATTACCTGGGCATGCCTCTTAGGGCATCTGTGAGCTACTGTAAATTGCTCTCAGCCAGTCTAAGTTTCTATTACACTAGCCATCTGTCAAAGTACTGAATATGTGTCCTGGTTTCCTCTTATTTTGTTTGTATTGTATAATGTTTTGCCTTTCCACTAGTCCTGAATACTGGTCAGTGGAGGGATAGATAGATTTATTTATCAAATTTCAGGGGCTCACGTTTTATAAAGTTGCAGTAAGGGGAACAAAAACCATTTCCATACTAGAGCTGCTTAAAAAATGAAATCCTTTTGTTATCATTTTGTTCTAAATTTGAAAATGGAACACTAGCAATGTTGGTTCTGATATGGGAAATATATGTACTACAGTAAAATATAAGGTTGTTAGAAGGTTAAGTAGTCCATTATAATATAATGGTTCAATTCCACAAGAAAAGTGCCTTGGGTCATCAGTGGTGGGAATTCTAATATCCATATATATTACTGAAAGGGAAGCTTTAGTCTACTAGTGGACTTTTTGGTTCATGTCACACAGGGAGATGTACAGTATAACTGTTAAGGGAACAGTTAATTTTAAAAATAAAAACTGGTTAAATAGATATGCCATAAATACAATGGTTAAATAGATATGCAAAATAAAATGTTTCTAATATAGTTGGTTGACTAGAAAAATAATCTACAAAGGCTGGAGTCACTAGATGTCTAATATATTAGCCAGTACACTACTACCTATTTTTAATCTCTCTAACTCTTTAGTTAGAATTCAGTTAGTAAGCAATTTGAAGGGAGCACATGGGACATTGTTCAATTAGCTTGCTTTTGCAGGTCAGATTTAGAAGCAACTGCTATGACCTATGTGGCCCCCCTCAAGTCACTGATTGGTTAATGACTGGTAACCAATCAGAGAGATGCAAAGCAGGAGGTTGGGTTCTACTTTGTTAGACATCCGGTCACTCCAGGGTTTATAGATTACATTTTTGGCTTACTAACTATATTGATTTTTTTTTAATTTTGCACAGCCTATCTAATCACACAATTGCTTTATTTTTTTGCTGAACAATCCCTTTAATGTAATTGGCTTGACAATGTCTCTGTTTCTGAGCTGCATAAAAGGCTATTATGCCCTATACAAAACAATAAAAACAACTCCTTATCAGCTTGTTTCTGAGCTGCATAAAAGGCTATTATGCCCTATACAAAACAATAAAAACAACTCCTTATCAGCTTGATGGAGTAGTTACTAATTACCCTAGGTGATACAACTTTTAGGTTGGGGTAAGATGCAAGAGCTCACTGATGATCAATGGGCAAGTTTCATTGCGGACAAAATTTCCCAAAGAGCTTGAGTTTTGATATATGCTGCCTGCCCATGTCACAGAATACTTGGGGGAGTCACACAGTTCTTGAGTATTCCTACATCTGCATCCAGTTACATTCAGAAAATAACAATGTTGATATAGCTATTTTAAAGGAATTGCAAACCCAGATGTAACTTTTTCCCACAGCACCCCCTAGTTTTCTGTAGATGGTCCTGCAAAAATTATGGATGCAAAAAAAATCACCAATGAGAATTCTACAGATCAAAAACTTCCTTATAAATGCAAAAGAACTGATCAATGAGAATTCTGATTCCTGGCAATATGTCAAGTGTATTCCTGTTATCTTACACATAGAGCTAATTATGTAATTTTCTCTTCAAGAACATACTTGCTCAGTGCTACAAATTTATTTTACTTGCATTGTATTGCTAGCTGTAGAGATTTGGGTAAAATTTGGGGAGAATTGTATTGTGCAATAATACTTTAAAAGAAATGTTCGGTATAAAAGTAAAAACTGGGTAAATAGGCTGTGCAAAATAAAAAATGTTTTCAATATAGTTAGGCAAAAATGTAATGTATAAAGGCTGGAGTAACTGTAAGTCTAACCTAACAGAACAGAACACTACTTCTTGCTTCTTCAGGTTACTGGTGAAAAATTGTGCTTTTTTCCAGAATATTCCGTAACTTATACAATTGATGGGCACCAATTGGATCCAACCATTGCAGACGATGAAACACATGAGTTATTTTATTGTCTCTACTTTAAGTTGCAGTATATGAAAATGTGAAGTACTTTCACATCCTTTTCACATTATTTGTAATGCAGCATGAAGCAAGTAGGAAATGTCTGCTTTTTTTAAGGAGGTGAAGTGAAATGCAGCAATTATTAAGCCTAAGTCAGCAGATAAGATGCAATTACATGCCTGGGAAATTTTCTGCTGGAGGAGAAGATAAAGAAGCAAATGGAAATAGTAAGTAAACATTGACACAGAGAAGATTGTGAGCAAAAATTAGATCTGATGACAGTGATCACTAATTGGATTCATTTGGAAATATAGAGCCACAGCTGACTACCTGTTGCCAACAATTTGGGAAAAGCAAATATAAGAGAACGTACAAAATCTAGGCCCTTGCAGTGCTGAAATATATAATGATGCTTCTTTGTTAAGTAATTAACAGTAATTAACATACTATTGATTAGAACAAACATTGGCATAGACATGTTTATAACAATACAGCTGAAGTTAATTGCTGCCTAAGCATTTTACTGAAATAGTGGAGGGTTTTATATTAGCTATGACGTTACAAACCGCAACTAATCTAGTTCCAGTTAAAACAGCCCATCATTTTTGCTCTTAATTGACTTAATTGAATGGTCACTGGTAATGTTGTTAGGGCCAGAGGTGAGGTATATGATTAAGGGGTGTTCCTGAATTGCATTAGGCATCCATTACACAGCATCCACTTGGCTTTTAATGTTACAATAAACAGTGTTTTTTTACTTAAAGGACAACTAAACCCTGAAAATTAATAGGGCTAAACAAGTTTTATATACTAAACTTATTGCACCAACCTAAAGTTTCAGCTTGTCAATAGCAGCGATGATCCAGAACTTCAAACCTCTCACAGGGGGGTTCCATCTTGGAAAGTGTCTGCAACACTCACATGCCCAGTCTGCTCTGAGCAGCTGTTGAGAAGCTAAGCTTAGGGGTCGTTACAAATCATCAAGCAGAAAATTAAGGTTTGTCTGTAAAATAAGCTAATGCTACAGGGCTGATTATTAAATGATAATGCTACTTGCACTGGTTTCCGTGCTGTAGTAATTATTTGTATTAATGACTAATCAGCCTTATATTGTGACATTTATAGTCTATGTGTACTGTATATTTTGAGTCGGTCCCTAAGCTCAGTAACTGACAACAGCACAGAGCATGTGAAGTGAATCGGCAGAAAAGAAGATAGGGAGCTACTGGGGCATCTACTGGGTAGACACAGATCTTTACTGCTAAAGGGCTGTGGTTGCCTTGGACTGGTACACAAGCACAAAACATCATGTACAATATTATTAGGCTACTTCTTCAGTTTAACTTTCCTTGTCCTTTAATGAGTAGGTATTATCTATTTTTTCTTTTTTGGCTTTATATATATATATATATATATATATATATATATATATATATATATATATATATATATATATATATATATATATATATATATATATATTTATCTCTAATTTGGAGCTTTCTGAATAATGGATGTCGGAAAGAGTCAAGTCAAGAGTCAAGTCAAGAGTCAAGTCAAGAGTGAGTTTATTGTAATTTCATCCATATACGTTTGTACAGTACACAGTTAAAAAAAAACAACATTCCTCTAGGACCATGGTGCTACAGGCAACATAGAAGTACTGGACAACAGACAAAAAGTGCAAGTGCTAAAACGTGCAACTACTGCAAGTCAGGACAGCATAGTGCAGGGACAGGACAAGACAGTGCACCCTCAGCAGATGTAATATGTAAAGTAAATAATGCTAAATGTCAGACATGATGAGTGTATCATTTGATGTGATAGTAGTAAGAACATGATAAAGTGCAGATGTGCACATAGAGAACAACTGTATCCAGTGGCTATTTATTTATACTATGGCATACAAGTAGCTGTGTAAAGTTGTGAGATATAATAAGGTCAGGTGGAGTGTGTGTGTGGGAGATCTGTCCAGTTCCTGAGTATCCAGGAGCCTTATGGCTTGGGGGAAGAAACTGTTACACAGTCTGGTAGTGAGGGCCCTAATGCTTCAGTATCTTTTTCCAGATGGCAGGAGTGTTAGGGGTGTGTTGGATCAGCCACAATGCTGGTGACTTTACGGATGCAGATAGTGGTGTAAATGTCTATGATGGAAGGAGAGATAACTATGATCTTCTCTGCTATCTTCACTATCCTCTGTAGGGTCTCTATGACAGTGCAGTTCCCAGCCCAGAGAGTGATACAGCTGCTCAGGATGCTCTCAATAGTCCCTCTGTAGAATGAGTATGTATGGTGGAGATGGGAGTAGATGTGCTGTTGGGCTTTCTTGGCTGTTGTTGTTGGACCAGGCGAGGTTCTACGCCAGGTGGACACCATGGAATTTGGGGCTTTTGAAGATCTCCATATTAGAGACGTCGATATACAGTGGCAGGTGGTCACACCTAGTCTTCCTTAAGTAAACAACCATCTCCTTTGTTTTGTCTACATTGAGAGTCAGGTTGTTGGCTCTGCACCAGTCTGTTAATCGCTGCACTTCCTGTCTGTATGGTGACCATTATCACCATTGTTGATCATTATTGCTGATGAGACCCACCACAGTTGTGTCATCATTTAACTTTATGATGGGATTTGTGCTGTGCGTGGCTGTACAGTCATGCAACAGTAGAGGACTAAGCACACAGCCATTGAGCTCAGGTGCTCAATGTGGTGGTTCTGTAGATGATGTTTCCAATCCTGACTGACTGAGATCTGTTGGTTAGGAATACCAAAACCCAACTGCAGAGGGAGGTGTTCAGTCCAAGCAGGCTCAGCATTTCTATCAGATGCTGAGGAATGATAGTGTTGAATGCTGAACTGAAGTCTATGAACAGCATTTGAACGTAGGTGACTTTTTTGTCCAGATGAGAGGTAGCCAAATGGAGGGTGGTGGCTATTGCATTGTCTGCTGAGCGTTTTTTTTCGTATGCAAACTGTAGGGGGTCCAGTGATGGTGGCAGCAGGGTTTTGATGTGTTTCTTGACAAGCTTCTCAAAGCTCTTCATGATAATGAGGGTTAATGCCACAGGACAGTAGACTTTTTCGGCACAGGGACAATGGTGGTGGTTTTGAAGCACTTTGGGACAGTGGAGGTGATCAGGGAGATGTTAAAGATCTGCCAGCTGATCTGCACATTTTCTTAGCACTCTGCCATTGATATTGTCTGGTCCTGCAGCCTTCCATGGGTTTACTGCTTCCAGAGTCATCCTCAAGTCAGCCACCATCAGATGCAATGCCTGGTCACTAGACAGAGTGATCATCTTCCTCGCTCCTGTGTTGTTCTGTGCTTCAAACCATGCCTAGAAGTCATTCAGCGCATCTGCAACAGAGGCGTCACTGTCACAGGCAGATGATCTTGACCTGTAGCCTAGATGCGAGTGTATGTATGGACGGGAGAGGGGGTTGGCCAGGCTTAGTTCTTAGCCTAGCATGGGCCGCTCATTTTCCGTGCCTCCATGTCCTCATACACCGTTTCCAAGTGCTTCTTCTCTCGCCATTGGCCCCAGGCGAGTCTGCGGTCAGAAGATCTGGCTCCCGAAGTACGGCGAGATCCTGCAGTGTGTGCAATAAGCCATCTTTATCATAAGAAATGCATGATTGCTGTACCGAAGGAGTGTCTGGCGATTATAGACCTGGACCTTAGTTGTTCTGACTCCATAGCTTCACAAAAAAACAAACGTAAAAAAGCACAGAACCACAAAAGAACCTTATGATCCGGAGGGGCTGCTGCAATCTATCATTGCGCCGCCATCTTGTCTGCCACTAGGCCCACAGTCTCCCCGGGATACTCATATACTCCTTACATTATATTTCCGGATAAACAATGCCATACCTGTATTATAGTTTAGTAAATACTTTTCCACTGACACTGAAATTATGTTGCTACAGAACTAATTTCTGTATACTTGTACATTCAACTTTACTTTGCCTTTACTATTGTTTTGTCATTATCACACTTTTTAAAAAAAAAAAAAATGGGCGTTGGTTTGGGCTATCTCTCTCTCTCTCTCTCTTAAAAGTGCAAGTTAGTGGCGGGGGAAGATCTAGCCCTTAGATTGTAACCGAGTTTCAGGAGACATTTACATCAGGAGACATTTACTTTAATTAATGTTATTATACAGAGAGGTACAAGACCTTTTATACTATGACCAGAGGTAAACAAGTTAAGGACCACCATGTGGGGTTTACCTTGACGTGGTATGGTGGCTTATCAACTTTATGATCATAACTTTGTAACTGAAAAACCCCTGTCTTTGTTAACTCATGCACTTGCATATCTACTTAATTACTTATGAGACAGGGGACCATATATTTTAATACATTTTTATTGAGCCTTAGGAGTGCTCCCACAACTCCACTTTTTTGTATTTGATTCCTCTATTGCCAATTTCTATGTACAGAAATACTTATTCATAATATAAGGCACTATACTCCATCGTAAATTGATAAACCTAAAGTATATCAGTTCCCCCAGGTCATCCCATTATTTTAGCAACTGATTCAATTTCATGGTTTTGCTAAATTTTCTGTGTTTTTCCAAACTTTTACTTGCAATGCTCAAATTTGATTATTACTACTGCAAACCTAAAAGTAAAAAAAAACTGAAGAGGCAACCTGATTATACTGGACATCCTTGATTTAGAAAAATATTTGAATTGAAAAAGCCAGTAGGATGATTAGCCAGGAAACGCAGACAGAGAGACAGCCAATCCACTTGCATCTGTTTCTTGATTTATCTGCACTGATACATACAGTGAATATTGGCATGGAAATGAGTATACATTTTGTTCTGAAATATATGCCATGTGTCTGCACACAGATCAGCACCATGCATTACAACCTTGCCTTTATTTGATATTTCAGTACTTGTTTCGTTACCTTTATCAAGTCTTAATAAAAGCACAATGCCAAAGGTCGAAAACACAAATGAGCTCTTTATAGTTGTTTGCTACAATGCTACAATCGATTTATTACAAATTAACCCAGATGGAGTGGATGTTTGAGATTTGACCATTAACATAACTGGCCAATTCCACATGAACCTAGAATAAAATTCACATGATAGCAAGTGGTATTAAAAAATTAGTACTTCATGGAGTAGGGCCATATTGTGTAAAGAGGATTTGTGCTGTCTCTCTTGAGAAACAGACTGGATGTTAGGAGTTCTAGAAATATGAATTCTATATGGCACCCTGAGAAGTATTAGAAGGTCATAGTTATAAATAAATCAGTCTGAATCAGACCACTGCTCAGCAGCACAAATAATAACATAGTATGTTAGATTGAAAAAACACATCCGTCAAGTTCAACCTTTTTATTCTATAACCTGCCTAACTGCTAGTTGATCCAGAGGAAGACAAAAACTCCATCCGAAGCCTCTCCAATTTGCATCAGAGGGGAAAAAATCCCTTTCTGACTCCAAGGTGGCAATCAGACCAGTCCCTGAATCACTTTGTACTATGAGCTGTGTTCCGTCATTTGCTAATAACCATCCAATCTAACCCCTTCTTAAAGCTATAGTATCTAATGTATCAACCAGTACCACTGATTGAGGGAGAAAATTCCACTTATTGAGTTCTCACTGTAAAAAATCCCATCCAAATACTGTATTTAGCCGGAACCTCCTTTCTTCTAATCGGAATGGACGCCCCCTTCTCTGCTGGAAGGACCTACTGGCAAATAAAGCATTTGGGAGGTTATTGTATGATCCCCTTAAAGACACACACACATATATATATACATAGTTATCATATGCCCCCTTAAGCGCCTCTTCTCCAGCATGAACAACCCGAACTTGACCAATCTTTCCTCATAGCTGAAATTGTCCATAACTATTACCAGCTTAGTTGCCCTTCTCTGTAGCCTCTCTAATTCAATAATGTCCCGTTTGCTGGAGACCAAAACTGCACGGTATATTCCAGATAGGGCTTTACTAGCACTCAATGGAAGAATAACCCCCCTCCTCCAGTGAATCTATGCCCCTTTTAAAACAGCTCAAGACCTTGTTTGCCTTTGAAGCTGCTGACTGCCATTGCTTGCCACGGCCAAATTTATTATATACAAGGACTCCAAGGACCTTTTTCTTTATGGATTTGCCTAGTTCAGTCACTTTAATGGTAAATGTGGCTTGCATATTTTTACATCCCAGGTGCATGACTTTACATTTATCAACATTGAATCTCATCTGCCACTTAGCTGACCAGATTGTCAGTTTGTCAAGTTCCTGCACAGTTTTGTGAAATCTGCAAGCACTGATTCATTACTTACAATACCTTCATCTAAGTAATTAATGAACAAGTTAGATAAAAGTGGGTCCAATACAAATCCCTGAGAGAACCCACCATACTCCAAGTAGAGAATGTATTATTAACAACCACTTTCTGTACCTGATCCAGTGGCCAGTATCCTATCTATATACAAAATACTTCATTAAGCCCAATATACCATTATTTAGAAAGCAGTCATTGGAACACTGTTTCAAACTATTTGACACATTGCAAATAGATCACATCTACTGCTACCCCACTGTCCAGCAATGTAATCACAATACCTCATCATAAAAAGCAATAAAATTAGTTTGACATAACATTTCCTTCATAAAGCCATGCTGATTGCTGCTCATAATGTCATTCACTAGGAATTGTATACAGTATATGATGTCTTAAAAAGCCTTCAAATAATTTACCTGCCACGGATGTAAAATTTACTGGCCTATAATTGCCAGGCTGAGATCGCAATCCCTTTTTAAATATAGGTATGACATCAGCTTTCCTCCATTCCATAGGTACCATACCAGATGAAATATAATCTGAGAAAATCAGAAATAGGGGCCTGTCTATAACTGAACTAAGCTCTCTTAGAACCTGAGGGTGTATTATTAGTATTAATCTCCTGCACATTACCATCATGTAAGCACTACCTAATCACATTGGGGTTATAGCTGATGAAAATCGTATTGTGGGGGTGCCTCAGAGTTCTGTACTTGGTCCTCTGTTCTCATTGTTCACTCTTTCTTTAGGAGAACCTACAGTATATCTCCATTCAGCCTTAATCATCACCTGTATGTGGACAGGCCCAGATTTGTGGTGAGGCCACAAAGGCAAAATTTTAGGGGTGGCATGTTTCCCAGCCACATCCTGAGTAGCACTGGGGACTCAAAGCTCTCCAGTACTCCGGTAATTGAGAGTGTGATCTTGTGCACGAGTGAGTGCTCCTGGTAAGTGGCCGGAATAGGACCATCCGGCCTCAGGGGGGGCATGCATGAGGAGGCCAGCACTAGGACATGCTGCATTGGGCTCCACATCAAGAGATCTGCCCCTGTATGTTGATGACATCAAGATATTTTTAGACACCCCGTCAGTAAACACTGACATTCAGACCCAGATAGCAAACTGCCTACTAGCTTACAAGCAAATTGCCTACTAACTTACAAGCAAACTGCCTACTATCCTACAAGCTCAACTTGGCCAGAACTGAGCTCATTGTCTTCCTACCCTACCCATCTCATATTAATACTACTGCCAAAACCTGCCATTTCTTCTTTCACATTGTAGCCAATATACTTCTCTTTCTTTTACAAACAACAGCCAAAATATTAATGTCATTCCTATCCCATTTAGACAATTGCAAACTCCTACTGACTGGTCTTCCTAACTCTCACCTCTCTCTCCTATCCAATCAGTGTTAAACTCTGCTACTAGGATCCTCCTGCTCTCTCTAAGGGGGAAATTCACTAAAGCTCAAAGTGACTAATGCTGGCATAAATTCGCTAGCAATGTAGATAGTCTAGCGCAACTTCACACCCTAACGCTGGCGAAGTTGCACCAGGTTAGAGATTTTGTAAAAAACATAGGGCAAATATACTAGACTAGGGGCACATGTGTAAGGCAATAAAACAACTAGATTAGGCTTTATTAGGGTTCCCTGGGCTTGTGTAGTGTAATGTTTGAACTGTAACATATACTCTATTCAAACTTTCAAGTTCCCGCCATATGCAAATTAGCCTTCGCTAGCGTAACTGCAGTTTGCCTGGCGAATTTTCGCTAGCGCAATTTCGCTACTGTTTGCTTAGATGAACGCAACTTCGCTTTTTAGTGAATTGGACGAGCGCTGGCGAAAATTCGCTAGGCGTAGTGCGGCCAACCCCAAAATCCTCAGCATGGCTTCCAGGTAAGCAAAGGATAGCATATAAAATCCTTCTGCTAACATTCAAAGCCCTTCACTCCTCCTTCTTTTCACACCATCCACTGCCTCCTCTTGTCTCAAACCTTTCTATCTTGCTACTCCTTACCTCTGGAATTCCATCCCCGAATTCCTCTGTAAGGAGTACTCTCTCTCTCAATCACTTCAAGAAATAACTTTTGGAGCACTGGAACATTAGTTTCATCCTGGCACATACTGGATAATCCCTGTACCTTATGCACTTTCCCCCCTCCATTTTGTTCCTGTATGTCAGCCATTCACCAACTTAGACTGTAAGCTCTATGGGGCAGGGCCTCCTTCCTACTGTGTCTCTTACCACATAGCACTTAAGCTTTGTGTCCTTATATGTGTACTGTGTATATTTGATTGAGTTGTTGTCTGACTTGTCCTGCCCATGTGTACTTTTCTGTTTTTTTTATATTGTACTCTTAAACATTATAAGATAGCGGCTCCTTAACAGCACTTTACAAATAAAGTTATACATACATAGAATACATATTTCCCCAGTTCTAGGGGATTCTTTCTATATAATGTTAACAACTGTTGAGCTATTTACTTAATTCTGAGCATAGCTGATTATGAAGATTTTCATTCATCCAAGTCATGGTATTTCTAGTATAAGTAAAAACAAATGGACTTGCTCAGTAATCATTTAAGATGTTTCACTGCTCATCCAAGCTGCTTCTTCAGTTCAACTGACTGGTGTGCAAAGTCCTTGGCAAATAACCTATTCCACTAATCCAATCACAATGGGACATTGTAACTCTTCAGAGACGTGACATCTGAAACTCTGTGGGGTTACTGTGATAGGATTACCAATGTATCATGCAACTCCTAGAATTCAAATACACCATCCCATACATACATACCAAACCATACATACAATGCAGTTCTAACATCTTCAGCCCTGCGGTTTCAGTACACTTCACACATCCATTCATGTAACTCTCACAAGTAACACCAGTTGCATGATACCTTGGTAATCCCCCACATAATCACATCAATGTAAATTTCAGATGTAACGATAAAATGTGCCATTGTGATTCGATTAGTGGAAGAGTTTATATGCTGAGAACCTCCCACACCAGTCAGGTGAACCGAAAAAGCTGCTTGGATGGGTAGTCAGGGGTGCTCGCTTCAGGCAGCAGCGCCTGATAAGTTTCCAGGGGCAGCAAAAAGCCACTCCTGGTACCTCTATGAGCCAAATTTCCAGTTTTAAAAATGGAAATTCGGCTTTACTAGTGCAAGAGAGCACAGTTGTGCTCTCCGCACTAATGTTCCTCCCTCAGACGCCTCCCCTCCCAACAGGTAAGCAGGCGAGGGGAGGGGCGGCATTTGAGGAGCTGCCTCAGGTGGCATATTCATTAGAATCGGTGCTGTGAGTAGTGAAACGTCTTCAGTGATTACTCAGCAAGTCAAGTTGTTTTAGAATTACTTATACTAGATATATTGAGCATAGAACAATACTAGTATCAGATATGTTTATAAAGAACCTAAAGTGTTTCAATACAATAGCCAAAAGGATATTTACACATATAATATACAGTATAATAGTATATTTGTTTTTATTGACACAAATGAAGGCTATGTAGAATTACATCCCAAGGTGTGATATACAGAGTGTTTCTTTCTTATAAATGGTTTGTAAACAAATACTTTGAGCATCCTGAAGAATGCTACTGTGCAACAGTACTTTTGTGTTGTCATAGACCCAGCATTGGTTAGAAAGCATAAACTGAAGCATTCAAGGAATGTGATTATTTAACAGTTAATTATATAGCACTGCAGTTACAAGGCATAGAAAGCAATTTCTATTTATAGAAAAATGTTGTGCGGATATATAATGAAATGTCTCCTGGCTATTGTATTTTTCAGAGTGCAGTACATGTAACAATAAACACTAAGCTAGCATGCTAATGGTAAATCTTAAGAGTCTTCTGGTATTGTGATTTGTTAGCTCCAAGTTGAGAAGGAATTTGTTTTTAGCTTACCCTGTAAGAGTTTGTTCAGCACCTGAATACAAGATACTTATTTTTTTATATATTGGCTGCAAGATAAATACAGGTTTGTACTTGTTTCCTCTAGCGGTATCTCTGAAACATGTTCTGCAAAGGGTATGCAACCAGCCAAGTTAAAGAACTAAACCATGCAATGTATATATTTGAATATCACACAATGTTCTTTCTAATATAAACCCTTTCCTTTTTTAGAGCTATCAACCTACATATATCTTATTGATACTTCAAACAGTTTGACCTTGAAGCAAGTGAACATTTGAAACCATTTTAATATTGATGAACATGATGACTTCTTGTGAAAATGTGACAGGAAAATATTAATTGCAACCAGGCAACTTGATCTGAAAACAAAACCAGCATTCCGGACATATTTGCTGATAATATGTTGCTGATTACATTACATACTTAATACTACGTTAAATATTGTTGAATTGTGTATCATATTTGGTGTGTTCCTCGTTTACCTTCTGTCCTTCTGATGTAATCATTCGATCAAGGATTTTAAATCCATTTTCTTGTTCATGTTTTATTTCAGAGCTGTAGTGTGTCTGCATAGATCGCTACTAAATTAATTTGTAACCTTGCCAGCCTTATTGCAGTATCATATTTTACAAATCTTCTGAGTACATTTTTAACCATAATACTCATTTTTATTTAAGTCTTTTGAGGTTCTGTGTTGTCTCATCCCCTCTATTTTTTGGTTCTCTTTTTAATGAGAACTGCCTTTGGGAACTGATTGCTATTGTGCAGCTCAATACAAAATATCATAGTAGTTCTGCAAATGACTGATGATACGTTACAGTGAGACGCAGGTCATCTGATACACAGCATATTTTCTGACCTCTATGAACCTTTCTGCCTGGGCTGATCATTGCTTATGCCTCTGAAACTGTTGACATATTGATTTTTGCCTGACAGTGTATTAACACTGGAAGCGTTTCAATTCAACAAATAGGCTATTCCACTAGATGCATTTTGGAGCTTGGAATGGCACCAAATGACTGCTCAGAGAAATAAGTGTCGTAGTTTGTACTACAGGTACCACCAAACTGTTTGCTCATTTTAGATGAGTAAATCATTTAGAAGCCTTAGGAAATTTGCATTGTGATGTTGAAATATCAGGGAAAGATATATTAAATCAAAGCAGCTAGTTTCTAATTTCAGTGTTTAATAATAGCATGTATTCTTGTAACTTGACAAGAAGATAAGTGAGAAACAATCAGAGATAAAAGTGGACTGCACATGTCCCTCTGTAATTTTATATTTTTGACTGCAGAGAAAAAGTATGAGGAGGTAGCAGTATAAAGGGGTTAGTCATTTAAAGACTGTTTATTTGCTCCATGTTAAATAGGTTGAAGAGAATGATATTCTGAGACAATTTGCAAAAGGTTTTTTAGCTTTTTATTCAGCAGCTTTCCAGTCTTCAAGTTCAGTAAGCTGGTTGTTAGGGTCCAAACTGCCCTAACAACTAGGGATGCACCAAATCCAGGAATTCTGTATTCGGCCAGGATTCAGCCATTTTCAGCAGGATTCGTCCGACTCCATGTGCCTGGCTGAACCGAATCCAAAAAAGCAGGTGACTATTCGTCACAAAACAAGGAAGTGAAAAAATTTTTGGCCGCGGCACGCTTTTCCCTCGTGCCGCGGCCAAATTAGGCAAATTAGGGTTCGGATTCGGTTTGGTATTCGGCCGAATCTTTTGCAATGGATTCAGAAGTTCGGCTGAATCCAAAATAGTGGATTCGGTGCATCCCTATTAACAACCATACATGGATATGAATAAGAGACTGGAATATGAATAGGAGAGGGTCTGAATAGCAATAACAATACATTTGTCGCTTAGAATTGTCTTTGGGCAAGGTTGAAATAACAATCCATATTGCTCTTACACAGTTCACCAGAATACAGCACAAAAGTAGGCAGTTGCATGGAATGAAGACTTTCAGGCTCTTTTTCACAATTATGGTTTTTCCATTTTTATGGATTGTATTGTGATTTGTAAACAGTCATCACTGCTTGTAAATTGTTTTTTCCAAATGTCTCCTTTTTTGAGACCCTTACTTAGTTCCTCAAATATAGATATATATTTATATAAAAAAAGTCACCATAAAAAATACATTGACTTTAATGCATTTGGACAAAAAAGTTGCAGAAACAAAAGTTGCCAAAAGAAAAAACTCCCATTGAATTAAATGCATTTGCTGTGAGAAAAATTGTCGAAAGTAAGAAAATGTTGTCTATTGACTTCAATGAGTTTCGTAAATTTTTCACAGGACATATTTGTTCATTACTTATTACCTGTATTGTTGAACAACAGCAGTCACATGTTTAAAATCTACTTTGCTATATATTTTTAGCATATATCTTTTTTAATTGGTTGTACTGGCACTATTGAATCACAAGTGCCATACATTAAGCATTCATTTTTGAAAGGCGGCCCACCGCTCAAAAATGCTAAAGTGGGTGCTTTGTGCAGTGGCAACATTAGCAGTCAAAACTTCTGTGTGAAATAGATATCAATATCTATTTTGCATGACTGAATGACTGTTCGTATAAGAAAATATTCCATATGCAGTCTTTGTTATTGTGCAGGTCAGAAAGCATACCATTTTATCTTCAAAAGAAGCCAGTGAATGTAGTTTGGGTGATCTTGCTAGCAGCCATGTCTGTTCTTGAACACATCCAAAGGTTCATTCATCAAGTGCCATGTTTTTGCACACTAGAACCCTGCCTTGCACTTTGATGACTAGCCATAACCAGACCTACTTCTGCCCCATGAATACAACACTGCCTAACTTTGGCAGTGCTATAATCATGAAGGGCAGATGGGGGTGCATAGGTGGACCTCCACCCATCCCCTACCTATCCTCCAACTCTCAAGTTAGAGTGGTGGGCACACTAAATTACAGAATCCTGTTCTTTCTGTTGCCCTGTTGCGTACAATAAGTACAGGGCTGTGTTGTGTCTGCCATCACTGTACTCTGTACTCTGCACTGGATTTTTAATCCATTAGGAGGTACAGATTGAAGATAAACCCCTAATAACAGTGTTTTGAGAATGAGAACTAAAGGAGATATATTTTGTACCCCTTATTGCTCCTGTACTTGCAACAGGGGAATGAGTAAATGACCCCACCAATCTTTCCCACTAACCTCACATTCTAATGTCCTTTACATCAGAATGCGTGCCTTCTCTCACACTGAAAGTGTTATCTTATCACTGAGCTGCTTCAGTTTAAGTCATTCGGTTTTAGCTATGAATGGCCTTGTACCTAACTGAACAGTTCATGCATTTTAAAACTCGATGGCTCAGTAGTCATTTTGTCTAATGAGAGATTTTATATACAATAAACATTATAGCACTTATTTACTGCCACAATTTGCTCATTTCCACATTTGTGGTCGCACAAAAATGGACACTGGTTGTTCACATAAATGCATATGTCATGCACAAATGTAATTTTGACACAGAGAAATGGCTCCACCCCTGCAATTTTCAGTGCTGTTGCATCAGTTTGCATAAAAACCCAAGTAATTAGTTTGTTGCTTTAGACTTTCTAATGCACATTCTGAGTTTTCTGGATAAAGGGTTGCTGGCTAACATATCTTATTATACCTTTACTGTATCATGCTGGTTGATAAAAGATTAAAATATGATTTAAAACAAAATCTCAAGGAATTTGCACACATGTTGATTCATTGGCTGCATTCTGGGTAAAAATCATGATGAACTGTGTTTGAAATTGCACTTGGCACACCACTTTTGAGTTCATAAATGACCCCTATTATGTGCATGGCACATGTATTGCTTGCATAGAAAGTAATGCTTTTTCCCTAGGCAAAATACTAAACTGATATTATAGATTTATGTCAACAAGGGCAATACAAAATTATTCCTGTGCTGATATGATATGGTATGAAAGGCTGTTATCATCCATCCACATGATATCTTGAGCTGAGATTAACACTGGCTAGGTATAACTTATCCGTGGATGATTGCAATTCATTGCTTTCAGCATGAACTTTGCTGCAGTTAAATAAATCAAAGGCAAGACTATCATAAGTATTGCTCTGTGACTTTAGCTTGTGTAGGTAGATTTCAAAGGGAAAGAACAAAAACATTTAATTTGCTTCCTGCAAACCATATAATTATTTGTAAAGAAGATATTTATGAGTTCTTTAACGATCAAGAGAGTTTTGCATAAGATAGGTGAGAGACTCTCATTGTTCATCAATGAACCGATTTACTCTTATGCAGGCACCGTCACAGATAGTATGAAAATAAGAGTATAAAGTGTAATGTGTAATGCCTAGGTAAGGTGCAAGACATTAGTTTACTCAGGACCTTGAAGGAACAAGTTACTTAAATGAATTGTGATGGTAGACATCACAGACAGAGTCATGCAGTGTTCTCATGCTTTCAAAACAACCACAAATCTTCTTGAAAAGAAGAAAAAATGTGCTTGAATTCTAAAGACAGCTCACAGTACTTTTTTCCCCCTCACTGTATCCCATCGAAGTCATTTTTTAACATGGCCTCACACAAACATTTTGTCCAACCAGTTCTCCATTAATCTGGAGAAAATTGTTTTATTATGCAGATGTAATTTTAGAGGTAGGGGGCATTGCAAGATTTTAGTTCATTTGTGAACAGTTAATTGCTATGTGCTGCAGAGGTAGTCTGGTGCTGAAATTGGGTTTTGTAAAAGGAAGACCATACCTGGAGTGAACTCTTTCTAAATCACCCTGACTTGTGCTGTGCAAGACCACAGGTATTTCAAGCTTATTATTTTCTTCAATGCAAAAAGAAAAAAGGGAATTCTAGTGGTATTAGAGTGAGTGCCAAGACGGCAGGTTTTAATGATACATATACTGTAGGGCTGGCAGGGTTTTTTCTTTGAGAATAAGGATAGCATAACCTTTACTTTTCTCTCTGGCTCCCATGCCTAGCTCTGAATGAGCACTAACAAGATATGTATCACTGACCAGATGCAATCTTTTTTTTATAATGCTGTATTATTTTTCTTTCCCCAGCTTCTTCTGTGCTGATGTCTGAGGTTTCTACACTATTTTAAAAACATGCAATCAGTAAAGTTGTTCTAGAGTCTACTTTTCTCTGTTCAAAAATTATTTTGTTGGAATTTTGATCTAAAGGAGAAGAAAAGGTTAAATCACTATGGGGTGCCAAATTTTAGTCTAACCACTTGCCTGATACCCTTGGCTTTTGCTCATGTTAGCATAAAACCACATTTCCATGGGGTACTTCTAAGTGGGAACCGCAGAGTGATTGAAGCAGAATGGTCCATGGTGCTCATTCAAAAATAGCAGGGGACCTTTTTACCCATAAAGAGGATCACAGCACCAAAGGCCACCCCTTCAGACTAGAGAAAAAGAACTTTCGTTTGAAGCAACATAGGTGGTTCTTCACAATGAGGACAGTGAGGTTGTGGAATGCACTGCAGGGTGATGTGATGGCTGATTCTGTTAATGCCTTTAAAAGTGGATTGGATGAATCCTTAGACAGAGATTATATCAATGCCTATTCTGATACTAAACTCTGTAGTAAGTATATTAGTATAATTAGTTTATGTGAGGGTATGGAAGAGTGTGTGTGGATGCTGGGTTTTTATTTGGAGGGGTTGAACTTGATGGACTTTGTCTCTTTTCAACACAACTATGTAACTAACTATGTAAGAAGTACCCCAGGCCAGGATATCATAAAACCCTTGGTGGCTGGAGCCTGACATTTGAACCCCCCAATACTTAGACTTTCCTTTTTCTTTAAAGATTCTTTATAATTAGAAAAATCTTTTCAATGGGCTGCAGTTTTGCAGCTTGGTGTAAAGTGCTATTTTGGATTTTTCAAAATTTTACCAATAATTCTAACGATATTACAGGTGTAGGGGATTTACACCCTTCACAATTGCAAGGGAAATGCAAGTAGTCAGGATTGTGTCACTTCTGGTGCTTGGTGTTAAAATTATGGTAGTGTATGATTCTAGCAGATTTATCTATTAATAACAGGAACGGAGCCTCTTCCTCTTTACAAGAGTATCTATAGCATATCCAGTAGTCTTCAGCCCCCTCATTTCCTTCATACTGGATTCTAAATCATGTTTAACATAAAGACATACAGTATCCTTCCTCCTTTTTTATTTCCCCTGTCCCTATGAAGTATAGCCTCCTATATTTACTGCCCAGCTGCATACCTCACTCAGCCATGTTTCAGTAATGCCATTATATTTTTCCCCAGTGCCAGTATCTCCAGCTCTCTAATTTTACTCACCAAGTTTGTAAACATAGAGTTTTTGGTAGAAATATTCTATGGATTGACTCAAGGGAGCAAACATTAACTAGTTAAATCTAGTTGGTTAATTAGGTATGTATATAAGGAATGGGTCTATCCCTTTCTCCTAATGGCCTATGATTAAGTGCTGAGAGGCACGAAACGCGTCAGGCTCTATGTGGGGTAATCTGATTTGACTTTTTATGAATCAATAAATTTGCACTTTTTTATAGCATGGCTTTATAGAGGATTTTTTTTTGTGAATAGCGTTTTTGGTATCAGGTTTTACCTTAAATATGTATAACTTATACAAATCCTATTAATGATCCACTATCCAAATCCTATTAATGATACCGCTATGAAAATCCTGCCCCTAAAGCAGTATGGGACTAACTAATTAACACAAGTGTAAACTACGTACACATATTTAATGTTACTTTTGGGGGATAAATAAAATTTCTGAAATTATAGTCTTTAAACATAATTTAATCCATATGTGAGGATAAAATGGAATCACTTTATCGCAACCTTGATTTAATATTTTACAACTTTATCTGTCCTGCCAAGACAATAATTTGGCCCAAGTCAGAGGTCTATAATTAATGGATAAGGTTGATACATATACAATGAATCTCTGTGGATTGCTTTGTATTGATTAACCAAACAGACTAGAATGCATTTTCTAACACAGGATGGAGCTATTCATGCTCTTTCATTATTACTCAGTGGCAAGTAACTAGTTTACTTTCTGAAGCTCCAAAATCTGCTAAGTGATGTACTTTGGCCTTTTATTAGCACCCAGGCTATAAAAATGTGTGCCTTAAGCTACTATAAATGTCTTACCCTTTAAACAAAACAATGAGGTTGTGACCACAAAATTCACACAAACACAAGCTTAAATATATTGCAATATATGGAAATATATGGACAACCAATTCCTGTTTTGTTTAAATAGTAACTGTAAGGCATTTTTAGTAGCTTCAGGCACAGAATGTTTCAGTGTCATTAATATATTTATAAAGGGTTGAGTTCAGAGGACCTCTTTTATTTGCCTATATGAATTTGTGGTCACAACCTCATTGCACCCCTGCAGAATGTTTTTAAAAAATAGAGGTGAGCGCAGCTTTCCCTTGTTTGTTATTTATATATATATATATATATAGGTCCAAAGAAAGCACTCACGGCATAGTCCATCAGTAGTGTAGAAAAAAGTGTTTATTCATGCATAGTGGATGCACTATGCATGAATAAACACTTTTTTCTACACTACTGATGGACTATGCCGTGAGTGCTTTCTTTGGACCTATGTTGATAATTTTTGGTTAGCACCCGGCAATAAACCCTATGAATGGTGAGTGCCATTACAGCTATTGATTATATATATATATATATATATATATAAATTTTATGTATACATACAGTACAATACACACACACACTTGAATGTGTCTATTGTATTTTGATATATAGCCAAATATATATCTAGATGCAGGCACTGTGATGTTATTAGAGTTAAAATGTAACTGTTCCTTCTTGTATTTTTTGCCAAGTGCTTTTCTGACCTCTCTTAATTCCTCCCCCTCTTTGATGTCTGACTAGGAACACAAAGTAAGTACCGAAAGGCTAAAGCTAACCAAGCTTTGAACTGCTCTAAACTGTGTGAAAATGAAATCGATTCTGCAGTCTGATGACTCTGTAATGAACATTCAAGTTCCTCACAGCAGCATGTCACCCAACGACATCTTTATCCTTTTTATCTGCATTGAATGAGTGGATTTGCTTGTTCCGAGACAGGCAACAGCAAATGGGCCTGTGATTATTGCTTTTCCCACAGAAGTCCTTAAGGTTGTGTTCTTGATCTGCTGTAATGTCAGTGCTCTTGGATTCACCTTTTTTCTCAAATAATTTGGTAGGTAGAAATATTCTAAAGTATATACATACTAACAAACACACAAGAGATGCGCTAACCTAGTGTCTTTAAATAGAAGTGCATACTTTCTAAACAATACTTCCATATATACTGACTTGGGCTATTTGTGTTCTTTAACTGACTGAATATTGCACCCCAACGACAACCTCAGTAGTCTCTTGTGGAGATTGTGCCTCCTGTCACTGAGTTTATTGGCAACTGCCTATTCCGGCCATAACAGCATGTGCCAGCAAAGCTATGAGGGCTTACTTACATCTGCAAGGAAAGTTATGGACCATGCAACTCCCTTGCAGTCCTTTGCACTTTAAACCACTTTCATTAAAGGTACTTATTCAAATTATTCTCCTTGCAGTTCTGTATAGTTACGCTGGGCCCCACTTAAAGGAGACCTGTCACCCAGACATAAAAAGCTGTATAACAAGTAATTTTCTAATAAAACATGAACCCCAAATTATATTTTTTAATTAAAACATCCATACCCTTTATAAACTTGTTTAAACGTCTCAATTTATAATCATACATTGCCTGCCCCTCCCCTATGCATTAGGCAGGCAATTACTTTCACTTTTCATTCTGCACCTCCTAGATGTCACTGCGCTCCCTACATTCCCCCTCCCTCCTCACCATCTAATTATGTAGCCAGTGCATGAGCATGGGCATCAGGTGCCCCATTCTGGTGAATAAACAGGATTTTGGCATGCAGCTTGCTTCAAGTGACCACACAATGGTGCCTGTCTGATTGCTGTGATTGAAAAGCAATATAAAAAAAATGTTTATTATTATGTGAAGTTTAATTTGCTTGACTAACATTATAAAATAGGATTTGGATCTATTTCTTCAAGGGGAACTATTGTGAAAATTAAAATGTAATGTAAGCTTCAGAATACTGCAATACGAAACTTATTAAATACAATCCATTAAAATTCTTTACTGTTTCTGAAATAATCAAGTTTTTCTTCACTATTCCTCTCTCAGCATCAGTTTCTCTTAATGTTCTCTTCATGCAGCAGTTTGGTGTCAGATATTCATTGACTGTTAGAGCCAATATATTTTATAGGGGGCTCCTTTTGCCTAGAAGATGTATTAGAGCTCACTCTAATTTATCTGCTAGGAAAGGAAGCCCCTTTTCCCCCATATGCAATAAAAGGCACTAAGTTTGCCCAGGAGCAGTAACCCATGGCAACCAATAGGATCTTTGCTTTTAAACAGGTGACTGCTACATTCTAGCTTCTGATTGGTTACTATGAGTTACTGCTCCTGGGCAAACTTAGTGCCTTTTATTACATAACCCCGATCTAACTGTCTGAATATCTAACACCCTACTACTTCATGAAGAGAAACAGATGCTGAGAGAGGGATCGTGAACATAAACTTGATTATTTCAGAAACCATGTAGAATATTTGATTGTTTTTAGAAAGTTTCTTCTGTGTGCAGAAACTTATGTTCAATTTTCATTTTCGCGATAGTTTTACTTTTAAGACCTTCCTGCCTTCTGTTTCTAATTGAGCACTGCTGCACATATTGACACAGGGGAAACACTGGAGCTTCCCCCACCTCCTGACCAGGCAGTAGCACCATGGAATCCCTTCCACCCCCCCCCCCCATCAAAAGGCATCACATACATGCCGCTAAGATGTCACTCACACTGTGAACACTGGAAATGCTGCTAAATGGACTTCTGCACAACTGTGCTTGATTTGTGATAAAATTTGCATGCAGTTGCATTAATTATGGCAAATCAGCTGCTTTGCCCCCTTGCAAACACAATGACATGAATTCTGGGAAAAACACTGCATTGTGTAAATCATTGTTTAAAAACTGGCATAAAAATTGCATAATTTTTACATGCTTTTTAAAGAAAAACCAGTGTAAAATTAATGGCAAATTTACCAAGGTGTGTGTTATTTAATGCCATGCAAATGCCAGAATCAACACAGTTTTTTTTTCAGACCTTTGCAAATAAGTCTTGGCAAAAGTTTATCAAAGGAGCAATTTCTGCCAGAACTTACTTATTTAAGGTCTAACATAGCTTTTTACACTGTTTTTCAGTGAATTATGTTTTACACAGCATAATAAACAGGCCCCTAAGAGTATAATATTAGCCCAAAAGATTTCATGTGTGTTTTACCATTAAGAAAGGAAGTGTTACCGTGTTGGTCCTAGACTGACAAAGTCTTTATCATATAGCATTAAACTACATGAAGCACCTGGGCAATTAGATTGTTAGAAAGGAGTGTGGGCTGTCATACATTCAACAAAAACTGTGAACAAAGTAAAAATATGCAAAACTAAAATACAATTTCACAAATTGGCTTTATTTTACCACAAAAGCACACTAGGGAACAGGAGAGGCGAAGAAAAGAAAATTAATTACACAAAGAAACCCAGCAGTAATGAAAATTACAAAAAAAAAATGAAATGCCAATGGTGTGGAGCAATTTATGTATAAATATATTTGTAATATTTTAGCAGCCAGCTATGCAGCTTCAGATATTAATAGAACCCCAACCCCCACGCAAAATCAGATAATGTATGCATATATACAGTATATGTAATATCTTTTTATTCTGTCCTTTACATAGCTATATTTGAGACTACCAGAGAAGGGAAACAGGCACAGCTGTAGGGGCACATTCATTATTTTGGACCTGCAAACTATTCAATATTGTTCAGTATGGCACTGGAAACCCCAAGTTTTCAATCTAATATACCCTTTATCTCATGGTGGCCCTGCTCATTATCTCATGCTTTCTTACAGGGAATAGTCTGAGCATACTCATGGTTTACTAACATGTCTTACATTTTTCAGTCTAACAAATCAATCTATTGATAAATATCTCTGTCAGATATATAAGGGGTAGTTCACGCTTTAGTTTACTTTTAGTGTGTAATAGAATGATCCATTCTTGAAACTTCTCAATTGGTATTTATTTTTCCAAAGTTTTAAATTATTTGCTTTTCCTTCAGTCCTATCATCTTCCAGTCTCTCATTCGCACCACTACCTGGTTGCTTTGGAAGTTGGACCCTAGCAACTAGAAATCTTCATTAAAAAACATGAAGACCAGTTGCAAAATGTCTCAGAATATCACTGTCTACATAATGCTAGAAGTTAATTTAAAGATATAGTCCAGTTCTAGCAGTTTTCAGACCTATGCTTTTACTTTATAACTTGCAAGTTGCCACTCTCCATCCATCTGTTTGTACTGGAGTCATATGACTGAGCCTAATAAACCAGAACTGATGGGAAATTGGAATTTGCAGTTCCAGGTGATAGAAATGTAAAGCTTGAGCTACAGGACTGCTTGTTATTCACAGCTGTATACAATATGTACAGCATTATTTGTTTATGTTTGACTTTGAGACATTTGCATAGCCTTGTTTTTATTTGGATGCCATCAACTGTTATTGTCATTTATTACAAATGCATTCATGGGTTTACCACACGTGGTCTTGTTTTACTTTTGTTATATAAAATATTCATGAGTGACTGTCAGTATTGTAGACAGAAAACAAAAGTAAGACTAAATAAAACACAATGGTCAATATTTACTTTGATTTAACTGGTTTGCAAATGTGTGTAGGATTTCCCTTATTCTGAAAAATACAGTGTTTACTGAAAACTTAAACTGTCTTGCCCAGAAACCAGATGATTGGAGCTATTAAAGGTTTTCAGCAGGCTTTCTGGTCAGCCAAATGGATTTTCTGTTTGTACAATCTCGTCCAGTACAATTGCAGTCATTCTACGTGATTGATTGGAAAGGATACAACTGGCTAATCAGATTAACATGACTGATTTTTTTATTAATTCTGCATCATTAAACATATTACACTGTATGTATTGTAGTCTGCTTGAGTTTTCTGCTTTGATTACTATCCAGTCACTCACCGTAACAATTTTATGGTAAGTTAAATAGATAAACCCTTTTATTGGGGACACATTAAATATTGATTTTCAGAAATTATTCCTGCAAGCATGTAACATATTTTATGTGTGGTAGAAAGATAATCTATTTACTTTCTTCAAATATTGCTTAAAGAACACTGCACATTTAATGTGCTGTCTTAGACTTCGACCAACTTTATACCATACCATATACTGTACTTATACGATCGTATCATTTGCTGGAATGGTATGTAATGTCTGAGGTATATGGTCACCCCATTGATACAGAGCCAATCTCAGAAATAAGGTCCTCTTCTTTCAACTGGAGGACCGAAATGCTTGTGGCTCAGAAGGCTTCCAGTTCAAAATTACTCCTCCCCATAGAGGACCTCCCCATGGCTATATTAAGATCAAAAATTTGCACCCGCAGGGACTTCGCCAATTTTTGAACAGTCATAGAGGACAATTCGCCTACAAAATAGTACATTGATAGAACATTGTAAGGTGACGCAGCTTGAGATGTCTTTTTCCTTGTAAATATTGTAAATGTGCGCAGGCGCATTTTCGCTGCACATTTCGAGATTAAGTTTTTGCTCAGGCGCTGCCTCCTATAAAAATCAAGCGCAGGCGCCATAGCGTTGCGCAGTTATACTTACCCTACCCAGAAGTAAGGTTGGCGTCATTCATGCTCCCAGACCTTCATGTCAAGGCTCATCTTGTCTGAAGCCTCTTTTTCCTGGTTCTTATCTTCCATCAAGTCCTGCTTCTCAGTTCCTTGATCAGCTCCAACACTTCTGCCGAATAAGATCTCCTTTGGATCCATTGCTAGGCATATCTACCCTAGTAACCACCGTTTCTCATTTTCTATAGCCAACAACTTATCACGCTTTCCTGCTCAGTAACAACAGTTTGTATCCTCACCAACAACGATCCACGGCAACCTTCAAAGCAACGGTTCTGCACGGAAATCTCTTCACTTATGTGAGTTATAACAACTATCCATACACTTCTATATTGCCATTACTGCAAGACTGTGTTAATCCTCTCCTATCTAATACCCACTTGATTGCTCATTTCAAAGACTGTGTATTTGAAGCTTATTTGCTCCATGTCCGTGCCTTACCAAGAGTATGCTCATTAACTTCATGCTTGCACCCTGCCTGTTCCTAACATCTCAACCATGCTGTGCTCATTAACCCTTGCCGCATTCTACTTGAATCCACTCCAAGTTGTGCTCATTAATGCTGTTACTCTTAATTGTGAACCCTTGTATCTGATTATCTGTGGCATACTATGGACTTTGGTCTACTAATGGGGGTACAAATGGTTGTTCCCTAATCCAGGACTTTCATGCGTACTCCAGTTTTTGGGTGAACTACTACTTACCTTGAATATTTAATTGCTCTCACTCCATGTACAGTCAAGTTTCCTTTCCTAAAGAGGACTATTCTACACCATATCAAATCCTCTGGCTTTCTGTGGGAAGAAAACTGTTTTCAGAGACTGTTTAACATTTGAGGATTTTTCCCAATACAGTATACTTTCCTAGAGGATCCTGCTAATTTCCAGCACTACTGCAGGGTTCCCTTGCCTGGGATGTGAGGGGTTATCCTTCTGTGAGACCTGAAAATAAAGAATTAATAAAATTTATCACAGTGTTCTTATTGCTGCACAATACAGGGTTCTATTAATACATTAAATTCCTAACAAACATTGAAATTTAGCTCAGGTGAAGGAAATTAACTAAAGTGCGAATTTTCGATAACGTTACCCCTTTCGCCATAGTTTTCTACGCCAGGTTATACTTGACGAGCTGATAAGACAAAGCTACATCCTCCTCATTCTTGTCAGTGACATCATATCCTGTATGCTGAAAAGTCATAAACATAGTTTTTATTGTGTTTAAAAACTGTAACGGTTAAATATTTTGTTTTAATATTTTTTAACCATTTGAGGGTCATGCCACATTTGTTTTAAGGTCGGCTCATATCTAGGAAATTTGAGGATCTCTTTTGTCTTTATCATTCTTTATTCTGCTTCCTTGGACATTTTTAATGATAAGTGGACACTTAGCATTTGCACCAACATCTCTAATAAAGACATATATATGACCTATATGTACCCCCCCCCCATTCAAATTGACATAAGCGCAAGTGTACTAACGAAGTTTCGCTAGTCAGAAACTAACAGTAGCGAAAGTTGGCTATAAGATGCTTTCACTGACTAATTAACGCTAGCGAAACTTCGTCAGTGTTCAGCTGCCAAGATGCAATTTTGCATTTTGATGAATTGGCGTATACACTGTGAATTAATGGTTGATGAAGTGGCGCAAAGTGTTGGGAAGAATTTGCCCTAGGGTATGTCAGAAAATAATACATTCCCCCCTGCATAACAGACTGCTGCTTTGAAAACACTGATAAAATATGAAGGGAAGATGTTGTACACTGGGAACCTCATTATCTACCTCAAAAGGAATAAATATAGCTTCAGTCTCACTGTTTAATTCCATCTCCCAATATTCTCAATCAAAACAAACTATTTGTCTTTGCCCACTTAAGAATATTGAGAGGTGTAGTTAAACTCCAGCTGGGGACTGCACAATGAACCCTGAAAGCAGCTGAAGTGGAAGATTTGCGTAGGACACAGTACATGCTGATCGTAATGGCATAGCACCCCCACCACCACTTAATAATGTGAGCTCAGTTAGTAATTCTAGCACCGATTCAACAAAAGACATTGGATATACTGTTGGCATCACAGGCACATGGTTGAAACTATCACATAGTGAGAGACAGTAGGTTAGGCAACCAAAAGAACATAAACAGTGAAAACTGTGGGTACTGACACTCCAGACACATTTATACACTAAGAAACAATATTTCTGCTCTCCCATGTTATCATGCTGTTTTTTTCTCTTGCTCTCTAACTGGTTTCTTTGCTGCCTCTACTGGTCTTATTCTTTGATGTCCACTCTCTGCACTCTTGGCAGGTTATGAAAGTCTGAAAAGTGTGTTTTTTGTGTTTTATGTGGTTTGCTAATCTAAAACTGTATGTTAGTCATCAATTCTGGGTTCTCTGCCAAGAACCAATTAAGTTAGAAACGTTGTATCTGCAGGTTGAGCTGTCAAAAGCGGGACTGTCCCACTCAAAACGGGACAGTTGGGATGTACATTATGCTCTCTGTAATTTTATTCTGCTTTCCAACATCACCTATGCTTTCCAGTTTCTTTTACTACTTTTGTTTGTGTTTATTTTCAGTTAACCAATCTTCCCTTCAATCAACTTTCTATGTCCCCTTGTATCTTCCTTACTACTAACCCCCTCTCCCCACTATAGTTCTACATTCTAACTTCATTTTTCCGTGACTTGGAATGCCGGCTCTATTATTTTCATATTGTTTCCTCGATGATGGGGAAAGGGGCAAAAATGAATTCAAAGCCTAAGAATAAAGAAAACTAAGTACCCAGTTGTTGTCCCTGGAGCATATAACCAAATGCTTTTAACTATTTTAACTATTTATGGGCACTGAATGGATCCAAGATCCAACATTCAGGAACTTCAGCTTTTTCCTCTGAAGGTGAAAGTTCCAGTTCTGCCGCTAAGTGATTAGATAGGATACATTTCTTCCACTTCAAGTATAGCCAATCCCTTTGAGGCATAACGTTGACTTTAAAAAAAAAAAAAAAATGTTATTATTATTGTTTGACAATCAGGTTGGGGAGGCTTAGCCTACCCTAGCCTAAATGAAAATCTGCCCAAGCATCCCATACTTCCCCTCTTGAATTAGGCAAGTTAAAAACATTTTTTTTCTGCAAAAATGCAATATTTTAGATTGGGAAACTTGCTTGAGAAAATGTAAAAAACAAAATGTTTTACAATATAAAGGTATATGTCCCTTTTAATATTACTATTACAGACCTGTTATCCAGAATGCTCGAGACCTGGGGTTTTCTGGATAACTAATCTTTCCGTTATTTGGATCTTCAAACCTTAACTCTAATAGAAATTCATATAAACATTAAATAAACCCAATATGGTGATTTGGATCAAGTACAAGGTACTGCTTGATTATTACAGAGCAAAAGAAAATGTAAAAAAAATGGATTATTTGGATAAAATGGAGTCTATGGGTGATGGCCTTTACGTAATTTGATTTTGCAGCTTTTTGTTTAATGGGTTTCCAGATAATGAATTTCATACCGATTTTTTACATTTGAGTTGTTTGATTAAAGGGCAACTAAACCCTATAAATGAATACGGCTAAAAATGCCATGTTTTGTATAGTAAACTCATTGCACCAGCCTAAAGTTTCAGCTTGTCAATAACAGCAATGACCCAGGACTTCAAACTTATCACAGGGGGTAACCATTTTGGAAAGTGTCTGGGACACTCACATGTTCAGTGGGCTCTGAGCAGCTGTTGAGAAGCTAAACTTAGGGGTTGTCACAAATTATCAAGCAGAAAATTAGGTTGGCCTGTAATATAAACTGATGCTACAAGGCTGATGATTAAATTCTGATGCTAATTGCACTGGTTCTGAGCTGCCATGTATTAATTATCTGTATTAATTACTAATCAGCCTTATTTTGTGACATTTCTATTCTATATGTACTGTATATTTTGAGTCTGTCCCTGAGCTCAGTAAGTGACAGCAGCACAGAGCATGTGCAGTGAATCAGCAGAAAAGACGATGGGGAGCTACTGGGGCATCTTTGGCGACACAGAGCTTTACTGCTAAAGGGCTGTGGTTCCTTGGGCTGGTACAGAAGCATAAAACATAATGTACAATATTTCTAGCTACTTCTTTAGTTTAACTTTCCTTGTCCTTTAAAATGGAGACTATAGGAGATGGCCTTGCCGTAATTCAGAGTTTTTTTGGATAATAGGTCTTGTGTAACTGACCTCATGCCTGTATTGTACATAACTCTTGAATGTAAAAGATTCTTCACTGTGTAGAAAAGGTTCATGAGGGTTAGAAGTACAGTACTATACTTTATACTAAAGCCTTTTATGATGCCAAATGAGACATATCCCAGCTTATACCTTTTTTCTACGAGGTTGAACCTTTGACTTATGCATTGGGAGCATTAATGTTGCTTTGCTGAAGTTCATTTTGGTGGCATTATTCATTATCAAGGGAGTTTAGTGCTCTTACTGTTTTATTGGGTATTTTTTTTATTCCCCCAAGGCTAACAGTTTAGAATAAAACATATGGTTAAAAGGCATCATTTTGACATTTAAACATTTACCCTTCAGCACTTTTATATCCATTAGAAAAATAGCAGATACCCTTGTTCTGCTTGTGATACTTTTTCCAGAAGTATTGTTTTTTTTTTACTATTATTTTCCCTCACTGGTAGAAACTGAATGGATGTTTTCGCCAGAAGACAAATCGTATATTGTAATGGCTAGAGAAGGTCGTTGTCTTTGATGACAGAATTATTAACACACATTTAAATGTTAGATCTTGTGGCTTGAAAACGATAAATCCACTAAACCTGCAAAACAGCTCTGCTAGCTCAGCTACTGAGAGGTTTTAATATTCTTCATTTCGTTTCCTTCAAACCCCATTCGGATAGGGGTTACAAGATGGTCTTAATGATTTTTTAGTGGCTAATTACAAGGTTTCATCATTAAGAATATGTGAAAGAATACACTGCAAAGAAACTGGAGTAAAAAATAATAATGACAGCTATAAATTCAGGCTATTCAAAGATATACCTTGTGGTCCATATCATATCATTTATACTTTAATGCTCTAAAATTTGTGTGCATTACCTAATTATTGTGCACTGCCATTTACTGAGTTATTTCAAAAGCCTGGCAAGGTCAACCAAAGTGTTCCCGTTTCCTTCCAAAACCATATGTTTTTTAATGCTTGTTATGCATGGCAGTTCGTTATTGCTGAAAAGTTGCTATGCCAGCTTCTGAGAAAGTGGTTCTGCAAATGGAGGAAAAGATCTACATGTTAAATCAATTTTTTTTTCTGCAATAGCTTTGTATGCTGAACAGGAGTGATTTTTTTTTCTGATTCTGAAGCAGAGGTCTGCTTCTTTCTCTTTTAGCAGTATTTGGATTCCATGAACATAACCTTATTGCATTTTCAGAGAGTTAAAATCTGCCTTTTAACTTATATAGAAAGGGTATATGTCCTGAAAGTGTTCTTTCTGCCATTTGTATGAGCTTGTAGTAGGAGGTAAACTAAGTTCAAGGGGATCTAAAGGTTGGACAGACTTCCTCTATATTATATATTTATATTTCAGGTGAAACTGAATTTATTTCTTAAAGGGGGGGAGTAAACCCAGCAGCACAACACTGTTCAACCTTTATTCAGTTGTTGTTGGACTACAAATCCCTGAATAATATCATAAAGGTTGAGGCATACTGGTAGTCTTAAAGTGATATTGCATAATAAAGCTTTTCGAAAACTTTCCCCCAAATCTCTACAGCCAGGTGCTGCATTCAGATTAAAAAAATCCTACAATGAGAATCCCATCTGATCTGTATAAATCCGGCTCCACGTTCGTTGTTCCAGAAACTGGTTTACAACCATTGTCCAGGGCTGGATTTACATATCAGGCGCCCCTAGGCCCGCTGTCGTTTGTCACCCACCATTTTTTTGCTCAAATTTTCATAATTGGGACAGAGCAAAGGGAATTGGCATACGGGAAAATTTCTGAACCAATGTGAGTGTGGCTGGGCAGCATGCCACCCCCTAAAATCCTGCCACCCTAGGCCCGGGTCTAGGTGGCCTGTCCACAAATCCGGGACTGCCATTGTCCATATCTTTAAGCACTGTGGGCCTCATTCATCAAATATATGCCAAAAGCAAAAACAGACACAAAGCCTTGCGCCCGCTAAAGTGTCAAGTCGCGTGCGCCTATTCACACGCGGCGCGGCGCTTTTGAAAATCGCGTGAAAATGCATTTGCGAGGGTTTTTCAAAGCGTTTTTTTAAAGAGGTTTATTCTGCCAATGAGGGATAGAGGGAGTCTGAGCCATTTATCTATTGTTGTAAGGAGTTGCTCCATTAAGGGAAGAGACCGAGGGAAGAGATTCAGGGAGATTTGTTGCCCCAAAAACGCAGCGATTTGTTGCAGGCAACAAATCTCCCTGCAATCTCCTCGTCTGGAAGAGCCCTTATAGGGAGAACACAAGAAAGTGGTGACTAAGGTTTTCCAAAGTCACAGTCAAAATCACCTCAGATAATTGCAGGGCTGTCAGTACAGTGCAAAAAGATCAGGATTCAAATTCAGGAATGTACTAGCTGAAATGGCAGAGGAATTTGTATGGCCATATTATAGTTCCTTCATTTCTACACAGTGTAGATTACATTTTCAAGATCATTTTTGACTCAACCAGCTTTGAGATTTTAAATGCTTTTACTAGGCATTTCAGTTTCACCTTGATTTTTGCTAAATGGGAATAGTTTCACGATGTTCCTAGATTTGGCTCTAGCATAAAATTAGTCATAAAAGTCATTCACTTGATACTATTTGTCAGATTATTGTAATGCATGGTGTACAATAAAGTCTAAAATGTACTGTAATCATTTTTCTTTCTTTGTTTACAACTTTCATGCTATTGTACAAGATTATTGTATTAAATAATGCATATTATTACCTGGTCTAAAGCTGGTATTCTATATGTAAATTACCCTCTGTGTCATAAGCTTCAAACGTATCAGCCTTTCTTTCTTTTACCTTATTTTAGATTATTTATGTCCCCTGCTTTTTCCTCTGTTAAAATAGGATTCAAACTTTGATGATATCTTGAACTAGATAAAGCAGCCTGAACATCACACATGCAGTTAATCTTGTGTACTAGAATCAAATCTATATATATCTACCTGCCCAGGCTCTTTCTTAAATCATGTGAACAGTGACTGGATTATCCTTAGTCAAAATAATGCTATTTAAAGTCCAAAAGAGGAAGTGTCAATATCTCTTATTTTGTATGCTGCACACAGGGTTCAATCCCTGTGAACAATAAATAAAATTCCCTAATAACTAATTTAAGTCTTTAATAAATACTTCACACTTTCATCTATTAAACAAATAGATGCTATTAACCAAATAATACATTTCTAAAAACAGATGCAAATCATAATCCTTATTTAAACCATTGTGAAGGGATTTAATCTCTTAATCCACCATACTTCTCTTTGTTTCATCTTCCAGTGGTTGTATGTTGAAATGTTTTTCTTTGAATCACATGTGTACTTTTTTTTACAATCTAGGCGGGGGTACATCCCACATTGTAAATTATCAAAAAGTTTTTTTGCACCCTCATCTTTTTTTTAACAAATGAGGTCACAAGTTAAGAGCCAATAGTTTTACTCCTTCTGTATGTAACAAGTTTCAAATTCCTTAACTTGTGGAAATGCCCCACATCAAATATACCAGTGCTTGCACAACAGCATAAATACAAAGTTTACGTTTTTACCTTCTGTTGCTAAAGTTATTTATATATTTTTCAAAATGAAAAAACAAGTTAGTTGCCTTTAACTAGAGAATAGGAGCAGTATTTAGGGAAATTGTTTACTTGTCTGTTTACTACTTTTCTGTTTATCCAGAGCATGCCTACTGCTTAACTCCTATAAGTACAGTACAGCATTAAGTAATATATCAAATCATATATCCCACTTATTTACTACAATCTGCTCTACTTCTTCACTATGCAATAGTTATTTTAATAGTAAAACTCAAAATTAGCCCAGGTCATAGGCAAACATTTTAGGCATGCAGTATACTAACTGTAGATTTAAGTATTACCATAGCCTGTGAGACGATGCTTGTCCATCGTCCACAGGCCCGGATTTACAAATGGGGCGCCCCTAGGCCATCACTGCACATCGCCCCCAGCTTTGTCCGTGTCCCACTTCCTCATCCCCTTCCTTTCCTCATCCCCCTTCTCCATCAGCGCCTCTATTCCCTTGCTTCCCCCTCCCCTTCTCCATTAGCGTCTCTATTCCCTTGCTTTCCCCTCCTCTTCCGTGTCCCCCTCCCATTCTTTTCCTCATCCCCCTCCCCTTCTACATCAGTGTCTCTCTTCCCTTGCTTTCCCCTCCCATTCCACATCCCCTTCCTCATCCCCTCCCCTTCCTCGTCCCCTCCCATTCTCCATCACCTTCTCTCTTCTTTTTCTTCACTCTGCCCTTCCTGGTCACCTTTCCAGTTCCGTCCTGTCCTGTCTGCGCACACTGATTATGCAAACACCGCGGCTCACACGCAGGCAGCACGGTCAGTCAGAGCAGCTCCCCCTCCTCCCTGTTAGTCCTAGTGAGGCCGAGGCCTATGCCGCTTGCCGCCCCTAACATCGTGCCGCCCTAGGCCCGGGCCTAGGGGGCCTTTCCCTAAATCCGGGCCTGATCGTCCATGACTCTCTTAAAGGCATGAATAGAACCTGCCATCATAACATGAACCAGAAGGGCAATATCAGTGACTCCGAAGGGCATTCCGCAACCTCACTTCCCTCACCGTGAAGAACCACCTTTGCTGCTTCAAATTCAAATTCAAAAATTATTTTCCTCTGGTCTAAAGGGTTGGTCTCTGGTGTGTTGATTCTTTTTAAGGGAAAAAAACCTTTCCTGTTATCTCTCTATAATGCCCTCTAAAGTACTTGCAAAGAGTACAAGACGGACAACAACCCTCATATTTAATATTTTCCATCCCTTCAACCAGTTAAGTTGCACATTTCTGGACTCTCTTCAGCTCATTTAAATCCTTGTTAAGGGCTGTATCCCAAAATAGCACTACATACTACAGATGAGGCATTACCAGTGACCTATATAGAGGCAAAATAATGTTTTCATCCCTTGAATTAATATCTGTTTTATGCAAGATAGTACTTTATTTGCTTTAGTAGTCACAAAATTACACCCTGCAATTAGACAACTACTAAAATCCCCAGATTCTTCTCAGTTAAGGAAAACCCTAACACACATTAAGGGGCAGATTTATCAAGGGTGGAATTGAAAATTCAATTTGAAATTTGAATTTTCAAGTGTTTTTATGGCCAAAACTGTCAAATTCGACTGGGGGTTATTCAAATTCAATTTGAACTCTGGCCCTTTAAGAACTTGAATTTGACTATTCACTACCTAAAACCTGCCAAATTGCAGTTTAAGTGAACGAGAGACATGCAGGGATCAATTTGAAGTTTTTTGCAGCCTTCCTGACATTCGAGGTGTTTTCAGAGAAAAATCTGAAATCGAGTTTTTAAAATTTCAATCAAATTCTATTCGAGTTTTTGGATTTGATTTGATTAATACATTTCAATAGGTTGAATTTAGAATTTATGGGAACTCGAATTCTGACCTTTGATAAATGTGCCTCCCTGTGTTTATTATTTCTACCGAAATTCATAATCTTGCACTTTGAAGATTGAAGTTCATTTTAGCTGCCCAGACATCCTGCATGTAACATATAGTTTGGCACAATTTTGTATTATTAGCTGGGCCTTATACTCATCACTTATACAAGGTGGTTTGTAGCATGCACCAGTGATCATTTTATTTATAATTCTTTTCCCCATCCAAAATCTCAAAAAGAGTCCACATACTCCCGAATGCTATTCATGGTAATTTTTGTAGAGCATGGCTTTTATTCAGGCTTAGTAACTATGGTAGTAGCTGAAATATTGGGAACTGTGACCACAATAGTAACAACTATAGCAATGATAACTTTGGAAGCAATAGTAACTATGGTAGCATAGTAAAGAAGGTAGTAATGGTAGATAGTAAATATGGTAGCAATGGAAAAAATTGTAAATATTGTAGCAAAAGTAACTGATCGAATTGGAAACTAGAAATCCAATGGCAACTATGGTAGCAATGGTAACATTTAAAACCCTAGTTATTACAATAGTAGCAATGGTAACTATGGAAACAGTAACTATGGCAGCAGTGGTAACATTGGAAACTTTAGTAAATATTCTAGCAATGGTATCTATGGAAAAAACAGTAAATATCATAGAAACATTGGAAACCGTAACTATGTTAGCAGTGTGACAATGGAAACAATAGTAACTATGGTACTGTAGCAATGGTAACATTGGAAACAATAGGCTCTATGTTAGCAGTGGTAACTATGGAAAAAATAGTAACTATGATAACATTGAAAACAATAGTAACTATGGTAGCAATGGTAACTATGGAAATAGTAACTATTGTAGCAGTGATTCAATGGTTAACCTTGCAATGTTTAACCTTGGAAACAACAGCAACAATGGTAATATTGGAAACAAAAGTGACTATGGTGGAAATTGGAAACAATAGCGACTATGGTAGCAATGGAAACTATGGAAACAATGGCAACTATGGTAGCAATGTCAACTATACAAACAATAGTAACTATAGTAGTAATGGTAACTATGGAACCAATAGTATTTGCAGTAGCAACAGTAACTATGGAAACATTTATTGCAGTAGCAATGACAACTTTGGAAACAACAGTAACTATGGTAACAGTGGTAACTATGGCAACAATACAAATGATGGTAGCAATGGTAATTATGGAAACAATAACTATGGTAGCAATGGTGAGATTAGAAACAATAGTAACTATGGTAGCAATGGTAACATGGCAAACAGTAAATATGGTAGCACTGCTAAGATTGCTTACTAACAGGCTGCTGATTCGAAAAAGCAACTAATAGCAAACAAATCAACTGAAAAGGATAAGTATTTTTTATTAACTGTTATTTTATTGTAAGGTTGTATATTTAAATACTTTGGTTTTATTTTTTATAGTTTTTTTTCTGTCTTGGGTACTAAAAAGCAAAGTTTGGTGTGCTATTGTGCTTACAGAAAGTTTGTCACAACCTGCTTTACTTAGTAGTTTACGTAGTTAGTTGTCCCTCAGTTTGAGGGGGTTGGGTTTGATTAGTTGCACCTGTATAAATAGAACCCCTGGGACTTTAGTGGAGCTTGCTCTAATGTTTAGCTTCTCTTAAGTGTTTGCTTTTTAAGTGGGGGATCTGAAAGTGGAGTTACAAACACAGGAGTTAAAGTGGGGGATCAAACTAGGTCAACAGTTAGTTTTTTGTATTTTTGTTTTGTTCTGTAATTGGGATAATGAGTATTAGCAAGATTGAAGGTCCGATTTAGCGCACAGTCTGCTATATTTATGGAGATTTGGAACAAGAGATCCAAATTGCTTACCGCTGTGGTGAATGTGAGCAAATTGCCACATGGAGGCTCGAGTTAGAGCACTAGAGCAGCAACCTTTTTAGTTCTATGAAACTGTTGGTGTTGAGGTCAATAAGAAAAGATGTTTTTAAAGCTTAGCTGGGACAGCCAAGGTACAAGGAAGCCAATAAATCATGCAAAAAGCTAAGGCAAGCTAAAATTGATATGGAAAAGGATATTGCAGCAAGCAGTAAAAATAATCCAAAAGAATTTTTTAAATATGTTATATAGTAAAATTAAGCAGGAAGGGGTGGGACCTTTAATATCAGAGGTGGGTCAGCTGGTTGATGAGAACAAGAAAAAAGCTCAGGTTTTGAATGCATATTTTTCATCTGTCTACACAAATGAGGAACCAGCTAATGAAGGTTTCCTTAGCCCTCCCTGCTCCCTCCCACAGCTCTCCTTTCAGAGTCAGTACAGTGGAGTTCACAAGCGCCATCTTCTGGTTCTACATTCTTCTTTGCGTCTTTTCCCTTCAGCAATTTCCATCACTTTCAGACCATTCGCAGTTGTCACGAGCCGGAAGAGGCTCAAACCGAGCATGTGTCAATGTACCTATCACTTCCCGATGAAGAACGAAGAGACAAAGATGGCACCTGTGAGCTCTGCTGCACTGACTCTGCAAGTAGAGTTAAGTAAAGAATTAATGGCAATTATAGGAACACCTATGCTGCGGGGAACAGAGGGGGGGGGG
>CM044433.1:69714940-69726396 GCA_024363595.1 Xenopus borealis | reverse complement strand
GGGGGGGGGGGGTAGCTATTTTTAATAGAAGGGGGTTTAGTTCTCCTTTAAGGGCCTACCTGAATCATTTAAACACTTTGCTATCCATATCACACAAGTTTATGGAGAAGTGACTTTTACAGTTTAAAACACAGCTAATAAGTACTGAGAACACTCAATAAGTCATTCAAGTTGAAGAACCACTACACTGGAGTTGGTGGACGGTAAAGAGACTAGGGCTGAGGAGAGACATTGGAGAGGTGTGCCTGACTGACAGCAACGGGAACAGAGTAAAGACAACATTACTAAATGCACTGTATATCTCATATCCACAAGACATTTTCTCTGTTGAAGCAGCAACAAGCAACGGCACATCTGATAAATTTCAGCAAGATGGAAGTTAACAGGTTTATAAGAACGGTACCATTTATAGCAGGGGTGTCCAAACTTGGCCCTCCAGCTGTTAACGAACTACAAGTCCCACAATGCATTTGCCTGACTGTGGCTGTCATACTCCTTCATTGCATTGTGGGACTTGTAGTTCCATAACAGCTGGAGGGCCAAGTTTGGACACCCCTGATTTATAGCAAAAATTATGGAACTTTCAGTCACTGCTCAGTAAGAAGAGCATTAGACATGAGACCTCAGCAACTTACTCACCCCATCAAAATGGTACTGCTGAGAGAAATTGGAGAACACTATTTGATATGGCAAGGTGTATGTTACTTGAGAGTAAATTGCGAGATGGTTATGGACATATGCAGTAATGACTGCTGCTGTGATTAGCAACAGGTGTTTTAACAATCGTTTAAGGCAAACGCAACACTACATGCTAACTGGGAGAAAGCCTAATCTATCAAAGATGAAAACTTTTGGGTCCTAATGCTTTGCATTCCAGTATGACAGAAAGAAACTAGACTCAAAGTGTTATATAATGATGCTAGTTGGGCCTCAGATCTAAATGACAGAAGAAGCACAACAGGATAATGTTTTTAGTCTATCCACAAATGGTGCACTGATTGTTTAGAAGTCAAAGAAACAACCCACGGTTGCTCTTCCTGTGAGGCTGATATCTATCCTGGCTGCTACCACACAGGAGAATTTATAGCTTGTGCAGTTACTCAAAGAAAAGAACAATGAATGTCAATAAGAGACAGTAAAATATTTTGAAGATAATCAAGAACCCAGTTTGCCGTCAAAGGTACAAACATGTTGATATCAAATACCATTTTCTTAGACCTGTACTAAGCAATGGAATGATAAGTCAAGTATTGTCCCGCAAATAAAATGGTAGTAGATGTGATGACTAAGCCAGTAACAAAGTTTAAACAAGCAGAATTTGTACATTACATTACATATTTGGAGTATAAACCAATGTACTATACATTTATGCTGAATATGTCGCTCTGTAATATTAGAGCAAGAGATATGCATCAATGTGTGTGCTGTCATACAGATCCCATAGTAATCTGATACGGACACAGTGTCATGTAACACGATATTTGTCTGCTACTGCAGAAGTGTTAATAAAGGTATGTCTTCTTGTAGCAAGAGAAGCATGGTGTCTATGTGCAGTTTCTCCTCTGTATAAAGCAAGCTGCAGGCTTTAATAATACATTATTATAAAGAAAGCTGCAGGCTCACAAGAGATTAAGCTACCAATTATCCCATCTCTTAAGCAGAATGACAACAATATCCTTATAAAGAGTTCTTAGTGATGTCATATGTTATAATTGGTGATTAGTGATATGATTTCTGTCACATGGCTCACTGAATCTTGTGTATTACATAAAGTAGCCCCTGTTGTAAACTATGAGGATATAATATGCCACATTGGAGTTCCATGACCTGTACATAAGCTCTTGGCCTTCAGTTGTGTTTTTATATAGTTATGGATCTCTTTGGTGACTTATAATATCCTTATAATATACAACTAGGAATATCCTTTAAATTATATTCTTACATAACTTATATCCTTACATGACATGGTGATGTCATCAGTTATAATCAATTCTTAGTAGTGTTATTTGTGTCACGAGTCACTGAATGTTGTGTATTATAATAAAAAGTATAAACCCTGTTATAAAATAAGGATATTAAAAGTCACCTCTGAGTATGACCTGTATAAAATTACTTTAATAAAGATGGTACATAATTCACTATAGTTATTTGACTAAAGTCAAGTCGTGTTGACCCTAACACACCCTCTTCAAACACTTAACCCTCCAAACCCAGCACGCCACCCTTACAAATACCCGTGCCTGCCCCCTCTGACATCACTAAATGAGATTGGGTGAGGAAGTCACAAGAACATAAATAGCAAGGGCCATTAAGGGTACAGCCAAGTACTAAGTCAGCCCACCACCCCAGAAAACACTAGACACTTATGCAGTATAGCCCTTAAACGAGTGCCGATTTTTTCTTTAGCAGAAACATGCAAATAAAGAACAGGTAAAGAACAGGAATTATAAGCTTCTACCTTTATTGTTTACTGTTACAGACTAGGTATGCATCACAAGTTATTCTCTTGTCACTTTCACTCACCTTTGTGCTCACAGAACATACCATTTCTACAACTTATTATGGGAAAGGAGACCATCTTATATTAGCCTCAGTCAGGTGCTATACGTCATTGAGGTGTCCCATGTAAACCTTGTGAAAGCATTTACACAACCATAAAAAAAAGTTTAGTTGTCTGTCCAAGCAAAAGCCTTATTCTTATTATTTAGGTCTTTTGTGTAGTATGATAGAACAGTTTGAAGGTTGTGTGAGATATTTTATTTAGCCTTCTCCTATTGTTATGGAAACAATGCACCCCATCTAAAGCAAAGCTCTGGTTGATATTTTAGACATCACTGACTTTCATATTATTGAAGGCCAGTAGTTAGGTATGTGAATGGAGTTTGCAATAAACAGTAGAACTAGCAAGCTGACAGATAGAAAATAGGTTGACAATAGTTCCTTGATATCAAGGATCATTGTTAGATCCAGAATAATGTATTTTAAATGTTGCTAAGTGCCTTTGGAAGTTTTCTATTACATTATTATACTGGAAAAATATGTAAGTACAAATTGTACCAGTTTCTATATCTTGTACTCATTGTCCTATGTATTGAGTGGAGTCTGTGTCAAATTAGTATCACAGTTCATTACAATTTATTTGTACAGACAAAAAATGTTTTGTAAGATAAACCACATATCCAAAATAAGGAAACAAGGGACATGTTAGGATGTAAGGGATGTAAGGGATATTAAAATCCACATAGGTCATTTAAAAATTTTTCTGGTGCACATTCCTTATATTTTTATATTCTTCTACGTTCTGTATTGTTCATTTAGGCATGTAGATAATGTTTGCATGGTATATATATATATATATATATATATATATATATATATCACACTTTTAATTAATAAATAAGCTAAAATTGGGCATTGGCGTTTGGTTGTGTTTTTTTTTTATTACATGAGATGAATTTGGATTTTTAGTAAATAACCCTCTTAATGAAGGACATATTTGTGCAGCTGCAACCATGTTGTGTGACCACAACTGCACTTGCAAGTTCTAAATTACTGGCTATATCTGAAGGGCACATTTCAAACCTTGTCCATTAATCAGACATGTTTTGTGGTCTGCCTCTACCTGAAGCAGCAGACCCAATGCCACACAGTCTCTCAACTGCTCATCTTTAGAGATGGATAAGGTGGGGGGCACAATGCTAGAGCAGTTGTTCACTCTGCACCAGCAGTGGGCAAATAGAGATTATTTTTTCACTAAAAAACAGATATTTGGTTCTTTGGTTACCAGTAATGTTTAAGGCTAGACATATTATATTAGCTTGTGGCTAAAAGGGCACTGCCCCAAATATAAATAATTTTCTCAAAGCAGGATTTTTCTGGCACATACTGTATACAATTGTCCCTATAGGTAATATCTAAACACACCTCTGAAAACAAAGCAATGAGAGTATACAATATGTGAAATTCAAATGCCTCTGAATGGTAATCCAAGGTTATCATATGTATTTGAAACTTAGAAATTCTGAAGGGTTCAACATGGATTAACATACTGTATCTCTGTACAAATCTAGTAAAGCACACATCTTTATATTATGTTGGTTTGTACAATTATTTCAGGAAACATCAGTTTCCAGCTTCTAATCTCCCAGATGTTTTTAGGTATAAAGAACAAGGTAGTCATAAATATGAATGAGAGAAACATTTTGAGTACATGTACATTTATACTATACTATAATTATTATGAAGGGGAAATAAAGGTTTGTGGGAGGATTAAATGTTTGTTATTGAGATCTTCATGCCAATTAAATCCCCTGTATAAAGAAAATCTTTATGTCTAAGCATGATAAATATGTAGCAATAAAGGGTAATGGAGATATTTGTTTATACAGAGCTCATTATCTCTCACATCTGCACACACCAAAATATGTGCTTTCTTTTTATCATCATGTCACACATTCTTTAAAAGACTTCAGGCATTGCAGATCTGGCTTTTAACACAAAGCTGTCTGATCAAAAGTCTTTGCTAAACATGGAGATCAATCTGCACATTCACATATAGAAACTACCTATATTACAAATTGCATCCTCATATGTGCAACAACATTTATGACATACAAACCTACACCTGAATTATCTTAACCCACATTACCCTAACACAATGATTTCTAAAATGAATGATACCTCAAATAGACTTCAAGTTCTTGCTACATGTCTTAGTGTGACTTCAAAACCAATATACAATGCCATCATAAAATGTACAAAATATAGAAACTAGAATGTATATATTATTTAAAAAAGAATCTTATTGTCAGTCAAAAATGTGAATAAAAGTTCCAAATGGTCTAATGCAAACAGTATTATTTCTCTGTGGTGTAGGGTCATTGTGGGTGCTGCTTTTTAAGGGGTATTTAATCTATCGAAAAAATTCAGGCTCCATTGTAAGTATTATCACCATTCAAACTTTAATCATTTTTCCTGTAACATTCTCAGACCCTGTCATTTTTTCTCTGTTAGGATACACCAGCGTTAGCCAAAATTCCGTGAACTGCACAACCATAAAGATCCCCCTCTGCAGAACCCAACATGTTTCATCAGCCTGTGCTGACTTTCTATAAGGAACTATAATAATATAGAACTATAAGCACATGAGCTGCATAACAAGTGATCTGACATGACAATCATCCAATGCCTTCAAAGACTCTCTGCAAGGTTGGACATTAATCAGCAACAACCTGTTGCTCCTTTTCAAGCTCATGTCTTGGGAAGCAGACCGCTACACCATAAGGAAACTTTGGGCGACTTTGGAAAACAAAGCATTGCGAGTGCCATACTGCTAGTGACTTTACATTCAAGCAGACAGGAAGGCACAGGAAGGCAGATCACGGAGATTGACACCCAGAAGAAGAGGGGTTTAAATCTATGACGACCCTGAGTGTTCTGCCTCAGCTGCTTCAGCAATTTGTAATCTCCGTTAGGGTAAACTATATATGTCAGTGGGGAGTAGACTGTGGGGATTCTTGTCTAAATCCTTTTCATGTTCTTGCTGCCACATCCATCCACTTCATGTTATTCCTCATTTGTGGATGTCTTCTTTAAAAAAGCTGCTGGGACCCTTCCTCTGCACAGGCCTTAAGACTGTGCTATATATTTAATTCCTGGTTCTTCTCTACTTAGGGGGGAGGGCATATCCTCTTTCTCTTCCAGAATCTAAGGCCATGGAGGAATATATTAAGAAAAATCTGGAACGGGGGGTCATAAGGCCTTCCTCCTCTCTTACATTTGCTGGCTTCTTTTTTGTAGGGAAAAAAGACAGTGGGCTAAGGCCATGCATTTATTATGAATAGGATCACATAAAAAAATTGTCACCCCCTTCCCTTGATTTTTGAACTCTTCAACATAGTTAAGGGTACCAAAATCTTTTCTTGATTTGAGAGGAGCTTATTTAATTTGCATCATGGAGGTATACAAACGGAAGGCATCTTTTTACACTTGTGATGGTCACTATGGAGCAGATTCACTAATGGATGAAGTGGCCAACTCTAGTGTCAATTTGACAGAAATCACATTCACAGGGACATTGGCAACTCACAAACAGGTGCAGATGATAATTAGCTAGTGAAAGAGACCTTCGCTGGTGTTCCTTCACACATCGGCAGGTGACTTTTCGCTTGTGGCGATTGGTCATTACTCCACAAATTTTACTTAACATTACCTCTTTTGCCAGAGTTTCCTTCACCACCTTAGATAAATGAAGCTAAATCTTCCTCAATCTTATGTCAGTTACATCATATCCTGTCTGCCAGAAATGCATTAAAGTTGTAAAAATGCTGACGACTTGTCCTTTTTTAAAGTGGGATTTAACAAACCACCGTACCCATGTTCAAGAGGTATTATGTAGGTAAAATCAGGTTTATGCCAAGATCGAAAATTTTTAAGTTTCTTCTTAATTTTTGGGTTATATTAACTCTCAAAATGGTCTAGAGATGGAGCCAACCAAGGTTCAGGCCATTTTGGAGTGGGCACAGCCCCTTTCTTTATGGCCATTCAAAGATTCCTTAGGTTTGATAAACTTTTCTATTCTGGTAGCTCCAATCTCTGGCCTCACCAGAAAAGTGGCAGATTGTAGTGTATTGTTTGAGGAGGCCATGAGGGCCTTTGAACATTTGAAGGAAGCATTCACTTCTGCTCCAGTGCTCCAAGATTCTACTCTTCCTTTCCTAGTAGAAGTGTATGCTTCTGAGATTGGAGTGGGAGTGGGAGCAGTGACAACCTATTACCAGTAAAATGAATTCTTGCAATTTCTTTTCAATGAAGGAGAATTATGACATTGGTAATAGGGCATTGCTAGTCATTAAGCCATTTGACGGGCACTAAACATGTGGTTCCAGGGTTTAGCGACCATAAGAATCGTTTGTATATTGAGTTAGCTAAACGCTTGAACGTTTTGAGGTCTGAATCTGATCCTATTATCTCTAAGGAAGTAATTGTAGCCCAGATCTGTATGCTTCTTTGTCTGAAGCCCAGGTGAATTTACCTCCTAATGTACCTCCAGGAAAACTTGTTCCCAGAAAACATTTGTGAAGCTGTTATGTTGGAGATTAGGTAGCTGGCAGCTGAACTTCCCTCATGTTGGAGATGCAGCTCCCGCTGGTAGCAGAGTTTGGAGCCATCATTTCTGTAGAATGAGGCAGCCTAATGCTCAGTGGTGGATATAATGACATAGTGCTGATTCCAAGTATTCACTGAGGAACATCAGAGCATAGTAGCAATCTCTTATGGAATTATAGCTTTAGAATATTGCATTGGGTTAAACTGGCAAGGTCCTATTTATTTAATGAAATGTGAATAAATGTTGTGCCCATTTTACCTCATTTTTGGCTCCTGGTGTTTCATTAAGGTATGTAACAATGGGGTTCTTTGGAATGGCTGAAGGTGAAGGGAGAGTTGAAGTGTCCCCTTGTCAAGCTCTACATTATGGAAATGCCTACATCCATAGAATCCATTTTAAACAAATAATCCAAATTTTTTTTGTCCTTTTACTTTGTAGTAAGTAAATATTACTTTTTACTTGATCCACACTAAGATATAATTAATCCTTATTGGAAGCAAAAACAGCCTATTGAGTTTATTTAATGTTTACATGATTTTCTATATAAATATTTAGAATCCAAAAATACACCATCTCAAACCCGTCGAGGTCATGTAGAAGTCAAGGGCAGATGTTGAACCTGTTACTTGACATTGTGATTTGTGCAGGATAATCAGAAAAATTCAGGGTTTTGGGTGGCAACTCAAAAAGATCACCTGATTTGGGTACCAATTCATACGATACAAATTGATGCCCCAATGACGTTTTGTCCCTCTAATTTTTTTCAATAAAAATGATTGATAAATGAGTTTATGATTAATGATTAATTAAATGATTAATTCCAGTTTTAGTAAATATGCCCCATAGATTTAAAGTTTTAGATTGATGGACACGTCTTTTTTCAACCTGATTTACCATGTTACTATATTAATGCCTTGTACGTAATCCTTAGAAAGCTGCCAAAATCCATATTGGTGCTAAACAATGCTTTATTTGATGATTTAATACATACCTACAATTATGATAGAAAAAAATTTTACCTGGAAAACTCCACGGGGCATATATACTTAAGGGCGAAGTGACTAATGCTTGTGATGTCATTTTGCTACTTTGCTGATTTACTAACGAGCGCAGGCATCCCTTTGTTAGCGAAGGAGATGTACGATAGTGTTGCTTTGCCCTCTAACATCAGGTGAATCGCTGTGATAACTTAACTCCACAAATTCACAAGATGAACGTTACCTCTTTCGCCAGACTTGCATTATCCAGCTCTGACCTGGCAAAGTGCATTGGAGTGCATAGAACATCCTCAATCTTCAGTTACTTACATCATAATTTTGAGTGTCTTCTATGTTCAAAAAACGCTGGTGTCTTTTCAATTTTTCAGGGTGTTAGGCTGCAAAAGGCATAAAAAAAATTTTCAGACACCTGGGGGCAGATTTACTAAATTCGTGTGAAGGATTTGAATGGAAAAAAAAAAAATTTAAATTTTTTTGGGCTACTTTGACCATCGAATTTGCAAAATTCGACTATCGAATAGGCCAAAATTCGATTAGAATTTGCCAAATTCAAAAATTCGAATTTGATAGTCAAAATACTGGCCCTTTAAAAAAAAAAATGCGATATAACGATTCGGTAGATTAAACCTACTGAATTGCTATATAACCCTATGGGAAGCTCCCATAAGAGTTTCCCAAGTTTTTTTGATTGAATATAAAAAATTCGATCGAATGGTTAAAATCGTTCGAGCCGAATGATTTTATTGATTGATCGAATTTTTCAAATTCGGTCGTTCAATAAATCGAATTGCGTAAAAACCCAAATAGTAAATCTGCCCCTTGCTTTCACCCATGCATTTTCAACCATATGGCACATTTTATTATATTTAACTGTGGGCTTATGTGTAGGGCATTAAAAGAACTGAATTACATTTATTAAGGTTCCCTTGGCATGTCTAGTTATCAGTGTAAATGTAATGTATTAAATGCACCATGTAACATAAATAGCTCCATTCCATTTTAAATTGCCAGCTCTATGCAAATTAGCCTGAGCAAAAAAGTTGCGCTAGGCAGAATTGAACACTAGCGCAGCTTCGCTTTGATTTGCGCTGCCGAAGTAATGCTAGAGAAAATTTGCCATCTTTCGGCGCCCTGGGCACAATTTCGCACTTTAGTGATTTAGCGTTGTCTGAGCTAATTTTTGCCTGGCGAAGTGTTGAGATGGCTGCGAAGCAGTCGCTGGCAAAATTGCCCTCTTAATTAAATTTGCCCCCAGGTCGCAAGCATTCTGGATAATAGATGTCATAACTGTAGTTTAAAATGTGCCTAACATTCATAAATTATTCTTGTAATCTTGCATGTGATCTATTAACATATACTGAATCCCCACTACTGTAAAATGTATTATGCTGAAAGAAAGATCATTTTAAATGCTTATTTATTTGGAAAAACAGAATACATTATCTTTTATAAGTAAACTGCACAAGGTTAAATGCATTAAATATAACTATTTGGTTAATGGTATCTTTAATATTGTGTTTGGATTCTCTTTTCAAGCAAAATAAAATATGTATTAGGCGATAAGTATTGACTCACTGAATATATAACCATCTAAAATATGGTGATCAGATTTTATTTGCTGTAAATCTATGTAATGGTGGCACTTTGTTATTCTGGTTAACCAGTTTATATTTAACAGTTAACCAGTTTATATTTAGCAAGTGAGGGAATGCAGGGTTAAGGAAGATAGCTCATAGTACAAGTTGATCCAGGGACTGGTCTGAATGCCATTTTGGAGTCAGGAAGGAATTTTTTCCCCTTCTGTGACAAATTGGATTGGCTTCAAATGGGGGTTGCCTGCCTTCCTCTTGACCAACTAACAGTTAGGCAGGTTAAAAGGTTGAACTTCATGGAAGTGTGTCTTTTTTCAACCAAACTTACTATGTTACATTTATCCCAATATTGTTTGCATACACTTTAGGTTAAGGCACATGAGTTTAACCAGCAAGTTTTTATTTGGTTTTAGAAGATACTTAATAGGAAAGGACAGGATTATTTTTAAAAAAATGTACAGAATTTGTAATTATATAATTATATACACATTCATTCTATTTATATATTTAGAGAGTTTATATATCATGTTTGCTCAAAATAGTTCTCTTTAAAGAAATGTTAAGATGTTAAAAAAAGATTGCATTTAATTTTTTACATCAGAACTTCATGTGCTTTTATTGATTTAAAACAGCAAAGGTGAGTAAATGGAAACAATGTTGTGGTGTTGGGAGGGGAGAGAAATAGAAAAAAAAAACAGCAGAAGCAGGAATTGAAGAAGGGGAGAAGTGGGCTAGAACTGACACCTATATAATTTCAACACAAATAAAATCAAATTTACAACCCTAAGGGGCAGATTTACTAAGGGGCAAAGAGAAAATTTGAATTTCTAAGTAATTTTTGGGTACTGCGACTATCAAAAAGGCCAAAATTCGATTGAATTTTAAAATTCGACCATTCTAAAATCGAAGTACTGTGTCTTTAAAAAATTTGAATTCGACACTTTGCCATCTTAAACCTGCAGAATTGCTATTTTAGCCAATGTGGGACCTTCTGTAACCTTTAAGGACTGTTTTTGAAAATTTTTGAAAATCAATTTTGGAGAAAATTAATGAGAAGATCGAACAATTTGAACAATTTTTATTTGATTGAAAATGGTCAATTTTCAATTGAAAACCCCCTTTAAAATTTTTTTTAAACTTTGAAATTCAACCCTTAGTAAATCTGCCCCCAAGTCATCTTAAAAGCTTTGGGCAGTAATTATTTTAATTATTACTACCACAACAATATGGTGTCAGCCTGCAAAATGGAAGTAACACAAGTAGTTTCCTGTATCCAGTCCATATGTGTCACCTGGAAATGCATACAACCTTGTTTGGCATATATCTTTTACAGAAGTGCCTTTATAAACCAACATCTGCAAATCAATTGTACAAGTATCTACTACTATTTCATTAAAACAGTACTTTTTCATTTTATTTACAAGCTTATTTTATAGTATTATTTTAGTCTCAAAATATACATTGGTGTTAGGATTTTATTCTAAAGAAAGTCAACTCATACAAAAGTCAACTCATACGGAAACCATCAAAGGTTGAGTGATGTCAACAAAAAGAAAATCACTGAGCTGACAGCTGGGTTGTGCCTTAGAGGAAGAAACTCTAACAAGAAGATGAAAGAGAAGATAAAGCGGGGTACTCTTTAATTAAATACATAACCTGCATATAAGATGTGAATTAGATACTCATATATATATATATAAACAAGGAAAAATTGTGCTCACCACTAATTTTTTAAAACATTAGGCGGGGTGCAATGAG
>CM044433.1:69659141-69712864 GCA_024363595.1 Xenopus borealis | reverse complement strand
TAGTCTAACCTGTGTGTAAGGTGATTGAGAGACTGATTATAACCCCTTGTAGCCAAACCCGAGAGTAAAGTGTGGTGGAGTGAAGTGTTTTCGTGACACATACTATAATCAATTATTCCATCTCTTTATCCTCTTTGTTCTCATATAAATAGGGAATGGCCATGAAATAGGCCAAAAGTTTAGCAGCATGAGGGCCCACTGACACCTTGGTCCACCGGGAGTTTTCCTGGTATTCTGGTGGGCCAGTCCGACACTGATTCAAAATCATATTTTATCACATAAGTCAAGCAAAAAGAACATTAATCACACTATATAAATTATTTTAATCTTGTTTTCTTCAGTCTGGGAATTCATAATTCTAGCAAGCAAGCAGGGGCCATTTTGTGGACACTGTTATTAAGGCAAGCCTTGCATCATCTCAGAATCTTGTTTGTGCACCAGAATGGGGGACCAGATGTCTAACCCCATGTCCTGGCTACACAATTAAATGGTGGAGAACTGGGGGAATGTATGGGGAGCAGTGGCATCTAGGAAGTGCTGAATGGAAAGTGAAAGTAATTATCTGCCCCGCCTCTATGCCTAAGGCATAGAGGAGTGGCAGACAATCTTTGATTGACAGCTGAGATTTTTAAATGATCTTAAAACAGCTATGAATGCTTTAATAAAAATTTGAAATTGGATTTCATGTTTAATTTGAAAAGGACTTTTACTATACAGATTTATGTGTCTGGGTGACAGGTCCACTTTAATGCTTTTAAGAGGGGCTTGGATGATTTTTTGGACAGACATAATATCAAAGGCTATTGTGATACTAAACTATAGTTATAGTGGGGTGTGTGTGTATGGATGCTGGGTTTTCATTTTTTCAATCCAATTTAACTATATAACTATAATATTATTTTAAACCATGTCAACAACTATGTAAAGAAAGCACCCCAAACCCAGTGTTTCTAAAAATGTATTTATTTAATTGTACAAATGATATGAAAGCATACAAAAAAATCAATCTTTTTTTCCCCAAGCAGTATTTCTGAGTAAATTCTCTAATTTATTCTTCTGAGCTTTGCTTTTTGGCAGCCTTTACCTTTAATATAATTTAATTTTCAAACATATTTCCTAGTTGTCTGGCACCTGAGACTTAAATTCCTTCTACCAACCTCTGCCAGATGTACTTTTTAATGTAGTATTGTAAGAGCATGTCATTGGTTATCTTACTTTCCAAATGGTATGATTTTGGCTTTGCCCTTTGAAGATTAATTGCAGTAGCTGGATTAGTTAACTGTGGTTTGTACTGACTTCCACACAATGTTTTCTTTTTTCTTTTAATCCATGATATTCCTGGAGATGCTGATAAACTTCACTTTGCACGGCAGTCAACATTCTGACATTACCCCAATGCGATTTAGCACAATTCCTTAGAGGTCTGGAATTAGATCAGAAAGCCTATGGATGAATGACTTAGATATGTTTGTTTGTATAAGATACATAATGCATCATGGAAGGAAAGAACGCTTGACTGAAACCTGGACAGAAGGGATAGAAATTGGCAGAAAATATTTTTTCCCCTGACTTTGCTGTTTTTATGAGGAACTATTACAGTCAACCTTACACATCTGAAGATGAATAGGCTCAATCAAGCAATTCAAAAGAATTAGAAAAACACCCTTCTGGTATAACTTGACACCTTAAAAGTTACAGATCAAATAAATATTCCTTAGAAAAATATAGGTCAATTTTAAAATAAGAACATCTATAAATATTATCCAAATTTTAGTTTTGAAATAAATCCCATTTGACAGTTCCTATTGCATCTGGTGCTCTGTTCCGGTAAATATATATATGTATATACAAATGAATGTAGATCCCCCTCACCATACAGTATATGCCACTATTTATATATGTGTATGTATGTGTGTGTGTGTGTGTGTGTGACAAACTGCCAAAGAGTGCACTTGCATACACTCAAAAATGCAAAAGAGCAGATGTTCAGTGCAAAGCACATGATTATGCACAAGTACATTTATAAATACTGTAAAAATGCATATGCTGGACTGGAGGCGGTGCGATCCCTCCATAGGCTGGAGTCGGTTTCCGTTTATAATTAGCTTATGGAGTGATCACACCCAGTCCAGTGTAACTGAAACAACTCAGTAAAATGATTTAATGGTGTCAGAGGGTCGCCATGAATAAGGTTCACTGGGCTTGAGGTGGCTTTGGGAGACTTTCAGCTGCTTATATTTAGCATGCAGCCTCTCTTCACTGATACCAACACTTTCTTATTTTTATAGGAATGTGTCAGTTTCACTTTAAAGCCATCCAGATACAAAAAATGCTGAAAGACATTGATGTAACAGAAACTTACCATATCATTTTATGAAATGGTGTGTCTAATGCTGTGGTCCACTAAAGCCTTGGCCCAATAAGATCCTTTGGAATTGTGGTCGACCAGTTAAAGCCTGGTTCACCATCAGCATAACATGTGATGTATGAATGGAAATGCTGCAGAGGCATGTTTGAGTAAATTGTTATAGTAGCAGATTAGTCATTCTGAGAAATTAGTCTGCAACTATGATTTAACCATTAGTGATGAAATAGGTATTTCCCACTTTAAGCAATCTTCATAAAGACTTCACATTTAAGAAATCATTTGAATAATAATAACAATTCAGTAGGATATTCACTGGCAAAGTAACATTTAATACTACTAACAAACCAGCATCTATTAATTAACTAAACTTATGTATAAAACTTAATTAAAAGCATGAGGCTATAGAGTACAAGACTGAAGGTCAAGTAAGTAAATACAGCAAATTGAGAGTTTGAGCTTTGAACCAAGCATTTACATATATAATTTTTTTCAGTTAATTTTGCACGCTGACTGTTGAATAGAGCAGATGGGCAAATTAGATGATTAAGTATTTCCATGACAGTAATATGTTTCAATTTTAGACATCTATGATGGAAAATGCATTAGTACTGGGCTGGCTCTGGTTCTAACAAACTCGATTAAAGCCAAGAAGGATTTCCTGCTGTTCATTTGTGTTGCACAAATTATCTACTTCACAATGAAAATGATTAGAATTTCTGAAATAGAAGGATTTGTGAATCACACTATAATTATAGGTTAGAAATCTGTGGGTACATAGAAACAAAGAAGACATATTTCCAGAATCATAAACGGTGTAAATAAAATATAAGCTATTTCACAAAATGTAAACAGAACGCTGACCTGACAAGAAGTATTTGGTAGTCAATTCTATTTTATATTTTCTTAATATTTAATAATTACAGGAAATGAAAAGCCCCGTATTGTCTTCACTATGCCTAGCATAGAAATGAACGTTAATTGAAATAAATTGTTTTCATATATTTGGTGTTACTATCCCTTTAATAATGTTTTCTACTTAAAGGGGTTGTTCACCTTTGAGTTAACTTTTAGTATAATGTAGAGAGTGATATTCTGAGACAATTTGCAATTGGTTTTAATTTTTTATTGTTTGTGATTTTTGAGTTATTTAGCTTTTTATTCAGCAGCTCTCTAGTTTGCAGTGTTAGCAATTTGGTTTCTAGGGTACAAATTACCCTAGCAACCCTGCATTGATTTCAATAAGAGACTGGAATATGAATAGGAGATGGACTGAATAGAATGATAAGTAATAAAAAGTGGCAATAACAATACATTTGTAGCCTTACAGAGCATTTGTTTTTAGATGGTGTCAGTGACCCCCATTTGAAAGCTGCAAAGAAACAGAAGAAAATTGCAAATCATTTAAAAACTATGAAAAATAAATAATGAAGACCAATTGAAAAGTTTCTTAGAATTGGCCCTTCTACAATATACTAAAAGTTAACTTGAAGGTGAACCACCCCTTTAACTACATTAATATTTTTATACATTTGTTTAAAAATGACTTGAGCGGCTATTAATACTAATTATTGGCACTGCTTATGTTTTGTAGTAATGGAAAACATGACAAAGTGACTTGCCTCAATTGGTGCAAGTACATAACTGTTTATTTTTTTAATAACTTCATTGAAAAATGCTTAGCCTTTCATTTTAGTGATCTCTCAGCAAACCTAATATATATGTGAATTGGACAAGAACACTTGATGTGTGGGCGTGGGTGTGACTGTAGAGCATTTTTGAATAATATAATTGATTCTAATGTTATCAGAGAAAACAAATAAATATAAAAAAAGACCTGGTCATATGTGAAATTGGTTTTATATTTACTCGCATGTGTGTTTTATCTAAAATTGCCATTCTACCTGTATGTTAGGCCATGCAAAGGTCAATTGGCACAGCCCAAAATATTCATATTAAAACGTTAACTTGCTGGTAAATGGAAGATGGGAAATCAACATATGTAACGAGAATCTGTTAATTAGGTCTGGAGTCATCCATCATTACTAAAGCTTTCACATAAATGATCTAGCCCGACAAACAAAGTGATAAGAGAGGTAGGGCTGTATATATACATGGTATTAGGTTCAGATTTCTTCCTCTTCAGCCTAGCCAATCCCCTAGAGGTAGAACTGGGACTTGTGCCTTTAGGGGGGGAAAAACTAGATTGGAAGCTGCTTTTTTTTTTCTGCAGTCATTTTTTGTTCTTGTTATTTCTCTTCTAATTATAGTTGTTTGTCAGCCAGGTTTGGGGAGGCTTAGCCTCCCCTAACCTTAATGAAAATCAACCGATGCCATCACCCAAGACTTGCTGTGTAAAACCAGAGACAGAGCTGGTAATGAGAGGTATGAGGTGCACTGTAAGGAATGCATACAAGTTTCACCAACAGTATGAAAAACTGACTAGATGTATAGTAATAGCAGATGTATAGTAATTATATCTTCTTCTTCTCCAAATGGTTTATCTGATATGAATATCTTTGCAAGGACAGATCACACAGCATTGATGTTTGTGTGTAAGGAACCAGTAGAAACATTATAACCAATAAATATTATAGTTAATTGTTGGTGTAGTCCATATAACTCTCCTTTGCAATTATGCGAGAGGGGGGACAGTCCAGTCACCTGAGGTCACTGGACAACAAGAAAATAGCAAGATTTTGATGTACTTTGGAGGATAAACTTCAAATTGAAGTGTGTCCAGTTGTTCTTCTCCTTACCTCAGAAAATAGGAATTTTATTCTTTTTGGTATAGAATAGGGTTTCTATGCTTTTCCCTTTTTATATTATAAACTGTTTGTAACTGGATATTTTAAGAATGTCATTTTTGTAATATATATATATATATATATATATATATATATCCACAAAACGGTCCGCACTCTCAGGTCTTATATAGAAACAAATGTATTTATTATACGGATGACTAACGTTTCGGCCTCCTCCAAGGCCTTTCTCAAAGTACAGAATGGTACAAAGGGAATGCATTAAATACCCAAATTGGCGGGAAAGGCCAATCAGCTGACAAGATGATGACATCATCAGTATGCATCAAAAACAGTTAAGTGTCCAATAAATACTTATTTAAAAAACACATTTTTTTCACCCAATTTTTAACACAATCCCCCACATATGTTAAAAAATCCCAAACTCTTCTAAAATAGAGTGTAGGTATTACTAATCTGTGACACCCCACAAGTAACTACTTAAAATCAAATACTAGGTAACAAACATGATTGCTACATTGTATATTAACCATTGCTACATGCAATCATCACTTAAATATGTTGTTGCAAAGATAAACATATGAGTAAGAATGAAAGAACGTTAATCATCCGTATAATAAATACATTTGTTTCTATATAAGACCTGAGAGTGCGGACCGTTTTGTGGATAGATTTGACTTTGTGTGGACACTGCACCCAGGCATATTTGTACTATGTGTCGTGAGTGCCGACTTTCTATTGGAGTTATATATATATATATATATATATATATATATATATATATATATATATATATATATATATATATCCACAAAACGGTCCGCACTCTCAGGTCTTATATAGAAACAAATGTATTTATTATACGGATGACTAACGTTTCGGCCTCCTCCAAGGCCTTTCTCAAAGTACAGAATGGTACAAAGGGAATGCATTAAATACCCAAATTGGCGGGAAAGGCCAATCAGCTGACAAGATGATGACATCATCAGTATGCATCAAAAACAGTTAAGTGTCCAATAAATACTTATTTAAAAAACACATTTTTTTCACCCAATTTTTAACACAATCCCCCACATATGTTAAAAAATCCCAAACTCTTCTAAAATAGAGTGTAGGTATTACTAATCTGTGACACCCCACAAGTAACTACTTAAAATCAAATACTAGGTAACAAACATGATTGCTACATTGTATATTAACCATTGCTACATGCAATCATCACTTAAATATGTTGTTGCAAAGATAAACATATGAGTAAGAATGAAAGAACGTTAATCATCCGTATAATAAATACATTTGTTTCTATATAAGACCTGAGAGTGCGGACCGTTTTGTGGATAGATTTGACTTTGTGTGGACACTGCACCCAGGCATATTTGTACTATGTGTCGTGAGTGCCGACTTTCTATTGGAGTTATATATATATATATATATATATATATATATATATATATATATGAAGAAAACAGAGCATAGCACTCTTCTGGTCTTTAAAAAGTGAAAATAGTTTTACTTATTTTTTTTACTTTTAAAGAACTTATGAGTGTATATATGCATTGTATTGTCCTTGCTGCTCTAAAAGTACCCATGACTAGTGATGGGCGAATAAATTCGCCCTAGGCAAATTTGCAGCGAATTTCCACCATTCACCGATGGCGAAAGTTTCGTCGAAATACTCACAAAAATTCACTGCGTGTTTTGTTTAGCCGCGGGTCTCGCTTTGTCGCGCGTCGAGTTTGTCGCGTGTCGAGTTCGCCGCTTCACTTCAAAACAGCACAATCTGTGCAGTGAAAATATTTTTAAAAATAAATAAATATATATAAAAATATGCCTTTTTAATTTTTCACTATTTTAAATAATAATCACAGATATTTTGAAGAAGCTGGCAAAATGGGAGGCCTTTTTTTCTTTTGAAAAGATAAGAGTCCACTAACAATGCAGGGCATGTGTGTATACTAAGTGAAACACGCGTGTAAATTGCTCTTCTCATTGACTCCAATGAGCACATTGACTCAGCACATTCAGACACAAAGCAAAAGATGCCATTTTTTACAATTTTTTTTCATATTTCCATACCTCCCAACATTTTGGAAGTAACCACACCCATTTTTGTGGTCACACCCACTAATTAACATGTTCGTTTTACCAAATTTGGCAGGTTATGAAAGTTTGAAAATATTTCTCCTTATTTAAACTGTTACAAATAAAATAAATTACTTATTTTATTATATCAAAATTGTTAAAAAGCATCTTTTTTGCACCTGTTAGCTGTTCTTCTAGGCTCTCTGCCAAAAGCCAATTAAGTTAGAAACTTTGTTTCTTTTTCTGGCTATTCCGTGCAGAGAAAAGAGGGACTTTCCAATACAAATGAAATGAGGGACTGCAGGTTGCACTGTCAAAAGAGGGAATGTCCCTCCAAAAAAAGGGACCATTGGGGGTATGCCTTTCACATGGCAGTTTTATCACATTGCACTGTGCGTCAAAACCTCTGACGCGCATCAAAATAAGCGCAACAAAACATGAGCGCGACTCGTTTCGCGAAGCAAAACGCCACAGATTCGCCCATCACTACCCATGACCTGAAAGTATGTTCAAAGTGTGGTTGATGTGTGACAAGATGTGGTATCTCTCACAAGGAGATACATTTTAAATATGAAATGACACACTTTATCTAACTCCTTTCCTAAATATGAATCCCTTGTGTAACTTCTAGGGATTGACGAAAATGCACCACATATGGGTTACTGATCACTTAGCAAAGCTATACTACTGATCCCATAAAATAATACTTGGGTACACTATTTTCATTGAGAGGCTTTATCTGTTAAATCTATGCCATATTTTTTTATATTTCTGGCAACACAATTTCATGAAAGAAAAAGGAATCATTAAAAGTGCATGTAAACTATAAGTGAAATTGTTGTTTTTGACACTTATTGCACAGAGTGCTGTTTTAATAGAAAGAACCCACTGATAATTCACCTTATTCTGCCGCAGGGCTTTTGGTGCAGCTGCAAATAATTAGCAATAATTATTATGAATGTTGTTCCAAACTAGAGACCCTTAATTAAACATAATAACTTCATGCCTTGTTTGGAAAGATGCCAGGCAGATAAGCCTTTTCTAATATTATGTTTCAGAATATTACTTTTGTATAAGAATTGAAAGGGATTTATTAAAGCAAGAGTTTTTTTTAATTACATTTGTTCAGTTCTGTACTCTATTTATTAACTACCTAAAGTAAAAAAATCTGATTCTGCCTATTAATCAGGACAAAAATGTTGATCCAACTAATAAGTGATCTTATTCTTTCTAAAATGATTTGACATGAATCAGAGATCAATTGTGAGGCATATCTACTGTTTACATCTGATTATTGAAATTATGTTTTGTTTTTATTAGTTTAGTGTGTAGGGGACTGGTAAATTAGTTCCCCATAAATGTTTAGCAGGCAGTCCCCTAATGTTATAGAGACCTAACTGGGTCCTTAAATACATTTAGGATGGGGAACTGTTTCCTTATCCTGCTTTAAGATATGCCCCTTTATGACCAGTAGATGGCACTGTGCTAAAGTATAAAACCCTTGTAAGCCATGTGCACAGGGTCCATCTTGTGCTGGCTCTAGCCTGAGCAGGCAGGCAGAGTTCAAGTGGAACCTTGAACCTCCGAGGATTGGGAGTAAGATCCTGGGTACTAATTGCCCAGAGTAGGGACTAAGTGTACAGACCTAGGAACGATAGTTTCCCAGGTTCCACTTAGGGAAAAGGTTGAAAGCTGGGTGTACCTCCTCAAGGCTGCATACAGATGAAGCCACTTTGGCTTGTGTGTTTCACACAGAATAACTAAACCCAGATATCCCACTTATCCCATTTAACACAGAAAATAGTGTATCACGGAAAACAATGGTGCTTTGGTATGCTAATGAAAAGGTTAAATGCATTGAATGAGTTAAGATGACTTTAGATAACACAGTTTCTTCAATTAATTCCGAGTCATGACACATTTAACTCACAAATCCAAGTGGCTTCATCAGTACATTGTCTCCTACCTCTGAGGGGACAGCTACTGACCAAAGGTTTTGTGAGTACTGCCTATCCACTGTTTTATGTGCTGATTGTACACTCCATTGAGGATTGTATGGTTAATAAATATGTTCCTTGGTTAAGTTATAAGAACCACTGGTGCCCAATTATTTGCACCCTCAATTCAGTTACAGTTGCACTACACCCTTCCTCCACACCATTTGTGAGGGTTTGCTCCCTAAGATTTAAAGGGGTTGTTCACCTTTGAGTTACCTTTTAGTATAATGTAGAGAGTGATATTCTGAGACAATTTGCAATTGGTTTTCATTTTTTATTGTTTGTGATTTTATAGTTATTTAGCTTTTTATTCAGCAGCTCTCTAGTTTGCAGTGTCAGCAATTTGGTTTCTATGGTACAATTTACCCTAGCAACCCTGCATTGATTTGAATACAGATGCAGTCACTTTGGATTGTAAGTTTAATGCGTCGTGACTTAACTCATCTATCTCATTTATCTCACTTAGCACAGAATATTGTTTCACAGCATCCCATCCAATTAAAGAGTTCACCATTGAAAACAATGGTGCTTTGTTATGCTAATGAAAAGGTTAAATGCATTAAATGAGTTAAGATAACTTTAGATAACACAGCTTCTTCAATTAGCCCTGCGTCATGACGCATTTAACTTACAAATCCAAGTGACTCTATCTGTAAGAGATTGGAATATGAATAGGAGATGGACTGAATAGAATGATAAGTAATAAAGTGTGGCAATAACACTACATGTGTAGCCTTACAAAACATTTGTTTTTAAATGGTGTCAGTGACCCCCATTTGAAAGCTGCAAAGAAACAGAAGGAAATCACAAATCATTAAAAAAAACTATGAAAAATAAATAATGAAGACCAATTGAAAAGTTTCTTAGAATTGGTCCTTCTACAATATAGTAAAAGTTAACTTGAAGGTGAACCACCCCTTTAAAGGGCACCAATCACAGCCAAAATCAAACACGTATTAACAATCTGACAGTACAACGTAAACACGTTTAATCAAACTACAATTACAGTTTTTTGAAGAAGAAAAAACCCATACTTTATCAAATGGGTTCTTTCACTGTGGGAATCCATACTGTGACCACAACATGCAAATGAGTTCACGAGCATGCTCAGATTGTAGCACTGCCCTGAGTAGTCTACCCAGAATTCCTAGCTTTAGTAAACTCCTCCACTTGAAGAGATTTCCCTATCTTATCCCCTGCTGGTGATGTTATTATATATATGAAGGGGACACACTAAATTCCAGAAGTTGGCAGCACTACTGAACAGCAGCTAACACAGAAGTCTGGCAGATTTGAAAATAGCTTACAAGGTTTATGAGGCAACCAAGTAATTTCAACTGAGCATGTGCGAGATTTCAGAGCTGCAGTTGGCTGTGAAGATATAGGTTTGAGGAGTCAATGAAATCCAAGATGCCTGCCTCAGCTAGAACTGTAGGGGAGATAAGGGAGATTTTGCAGAAGGTATGATGATTTACATTATATAAATTTAAAAATCTTGAACTTTCACATAGTGTATTTACTTAGTAAATGATTTTAGTTATGATTGGTGCCCTTTAAGGTCTCATCCGAAGCACATATATGGGGAATGGAGCTCATAGTAGAGTAAGGTGCACTCAATTTACTATAGTGCTACAAGTGTAATGACCATTTTGCATGAAAAAAAATTGTCCACCAAATTATATAGCAGGGGACTCTCAGGTAGTCTTGTTGTTTTTGTCAACATCACTGTAAAACAGTTGGATTACTCTCACATGCATGTCAATTGCTTAAAAACACTGGAGTATAAGCTAAGAACAGCCATTTATAGGAAAAATGCACAAGAAACTAGGTGTACATTTAGTTTGTTACATGCAAGTTTGTGCTATCATTGATTTTAATGGCCAATGGCATAACTACAGGGGAAGCAGACCCCATGTTGGGGGCCCAGGTCTGCCCATAAGTGAACCACAATGTACATAAAATTGCAGGCAGTGATCTAGATGGGCCTATATTAGTGCTTTGTAAATGGGGAAAATTAACCTGCTATATGAATCTATACCCAGTTTAATACAAGGTAGTAGCTTGTTGGCTTTTCCTGCTGGTAACAGGTATCATCATCATCATTTATTTATATAGCTCCAACAAGTTTCACAGTACTTTACCTTAGTTATAACAAACAGCGAATAAATGATGAATACCAACCAAGGTTTTCAGAGTACAATATGATTAGAGGATCCTACACATGAGAGTTTACAAACTAAATGCTAGGGTACAATTGAGACATTGTGATTTTAGAAACAATTTTTTGATTTATTATACAGCAATGATTGATCAATTAAGGTACATTGAATAAGCTTCTTTAAACAGGTGGATCTTTAATAAGGAGCATTTGAAAGTTTGACAGTTCGAGACAGAAAGTTCCAGAGAAAAGCAGAGAAGTCTTATAGATGAGAATAGGGAGAAATGATAAGAGGAGAAGCTAGGCAAAGGTCAGAAGCAGAGCGAAGGTTGTTTGAAGGAGTGTATTTGGAGATCAGAGATGACATATAGGGAGGGGCTTCATTGTTAAGAGCCTTGAATGTGAGCGTTAGTAATTTGACTTTGATTCTAGAGGAGATTGGGAACCAGTGATGGCATATGAGAGCAGCTGATGTTGAACGGTGGGATAGTTGAATGAGTCTAGCAGCTGTATTTAGAACTAGTGATGGGCGAATTCGAGGTGAATTCCCGCAATTCGCCGCCGGTGAATAAATTGGCAAAACACCAGCGACAATTCGCCAGGCAAAAATTCTCTGGCATCAACAAAAAAAAACGCGACGAAAACGACGTGACGAAAATGACACGACGCGATGCGACAAAAATGACGCACGGTGGAAATTCGCGACTTTTTCGGCAAAGCGAAATGGGGTAGATTTGCCCATCACTAGAACAGATTGGAGTTGTGAAAGGCTACTTGGAATACCTGAAAAGAGTAAGTTGCAGTAATCAAAGCAGGAGATAATAAGTGACTGAATTCGTGTTTTGGTTGATTCTGAACTGACATGGTCTTATTTTGGTAATGTTTTGCACCTCAATATGACAAGATTTTGTCAGTGTTTGGATGTTTGTTGAAAAAGACAGATGTGAATCTAGTATAACTCCTAGGCAGCGCCTGTGTGGTTAAATGAAAGGTTGTATTGTTTACTGTGAGTGATATCTGAGGGACAGGGAAATATATTGAGTTCTCTTTTTTTAAAGAGTCAGTTTTAGGGGGCGCTGTGACATCCAGGAGGAGACAACAGAGAGGGTATCTGTAACTTGGGAAAGGACAGAAGAAGAGCGTGGAGGAGTAGACAAGTAGAGTTGTATGTCATCAGCGTTTAGGGGATACTGAAGTCCAAACAACTGAATACGTTTTCCTATCGAAGTAGCATAGAGCCAGAACAGCAGAGGGCCTAGAACAGAGCCTTGAGGAACCCTGACAGAGAGAGGGAATGTAGTGGAAGTTGAGTTAAAGAAGGCAGTGTCACAAATGCCAGCTGAGTACAGAATGTCTAGGAGTGGGTGGTCAACTATGTCAAATGCTACAGAGATCTAGAAGGATGAGTATGGAATAGTGACCTTTAAACTTTGCCAGTTGAAGATCATTGGTTTCTTTGGTGACTGCAGTCTCAGTTGAGTGTGCTTGGGAGAAACCAGATTACAGGGGGTCAAGAAGGGAGTTGTGAGTGAGATGCTGGATCAGGTGTTTGTAAACAAGCTGTGAATGGAAGAAGGGAAACCAGATGATAGTTGGTGGGAGAGCTGGTATCAAGGGAAGATTTTTTGAGGATAGGAGTGATTAGTGTTCGTTTGTATAAAGATGGAAAAGTACCAGTAGAGAGTGAAAGTTTAAATAGGTGGGTAAGTGCAGGAGAGTGTGTATCAGAGATTGCATAAAGGAAGCAAGAGAGTATGGGGTCAAGGGAGCAGGTTGTGGGTTTTGAGCAGGCAAGAAGTTTGCTACCTTCATCTAGTGTTGCTGGGGGTCAAGGAATGCAACTTGGATGTTAGTGGCCTGCAAGTTAGGCGAGGTGCTTTCAATAGTTAAGTTTATTATCCATAAATACTCCAAGGGTTTAACTCCTTGACACAAAAGCATTATTAATAACAAGAGCCTACTAAAAAGGACAGCTTTCTGAGCCTTCATCATGGAAGAAAATGTGCATTGCAACAGCCCTTGTCAACATTATCAACTTTATCTTTCTCTCAATTCCCATCTATAAAGTATACATTTTATAAATTCTGGCAGCAGAAACCTGGAACAGTATGCATTTAAATCAGAGCTGCCCATTGATAAGAGCTGATTTTGTAATTATATTTTATAGGTTCTATATTTTAAAGTCTGTGTCTCTGTTGCATCTCCAAATAGTATTAAAACATTGCCTTCCTTTATTTCACATCTTTAAAATAAAATGCTCTGAGGAAGTGACTGCTGTTGGTCACTTAATGCATCATTTTGCACAATCACTCATTAAAGTACTATATGTGAAATGGGTGTCAATTTTTTCTATGTGTGACAATTGTTTACACGCAATTTTTCTTGCTCCAAGTGCATTTAAAGGGCAAGGAAGGGCAAAGAAATAAAACCCCATTTTACTTTATTTAATGAAAAATAAATCTATCTCCATTATACTTTAGTTAAAAAAATGTGTACCGTTTTTATAAGAAACCTGACTGGCAGTGAAATTCTCCCTTCATTTAGTGCTGTGGATAGGAATTGTCAGATGGTCCCTAACTTCTAACAGGGAAACAATAATACTTATGAACAGCAGGTGGGAGCCCCTGCCTTACTTCCCAGCCATGCAAAACTCAAGCAGTTTATAAGATGACAGCCCCCTGTGGCCAACTTTGAAAGCATAAATAATTTGTTTGATTAGGCTTGTGGTGCAGTAAGTTCATGTTTATGTTTAGTATACAAAATACAGCATTTCTAGCCTTATTCTATTTCAGACTTTCCTTGTCCTTTAAGTCAATGGGCTTTATTCTTATGGTGACCTTTTATGTACAAATGTTGTGGGGGAATTGCTCTTTAGGTAGTATCAGCAGCTCCTTTTACACAGATAAGAAACATTACATTGGGTTTCCAGCTGATCTTTGCATGTCAATTTATTTTACACAGCAGCTTAAACACAAAATGAACATTCATATGAGTTTTCCAACCATGCTACAATGCAAGTCAGTGACTTTTTTTTTCTTGTAGGTGTTTTTTGTCTCAGCGAAACGTTTACAGATGGCGAAATGCAGAATTTTGCAGGAAATCCATGGCTGACAATAAACGTTTCTCATCACTAATTTGTACATGTAATTCCAGTCTACTGAAATCTTTCCAGAAGATAACATCCTAAACTAAAATTTGACCAATATACACATGGCCCATCTGATGATAAATTGTTTGTATGAACAACTATATTTTCATATTAATGTCAATGAGTCCTCTTCTACGTATTAAACAAGCAGTTCTACAACAGTTCATTTGACAACATCTGTATGGGTGCTGAAATAAGTTTGGAGCAAAAAACTTCAGCATTTCAGTATTCAAATGTTAAGTCTGTTTTAATAAATAATGTCATGTTATTTTACTTTCAGCTTCTTTTAAAAAACATATTTTATATTCTCCTGAAGCTTTAATCTGACTTAATAGTGCACAACTGTCTATGAAAGCACTCAGCCATGTAACACCATTTTCATCATATGAATTGACCCGTGTATGTGGAAGCAGAGGTGAACCATAGAAGACAATCATATCAATCACCTACCTACATTATTCTGGCTTGTAGAATGTACAAAACTCACCCCTTATTCCCCAGACATAAGCAGAGGATATGTTTATGTTATAGAAGGTCCCAAGCTTCATTTAAGAATAATAGAAACATTTAGATAAGAACATCAATCATTTTTGTCATTAAACACATTTTTTTACCAAATCCTTATGTAAAACGATCATTCTTAACTGAATACAGCTGAAATCCCTAAAACCACCTTAAAAAAAATATATATTTTTTTAGTGCAGAAACTGAACTTGTCACTATACACAATTCACTTTCTTGAATTGCAAACTAACCTGCAAGTGCATATTCTACTGAAATACTGTGTCTTGTTCATAAACTATAGAATACTATTCTAGGACTAAATTGAAAACATATATTAGAACTTCTGAATATTGTCAGTGAGATGTGAGAGCAAAGTCTAATTCAGCAAACTGCAAAGCTCTTGCTTTAAAACATTGGTTGTCAACAGCAATGTTCAACAATAACAAGCAGTTACTTCAGCACAGCTCATCTTCCTTCTAATTCATATATATGTATGTATGTATGTGTTTAGCCTTCCTATAACTAGAATTTATGTGTCCCATTTCTTGACAGAGCATTGGCATAGGGTCACATGCCTAGCAACCCAAGCAAAATAAATATATGTTTTGCCTACATCCCCTTCCACAGTGTGCATCCCACTCTCCACCTCTGCAATTATATTTATTGTCAGGTGTGGGCACAATAATGAAACAATGAGCAGGTGCATTGGGTACTTACTGGGTCCCTCTACAGTTCTGGGGTCTAATATATTGTACTTACCTTACTTGATGAGGAGTTCTAATTAAAAAAAGGCTTAGAATGTTTGAAATAAATAAAGAAATACATGGTACATTTACTACTAAAACATCGGGCCAAGTTTGTTAGGCATAATCATAAGCAGCAATATGTCTAATTCTATATTAGTTTTATGATATACCTCCTATATCCCTGACTTACTAGGAAAATAATAAAATAGTGAACTGCATGCAGGAATTGCATCATATTTATATAACACAAACATCTATAAACTGCACCACTTTTTGGAATATTAAATCTTAGAAGGTTAAAAGATAAATGACTTGTCAAAATTCAAGGGATATGGTACCAACAAGTGCAAACCACAAAGAGACCAGAGACACTTAGGGGCAGATTTATTATTGGTTGAATTTCGAATGAAAAAAAAATTTGAAATTCGACCAGGGAATAGTGGGGAATTAAAGAAATTCGAATTCTATTTTTTTTAGCACAATTCGATCGATCGAACTATCGAATAGGGAAAATTCGATCGATTATTCGAATCAAATTCGAATCGAATATTCAAACGATTTTTAAGCGATCAATCGAATTTTTCTTATTCAATCTTAGGGAATGATCCCCATTTCAGTAAGTTTAATCTGGCGAAGTAGGTGATCGAATTTAAATTTAAAGGGGAAGTATTCGACCATCGAATTTTCAAAATAAAATAAAATTCGAATATTCAAATCATTCGAATTTGAATATTCGATGGTCGAATTTGGTCCAATTTGACTAATTTGCATATTCGAAATTCGAATTAGAATCTTTTTGAAAATTCGATCGAATATTCGAATCCCTCATGTGAATTTATGGGAATTTAGTAAATCTTCCCCTAAGGGGCAGATTTACTAATTTCACATGAAATTCATTTGAAGAATGGAAGTTCGATCAAATTTGTATCAAGTTCGAATCTTCAAATATGCAAATTCGGCAAATTCGACCATCGAATATTGGAATTCGAATGATTCGAATTTTCGAATAAAATTTTATTTGAATATTCGAAAATTCGATGGTCGAATACTTCCCCTTTAAATTTTTATTCAACCACCTACTTCGCCAAATCAAAGCTACTGAAATGGGGATCCTTCCCTGAGATCGAATATAAAAAATTTGATCGATTAAAATCGTTTGATCGATCGAATTGCGGGTAAAATCCTTCAAATTCGATAGTCGAATTCGAAGGATTTTACTTCTCCTCTATTCCCTTGGTCGAATTTCGAATTTTTTTATATTCGAAATTCGACCAATAGTAAATCTGCCCCTTAATATTTGTCACCCACAGTAAGATTTGTTGCTCGTGGTGAATGCCATCCCCTTCACTAGCATTTGAATAGCAAAAAGTTAATTACATTACTTACAGCGATTTGGGTTAATCACAGGAAAATTCAAAGGAAGGCATTTTTTTCACGATTAAGTAAAATCTTACCACGTGACATTGCCCTAACCCACCCTTTCTTCTATCTTTAGTGACATCAGATACTTCATTAATTTGTTCCTAACAGCCAACAGCTCCACGTTCAATTGGTAATATTAGTTTAAGACCTTTAAGAAATGATTATATAGACTGTTATACTGTAAGACTACTGTAGTTGTTATAAAATACACTACCATGATGGAGTGAAGACTGAAGGGGAAGCAATCTTTTGACATAGTGTTGAGAAGAGATTTTCATGAAATTCAGATGAGTTTGTCTTTGGTTTGATATTATTCTCAGTGGGCCTTTCTTTTGGCAGCTTTACATTAGAATAGTAAACAGTGACTGAAAAGCACATCTAATATTCCTACCATATGCTTAGGGAAACATATAGTAGGAATATGCCTAATGGTTTCTTCGAGTACAGTGAATGTTCTCTTACTGTATGTATAAAAATGTAAGTGGGAGAGCTTAATTCAAGATGCACTTACTCTCATGAGTGCTGAAAACAATAACATTTCAAATAAGCATTTATGTTTGAACTTCCAGGACACACAATGGCTGCATTATATTAACACATTATTTTTCATTAATAATATGTATAATGGTTTTCCATTTCTTGGAATCAGTGTCTGGGGCTTTTAAATGGTTGTAGAGTCATCTGACATATATTTATACATAAACGTTAATTGCAACAAAGAATCTTCCATTTCATAATTTTTTTTTATTTTGCAGTATGATGCATAGGTAGTATTATGTAAAAAAATTACAAAAAATTAAAAGCCACAATGACGATAAAGAAAACCCACTACAAGAGAATATGAAAAAAAGATAGGTAATGATTTATAACATTTTTTATTTCTGCTAACTTTTCTGAACCCAGGGTGTTTCATACATTTCTATGTAACAGGGATACATATCGGTAAGTAGTTTTGTAAATTACATAAAAAAAAGTCAGTTATAGTTACAGAGAGCATGACTCAAGGGCACGGGGCAAGGTGCAAAGTAAATATATATATACTGTTAGAAGTTTGATGGAGGGAAGAATGAAGCCCATTCAACTAAACAAATAGCTTCTTATCTAAAGTAAGAAGTTGTCAGTCTTGTGAATCCTCTGAACTGTAATGTGAGAAGAAGAAGAAGAGACAGAAGAACCAATCATCAGATAATAAGATCTAACAAGATTAAGGGGCAGATTTACTAATGGTTGAATTTCGAAGTGAAAAAAGTTTGAAATTTGACCATCGAAATTTTTAAAGGGCCTTTTCGATCGAGAAGGGACCTATTTCGATCAAATAGGTCAGTTTTCTATCGAAATAAAAAATCATTTGAATCGTGCAATCATATCTTTCAAATCGAACTATTTGAAAAATTTTGCACAAAATCCTTCTAATTCCTACGACTTAGAAAAAATTTCAGGACATGTTCTAGGAGGTCCCCCACAGGCTAAAATTGCCATTCGCCAGCTTTAAGGTGGCAAAGTGCCGTATTTGAAGGATTTTAAAGGGCTCGTACTTCAAAAAATCAATGTTTTGAATTTTTTCTATTCAAATCGAATTTTGGCCTATTCTATAGTCGAAGTAGCCCAAAATTACTTTTTCAAATATTCACTTCGACCGTTAGGGGCAGCTTTACCAAATTCACATGAAGAATTCGAAATTCGGTTGAATTTTGGAAAAATTCAAATTTGAATCTTCGAATATGCAAATTAGGCAAATTCGATCATTGAATATTTGAATTCGAAGATGGTGCGGGATTTAGCGCTTCGAGCAGCGATGCTTGGATAGGCCTGCTTGGAAGCAAGGATGGGTGAGAATTGTACAGACTGTACAATCCTCACCCATCCTTGTTGTACAGTTTGTACAGACTGTAAATCCTTACCCATCCTTGTTTCCAAGCAGGCCTATCCAAGCATCGCTGCTCGAAGCACTAAATCCCGCACCATCTTCGAATTCAAATATTCAATGATCGAATTTGCCTAAATTTTTCCCGCAGCTGTCTATGGGGTGCCGTTTGTCCCTAAGACATTCTGTATACAAAACTATCCCTGATACACAGAATGAATGTCTCTAATGGTATATTACTATTTTTGACCATATACACAGATACAAAATATACAAAAGACTTATTTATATTAAAGAATGAGAACAAAATATTGTTAGTGTACAAATGGATGTCATTATATTACAAACTCCATTCTGTACATTTTAACAAAATATAATATATATAAAATATAATATTTTGTGTCCATACCTCCTAATTACCATGTTCTAATATTTCTCCTTATCTAAAATGTTATAGTTACTTATTTTCTTATCTCAAATTGTTACAAATTATCTTATTTGCACCTGTTAGCTGTTCTGGTATCTCTGCCAACAGCCAATTAAGTAAGAAACTTTGTTTCTTTTTCTGGCTGTTCAGTGCAGCGAAAACATGGACTTCCCAGTACAAATGCAGGTTGAGATATCAAAAGAGGGACTTTCCCTCTGAAAAAGGGACAGTTGGGAGGTATGAGTGTACATGCTCCCAGAGATTCTGTGTGGGAAAGTTAGTAGGGAACCCCCAGTGGCAAAAAAAGTGCTCTCTTTAGGGTGCGGAAAGGGGGTCCTTGTCAGGACCCTGAAGAGCAAAGCGTGCTCTTCTCAGGGCACGGAAAAACAAAGGGACTTTGAAGCAACTACTACATAAGTGGGGATTTCCTTTAGCAGTTCAGAGATCACTTGCTGAATTAATTCAGTGAAGTTTCTCCTGGCTGGCAGGCTACCTGTACCACTGTAATTTAAAGGTATAGTGTTCTGCCAAATAAATCAATCAACCTTTCCACTGTGTATTTGTATTTTGGATCAGAGAAGTTCACAGGATGGGGTATTACATTTCAGCCTGTCCTGACCCTGGGTGGAGGCACGCCATTTCATATTGTACCTGCTCTCCATATAGCGGAGGCACAGCACTCCTGTAGCGCCATACACAAGTAAAGTGACATAGATCTCATGCAGTAGCAGAAGAGGGCTATATATCTTATATTACACATGTTAAGATTTTGATGAATATGCCTCCCAATGTATGTTGATCCCGATTAGAACCCCTTATCCAGAAGATCCTATACCGTAAGCATTATGGTGACTATGGTTTTGATTGTACTGTGCATTATGACTTTGATTTGCTTTTCTCCTTCCCAGTAAGTATACTTGTTAAAATATTGGAAAGCAAAGTTATTAAATGGGGGCATTTCATGTGTTGTTGATGTTATTCCCACCTTACTCTTCACAATAACACTTTTGGGGGGTTCTGTGGGCTGTAGATGTACAGCAGCTGGAGGAACACATATAGACAACTCTAGAGTAAATGCTGGGAACTTTACATTTGTCATCCTTTCACTTTCCAACTAAAGTCACAAAGGAAACCCAACAATCCCAGGGTGGGATTATTTAAATATTTCAAAGAAAGAGGAAAACAATGTTTGTCCAGAAATACTGAAAATATACTCAGAATGATACTCAATGTCATTTAATAGCAAATATAATCACATTAATAAACAGGTTTAGCTAAAAGCCCTGTGTGAAAGTAGGTGAGATGGAGAGATGAGAATTATGGACGCTTGCTTCTTAGTGACTGCAGGACAGCAGGGACCTGCACTGATGAATTTCATCATATTTATCACACCAGCAGTTCCATAGGGGAAGGAAGACAGTTTGTTCAAAAGATGGATACATTCACTTAGCAAGGCAGCTGTCATTTCTCTTAATTATGGCCGGATCTGTGAGAATGTGGATGTAGGTTTCAAAAGAGCTCTCTGTCAGACCACTTTGCACTGTACTGTTTAGGATATAAAGTCAATACATTTTGAACATTGTGAATTGTGAATACTATTTTAGAATGGAAAAATAAATTAATTAAAACAAATAAAGATGCAAGCATGGGACCCATTATACAAAATGCTCAGGTTTTTTTGAGATATAGGGTCTTTCCATAATTTGAATCCCAACACTTTGTGTATATTAACTATTATTTGAACATTAAATAAACACAATTTGATTGTTTTGCATCCACTAAGGATTATTTATATCTTTGTACAAGGTAAATTTTAATAAAAATAAAGTAAGTAATTCAAACATTCAAACATTGAGTATACAGGAGATGACTTTCCTATAATTTGGAGCTTTCTAGATAACAGGTTTCTGCATAATGACTCCCATACCTGTACTAAGATGAATATTTATTGTTTATCATTGTGTTTTGTATGTGCCTGTTTCTCTGCCACTCCCTAAATTGTGCGTACAATAGGTAAAGAGTTTGACGGTGGGATGATTCCCCCTCCCACCCATCATGAACATATCATTGCTGACCACAGGCAGTTCTATATTCACCAGGGCAGTCGAAAACAGCGTCCAGAGGCTGTTCTGTAATATCAGAGGGCAGCATGCAAAGTGAAAACAGAAAACAGTGTGCAAAGTGGAAAAAAAAAAACAGGTGCACCAGAAGCCTTCAGGGAAAGGCAGAGCAGAAAGGGGCGTGACTGAGAGACAAGTATGAAAAACTATAATAAGGTGTATATGATTCCTTATAATTTTACAATAGGGGCACATTAATCACTATATATACAGTCATGTGAAGTAATTAGGACACCCTATGAAAGCCTGCGTACTGGAAGATTCAAGAAATATAACTAAACAATTAAACTTGAAGAAAATACTTGTCAATATCTAAAATGTAATTCTTCTGGTGAGTAATAAATCAAGACATCCCCACATTTATTCCCACTTAAAATGGCTCAAATTACACACCGGTGTATCAGGTGCACATGATTAGAGCAAAATTACTTGGCATTACTTGTCCTTTTTAAACCTTAGACATTTAGTTTGGTGTACTCGTAACTGTTGAAATGAGAGTGAACACCATGGTGAGATCAAAACAGCTGCCTGGGGCCTTCAGGAAGAAGATGGTAACATCTTATCAGTCTGGTAAGGGATTTAAAAAGATATCAGAAAATTTTAAATCAGCTATTCCACTGGCCGAACATGGCTGAATGAGTCGCATGACTGGCCAGTTAAAGGGGTGGTTCACCTTCAAGTTAACTTTTAGTATATTGTAGAAGGGCCAATTCTAAGAAACTTTTCAATTGGTCTTCATTATTTATTTTTCATAGTTTTTTTAATGATTTGCAATTTTCTTCTGTTTCTTTGCAGCTTTCAAATGGGGGTCACTGACACCATCTAAAAACAAATGCTCTGTAAGGCTACAAATGTATTGTTATTGACACTTTTTATTACATATCATTCTATTCAGTCCATCTCCTATTCATATTCCAGTCTCTTATTCAAATCAATGCAGGGTTGCTAGGGTAATTTGTACCCTACAAACCAAATTGCTAACACTGCAAACTAGAGAGCTGCTGAATAAAAAGCTAAATAACTCAAAAATCACAAACAATAAAAAATTAAAACCAATTGCAAATTGTCTCAGAATATCACTCTCTACATTATACTAAAAGTTAACTCAAAGGTGAACAACCCCTTTAATATCAGTGTCTATACCTTGTTTCAGGAACGGGAGATGCAGTAGAAGAGCATGAGGGGTATGTCTGTTTGTTAGGCAGGATTTAAAAGCTTATATAAAGGAGGAGATTATGTTAGAAAATTAGGCAGAAGGCTTATTGGTGGAGTTCACCAATTATAAAGAGTCCAGCAAATTAATTGAAGGGGTATGCTATAGACCCCTAATGTAAGTAACATAGTAAGTTAGGCCTCATGTCAGCTCCTGATGCAAATAGGAAAAGGCTGCTAGTTAAAGTAATGATAGTGGGGGATTTTAATTACCCAGATATTGACTGGAGCAACAGTGCTACCAGATCAGGTAATGGGAACAAGTTTATAAACATGTTGCATGACAATTTTATGGCACAGGTTGTTGAGCATCTAGTGATCTCAAATGACCCAGAACTTATAGCAAATGTGCAAGTAGTTGAACCCCTGGGTAATAGTGACCATAATGTTATATCATTTAATGTCTGGTGCAAAAAACAAATATATACTGGGGCAACAAAAACCATGAATTTCGGAAAAGCTAATTTTAGTGACTTGAGGGCTTCCCTTCAGAGTATTGATTGGGTCATTAAGTTTGTAGCTAAGCACAGAACAGAAATGGTTGTCATTTAAAATGATATTAAATCATTACTGTTCTCAATAAATGTAGAAGCTCTAAGAATCATCCTATGTAGCTTTTTACAGAAGTAAAGAAGTTAATAGGAACAAAGAGAAAGGCATTTAAAAACTACAAATCTGTTGGGACAGAAGCTGCATTTAATGAATATAAACAATATAATAAATGTTGTGAATCAGCAATCCGGAAGGCAAAGAAAGCAAATGAAGAGTTAATTGCGGTGGAGTCGAAAACTAATCCTGAAAAGTTTTTAAATATATTAATAGTAAAAAGATGCAGGTTGAGAGTGTTTCTCCATTAAATAATGGTACCAGTATGGTTGTAACAGATACAGAAAATGCAAATGTTCTAAATAAGTTATTTTCTTCAGTGTATACAATAGAGGAGTCTGAGTTCCCAGGCTCCCTTCATAGCTGCACTGATGGCTCGGCTCATTTTAGTCAGCGGCTTACTCACAAGATATTATTCAAAAAGCTTTAATCAAAATTAATTTAAACAAGGCTCCAGAGCCTGATGGCATACACCCCCGGTATCTAAGAGAGCTTGGTTAAGTTTTACACCAGCCCCATGTTCTTATTTTCTCAGATTCATGTTCATCTGGTATGGTGTCTATGGACTGGAGAAAAGCTAATGTCATTCCAATATTTAAAAAGGGATTACGATTTCAGCCTGGCAATTACAGGGCAGTAATTTTGACATCTGTGGTGGGCAAATTATTTGAAGGCTTGTTAAGGGATCACTTTCAAAAGTTTGTCCTAGAGAATGGCATTATGAGCAGCAATCAGCATGGCTTTATGAAGGATAGGTCATGTCAGACAAATTTGATTGCTTTTTATGATGAGGTAAGTTGTATCCAAAGCGTTTGATACTGTGCCCCACAAACGACTGTTTTCTAAACGAAAGTCTGTTGGGCTTAATGAAGTCGTTTGCATGTGAATAGGAAACTGGCTTCAATTCTCTCCCTGAATCAGTTATACAGGCTGGTACATTAGATAGCTTTAAGAAGGGGTTGGATGGCTTTTTAGCAAGTGAGGGAATACAGAGTTATGGGGGATAGCTCATAGTATAAGTGATCCAGATTGCCATCTTGGAGTCAGGAAGGAATTTTTTCCCCCTCTGAGGCAAATTGGAGAGGCTTCAGATGGGGTTCTTGTCTTCCTATGGATAAACCAGCAGTTAGGCACGTAAAAAAAAGTTGAACTTGATGGACATGTGTCTTTTTTTTTTCAACCTGATTTACTATGTTAATATGTAACTATGTTACTAAGTGGAGGACTGCCAGCATGCCCCGGTCTGGCCATCCAAGCAAGTTCATCCTGAGAAGGAGAAGAAGTCTCCAAAAGCCCTAAAATGTCATCACAGGACCTACAGAATGCGCTTGCTACTGTTGATGTGAAAGTGCATGCCTCTACAGAAAGAGACTGCACAACTTTAACTTGCATGGTAGGTGTGCAAGGAGGCAGGTTTGGACTGAGAATTAAAATAGGCCCTGGCCTTTCAGGTATACAGAGGCCCAATAAGCCCACAAAGAGGCCCAAACAGCCCCCACCAGCCCACTAAATACTGACTTTCTATGGCACCTTATAGCAGCCCCTCTGGCATTTGCAAGAACCCACAGATTTCCAGTCTGGGCCTGCAAGGAGGAAACCTTTGCTCTCTAAGATGAACATCAAGGCCAGACTGAAGTTTGCCAGAGAGAACATAGACATATAATGAACAACTAAAATAAACAAATGTATACTTTAGCTGGACTTTTTATTTCTGAATGCAAGCTATAACCTGTTGCCATTTTACTGCGCTGGAAAAGTTTGTTTGAGTTGGATAATAAATGAACTGTTTTTCCTTCACTCTGGAGTGGCCTGCTTTTGTGGTGCAAATCCTGGTGTGATCCAAGTAAACATCACAATATACGTTGAATTGGGGATTTTAATTATTTATTTGGTTCCCTAAACTTTGTTTTATTTTGTATAACAGTGTCTTACCATATAATACCATAATAATGTTGAAGACAATTATCCAATGCATATGCATTATGGTACTGCTTTATACAGCGATATTGCGGTACAAACTTATGTTGCTATTTTGCAACATTGTTACCATCATTCTCAAAACTAGTGTATTTACTGATTTTAAAAGCTCTACCTTCCTAACCATTCCTTGGAGGTGATCAATTAATAAAATGTGGCTGGAACTAACCTGAAACATTAATCAGCAATTCAATGTCATTTTGTCAAGTTTTCAGAAACAGAAGCGCTACTAGCAACATTTTTTAATCACTGCAATGTGACTCACACCTGATTGATAAGCTTGGGACTGGCATGTTTGAGGTATCAACTGTCACTTCTGTCTTGTGGATACATCAATAATGATGTTAGCATGCCGTTCACTAAATGCAAGTCAGCTGGGTGTGTGGGTACAGCATCCCAAGGAAGAAAACTTCTCCTCAAGGCAGGTAGTATTAATTCTAGATGCCTTTGCATCCATTTTTGCTAAATGTATTGTACCGTGCTTACAAGTGAGAATTCAACAAACAGACTAAACCAGCATATTGGCCATTCATAGAAAGACTTACTGCATAATTGTGAATAGCACTTATTGGGACCATGTACTTTAGTTTCTAATTGGCCTAAATACATTCCATAATGAAACAGGAAGCTCATAGGTAAAACTAGTATGGAACAAAAAGTCTTTAGTAATACATATAATTGACACGCCCTTAAAGGGCACCTATTGCAAAAAAAAAAGTTAGCCCCAACCAAAGGTGCGGGCTGATAGAGCCTGCATTCCGGTTGGGGATAAAAGTACTTTTTTAAAAAAAGAAAAGCCCCCCACGTGCGCTAGCAAACTCGCGTCATGTGCATAGTAAAAAGCGGCCACTTTTCATAATGCGCATGCGCTTCCACTGTCATGGCGGCACGCAGCGGGGAGCTCCCACCCGGTGAGAGTTTACTAGCGCACACGGGGGCATTTTTTAAAAAAAGTACTATTATCCCCAACCGGAATGCGGGCTCTATCAGCCCGCACCTTTGGTTGGGGGTAACTTTTTTTGCAATAGGTGCCCTTTAAGCAGTTGGACATTTTCTCTTCTGGTACAGGTATGGGATCCATTATCCAGAAACCCATTATCCAGAAATTTCTGAATTACGGAAAGGCCTCCTCCCATAGACGCCATTATTATGAAATAATCCAAAATTTTAAAAATGATTTCCTTTTACTCTGTAATAATAAAACAGTAGCGTGTACTTAATCCGAACTAAGATGTAATTAATCCTTATTGAAAAAAAAACAGCTTATTGGGTTTATTTAATTTTACATGATTTTCTAGTAGTCTTAAGGTATGAAGATCCAAATTATGGAAAGACCTGTTATCCAGAAAGCCCCGGGTCCCAATGATTCTGGATAACTGGTCTCATACCTGTATTTACCAGAAGGTCTCTCCAGCTGACACAAGATCACCCATTCCAATTAGAAGAAAAGAAGTTCCACCTAAATATTCACAAGGGTTTTTTTTACAGTGAGAGCTGTAAAGATGTGGAATTCTCTACCTGAATCAGTTGTACTGGCTGATACATTAGATAGCTTTAAGAAGGGGTTAAAGCTATCTGAGGGAATACAGGGTTATGGGAGATAGCTCATAGTACAAGTTGATTGAGGGACTAGTCTCCATTTTGGAGTCAAGAAGGAATTTTTTCCCCCTTTGAGGCAAAAAGAAAAACAAGAATTTAAACGGTTGAACTTGATGGACGTGTGTCTTTTTTCAACCTAACTTACTTTGTTACTATGTGTGAAAGTCGAGTGAAAGGTAAATTGTTCTTCTCTATTATTAAATAGGTCTAATGTATATTTCGAAAACCCTATACAGGGTACAAACGAGGTCTGACACCAGTCAGGATAGAAATAATAAATGTAAAGAAATTAGAAAAAGGAAACCCCACTTGTGATTACGAAATCTTAAACTTCCCAATAATTAGATAACAATCCTTAATTCTTAAATTCAAGTGTTAATACATCAATTAAAAAGAGTTCATTGAACACCCTCTCCAAAAGAGTCAATTCTTAAGTGTAGTCCAACACAATTGGACTTATTAAATATTTCTATTAAATCAATTCACTTAAAAATCAAATGCTGGAAAGACAATTTTACCAGCTAAATTCATTAAATGATGTACAAATGTGAATAAATAAAGTGCAGTGCTAAAAGCTTAAAAAAGGTGAATTCATATAAATAGTTTGGTATGACCAGCATAGGGAGGTAGGTTAAAATGCCCTGTTGTTAAAATTCATTGCATAAGGTAGTAGAAAATTGGAAAAGTTATAGAGTGGTGGAGTTGTCCCAAAGATAAATAACTGCCTATGATTTTTTCTAAGGCCTGGGACACCACAAAGTAAAGGCAGGTCAGAGAACCGGGACTGTGGCCTTGGTAGTTACCTTGCCCTATCAATCAGAGAGAACTGACTAGACCTAAAAAGCCACAAATCCACGGCCCCTTGGAAAGGAAGGAAGAGTTGGAGAAAATCAGATATAACAACAGGATTGAACCACCCCCTTAAAAGTTAGAAGGACCTTTCAGCCAAAATTAGTTTCAGTAAAAATCGGTAAAAACCTCGCCGATGCGCGTTTCGCTAACGAGCTTTGTCAAGGCGAAAACAGCTTTTACCATTGCGCACATTTAAATAGGACTTCCGCATTAGCATCATAAAGGGGATCTCATGAGACTTCGGCCCCTCCATAATGACATCTGATTGGGTTCAGTGTGTGGTGACGTAAGCTATTATCGCGAGTGCTTATTCTCTCCCGAAGCGTCACCTAACTCCGCCTGCCGGTAAGGTGACGCTTACTCGTCATTGGGGCTCCTCCTTGTACTGACACTTCAGGCGTCATCAGATTCCACGCCTCCATAACTACGTGTCAGTGAGATTACTCCTCTCCCATCTGTAACCCCTTAATTGCTGGCTCTAAATATTCAGCAGCCAGTCCTACTACAGCGATTCATTCTATGTAATGTGCCACAATGGTTAATATTATTTGGATTATAAATCCCTCAGATACTGTTTAATTTGTCCTACTCTCCATTTAAAATCAAAAAGAATCTAAGGATAAACTTTATTTATATTCAAAAATAAAAAAGAAGAAGAAGAATTTTTTAAAATATGATAAAGAAAATTTAAAAGCAAGAATTACTAGCTTTCTAATTCAATATCATTACTTGAATACATTAAATAAAAGCAGTGAACAGATTATTTTCATTTATTCCATTGGGGGAAATAGTATTTAATTGGAAGATCAAGTAACTTTCACATTTGAGTAGGGCTTGTTCCAGGTCTCCCTTACGTATGCCCAGCTCAACTTTTTCTATTGCCCAAAATCTCACAGTTGATGGATTCATATCATGGCATTTTTTAAAATGCTGAGCCACAGTAGACAATATTTTTTCCGTTTTCGACTGACTTCCTGCCGTTCTTATTGAGCTGCAGTGTTGTTGTAGCCTAAGTTTCAACATTTGAGTTGTCATGCCTATGTATTTTTTCCCGCAGGGACACGCAATACAATAGATGACCCCCTGAGTTCGGCAGTTTATATAACCATTGACCTTATGTTCTTTTCCAAAGCGATCTTCAAAGGAGTCTACTTTCAGCATCTTGTGGCACATATTGCAATTGCCACAAGGAAAACAGCCTCTATTTTTTGGCCATTCTTTGAGTCCTGTTTTTGAAAATGTCTCCTTGTGAGAATATCTTTTAAATTGGGGCTTCTTTTATAGCAGATAGAATCCATATCCTGCAACACAGTCCCCAAAGTCTCATCTTCTAACAATATTGGCCAGTGTTTATTGAGGATGTCCTGGATCTGGGAGCTATTATTGTTATATGTCGTGATAAACCATACAACATCATTCTTGCCTTGTGTTTTGGTCTTGATTTTGAGTAATTCGGATCTTTCTCTGTGTAGTGCCCTATTGTATGCTCTCTTGATTACTGTGCCTGAGTACCCTCTAGTTCGGAGTCTCAGTTTGAGTTCTCCTGCTTGTAATTTAAAAGATTCTAATGTTGAGCAATTACGCCTTAATCTCAAAAATTCTCCTGTAGGGATTGACTTTTTAACTGGATGTGGATGAAAGCTAGAGTAACTCAAAAAGGAATTGGTGGCTGTAGATTTCCTAAAATTTTTGGTCTGAATGTGCCCCTCCTTATCTATTTCAATCTGGAGATCTAGGAAAGAAATAGATTGATTGGAAATATCCATGGTAGGTTTAATATTCAGATCATTATTATTGAGGATTGTAATAAATTCTACAGCTTCTTCCCGGGTGCCTTCCCAGATTAACAAGATGTCATCGATATATCTAATCCATTTACGGATTTTAGAATAATGAGATGATAATGCAGGACTCTGGCCACTGTTTGTTCCCAGTAGCCCAAAAATAAGTTGGCATAAGAGGGCGCGCACAAAGTTCCCATGGCAGTTCCTTGCGTTTGTAAATAGAACTTGCCATTGAATGTAAAATAATTGTAACACAAAACTAATTTCATTAATTTGCAGAGGAAATCTACCATTTCGATTTTGTCCTCCAGGTGGTTTAAGAGAAAATATGTCAAAGCTTTCAATCCCAAATCATGCTTGATTGATGTATACAGGGACTCGACATCCAGGGTGATGAGGAGTGTTGTGCTGTCAACTGTGAGACTCTCTGTTTGAGAGAGAACATCTAATGTATCCCTCGCATAAGATTCCAATCCCTCCACTATAGGACGTATTCTGATGTCCAAATATTGACTGGCCTTTTCTGTGAGTTTTCAATTTCCGGAAACTATTGGTCTACCCGGAGGCCTTTGTAGATTTTTATGTATTTTGGGCAATAGATAGAAGGTTGCAACCCTCGGATTGGTCATGGCCAGGAAAGATTTTTCTTTTTTAGAAATGAGATTGTTATCAAAGGCTTCCTTTAGCATGTAGTTGTATATCTCTATAAAATTATCAGTGGGATCTCCAAGGATCTCCTTGTAACTGGACGAAGCCAATTGTTTATGGACTTCATCTAAATACATATTATTTGGCCAGATGACAATATTACCACCCTTATCTGAGGATTTGAATTGGACATCATTCCACTGTTGCATCTCTTTAATTGCTCCATTCCTCCTTCGATATATTGTTCTCATATATAGGTGGATGGAGCAGAATAATATCTTTACTCACCAGATTTAGGAATATATTTACATTAGGGCAAATGTTTGATGTGGGTGTAAATTGGGATTTAACTTTAAGTTTATTTATCCAATTCTCTGTTGTAGGGGTTGAATCCATATTATCAGATTCATCACCCAAATTTTCAAGTAATAATGATTCTAAATCCTTTAATGCCCTTATTTCCATTTCCATAAGATTATCCGGTTCTCCATCCCCCCCTTTACCGAAATATTTTTTAAGGAGCAACTTCCTGGCAAAAAGGTTGAGATCTTTAACAGTGTCGAACAAATTTAATGAATGTGTGGGCGAGAATGATAACCCTTTATTGAGTATGTTTTTGTGAATTGTTGTAAGATTGTGCTCAGATAAATTGATGATACTTAACGATTGGTCTGTTTTTTGTATCTCGTATTTGGTGCATAGTTCACCTTGGATTTTTCCCTCAGATTTATTTTGTCTTTCGTTTGAATGTTCCTGTATAGGACTGGAGAATGCGACGTATCTCTTAGGTCCCTCCCCTGTCCTAAAAAAATAGGATCATTGGAATTATCACTATTATTATGCGTTTGGTGTTCTGTGCGGAAACCCCCATTTCCCGTTTGCGGGAGATGACCTGTAACTGAGGGTGTGGTTTCTTCTGGGGCTATGGTCAGTCCTCTACGTGCTGACCCTGTTTGTGTCAGTGGGTTGACCTTGTTTGATTTGCCACCATCATGAGGATTGAAATTGGAGGCTTCTCTCCTCCTGGGTAACCATGGTGTGTTTCTAGCATTAGGTTTTATTTTACTGTGTGACCATTTGTACACATTGTTGGTAGAATAATCCTTAATATTCCTTGCTAATTTGTTCTTTTTCGTATCCAGGAGTGTATGAAAGTCCCCGCAGTCTTAGAACATATTTCTTTCTTATTGTCCACAACCACGCACTAATGATGAAATGTTTCCCAAGAACATTTTCAGAACCTGCTTCCTTTCCAAATTAAAAATTTGCACCAGTACCATCCTATAAACTAAATGAATGAAGACAATGTGATTTCCCTACAAGGATAAGAAATGAAATGATGGTTAAATAAGAGCATGAAGCTGAATAAAAAAGAAGGGAGAAAAATACATACATGTTATGTCTTGCCGAGCTTTGATATATATCACCATAGCAACAGTGTTTCTTGGAGACTGGGAATCCCGCCAAAATATCTTGATGTCCACAAATTTTATGTGATGATAAAGGCAATTTCTGCTTTCCACTTAAACACTGTAGCTGCTAAGAACACCTGCAAAGATGCATGGAAAATGTTAACCCCTGAAGCTGCTGGATAAGCTCAGGACAGAAAGAAAAGTAATAGCTTTCCTATGCTAATATTACTTATGCACACAGCTAAATCTCCTAGAAATAAATGGTCACATTTTTTTACACGTGATTCTCCGTTCCCTTGTCTAAGGAACATATGGTTGCTTAAAGTACTGACCTAGTGATGTTGAGTTAAAACTCGAAAAACTTGAGCGATTCATGGAAAAAGCCAGAAAAATTTGAGCGATTTGGATTTTTGCTCTGATTAAATTGAGTTTTTTTGTCTCTATAAATAAACTAAAATCGGGCATGGGAGTTAAGAGGTGTTTTTTTTTTCAATAAAATAAGAGATAAATTTGGATTTTAGTAAATAACCCCTAAAGTGCTGGATCCCAGTGGCTGAGCCTGTAAAACCGGTACACAATTGGGAACTCTAGACTTTCAATTGGGAACTCTAGAAGTTGTTTGCTAGCACTATATTCTCACAGAAGTACCAGGAATTAAATTTACCAATCCCAACTCCTTGCTTGTGAGTATAGTTGGAGTGGCATCACTGAGAACACTGTGAGCAAAGTAATGGTCAGATGGGTTAGTTCATTCACAAAGGAGGAGGCAGAGTACTAAAGGGTGAGGCAGAAGCATAATCAGGAAGCTAGCTGGATCGTACACAAGGGTGAACCAAGTGCAGTACCTGGGATTAAACAGAGGCAGAAACTAGAATAGAGCCAGGTTGTAACCAATCAAGTAGACAATGTAGTACCCAAGGATAAACACAAAATCAAATTCAGACAGGCCAAGGTCAAATACTAACTGATTTGAAATTCTGAAATTCTGAATTCTGAAATTCACTGACTAACAGAATAAAGCTTTTCACCCCACCCTACTTCAACACACAAACCTGTTTGTACAGGCAAAGAACAAAGACAGGGCTAGAATGAGGGGTAGTCAAAAGAGGCACATGCCTAGGGTGCAAAGCTTGGGGGGCGCCAGGCCCTTAGTTTGCTACTGAAACATCCTCGTTAGTTCCTTTAAATTCCCTTAAAATCCCTCGAATCCCCTCGAAATTCGATAAGCATTTGACTATCAAATGCTTATCGAATAGTTCTAGGCTATCTTTTTGCTCAATATCTTTTTTTGCTTCTATTGGTATTTGGTAGGTTCAATCTGGTGAAGTAGGCATTCGAAGAAATGTTTAATTTAAAATCCTTCGATCATCGAATGGTCAAATGATCGAATATCGGTGTCTCTTCATACGAATTTTGTAAATTTGCCCCTAAGGGGCAGATTTACTAAGGGTCGAACTGAAAATTTGAATTAAAAAAAATTGTATTTCGAAGTAATTTTGGGCTACTTCGATTATCGAATAGGCCAAAATTAGATTTGAATTATAAAAATTTTTAATTGAATCAAAGTACTGTTTTTTTAAAAAGTGAACAATTTTTATTTGATTAAAAACGGACCTATTCGAAAGAAAAAGGTCAATTTTTGACAAAAAAAATTTGATGGTCGAATTTCAAAGTTTTTTAACTTTATGTTTTTTTTGTTTTTTTTTTTACTTCTGCCTGGGTTGTGCGCAAATGTGTGGGTCTTGGAATGTATAGTGCTTATCAGGACCATTGCCTCATACAGCAGAGATACTAGGGGGGTTGATCTGATATATTTATAATTATAGTTTTACAGTGTAATGATACTATTAGCAGAGGAGTTCCAGTCTGGACCACCTAGAGCACAGGTTATATCGGGGCTTTCTGCAAATAAGTTGGAGGATGGTATCAGCCCAAATTGTGCTTATTTAACTTTCAGAACACGTCAGTATTGGAAGCAAGTATTTCTTAAAGGGATTCTGTCATGATTTTTATGGTGTACTTTTTATTCCTAAATTACACAATTTACACTGCAAATAATTCACTCTACCATATCAGATTTCATTCCTTATACAAGTATATTTTTTAGTTTGTAATATTGTTGTGTAGGCAGCCATTTCAGGTAATTTTGCCTGGTCATGTGCTTTTTAAAGAGCCAGTGCTGCACTATGGAACTTTTTTGACAGGCTATTGTTCTCCCACTCAATTTAACTGAATGCGGTTGCAGTGGGACATGGGTTTTTACTATTGAGTGCTGTTCTTAAATCTACAAGGGAGCTGTTATCTGACTACCTTCCCATTGTTCTGCTGATGGCCTGCTGGGGGATGGATGTGAGGAGGGTGATATCACTCCAACTTGCAGTGCAGCAGTAAAGAGTCAAAGAAGTTTATCAGCGCACAAGTCACATAGACTGGGGCACATGGGAAACTGACATGTTTCAAAATATAAAAAAAATCTGTTTGCTCTTTTGAAAAACAGATTTCAGTCTGGAGCAGCACTATTACCGTATTTGCTGGCGTATAAGACTACTTTTTCCCCCAGAAAAATATGCCCCTAAGTGGGGGGTCATCTTATACGCCGGGTACTACTTCATCCTACTTCATACGACGTCGATCGCGATCTGCCCCGCTGCTCCAGCCGCACTTCCTGGTTGTGATGTCAGAAGTCTCGCGAGACAAGACTAGACGCGCAACCAGGCAGCAGTGAGTTCTGAGAAAAGAGAGCGGGGAGGCAGAGCAAACAGAGTTTGAGCAGCAAGACGCAAAAGGTAGGGCTAAGCACCTAACTGGGACATAGGGAAACATGGACACAGTGACACAGAAGGCGGTCTTAAAGCAGCAACAGTGACACAGAAGGAGGGCCAACAGCAGCAAGCAGGGGCACAGACGGTGTGCAGGAGGTGTGCGGAAGAGGGGGTAGTCTTATACGGCGAGTATATAACAAACTGTACATTTTAAGTGGAAATGTTGGGGGGTCTTATACGCCCAGTTGTCTTATACGCCGGCGAATACTGTAACTAAAGTGTTTTGAAAAAAACATGTTTTCCCATGACAGTAACCCTTTAAAAATGTAGAAGGATATATTAAAATCACAGGAGAAACAATGTCTATGGCAGTTCTTAAAAAAGCTATAACATTCATGAAAAATTAAGCAGTTTTATTTTCAGGGGAAAAACCATATGTTTCATACCTAAGAGTATATTAATGCTCTTTTAGCATTGAAATGTTAATTCCTTTGCCTTTTACTGATGACTATATTCCACCCACCCAAGACCAATCGTTCATGACACCGATGCCAGCTCAATAGTACTTTTTGAATAATTAAGAAAATGAAATGTGCAACTATTAGATTTTATTCTGGATGGCTTTAGGCATGTATTGTTTGTTGTGGGGATGAATGTTTTCACCTCTGGCCCTCCTGCACTGTTAATATTTATCACATCCACTTATTGTTTATTCATCTTCCAGTCAGCTCTGCATTGACATCTGAGTTAAACAAATAATGACCCCACAAACATTATATACAAACTTAGCAGCTGAGTTATTGTGCAAAGTATATATTCTGTTTAATAAGGTGTAGTGCTCAATGCGCCACAACAGCAGCTGTTACAATTTAGAATTCTTGCTTCCTGATTTAAATCTCCTGCAGGAAAATTCTTTGGTCAATTCAATTTTTAATTTGTTGAAGTGTGAAAAATAAATTATTTAATCTTAATGCTCCTTTTATGTTTTACCAAGCATAAACTACTATCAATAAATAATGAAGCCAGTGGTGTAACTATAGAGAGGGAGTACCCTGTAACTGTGTTGGAGCCCAAGAGGGGGGGTCATCATCCAAGATGATGTAAAAATCACAGGAGGCCTGTAGGTGGAGGATCATTTATGATTTTTTGTAAAGGTGGGGCCAAAATTTACTCCACTGAATGAAATGGTCCAGTAGAAACAAAAAAGCTTGTGTCTAATGGCATTCACTCAAAGGGTCCTAAACTAGTTCTCTCTCTAATATATAGGGACTCAATATACTATACATACACATATAACTGAGTAATGGGTACAATATAATGCTGTGGTGACAACTTGATAAATACATTTTATATGCAAATTCAAAGACTATGGGGCACATACCTATACCCATCCATGTACAGCAAAACAATACTTTTTTTTTGTTGTTTTCACTGGTATCAAAGTTCAATATTTTTAAAAATGAATGCCAAGAATGCAGACATTAATTAAGCGTTAAGTTTAAAATCCAGCCTGGATGTGTTTATAATTATTATAATGCATTCCCTAAAACAATTAGGATGGAATGTGATCATAGGAGTGATATTTGTTCTTTTTTGAGTAGCCTGTACTAAAAAATCAACAGATCAACTTTACGGATTTACTTCTCAAAAGCAAACATCTGATAATGAGTTGATAGAGCTGGAGCAAACATGTTCCATGTTATGGCGCAAAAAATGTTAAAAAACATGCAATGGCTAAATTGTAATATTTATGTAATGCTTTTTGGGCTATAGTATCCCAAAAGGGTTAATGTCCAGCTGAAGCAATAGAGCATGGGTTACACTGGACTCTAACACTTAAGGCAGGAAGTGGAAGTACTGCTGTGAAGATAAAAACAGTAAAAGCATACAATACTGCATAGGAAACATTAAGTGCAAAATAAGAACAGTTTGAGTTACTTAGAACATGAGTGTCTGTATAAGATTACCAGGGTCAGCCCAGACCCATTCCCCTAATCTGCCGGACCAAAAGAAAACAATGTATTGCGTGGTATAGTGCAACACTTATTAAAAAAAAAAACGCTGGATTAGTAAGGCCCGCCAATATCCAAACTATATTCTAGTTATTATATCCCTCCCCCCCATCCAAAGTGTCCAAAGCATGCCAGGCACTTGGAAGATAGTACATATGAGAAAGCATAAGTCCTACTCAGTTGAGTAGATAGAGATAGAAGAGTTGTGGTGGGGGCTCTACAGTCTCTGTCTTCTGAACCCAACTATTTTCAAGAGTCTTTCAAACAATGAAAATTGAAAAAACAATGCCCATCATGTTTCTGTAGGGCACAAACATGATGCATAAGGGCCTGGAAGCAATTTTCCCTTAACTCAGGAAAATGGAGTTCACACAGTCCCTAAGCATTACATGTGGATTCTCATTTCCTTGAACCAAATTGGGCCCTGGTTTCTTCATAGGAGAAATAATAGTTAGGGTGTGGCCAGGGCTGCCATTAGGATGTATTGGAGCCCCATACAATAACATTTCTGGGCCCCACCCCAGATCCTGCCCACACCACACAAAGCCACACAGACATCAGCTTTAAAAATGGTAACCCCCCAACTCAAGTTATTAAAAGCCATTAATGGTCATGTAAAAAAACAGATTGGTGCCAGGGCCCCTACAAGTTAAAAAAATAAAAACATTGGTGCCAAGACCCTCCTATAAGTTTAAAAAAATGGTGACCAGGGAACCCCTATAAGTTAAAAAAAACAGTGGCACCAGGGCCCCCCATAAAAGTTTTATAAAATCATTGGTGGTCTTGATTACCCATAAAAGTGTTTAAAAAACCATTAGTAGCCATGGCACCCCCTTATAATTTAAAAGGGCAGGGGCAGGGGCCTATAGAGTATTGAAATAATACATTGTTGGCATGGCGTTAATAGAATAAAACTCATGGCTTCGGGTCCTTTTGTGGCTTTGGGACTTCAGCTTCAGGTCTTTTTACGGCTTCAGGTCTTTTCGCAGCTTTGAGACTTGAACTCCAGCTCATTTCATGGCTTCAGGTCTTATCGCTGCTTCTGGGTCTTTTCACGGCTTCAGTACTTCAACTATGACTCCTTTCATTGCGTTGGTTCTTTTCGTTGTTTTGACATTTCAATTTTGGGTCTTTTTGCAGCTTCGGCCCCCCTGTAGGCCTGGGCCTGGTACAACAGTACCCCATGTGCACCCCTGATGGCAGCTCTGGGTGTGACTTATTTATGTGCCCCATTAGAAAGATCCTCACTGAGGCTGAAGTGCAGTTACTCCTGTTACTTGCTGCAGTTTTTAACAGAATGCTTGAGGATGGTTCGGCCGAACCAACACTCGTGGACAATGTTGTATGAAAAGTTGACATCCCTCTCTCTCTTGTTGGAGTCACTTTGGAAAAAACCCCTAAAGCGGGTGCCTTCCTTCCTGAGGAGTTCCCAGTAGATCCATTAATCAAGGCCCTTTTCCACCTTGTTATTGAGCCATTCCGGGGAGTAGGGCATGAAGAAGCCCCGCAAGTCATAAGCAGGCCTTTGATGATTCTATGGACACTGGAGATAGTCTGCAGTTCATAGGATCAATGTGGCCATGGGATACTAAAATTGATTTGTCGTAGGTGGGCACATAATTTGGAAGCAGCTTTGTTGAAGAGGGAGGCATTTCTTTCACTGGGAATGAAGAAGTTGCTGGTATCAGGCCAAAGTCCATCTCATCCCAATCTGGGAGAGGACAGAAGGGGTAATGTCCTTCACAGAAGTACTCTTTGTTGAAACCGGAGTATTAGTGGAGTCCTTGGTGTTGGTGAAAGGGGTGCGTCTGCAGCCCCTACGATGTGTAGCTGCTTGCTGAGGGTGTGTGATTGGTATATTCACCACCGAAGAGTACTTTCATTACTCATCCATTGGGAGCTGCAGCTGTGGAACCCTCCATCCTGGTAGGAGGTGTGTCTTTAGCATGGGTCACTGTAGACAGTTGGGCAGTGTCCTTGGGACCCTCTTTGACTGCTAGGGGTCCTATACATCCTGCATCCCAATTTGGGCATGTAGAAGGTAATCTCTTAAATCCCTGGTCTACATACTTCCCACATCTACCACAGTAAGGCACTATGATTTTAAAGTCTTTGGAAATATGTTTCTCCCCAAAAGTAAATAGGGTTTGTGCATAGTTAAGCAAGCTGGCTCCCAAGCATGTTTATCCGACCCAGCTAAAGTCCAGCAAGTGTGGCTGCAAGAGATCTGGCAGATGCAGAAGCACCCAGGGTAGTAGCTGAGCTAGATACCACTGAAAGCAGAGGAGAGTCAGGAGAATCCCTTTCTAGCAGCTGCTAAGGAGCAATGGTGGTAGGTCCTACTATACTGAAAACTCCCAACAAAATGGCAGCAGTGACATATGTCCTTGAGCCGCCTTTCCCCAAACACACAAAAGTGCTTTTCACAGCCAAAATGGTGATGCAGAGGTCTTGTTGATAGGGGAGCTGGCCAATAAGGGTACATGGGAAAGGTACCCACAGCAGAATAGTTTTGCACCACAAAATGCAGGACTGCACTAGGGCTATGTTAAACCAAAAGGTTTAATGTCCAGCTAAAGCAATAAAACATGGGTTACATTTGACTTTAACAATTAAGGTGAGGCCTTCACAAGGTGGAAGTACTGAAAGCAGGATGTAGTGAAACTAGTAAAGTAAGTAAAGGATGTCAGGAAGTTCTTTCAGGTTTAACACAATTCAAAAAGGCAAGGTATATAGATAGCTATAACATATATATATATATATATATATATATACATATATATATATATATATTTATTTCTGTAAGTCATATCTGCACTTCACCATTGTATTCTTGTACTGGGGGAAAGCTTTCATGAAACCTTTTTATCAAGCACCCACTTCAGTGATAAACTCAGTGTTCATCACTGTTGCCAGACAATCAATAGAAAGGGTTTCATACACATTCAATTCTCAGGTTTCTCATTTTCATACATATACCAATAAAACATATTTTATGCATTTCTAAGATAGGAAAGTCTAAAAGGTGATTAAAGGAGCAGGTTATCAGAGCCCACAAGGATTTTCTGCAGGCAGCAATGCTGGGACTCATGAGCAAGTTGCCTCACTCATGCATGTGACATATGATTAGTTGATGCATTTCCCTATCCTACATCACATGGGTGTGTCTTATAAAAGTGACAGGTTCCCTTTAAATGTCTGGGAACTTACATACAGATATATCATAATACTGTCAGACTATGTAGCAGATGCCTGCTTATAAAGTATCACCCTTCCCTTCACAGATACAATCTAACCAATAATGATTTATTAATTTATGTGTACAGAGCAAATCTTAACAAATTCAATATTTATGTACTAGAAATAGCAGTAATTGAGGGGAAAGTTTTATAATATTTCCAGAGAACAGGACATTATGTGCCAGATGAGCATAACATTGCTAATTGATGAGAATAAATAACAAGCATCAAAATAATAATTAAAATAATTAGAGCAAAAATCAAAACAAAAACATCTTTATATTCTAGCAAATGGTATCTGTCTCTTCTAACATCTGCCAAGACAGCATAGCCACCGAAGTCATACAGATGTTCTGCTCAGCTCCCTCCAAGCTAAATAATATTACCAGTGTTCTTGCTCAGTGCATGCTCAGTCAATAAGTTATTAATGGCATTTTCTGGTAAAAGGCAAGAAGTATTTTCCCTGTGGAATTTGTTTGAATGGAAGCTGTTCAAAATGGTTAGAAGCTATACCTTTGACATAAAAGCTATTAAATGGAGGGATTCTGAATTCTGATTTACAGCCTGTATAATTTTAAACCTGCATGAGCTGTTGGGTGGCTGTAGTATTTCAAGCTTGGTGGGAGTATGAAGAAAAAATAAGATGCACTGCATAATGATATTGTGTTATTGTATCTAATCTTAACAGCTAATGAAAGTAGTTAGGCTTGTTATTGTCTTTGACCTAGTCACTTATTGACATACTTTAATCCTTAAAAAAAACATTTAGAACATCTAGATTTTACTGTTTAACCTTCAAATTAATAATTCATCCTTTTGCTGTACTAATCTTACTTACTAGGTAAATTGGAAGGGATGCATTTATGTGCTATATTTTTTATACAGACCAGCAAGGTACAGGGGTATAGCTTCACTTTAAAGGAGCAGTATTGCCCTTGGTAACTTTGTCCAATACAACAGCAGTTCACAGAGAAGCCTTCTGTATAAATATATTCCTCCTTTCTCCCAGCTGCAGTCTATTAGGCTGTGAGATACTTCTCATTTGACTCCTGATTTGTTTTTACCATGCTCGTAGGGACAGGAGGTAGAATGTGACTTTATTTTCATTTTCAGACTTGCTAGAAATAACAAATGCTGTAGATATTTTGTATTTAATACAATAGATAAAAAAGTATATCCAGCAATAAATGTTGAAAAAGGGGGGAATATGCCTCTTTAAGAAGGATTTTGCTATGTGCAATTGTAATTTAGATGCCCATTTATCAGTTAATGGCAAATTACACATGTATATATACACATTTGTATATTAACGAAAGTGCTTTGTCTCTCATCTATATTACACAATATTTAACACCGTTTTATTCAGCATTAATTATTTTACAAAGTATAAAAAATTGGCCCTTAGGACATTTGTATTAAAGAAGCAAATCATTTGCTTCACCCATTTGTTATGTAAATAGATGGAATGCTTGCTTGGTCACTAAGCAATACATGTCCATCTAGAGGGCCACTAGTTTCTTTATCCAAGTGTAAAAAACATTGTTTTTTTAATTTAACATTGATCTGTCCAATGTTTCTTCAAGATAATCATAGGGGCCTGATATCCAATAATAGAACAAGCTGTAGATGTCACCTGAACTGTTTTATGACATATATGTTACATTTTCAATCTTCCCTTTTCTCTATGTCTTTGCTTTTCTTTAATCCATCTAATCCTTTCACTTTCAGACCTTCAGTACTTTTGAAATGATTTCTTTGTGTCTTTACACTATCTGTAATGGGCTGGATTGGCTTCTGCTGTCATTTCTCACTTATGGATTTCATTGAAATGGATCTAGATATCATCTCTGCTTTAACTGGTCTTTAGATTTCCACAGTCACAGTGGATTAGAATCAATATTTCTTTCCTGCTCTTCTGCATGTCATTTAGAAGTGAAAATTAACCCTTACCCATAACACAAGATTCTTATAATATGCAGGCCAGTAAAAATACTCATAAGGTGAATTGCAGAAATATAATTTAGAATTATTATAGACTGTAAATAAATAAGAAAGCGCATCATTGTCAACAGAGCATTTTTAATTCAATAATATCACAATGTAGTTAGTTGAAATATTATTAGTATTACTTTGTTCCATATTACAGACCCTAAAAGTGATAGGCATTTGATGGGTTTTGTTTCAGTGAATCACAGTGTGTTAAGTCTGAGTGGATTGCAGGGTTACCTCAACCTAAAACACAGATATTGAAATAAATAAACAAATAAATAAATAAATAAGAATGCTGAAAATAGTGCCTCATTGTCAACAAAGCTATTTTAATTCAATAATATCACAATGTAGTTAGTTGAAATATTATTAGTATTACTTTGTTCCATATTACAAACCCTAAAAGTTATAGGGATTTGGTGGGTTGCGCTTCTATGAATCACACAGCATGATAAGTCTGGGTGGATTGTGGGGGTTACCTCAACCATCCCTTTTTTAAAACACAGATATTGAAAGGTTTGATGGTGTGTCTTCATAAGAGACATACCACACCAGTAACATTTAATCCTGTCATTGCCAGAAGAATTTATCACTTCTAAGCATTTTGTGACCTTTCCTGAGATGACTTCTAGTTTACCTATGAAAATGTTTTTTCAGGACACATGAAGCTCTCAAAATATGCTTGCATTTTTATCTAACTACATTTCAGTATAAAGATAATTATACAGTATATAATATATATCAAAACATATTTACTTTTATGCAGGAAAGCACAATGTGAACCCCTGAAAACTATATCTTTTTCAAAAGCATACCTTCTGATTAATTCAAAATTATTAAAATGTCTTTCTACTATGAACTACCAAACTGCAAAGCTTAGCAGTTTTTTTTAACATTGCTAAAACTCACATGAAAATTGCTGCATATTATATGTTGTAAGATCCCCTAACAGTACATATACTTCTGAAAACCATGTATTTTGCAATAAACCACATCTCAAAATGGGTATATCTTTTTTCTTCAAACTACCAAGCTACAAAGTAATGCTAATAAATGTGCAACAAACAATGTTGCAATGATAACAATTCAATAAAATCAACAAAAATCAAATATATTATGCAGATCAAATAAATAAGGAAATAATTGATAAAATAGCATAGTTGGTGGTCAAAATACCTGATACTCTCATAAGAAGAAAAATAAAAAAGACAAAATGGAAAAAAATGTTTGCTTGTTAATGTGTATGTATGTGTATGCGAGATCTGCACTGGGATTCAATATAGGCCCTGGCATTTCAGGTACACAGAGACTCAAACAGCACCCCCCACAGGCCCAATAAATAGTAACTGTCTATGACATCCTGACAAATCCAATGCCAAAAAACTATGCTAAAATGCTTGACGTGTAGTGATGAGCAATTTTTTTCTCCAGGCATGTATTCACAGCAAAATTATACACTTTGTTTTGCCAAACTGCGGCAGAGACAAAAAAGTTGCCTTAAGAAAAATGCCCATTGACTTTAATGCATTTAGACAAAAAAATTGCTGAGACAAAAAAGTTGCCAAGACAACAAAGTCACCACAATAAAAAGCATTCATTGACTTAATTGCATTTGGAATGAGAAAAAATTGTTGCACGTACAAAGTCGTAGAGCATAAAAAAAAATTTTTTACGCCTATTGACTTGAATATGTTTCGAACAGATTCATTTATCACTGTTGATGTGCATGTAGATGTGTGGATGTGTAGATATGTGTGTGTTGTTTGTAGCAGGAGAGCTGCTGGCAATTATGCAGCCATTGTGGGTGTAGCACAGGGGTGTCTACTAAAAGGTCCAAACAGCAGTCATGTGGTTGTCATACATATGGAGCAGAGAGAAACTCCAACCGTGAAAGAATGTATCTAAGTTCTTGGCAGGGACAGCCTTTGTGTAACAACTCACCCTGGTGGTGTTGTTATCCGTCACGTCCGTTCTGTTCAGAGGTTCAGGCAGTAAATGTGCTTTTCAGCTGGTTCTGGCTATATCTGGAAAGTGCAGACCGTTACATCATCGACTGGAGCAAAAGTCAAATATTTAAAGGGTTCTTTATGTGTATCTCATTGCCCAATGTAAAGGTCTATTCATTAGTTCCTGGGTGGGATTCTAGTAATTCTAAATTGTGTTTGACCCTGCCTGTTCCTGACCAAGTCTTGTCTGCTGCCTGTCACTCTGTGACCCTGACTACACTACTTGTTCTCCATTCCAGTATGATGAGCAGTTATCTTGCCTGCCTTGAACTCTCTCCCTGGTCCTCTCATACTAAGATCTGGTGGTACCCAAGTAGTGGAGGACTTCTACCAAAGTGAAAGGTGGTTGTTATAGCCAGAAGGCTGAGCCATAACTGGGACCTTGGGGTTTATTCTGGGTTTGGGATACCAACTGCAACACTTTGCATGCCAGCATAAATTCGATACAAGCAGGCAAGGCAAAGCTTTAAAGCTTTCTTCAATGACATATACTCAACATGTATGTATATGTGTGTATATTTTTTGTTATTGTTTTATTGCTTTTCCTAAGCCTAATATTGTTTTCCCTTTTGTAAACAACTCAATCATGCTTTCTGGCAGTTGGGCATTCCAGATTGGGAATTTGTTTATTAGACCAGGGAATCACTATCTGACACACGTTACTTCAATGTGTTACAGCCAGATGGTCTTGATATTAGCCTGGGACTCACAGAATTAGTAAGGTATTTGTTGCAGGAAAAAAAATCTTAGGTTGAGGGAGCTCTTTAATAAATCATAATAATAATAATATATTTTAATTGAATAATTTATCTCCTCCAAAAAATTATAGAAATTTGGTTGATAGATTATATTTAAACACCTAACATAGTTTTACTGATTTGTGAAAAAAAAAGCTGCTTCACAGTATTGTACTGCCCTGAGACAAATTTGCACCAGGGCTTCCCCATTGTCCTTCTTACTGTATTGCATCTATTTACAGCTTTGCCACTACACTTACCACCTCCAAGAAGCCCCCATGCAGTATCGGTCCCTGGTGCAGGGGCTTTCTTCAGTGAGGCAGCACTAGATCAGAGGATGAAATGTAGAAAAATTAGGTTGGCTCCCTTAGTGCTGCATAAAAGTCTGTGCTAAGGAAGGGAAGCATTTATTTTCTCATCAAGATGTAGAAAAAGATAGCCATTCAGGTAGTATTTTAGTTAATGGATGGATAGAGAATGTTGAATTTAGCAAAATTTGCCATGCCATTTAATACATTTTATCCATTTGTGTAATCAAGTGTACACTTCTAGTGTAAGAAATAGTGATGGGCGAATGTATTCGCCAGGGGCGAATTCGCTGCGAATTTCCGCGATTCGCCGCTGGCGAATAAATTCGCGAAACGCCAACGAAATTTCGCCTGGCGAAAATTTGCTGAGTTAAAACGAGTCGCGACGAAAACTACGCAATGCACGCCGAAAACGAGGCAACGTGCATCGAAAACGAGGCAACGCGCGTCAAAAGCGTGCCGCGACTCGTTTCGCTAATTTTTCGTCAATTTGCAAATTTCTTTGGAAATTCGCGAATTTTTTGGTGAAGCGAAACTCGGGAGATTCGCCCATCACTAGTAAGAAAACATGTTTGCTTGAAAAAAAAGTCATTTTAAAAGCCAATATGGCATTTTACATATTTTTAATGCCCTTTCATGTCAGAATTTCTTTGCAAGCAAATCTATCCATTCAATGTAAATTAGTTACACAAGATCTACAATGTTGTAACTTTTGTTTGCAGCCTAACAGTTATTGGGTGTTCACCCACAATACATGATTTCTATATAGTATTCTAGTGTAATTGTACCCGGTTTAATCAGGTGCATATATTTTCTTTAGGTACCAGAGGCATAGAGGCTTATTTATAAACATTAAATTTTTTTTGTGTTTTCTTACAATTTGAATAATCTCAAACTGTACCAAATTTGAATGTGTGCTTATTTATTAAAAGTCTCAAGTATAAAAAAATGTGAAAAAAACTGAATGCAGTGAATTCATATAAATGTTTAATAGTTCTACCAACTTTCAAAACAAAATTGAAAAAAAGCTTAATTTTTGCCAAGGACATCTTCCATTGAATTCAACTTGAATACTGCAGCTTTTAATTGCAAAATCTTTACATTTTACAGTAATTGTGGGTTACTTCGACTATCGAATAGCCCAAAATTCAATTGAAAAAATCCTTAAAAAATCCTTCGACTTTGAATGATTTGAACGATTTTTATTCAATAGAAAGTGGACCTATTCAAAATAGGTCCATTTTCTATTGAAAAAGCCCTTTAAAAAACTTAAAAAAATTTCGAAGTTTATTTACTTCTAAAATTCATCCCTTAGGGGCAGATTTACTAAGGGTCGAATTTCAAATGTAAAAAAATCACAATTTTCTGGGGGTAATTTCGATCAAAAATGGCCATTTTCGATCAAATTCGAATCAAACGATTCTAATGATTTTCCTTTAAATAATTTGAATTTGCAAAATTTTCTAAATTGTCTCTAAAGGCTATGGGAGCTCCCTCATAAGCTATAATGGCAATTCAGCAGGTTTAAGTTGGCAAATTCAAATTTTTTTAAAAGGGACAGTACTTTGAAATTCGAATCTTCAAATTTTTTCAATTCGAATTTTGGGCTATTTGATAGTCGAAGTAAACCAAAAGTTGAAATTTTAATTTTAAAACTTCAAATTTTATTCGAAAATTCACTTTGACCCTTAGTAAATGTGCAAGTCAGTGAACAAATAGTTCATATCATACTGAGTGGCATATTAAAGAATCTTACCAAACTGGTATATATATTTAAGTAAATATTGCCCTCTTACATCTCTTACCTTGAGCCACCATTTTGTGATGGACAGTGTTCTCCCTCAGAGATCACATGACCAGAAATAATGCAGCTGTAACTGTAACAGGAAGACGTTTGGGATTAAAAGACAAAACTTTGGCTTATGTGACCTAACATGTATGGTTTGCTTGGTTTGTTTGTGTGCACTGTGAATTGTAGGAACCCATGGGGTGGCCCTTAGTTCTTAAAATAGCAATTTTGAAATTTCAGATTACCCAATGGCACATACTACTTAAACAGTACATTATAATAAAAATGAGACCTACATTGTTTAAGGGTATAGTTTTCCTTTAAGGTGACACAGGAGACATAAGCTCCGCCAAGTTATTAGTACGATGCTCTACCAATCTCCATGCCTCTATCACTCATTCTTAAAAGGAAGAAGTTTGCAGCTATTTAAATATGAATGTTTATTTTGTATCATATACCCCTGGTTAAAGTTAAATCTTCTTAAAACATACTAGCAATAATACATTTCACCTTTGTGGTGGAACAAAAAAAACAGCCCCCTACTATCTGTCAGTAAAGCAGCTGGACTGTATTTTTCTATAACTGCAGCAAAATGAAGTCACCCTTCAAAAATTTGATGATAATGCTGCCTGGAAGAGGGATTGATTCCTGTTGGTGCTTCATTGAACTGGGACATTAGTACACAATATACAGTAGCTTACTTATTAATAAGACATCTATTTTGCCAGCTAAGCTTGATCAGTGTATCTAGTAAGTACTAATGTGGAGTTTTATGTACAATTTTTGCAGTAAACTACTTTTTTCATTCGGCCTCTATGTCCACATTACAAATGCTTATTAATTTTTGTCACGTCAGAAGGTAGTTGTCATCCCTCTTTCAATATCAAATGGTCTGGTAACGACCAATCAATCTGCATGCAATGGTTTTAGTGTTAAAAGTGAACCATAACTCAGTGTCTCAGCTAATGCGTTCCTTTCATCAGTAAAACTGACAGTCTGGATTTGATTATAAAAATACAGTGCTTGGAACAGAGCAAAGGAATGTGCCCAAAGAAGGAAATTATTTAAACAGTTAGTCATGTCTTTTCTGCAAAAGTTTCTTATCTGCCAAACGTTATGTTCTATAAAGAGTTTATGATGCTGCTTAAGTGATTGCCCACATTCTATTCAGTTTGGGTCTGGTGGAGAATAATGCAGGATATACTAGACTATATATTATAAAACAGACAGTCATCATAGCCAGTGTGCTTCCAATAAAAAAATGTATAACTAATCGTTTTTTTATTTGAAAGGTGACACACACACATACCAATCTGTGCAGGTTTTAACTCTGTACAAATCTGGGGTTAAACTAGGCAGGTCAAGAGTGGAGCTATGAGAAATTACACATTTACTGGCATTGTTTGTATATTTGGTCTTGTAGTATCTAGGCTGGTGAAATTTTGGCTCAATCATGGTAAGCATAGATTCATCTATTGCAGGGGTCCCCAGCCTTTTTTGCTCATGAGCCACATTTAAATTTAAAAAAGAGTTGGAGAGCAACACAAGCATGAAAAAGTCCATGTGGATGTCAAATAAGAGCTCTGATTGGCTTTTTGGTAGCCCCTATATGGACTGGCAGCCTACAGGAGAGAATGTTTGGCAGGACATCTGTTGCCTCTAAGCCAGTAATTAAAAAATAAGCACTTGCTTTGAGGCCACTGGGATCAACATCCAAGGGGTTGGAGAGCAACATGTTGCTCACTAGCTACTGGTTGGGGATCACTCATCTATTGATATGGTGGAAGTGATATTCTTATCCAAGGTCAATTGCTTGCTGTGTATAACATCACAGGGTCCCTGCATAACGTGGCCCTAAGTATCTCAGGCCCCTTCTGCCATGTTCTTTGAGTACTTTAGAGTAACACACTTTCTCAGGGAAAATAGACAACCAGATGTTAAAATAATGACAGTTATGACTGTCAAAATAAGTGGATTATTGGTTATGTCATTCAACTCAGACTCAATCAGGTCTTGTTAGATCCAAGTCATCTTTCCCTGGCCAATACTTTATCTTAGACACCAGAATTAGATGTTAACATTGGGCAGGAACCTAAATGACGGTATAAAAACACAGAACAATCTTGAAGCAGACATTTAAATATACCTTTGGTAATTCTCATTCATACATTTTTGAATATTATGCTTTAGGACTGTAGGGAATTTTCTGTTGGCTTCCTGTTTGAGTCACAAAACTCCCAATTAAACTGCTGTTATTACTATTGTTTCCAGTAGTACTAAGTTAAAAAGCAACGTGTGCTATTTGATTCCTGTCTTGTCTTTCAAACATCAAAGAATTGTTAGACTAGCTTATATTTTTATATTCTGTGGAATATATTGATACAAAATAGTTTTTAAATTAAAATTCTCATAATTTCTGTCAGTTGCTTATCATACTAGTCTCTGTATGTTATATGTATTTTCCATATATCTAATCTATCTATCTGTCTGTCTGTCTGTCTGTCTGTCTGTCTATCTATCTATCTATCTATCTATCAATCAATCACAATCTATATCTATCTATATATATATATTCTTTGGATCATTCTGAATGGATTGAACTGAAACTGATGGGCTATATATCTAACACAAGTAACTCAAAACAACTGGACTTGCTGAGATATTGTAATAAAGATGTTTGACTACTCATCCGAGCAGCTTCTTCAGTTCAACTGACTGGTGTAGGGGAGTTCACAGCATATAGACTCTTCCAACAATCCAATCACAACAGCACTCTTCAGAGAGGTGACATCTGAAAGTCACAAAGGTGTTGTTTCTGTGTAGTTACTATGATAGGATTAGCAATGTGTCATGCAACTCCTAGACACGGGTGTTACTTGTTCTAATATCTATACCCTGGCGGTTTCCGAAATATTCACACATCCATTCAGGCAACTCTCACAAGTAATATCTGTGTCTAGGAGTTGACACATTTTTAATCCTATCACAGTAACTACACAGAATCAACACCTCTGTGAATTTCAGATGTCACCTCTCTGAAGAGTTACAATGTGCCATTGTGATTGGATTGTTGAAAGAGTCTATTGGGGGAATGTAATTAAAGTCGCAAAGAGAAAAACATTGCGCACCAATAAGAGTAAAAATCCACATCTTGCAATGCAATATTGTTCCTTAAACGGTTATTGCATTGCGAATCGTTATTGCGCATTGCGAATTGTAATTGCGCACTCTTAAGAAGTGCTTGAAGGTGTCATAAACTTTTGGAGCAAACATTGCAACTTTTTCAGTAAGAAGTTTTATTACATTGACAGCGCATTAGCGCAATATGTAAAATTCGCAAACGGCCTTCTGCTGGCGGAAGTGGTCGCTAAACAGTTTCCGGGTTTGCAAGAGGTATCTTGCATTCGCGCAAAGGCTTAACTTTTCGCATTGCGAATAATTTTTGCGTTACCGACATATATTACAGTCCCCTATATATATGTGAGAACTCCCCTATGCATTAGAAAATAGAAATAAAAACACATGGTGCAAACACGCATCCAAACGTTTGGTTTTTATGGATTCCACGATGATAATTTGACCCAAACTAAAATAGACATATGTAGGTTTGATATCATATAAATCATTTTCTATACTCAAATCTTTTCAGTTCCTGTGCACATTAGGCACTCATATTCTCTTTATGGAGCTAGAGTATTACTACTTTTTTTAGAGCAGAAATGGATGTTTAGAGCCTGGAGGACCTATTTTTTTCCCACTTTTTCTAAACACACACTAAATTGCTCTCCAAAGGACCGTAATGAACTGTAAAAATAATATATTTTGTTTCAAATCAACCATCAAACAGTAGTTTATGATATATACCATGAATATATCTATAGGAATATTATCATGCGATTTGTGAGGTAACTCTCTAATAAAAAAAAGCATCCTGCAAATAAAGTGGAATGTTAACATGGTAAATAAGTTATATTATAAAACTGGAAGTCAACAGCACAAGCCATCATTACACTGCACACTGTGTCCAAATAACAAAGATTAATAATTGATGTTTTCAAAAAGCCAGCATACAGGAAAAACCATCCCAAACATCTGAACGGATGTATAGCAAGTGTGGCTTCTTACAATCACAAAACACCAGGGGGCAGTATGTATTCAGAATTTTATAGTGGACAAGCTCCTTGAAAAAATTATTGAGGGAAAAAAATATTCTTTTTACTATAGTCTGGAAATATCTTGGGAAAACAGTGGCTGTGAGAAGCGGAATATCTCAATGCACTTTAATTAATTTCTTAACAGCATTTAAGACAGCAGTTAGTATTAAATTCAGAGCCCAACAAAATACTGCAACTTATATTTGAAACTAATATATATGAATGTGTATCTACACTTCCAGCCTACTGTAGCTACATTTCTGTTCTTAATGCATGCTATTATCTAAAAGGAAATGACTGCACTTAAGCACCTCACAATATATATTTATATACAGGGCAATTCAAAACACCAGGATTCTCTCTGTAACAATTTTATAATTCAGCACCATATGGACAAGTACAAACTAATTGTATTGCGCATAGTTCAACTCTTTCTCCCTAGTGTACATCATAAAAACATGCATTCAATTCTTACAACTCATAAAAACATGCATTCGATTCTTATAACTCACTTGGAAAGCAGCAAAATAAAATTATTTCTTTTAAACATTTTTATTTACAATTTCATAATTTACATATTTTGCCGAAAAATAAATAAAATGGTGATAAATACACTTCAAAAATCCCATAGGACTGAATAGAAAGTGGGTGATTTTTTTCTGTGGTGAGCTCTACTTTCACTTTTTTTTATAAATATGCCCCTTAATGGAATAAGAAGAAAATTGTGTTTTCCATTGTTAATACTCCAATCTACCTTGCATCCTGGGTTAGATTTTATGTACTTCTAACAGTGTGGCACTTCTGAATTTTACTTAATCAGAGGGAAGCCACTGTACATTTGATCAACTATTGAAATCCATAAATGCATTTGCATTCATTATTTTTAATTAAGCAAGATTACTTTGTCATTAATGAAGATTCTGCTATGTCAGTTTCTTTATAGTTAAAGACAATAATAAAAAATATTTTGTCATCATCTCATCAACTGTTTTAGGAAGGAAGATACAGGTATGGGTCTGTAAACCCATTATCCAGAGAGCTCTGACTTACAGGAAGGCCATCTCCAATAGACTCCATTTTAATCAAATACTTAAAAATGTTAAAAATGATTTCCTTTTTCAGGTCCCATACCTGTATATATACATTCATATGAAAAAGTTTGTGAACCCCTCTTATTTCTTTGGAGCTTCGTCAATCATTGGCTGAGTATTAATGACCGAATCTGGGATGTTTTGCCGAAAAATTAGCGAAAGGAAAAATTCCCATAATTCCCCGCAGGCTAATAAATGTGGGAAACGCCAGGAAAATTTTGCCTGGTGAAAATTCACCAGCATCTCGTTTTTGACACGGGAGTCTGTTTTTGGAAACCTGAAAAAACGGACGCCAGCAATGGGTGCCGGCTTCCAGAAACAGACGCTGGCGTCCAAAACGGGTGAATTTTCACCAGGCGAAATTTTCCTGGCATTCGCCCCAGGCAAATAAATTTGCCCATCACTATGAGTTTTCAAAGTAACAACTTCCTTTTAATATATAACATGCCTTATGGAAACAGTAGTATTTCAGCAGTGACATAAAGTTTATTGGATTAACAGAAAATATGCAATATGCATAATAACAAAATTAGACAGGTGCTTAAATTTGGGAACCCCAACAGAGATATTACATCAATACTTAGTTGAGCCTCCTTTTGCAAATGTAACATCTCCTATAGCCTTGAGTCAAAGGCTATAGTGTCAAACTCATACACAATCTCTCCAGTTCAGTTAAATTTAATGGCTGGTGAGCATGGACAGCCTGCTTCCACAGACAGGGGACTGTGACGGCCATTCCTGAATATTGTACTTCCCCCTCTACATATTTATGCCTTTGTAGATTTGACCAAATTACAAAATTTTTGTCTCATCAGCACTTTGTTCCAAAAGGACTGTTGCTTGTCTAAAGCTTTTGCATACAACAAGAGAGTGTGTGAGTGCACACTACCCTACCATACAGATGTTCTTTGTGCAAATTACACTTAATTGTAGAATGATGTACAGATACGTCAATTGCAGCAAGATATTCTTTCAGGACTTTGCAGGTGATCTTTGGGTTGTCTCTAACCATTCTCACAATGCTCAGCATATGCTGTTCCTGTATTTTTCTTGGCCTGCCAGACCTGGGTTTTACAGAAACTGTGCATGTGACCTTCCATTTCCTGATTGCATTTCTTACAGTTTAAACTGACAGTTTAAACCTCTGATAGCTTTTGTAGCCTTCCCCTAAACCATGAAACTGAACAATCTTTGTTTTCAGATCTTTTGAGAGTTGCTTTGAGGATCCCATGCTATCACTCTTCAGAGGAGAAATCAAACAGAAGCACAACTAGCAATTGGCCACCTTAAATACATTTTCTCATCATTGGACACACCTGCCAATAATGTTCAAGGCTTAACAAACTAATCAAACCGATTTGGTGTTGCCAGTAATCAGTGTTGCATTCAAATGAACAAAATTACAAGGGTGCCCAGATTTTTGCACAGCCAGTTTCTCACATTTGATTTAATTTCATACAACTGAATACTGCTTCATTAAAAATCTTTGTTCAGAAAACACCCCAGTACTCAGATGCTCCTGGGAAATGAAAGACATGCCACTGTATGTTTTGTTGAAAGTGGAGTTTTTTCATATGATTGTATATATATATATATATATGTATATATATATAAAACAAACAAGGGAAAGTTGTGCGGAGGCTGTGACCACAGAATACATATAGACAAATACAAGAGGTCCTCTGCACTCAACCCATTATCAATATTTTAAGACATTGAGACATTTTGTGCATACAGCTACAGTACTAAAAAATGCCTTACCCTTTAAACAAAACAGGGATTTGCAGTATATTTAAGCTGGCCAACTACGTCAAAGTCATCCCATATTTGGCCAGTCCTACTCTCAAATTGCCCCTGATTCATTAAGAATTCTATTGCTTCATTATACATTACAAGGGGACTAAGTTTTACCTGCAACTTACTTGCTGCTTTCAAAGTAAAACTCCCA
>CM044433.1:69639702-69654731 GCA_024363595.1 Xenopus borealis | reverse complement strand
ATATATATATACAGGTATGGGACCTGTCAACTAGAATGCACGGGACCTGGTGCTTTCCAGATAATGGATCTTTCCGTAATTAGGTTCTTCACACCTTAAGTCTACTAGAAAAACATTAAACATTAAATAAACTCAATAGGCTGTTTTTATTCCAATAAGGATTCATTGTATCTTAGTTTGGATCAAGTACAGGGTACTGCTTTATTATTACAGAGAAAAAGTAAAACATTTATTTATTTATTTATTATAATGGAGTCTATGGTAGATGGCCTTTCCGTAATTCAGAACTTTCTGGATAATGGGTTTCCGGATAACGGATCCTGGATCCCATGCCTGTATGTAGCTTGCCTGTATAATAGAATGTGTCAAAGTACCTTTCTGTTACTCCTTGTTTCTCCTTTATCAACTATTACCTTCCATTCTCCCCTCTTTCAGTCTAGAACAAAGTAGTGGTTTATATCTGTTCTATGACTTCTGTTAGAAAATGTTGCTTTATTTTCTGCTTAAAATCAATACAATTAATTACAAACAAGTTATTTCAACAAATAAAAAGGCACTAGAAAAAACTGAACTTTTTCAAACCCTACATTGTGTCAACCAATATGGAACCAACATGGAACTAACATGGCTGCATATTAAGGCCCTGGATGGAGAGAAGTTTCCATACTGCACAATAATAACTGTACCTTATACCCACCATGTTATCAATAACAACAAGAAGGTATATGTGTATTTCACTTATCTGCAGGTCATTCATATGGTGGTAAAACACTCTACTGTCAAAGACTAGATTGTTTAATTAGATTAATGGCCCTTCAAGGGTCCAACTTGGATCAAGGGCTCCATACTATTTTTGTGTGGCATCATCATTTTAGGGGCAGATTTATCAAATGTTGAATTTAGAATTGATTTGAATGTACCCACAAATTCAATGTGAGGTTACTTATAAAACAACTTGAACGTCTAAAATATGATCTAATGGGAAGGGCTGGAAAAAAATTAATTCATATTCAAATCAAATACGAACGAAAATCAAATATAATTGTCCTCCTTGAATGTCAGGAAGGCTATTAACATCTTCAAATGAGTCAACTGACCTCTGTCATTGACTTGTAAATGAATTCGGCAGGTTTTAGGTTAGTGAATATTCAAATTAGTCGAGGTGTGCTATATCAAACATTCGAATTTACATTTGAGTTGGTGCTTTTAAATTTGAATTTGTGAGCTTTGATACAAAATTTTTTTAAAAATTTTAATTCAGATTTACCATTCAAACCTTAATAAAACTGCCCCATATGTATATATCAGCTTATACTGTACACTGCGTGAAAAAAACCGAAGTCACCAAAACGACAACTGAAATCATATAGAAATACTTAATAAAGAGTTACAGGGTAGACAGAGTTTCACATCTATCACTAATGTAAATAATGCATGTCACCTTAATGCTAGCAGTGGAATGTTCAGTTTGGTATAAACATTATTTTGGATTATTTGTTGCATAAACCAGCAATGCAATAAGTATAACATTATAGGAGCTTTGCTGATCCTATTGGACCTTTTTTAGCCATATGGACATAGATGTTTTCTGATTTTTTCAGACGTTTTCTGAATTTTTAGAGATTTTCAAGGTTTTTGTAAAATTTTTTGTATTCCGCTATTTTTTGTATGTCTTCTACTCGTATTTTTTAAATAAATTACATAGCATTCGTGGTTTTAGAGAAAGGTTTTTGAGTATTTGTGGTTTCAAAAACCTTTTATAATCACTGAATGGGAATTCTGAGTGTAAACATAAATTAACATTTAGGGGCAGATTTACTAAGGTTTAAATTCAATTTTTTTTGTTAAATTCAAATCCGAGATTTATCAAGTTTTTTCTTAAATAAGATACCATTTGAGTTTCGAGGTCATTCGAGTTCATTTGAGGAAAAAAACCTTTGATAAATCAGCCTAAATTGGCATGAAAGCAGTTACTTAAAAATATGTTTCTGTAGAGTAAAAAAAAAATTACTTATTTACTTGTTTAACCCAATATATTAATCACATGGCTGGCAGATTTTCAGATACATTCTTGTTAGTTTAACTTGTTTAGTTAATTTTAAAAAGTTTTAAAAAAGTACTACAGGAATGTCTCTATATTATATAACTTATGTACTAAGTAAATACTGTGTAAGTATATAAATGAGTAATTAACTGAACAAAACATAAATAATAATTTCTACCCTGAAAGGCAGCAAACACAAAATAAAATATATAGGTACCACTATTATTATTATTCTATAAAAAGCATGAGCATATGAAATATCAAAATACTTGATTTTTCCTGTGTATAGCTTGTGGAGCCTATAGAATAAAAGGAACACATGCCACAATAAAATGAGTGTGCTGTAACTCAGAGACCATGTATTTATCACATTCTTTTTTCAGAAGAAGTATATGATTTGGGACTGGTACTGTTCCCTGAGGTCATCTGTTTTTCATCTTGCAAGTATTCCCATCAGGTGAACTAGAATGGCAAATGTCTTTGTGAGGCTGTGATAGTATAACTTCTGTTAGGCTGATGAAAGTTTTTCAACTCATTTAGAATCTTCATTAGAACTTGATATTTTCATCATCATCTTCATCATCAAGAGTCACATGTCCTGCTGGCCAGTTATTATTATTTTTTTCCAGAAATAATCACTACTTTTTTTTCAATTTCCCCCAGGGGAAAAATGTACTTAAAGTAAGGAGTAAAGAGTAAAGAAAATGCTACCTTTGGGGAAAAAAAATTACTGAGTTTTTACCTTGTGAATGATATATTGATGTGAGTGCAAATCTTTTCAAATGTTTTCACATTTTGTATGCAATGATATTTCTTAATAAAAATAGCAATTTATTGGTAATGTACTTGCACCCAGAATTGCAATGTATTGGTAGTAGCGCTAAATAATGATGGGAAAATCTGACTTGTTTTGTTTCGGCGAAAAATTAGCAAAACTGAGAAAACATGCAGAAATGCATTAAATTCTATATGCGACAAAATTTTTTGACATATTATGGAATAATTTTCACTGCAAAACTTGGTAAAATTCGCTCATCACTAATGCTGAAGCCCCTGAATACCTAGTGTGGTAGCACTTTCAGCAGTAGAAAAGATTATACAATTGCTACACTCATTTATTTAGGCCACAAAATATAATGTTTCGAGCAGTCAACCCACTATTCATAAACTGATGTGGGAGGCTTGACCACCCAAGATATTATTTTTGTTTTCTAATTTTTAAATAGAAATGCAATAAATGCTAAATTTAATAGAAAAAGCTTTTTTAAAGAGTTATTTCTTAGCAGTTTTGCAATTTGTATTGAAGGGAATGTTCCTGCTGCAAATTCATGATACACAATGTATACTAAATATGTGAATTTATTATAAATAATATGGACATTATGTAATTTGTGATGGCGGGTGAATTCACAAACTGCGAAAAAATTCACAGAATGGTACAACATTATTTTGTCACTCCCACAGCATTAAAGTCAATGGGCGTTTTTTCTTTTGGTGACTTTATTGTTCAAATGCATTGAATACAATAGGTGTTTTTCTGGTAACTTTTTTTTTCTCTGGGACAATTTTCATTTGGTGAATTTTTGTAGCAGACTTTTGCCATCATTTCTCCCAAAAAAAATTCCAGATGGCAAATTGTGTAATTTCGCAGCAAATCCATGCCTGGTGAAAACCTTTGCTCATCACTATATATAATTTTAAATGCCTCATTCATAACAGTTTGTAGACCATTTTTAGCTAATTGTCTATTTTCATAAAAATCAATGGTGTCACTCACTTCAGTGCCCTGGGTATATAGCCCAGAGTCCTTCACAACCAAACAATCCTTGCATTACACACAAGCTTCAGGGCTGCAAAATATTTTCTTACTTGGGTGATCTGAGCCATTCTTTTCTTGCTGAGATTCTAATTCCCTTAGGCATTTATGTAATGCTAAATACATTGAGGTAGCTGACTTCTTTTTAAATGCTGACTGTGCTATTAAATGCCCTCTAATCATAGGTGGAGGGTAATTTTTTTGTTTGGGTAGGCTAAGTCTAAGGGCTCTTACACACGAGCGTTTTTACCTGCGCTCCCCTGCGTTACGTTTTGCTGTGTTCAGCCGCAGGGGAGCGCAGGTATAGACGCACTCAATGCTTTTCAATGGGGCTGTACTTACACGAATGCATGTAGGTGCCGAAAGCAGGAAAAATGCAGCATGTTGCATCTGAACCTGCGTTTGGCGCCTACATGCGTTCGTGTGAGTACAGCCCCATTGAAAAGCTTGAGTGCATCTATACCTGCGCTCCCCTGCAGTTGAACGCAGCAAAATGGAACGCAGGGGAGCGCAGGTAAAAACGCTTGTGTGTAAGAGCCCTAATGTTACTTCAACAGTTTTTACAATAGTGATTTTCCACTGGCAGAAACAGCTGATTCAATCCTATATTATAAGCATTAGCAACAGTTGTTATTCACATGACTAAGCACACAGGTAGGATTTTTGTCTGAATATGCACTACAATCTGAAATCTGTCCCATACATGGTCTGACTTAAGAGCTACTAACTGATGGGCCTACTAGCTGCATATGAAGCCCAGACTATTTTGAAAATAATATGCATAGCACTCTCTTATTATCAAAATTATAGAAAAAGTTCAGTTCATCCACATTACTGGAAATCAGGGCTAATGATTGGGTTGTTTAACATTAAAGCATGTTTATTGGTCTACTTTCACATAAAACACAAGGGATATGTTAATTTTCATTTATGGGAGATTGTATACATACAAAGTATAATGCAAATGTATTTTGGGCCTTTTTACGGCAGTATCAAAGTAATACAATATAATAGTAGATAGGGTTGAGAAAAAACTTGCATTCAACCATCAACACAACATTTTTGTGTAAGTGAAAGTAGCCAAACTGATATGTTATCTGATCCAGAGAAAAGTGAATTGAATTGATACAATAGTTGCTAATATTCCTCATATACTGCTGAAAAATATTTTAACTAATTGTATCAACTAATTGTAGCAAATTGTTACAGTACATGCTCCTGGATCACTGAGCTGCCAGACTGAAACCCCACATACAGGAACATTACATTTTAAACTTCAATTTTGGGAAAACAGTAAAAAGTAAAAGAAGGAAAGCAATTGAAAAAAGTCTTGATTTCTGTTTAACATTCTGGAAGGTGAACATCCCCTTTAAAGAAACAGTCACCAATATCACAATGGTTCCATTGAACTATTCAAATAGGTGTTGGATAATATTCACAGAGGTGTGAAAGTAAGATCTGGTCACAGTGGTAATATAATGGCTGCATCACACCTTCATACCTTTTCCAGTTTCAGATAACACCTACCTGAACAGATAATGGAACTACCATTGACTATTGATGGTATTTATTTTTTGTGTAATGTAAGTATGAAACACTCCCCACATACCAAACAAGCAGATGGATGATTAGAAACTGCTTTGTCTCTTCTCCCTGACCCCAGCAGCAACCATTGCCCCTCCCCCAGACAAACTCAAATAGACACATTGGTCAGTCAGAGGTTTTTAATTTTGTTTCTTTGAAATTTTCTTTAAAATTTTCATGCAAACAGTTTTGGGAAGGCTTAGCCTCTCCAAGCCTTAATGAAAATCCGCCTATGCCTCTAATGGTTGTTTTGTGCACTTCCCACAGTACAGATAATGAATCAACCATGCCATAATTTAGCTGGAAGTATTCTTTAAGTTTGGGTTCTATAAATTTATGTTTCTTTTTCATGCAATATAGTCTCATGAAGCCGGCAGTGCAGTTCTCTAGGTGGCAATTTGACTAAATCTATGATCAGTATCATCTATAAGTATAATAGTCTGACCATGATATTGGCAAAATGTCTGCTCAGAAATGCAGATGGAGACAGGGTGGGAGAGGAGAAAATAATCAATGCGAGACTGGGCCTTATAGACTGGGGAATAATAGGTATATTGTTTGTCCCTGGGATGTGTGATTCTCCATGCATCAAAGAAGGAGGCCTGCCTTATAAGCTGTCTAAATGATAAGGATAATTGATGTGCTGTGTGGTCCTTAGAAGAGAATGAGCTGTCCGCTGTTTGTGAAAAGGTTAAATAAAATCTCCACCTATAATTGTGTATGGAATATTGGACTGTTGCGTTCTAGCAATTACTTTCTTCAAGAAGTGGGTATGCTTCTTATTAGGGGCATATACATTGGCCAGTAGTATAGGAACACCTGAATATTTGCCTATTGGATTAAGTAGTGACCCTTCAGATCTCTGAAAATCTGGTCCTCTAGAAGCGGGCAGCTGAGTATAGCTACACCTGCCCTTTTATAGGGCCCTGAGGCATAGTATGTGGTAGGGTAAAATTTAGAGCGGAGAATGCTAGTGTAATTCTAGAATTTGATGACATATTTAATTCAGATTTGGATTTTTAGCAGCTTTTCGGCAATGATAAATCATTTTTTTTCTGTGAAAAAATAGAGTTTTCCCCCTAAAAACCTTGACCATAAAATATTGAGGTTTAATAAATGGACCCCTGTCTATTTTAAAATTATTTGAACATGAAATAAACCCAATATGGATGTTTTACCTCCGATAAGGATTCATTATGTCTTAGCTGGGATCAAGTAGAAGATACTGTTTTTTACTACAGCGAAATAAGGAAATCATTTATAAGATTTGTGATTATTTACTTAAAATGGAGTCTATGGGAGATGGCTTTCCTGAAATTTGAAGTTTTCTGAATGACAGGTTTCTGGATAGCAGGAAAGCTTAGCACACGGTATTGAAGGACAAACAACTGCTTCTACAAAATTACATTTAGTACAGTTTTCATCTTCCAGTGTATCTTGTCAACCACTTCAAGATGTACTGTAACTAGTACAATACAAAAGTCACCATACAGTTTATGGTCCCCCATATAATATCAGCCTGCTTAGCCTGCAGATTGATCAGTCAAAAGCAGGTATCAGCCCATATATGGCTATATTTACAATAAGCCAGGATGGGTCATACCAAAGGCCACTGTAGCAGCTTTGTAAAGGAATCTATGCATATGGCATTTATCCTTTGTTGCATGGAGTGAGGTCACTGTTCGATCTGCAGTCATTATGGTGAAGTACCTAAAAGCTCCTCTTGACCAAAATCACTTTGTTACGGATATCATCAAAAAAAGCTGATAGAAGTGTTCTGTATCTGACAGATACTGAAGTGGCTTGTAGTTATGTCTCTTGCTTCTGACTCAAGGCAATCTTAACTTTATTCATGCTTCACCATATTATGACCATAGTAGATGTGATTAATGTTTTGGTATTTTATGCTGTCATTAGATCAGGTTTATTTTGTAAACTACCATATAAAACGCTATATTAATATTCACATAAATTGAATTGCTAATAAAAAAACTTTGCTGAGATTTTTGTGTTCCTTTTCTCGCTTAGAATTGCATTGCCTAAATAGGAATTCTACTATAATAAGTAGACTCATAAAAATGTTTGACAATGTAGATCTATTGATTGTTCACATGAATTAATGATTCTGCCCTATAACTTTCAGAAAAAATGATGATTAAAAAGGTATGTAAGCAATAATGTACAGCTACAATTATAAAAAATTATTAATGTAATCACAGTATTCTAAATGAGCATTTCTTCATGCAGTATATGGTATTTGATATGTTAATACTACCTGCCTTGTTACAGATAGTGGAGTTTTTGAGATATTCTCAAAGACACTGTACACTAAAGAAATAGCTTTAGTGTACATAGACTTCAATACCAAATGAAATCTTCAAGGTCATCTTGAGGATTCTGCACTCCTTATTGTTTCCTCAAGAGATGACTGTGATTATCAGCCACTGATCCTAATCAGATGTGCTCAGTTGCCTGTGATCATTTTTGCCCTATAGATTACACTCAATAGGGGCTTTTCATTGGGGACTTCAGAACATTCATTCACACTTTACAATGTCAACTGTTCCATCAGCTATACATATTAATATAGGCATGCAAAAATGCATGTGGAAATATGTGGGCATTATCAATACAGGGTTGCCAATGTTTTAGTGAATGAAGAGCTGTAATAATAATTAAGTTATCATTAATTCTGAAATAGGATTTCAGAATACTATATTAAAATACTTTTTTTTTAACTTGTTTGAATGTGTGCATGTGTTTAGGACAGAGGCATAATGTAATTAGTTTTTCTCATCTTTGTAAAAAGCATTGAAGAAACGCGTTTGTATTTGCTATTTTTTGCACTGCAATTTTCATGCAAAATGTGTCAGATTTAAAAAAAAGGGGCTGTGTATGTCATTCATATAGAAACCTTATGTTAGTTCCACTCACTGAAATACATTTTTTCATTTTGGTTTTTACTCTTTATACTGCTTTCTACACATTTTTACTTGACTGCTGTTTTTTTTCAGCTGCTTTTCACTTTTATAAAAATGACTTGTGACAGTTTCTTCTCACACACTTCAATGGATTTCTCTAACTCCATTGAAGTGTATGACTTGGTGTATATTGCAATGTACAGTTTTTTTTTTTTACAAATAGTGAATCCAGGGCCTTTACAATTATGCAAGCCCCTCCACCAGACTTTACATGCAGGGGTGTTTCTGCCATAAGGCAAGGTGGGAAACTTGCCTCAGGCAGAAGGGCTGCAATGATACATTTTGAAGCATAAACAAAGAAAAGCATAATTGAAAAAGTTACTGCTGCAGAACATCTTTGTTGCAAAAATTTCAAAATATCATTTATTAGGTCAGACAACCAGGCCTCAGGCTTGAGAAAGGATTAAACCTGAAATGTTGCCTGGTTGTCTGACCTAATAAATTGCAATTTTCACTTTTTTTAACAAAGAGGTGCTGCAGCGGTATTTTTTCTCTTGTCTTTTGCAAGGGTTCCCAGACTCAGAAAATTATACAAGGTGGTTGAAACACAACAATTTCGATGCTCTACACAAAGAAAAGCAGTCACAGCAGCCAGACTTTCATGTGGGGACCACAGAAGGGGAAGTTGCCAGTTGGACTGTATTACCTTATACCATCAACTAAACTTAGGTATTCCAAGCACTCATAGGGAATTTATACTTCATGGATTGCCCTAGAAAAGGTGTATAGACAATTAAATTCTGATCTAAAATGCATTATCTATACTGGATGCAAATTTCAAATTATCATTGGACAACGAGTCTTGCTCTAAAAGTGGCAAATTATGGGTTCCAGTATACTGCCCATCTTAGTCCATCCTACTCATAAGTTGAAGTAGAAATAGGGCCCATGGAGGCAATTGGCAATACTTTTGTAACTTCAAAAATTTGACTCTTCATCTTGCAAGCAGGATGTGCATTGTGGGCATTATATATATATATATTTTTTTTTTTTTTCTTTACTGTGTATAATTGCAAAGGATAATGGTCATTTTAAAACAACAGATATCAAAGCTATTAACTATCTAAACCTAAAAGCAGGTAATATTTTATTATTTTCAAACACACCCTTAATGTGTCATACAATTCATGATGATGGTGCAAGATTTCTGACCCTGCCTGAACCGTGACTTTGCTACTTTTGGCCTGCCTTTTGTACTATTGCCTGGATATCAACTTCGACTACTCCTGATGCCTTTCTGATACCGCAAACTCAGACTTTAAACCTGTAGCTTCCTCCTTGGTCCATACTCTTCCCTCTGGGAGCCGATAGACCTCCTGACAAACTGTTTGGAGGAAACACCAGCTAATAACACAGCTTAGCTGTGGCTTAGAAATCATCATAATAATGATACCATAAAAGTATAAAAATGCAGAGGGCAGGATATCTTTCTCAAACTAAACATTGTCTACCATACAGCATCAGAATGGAACACTTAAAACCCAAATCATTAGCAGCCTCAGCAAGTATCAATTTCTAAAACAGTTAGACAAGTATCCTAATTGCATTTCATTTGTAGTATCAAGCCATGAAACAACAAAAAGCCCAGGGAAAATCACTGTTACTGAAAGAATCAAAATGACTGAAAAAGATGGTGTCTGATTTGTTCTCTGAGGAGATTCCATATAAATAAATGGGAAGCCCAGGGCGAAACTCTGCATTTTAGTGAATTAGCATTGTCTGGGCGAGTGCTGCGCTGGGTATGAAGCAGATGCTGGCGGATTTTCGCCAGTTACAGAATCTGCCCTTTTGATATGATTCTGATGTATCCAATCTGGGATTATGAAATAAGTGTGGGCACAATCATGAAAAAAATTTGATTTTGTTTAGTCATAATTATGGCTGATTAATTCAGGGAAACACAGATCATCATAAATATATTTCTTTGTTATTCATTCATGTTTTATCCCAAGTGGCTTTTAAGTGTTCATAAAGCAGTAAACCTTCCAATATACGATCATTTCATACAATGTTTTAACAGAAGGGTCATTGATATCTAATTTTTGTCTAAAGTAAAAAACATTGTTTGTAGGTAAAGGCTTAGGCAGGTAGAGATCTAGAAATGAAAAGATTCAAATAATCAAGTTCATACAACACATGAATTCTATATTTACAATATTTTTATTAACTTGAGCCATAACACTATAATTATATTTCAGAATTCATGTGTTGTATGAAATTACCCCACTGGATGATAACATAGGAAAAACTGCAACTTGATTATTTGAATCTTTTCATTTCTAGATCTCTACCTGCCTAAGCCTTTACCTACAAACAATGTTTTTTACTTTGTTTGTATATTTGTAGAGATCTAAAAAAAACTCAATAAAATATTTAAAAAAAAATTAATGTGATATAACTACCCCTAGGTTAGTTTACATGATGCACATAGAGGTTGTTGTGGAACCTTTGAGGTGAACACTGCCGAAATGTCATCATATTACGGTAATTGGCACATCAGCACAGAGCTTGAATGTTCTGATTGTGCTTGCACAGTTTTTCTCTAGGCTTTCTGGATTCCTATCACAGTCCCCCCCAAAAAACCCGATGAAGCTACCTAGTATGTGATTGTAATTGGATTGCAATGTTTACTATAACAGGGCATGATGTAAATTATTGAACATACTTTGTAAGATGCTAAGATACGTTAGTACTAGATTTAAAGCATACTAATGTATCAACCCCATGCCAATAGTGAGAAATTGACCCCAAACTCTCTGTTGTATTATTGGATTTTATTGGTTTGGCAAAATAAAACCATGGCTTGTAATGAACACACATCTAATATATACTACAGAACACAAATCTTTGAACTTAAGCAATACTACTTATAGACATGCAGATAAATCAAGAGCACTTACTCTGCTGTGAACAAGGCATTGATGTCTATGTGTGTTACTGTGTGGAAAGAATGTCAGGCAATTGCTTACAGTGCAGAACTAATCTACTGAGACTGCAGAATTTACTGTTAACAGCTGTGGTAAAAATATCTACCATTATTTCAAGAGCCTTTCAGATGTACTTTCTTTTCATGTATCAAATGAACTACCACTTTATTATCAAGCTGAACATTTTAATAATTTTTGTAGCTTGCTGTTTGTCAAACTGCTGTAACTGAAAAGGACATGAAGTGGACACATTCTGCCCCTAAGTGGTTCATAAATCTTCGCTGTATGTGTTATTTACTATACTGTCTGCTGACATCTTTGTCAAAGCTATGGTTTTGCTATTTCTGGCTTAAATAAGCGACTAGTTAACTTAGGTTTGTTTAAAAGAAAATCTTGCAGTGATTTTTGCAGTCCAGTCTTAAACTCCATTGTTGAATATCAGTATGGCTAGGAGAGCTCCTCTCCTGTGACTTTTGAGATACAGTATGCCTGCAGGGGAGATAGAGTTAAAAAATAAAGATGTATAATTACATTTATTTGAGCTTGGTTTTCAGTGGGCAAGATGATATAAAGGTCCATTGCAGGCACAGGATATGTACAGTTGTACAAATGCATGTATATGGAAAGCCAGAGACCTAGCAAAAGCTGCAGGTAAGGTTAATAGCATGACATAATGGGGCAGATTTAAGGGCAAAGTGGCTGTCGCAAGCGAAAATTCACCAGAAATCCCATCTCCACGGATATCAGCATCTTACTAACAAGCCTGGAGGACAGAAGTCAACACTATCATTCCTCGACATCTGATAGAAAAGCTGAGCCTGCTTGGATTGAACACCTCCCTCTGCAGTTGGGTTCCAGACTTTCTGACCGACAGAACTCATTAATTCAGGATTGGAAACATCATCTCCAGAACCACCACACTGAGCACCGAAGCCCCTCAAAGCTGTGTGATTAGTCCTCTACTGTTCACTCTGCTAACACATGACTGTGCAGCCACGCACAGCACAAATCACATCATAAAGTTGCTGATGACATGACCGTGGTGGGTCTCATCAGCAATAATGACAAGTCACCATACAGAGAGGAGGTGCAGTGGCTAACAGACTGGTGCAGAGCTAGCAACCTGTCTTTAAATGTAGACAAAACATAGGAGATGGTTGTTGACTTTAGGAAGACTAGGAGTGACCACCTGCCACTATTTATCGATGGCTCTAATGTGGAGATCGTCAAAAGCACTGGCGGAGAACCTCACCTGTTCCCTCAACACCAGATACTTAGCCAAGAAAGCCCAACAGTGCCTCTACTTCCTGCACAAGCTAAGGAGATCCCATCTCCCAGCATCCATACTCACAACCTTCTACAGAGGCAATTCCACACAAAAAATTAGAGTGCTCACCTGTTACTCTGTTAACCCTTTCAGGTGTCCAGTGCTTTACAGCATATAAATCCCCCTGCTCCAGGATAAGAAATCAATATGCATAATCCAAAATTGCTGAAGCACACAGATCCGTTGTAGTGAAAAAAAGTGATTTTATTGGCTCATGAATTATGGCAACGTTTCGTGCCACTCTGGGCCCTTCATCAAGCCTCAGAGTGGCCCGAAACATTGCCATAATTCATAGGTCTACTATGAGCCAATAAAATCACTTTTTTTCACTACAACGGATCTGTGTGCTTCAGCAATTTTGGATTATGCAACCTTCTACAGAGGGACTATCGATAGCATCCTGAGCAGCTGTATCACTGTCTGGGCTGGGAATTGCACTGTCATGGTGTTCAAGACCCTACAGAGGATAGTGAAGACTGCAGAGGAGTGCATAGGTGTCTCTCTTCCTTTCATCATGGACATTTACATTACTCGCTGCATCCGTAAAGCCACCAGCATTTTGGATGATCCAACACACCCCTCACACTCACTGTTCACACTCCTTGCATCTGAAAAAAGGTACTGAAGGTACTGAAGCATTAGGACCCTCACTACCAGACTGTGTAACAGTTTCTTCCCCAAGACATATAGTTACATAATTAAATTGGGTTGAAAGTCCTTTTCTTCTAGTTTTAAGGGGTGGCCTCTGGTAAAAAGGTCCCCTGATATGTGTCTATAATGTCCTCTGATATATTTGTAAAGTGTAATCATGTCCCCTCACAAGCGCCTTTTTTCCAGAGAAAACAACCCCAACATGGACAGCCTCCCCTCACAATTTACACATCCAGGTCATTAATAAACAAGTTGAAAAGTAAGGGACCCAGTACAGAGCCTTGCGGTACCCCACTAACAACACTGGTCCAATTAGAAAATGTTCCATTTACCACCACTCTTTGAAGTCTATCTTTTAGCCAGTTCTCTATCCAGGTACAAATACTATGTTCCAGGCCAACATTCCTTAATTTAGCCAGTAACCTTCTGTGTGGCACTGTATCGAATGCTTTAGCAAAGTCTAAGTAAATCGCATCCACAGCCATCCCAGAAACGAGCTCCCTGCTTACCTTCTCATAAAAAGAAATTAAGTTAGTCTGGCAAGATCTATTAATAAAACCATGCTGGTACAAACTCATAGTATTGTTGTTTGCTATGAAGTCCAGTATCCTTTATTAATCCTTCAAAAAGCTTTCCAACCACTGACGTCAGACTAACTGGCCTATAGTTTTGAGGCAGAGAATTGGATCCCTTTTTGAATAGCGGCACCACATTAGCAGTCTCTCGGCACCATGCCAGACCGCAATGAATCCTGAAACATTAAGTATAGAGGTTTGGCAATCACAGAGCTTAGTTCCCTAAGTACCCTGGGGTGAATCCCATCTGGCCCTGGACCTTTGTTTATCTTAACATTTTCTAGTCTCTTTTGAATTTCCTCATGTGTGAACCATGCATCATTGTATGTATTAGAATTGGGGCTATTAACAAGGAAACCTTCATTAGCTGGTTCCTCATTTGTGTAGACTGATGAAAAGTATTCATTCAGAATCTGAGCTTTTTGCTTGTTCTCATCAACCAGCTGACCCCCCTCTGATAATAAAGGTCCTACCCTTCCTGTTTAATTTTTTTACTATTAATATATTTAAAAAATAAAAAATAAAATATCCTTTTCCATATCGATTTTAGCTTGCCTGATCGATTTTTTGCATGACTTATTGGCCTTCTTGTATCTTATAAATGATTCGGCTGTCCCAGCTAACTTGAAAGCCTTAAAATCAGGTCTTTTCTTACCCACCTCAACACCAACACTCCTATTGAACCAAAAAAGGTTTTGTTTTGCAACAACGTTCCTTGTTTACACGTGGAATATACTGACATGTATATTTATTAAGCAGCATTTTAAAGACTTCCCATTTTTGTTCAGTGTTTAACCCTGTGAAAAGCATTTCCCACGTAATATGTTGCAGAGAAGCCCTTATACTGTCAAAGTTTGCACACCTGAAATTCAGGTGTTAGTTACTCCCTTATAGAGTTGCCTCTGCAACAAAATCTCAAAGGAGACCATGTTATGATCACTATTTCCTAAATGCTCACCCACACAAATGCTTGGGATGAGCTCAGTATTATTAGTTATTACAAAATCCAAAAGAGAGTTATTCCTAGTAGGTTCTTGAACGAGCTGGGATAAAAAGTTATTTATCATATTTACAAACCTTCTAGCTTTCTCTGTCTTGGCAACCCCATTACCCCAGTCAATGTC
>CM044433.1:69592945-69637592 GCA_024363595.1 Xenopus borealis | reverse complement strand
AAAAAAAAAAAAAAAAACGGTGAGCTGCGCCATCTGCGCATGTGTGCTAACAGAGGTGCCATCTGCACATGCTTGCCAGCGTGGGACAGCTTGCGCAACGTCTGCACATGCGTGCCAGCATGGGGAACAAGGGTGCGCGAGGGACAGACGCCGCAGCAAGGGGAGGCGGGGGGGCCAACAAAATGTTGGGAGGTATGTGTTACTGAATTTGCCCCAATTAATCTGGTTTCAGCAAATAAGAAGGAAGAAGCATTGACTGGGCAAAATGATAAGCAAGATCACAAATGAGGTAGGATTTTGCAACAAGCTGCAGGAAAGAGCAAAAACCCTTAGAATCCAGTGGCCTAAACAATACAAAACAAACCCTGAAAAATAATTGCAAAATAACAGCCATACAGTGTAGCTAAACTTTAGGCAAGTGGTATCACAAAACATGGTGCTTTATGTGATAGTTTTTGTGCAAGAGAAGAGGTGGATTATTTGCAACATACTGACAAATCTTCCAGTTCATCCTTGTCCTACTCAATACCTTTTTACAAGCATTTCTTCTTGCTGAAGCTATGAAGCATCTCAAAATGAGAACGATGATTTCATTGTATCAGTGTGTTTATAATGACAGTTCTTCTACTATGTCACACAAATCCAATACAATTTGCAACAATATGTCACTAGGGATAACTGCTGACAATATAGGATTGCAGGCAAAAGTTCAAAATTCTATTGTAAGGAAGGAAGAGAGACAGGAGTTTTGTTGGCAGATTTTAATTAATAGGGCATTGAAATTCATGATAAGGGCTCATTGCTACAAGGCCAAGATAACAACAAAGGATTAAAGGCAGCACACATTTGAATCAATTTGAAAGGATGGCAGATAATGCAGTGTCAATACGAATTTTTCTTTGTGAAGCGGTAACATTAGTTTTCTCTAAAGCTGTGCTCATCATCTCTAATCATAGCGCTGAAATATGACAGTGCTTTATCTGATTGCAGCCAAGTACAATTATGCACATATTGCTATTCTATAATGCCTTTACGTTATAGAATAGTTTTGTGGAATAGTCAGTTCACTGCAACTTATCTTCATAAATGGATTTCAGTTGGTTATAATTTTTTCCTTAACATTACCAGTTTAAATTCTTCTATTTAGTAGGGAAAAACTAAAGCATTTAGGAATTATTATAGTACAATGTCCTGCTCAGTTATTCTCAGTCAGCATATAACATATAGTTATTTATGATCACAAGTGCAGTTAACTTAAGTACATTAAAGTTACTTGCATCAAAAGCCATCTTTGCACGTCCATAGTTCTACATTTGAGCTGAACTCCCGATTGTTTAGAAAATTGCTGCAAGTGAAATCCTAGAGCCACCGTCACTTCGGAATGTGCAATCATGAGAAAAACACTGCATTGTGGGTAAAAAAACATGTCACTTGCTTATTGAAAGTCCACTTTGCACACTGCCCTTGCAGTTGTAAATGACCAATGAACATCTGCATTTACTTATGCTACCTTCTATATAGTTTCAGTGTACAACATAATTCCTGAAAAGTCAGCTTCTTTTATGTCTATTACTTTTATTTCCTCTAGGCATTTCATAGTATTATTGGCAAGGAGGCTTAAGCTTGATTTCCTGTGAGAAAGAGAAATACAACATCGAGATAGTACAGATTATAATGTCAATATAATTGGTAACTGGAGCTCTGCTAATCTTGTCTGCAATATGCTTAGGCAAAAGGCTACAATATTAGGGTAATTGCAGATGAGATTTTTTTTGTCCATGATATACTATATATCTTTGCTACCATGGCAACAAAACGTTTCCTTCATACCCACAATGCAGCATGTTTTTTACCATGATTTCACCTTTGGAGTTAGTGGTAGATCTAGGGTTTCCCTTCATCAATAGACACACGCACGATCAATACAAAGGGGCGTTCAGCACAAATATGAGTACAAAAAGTGCAAAGAGTTTCTTTTGACACAAGTAAAATTTAAGTTCACTGCACTTGTGGTCATAAATTAAGTTCAGAAAATAATGTGCTATTACCCCTACGCACATTATCTGATGCTAAGCTGCCATGGAATTTCTGCAAATGGGTCTGCTTTGCTTTTACTCTCTGTTTCAACATGCTGAGGTGAGTGCCTTGGGTAGTACAGTTAACAGCACCCTGTAAAGCTTAATTCAAATACTTCAGTTTAAGTGCTTCTGTATGTACTTTGGCAGTAGTTTATTGTTTATAAACTGTCAATGAACGGCAACTAAATTAAGGAAAGTCTTTAATATGTGATCCTTATTAGTGCAGTGCAATGTTCTCAATAAATATAGTAAAAACACTTGCATGACAAATTGTTGACACACAGTTGCCAAGTTAGTGCTAAAACAATTTGGACTTTTATTTTATTTTCTAGTGGGTGTATTTGTTAAAGGTCTATAATGAAGCTATATTTTAATCCATAGGGGAGGTGCCCTGTTTAAATACGTCTTGTCTGCTTCTTTATAATTAGGGGTATTATTCCTGATGAACAAATGAATAACACGTGTGTGAATGAACCCTGACCCTCTTACAGTGGTGCAAATTAGTCAAAGAATTATTCATTTTAAAAAGTAGTGAATTGCATGTATGTATGCCTGTTGATCCAGGGGAACCCAGAATTTTCCACCACCCTGTAATGGTAATGCCAGGGTTCCCACTGTAGGATACATTGATAAGCACAGTAGATTTGAGGGTAAATGTTTACTCTCAGACATGTAATTACAGTAAACCTGCTTCCACATCAGTACAGGAATTCTTTTTAGAAATTCCAAAACTCCCTCCATACAGTTGCTACCAGAGGTTACACATCAAATTAACCCGTTTTGCAAAATCAAGCTAACTACAGCATTCCTGAGTCTTATGAGCCTTTTCACCCCGATTGGGTTTTTCATTGCTACATTTTCTCTCGTAAGATATTTTGAAGAGGTGTTTTTTTCTCTTCAGGCATTGAAGTTTTTCTTGGGTATTTTTGCCATAATACATTGAAGTTACTGGGTGTTTTTTTCTTGGCATTTTTTTTGCAGCAAAATTCTGGTACTTTTTTTTGTGAGGAAAATTTGATCATCCTTTCCTCTTACCCTATAAATAAGAGTAGGGTGCTAAGTGGGGGCTAGAAGAGGGCTCTCTAAGAAAACTATTTAAAAATTGTTCTCCTTTACAAAATGGTTTTGTATGTAAAGTCCTTTAGACTATGGGTTCAATATAATAGTTCTTCTTATCTTGCTTTGCTGCTCAGTCTGTGATATTATTAGAGGAACTGCTTTGGAACAAGTCATTGGTACCTACTGCCAAGATTAGGGCCCGGAAAAATCCTTTTATACATTCCATGATTTTCATTGCCTAGACCCACCCTATTAACCCAGAGGATAACATGGAGCTCTGAAGGGTGTATTGCCTTTTAATAAATTCGTTTTTAATTTTTTGTACCACGTGTTTTGGTCCAATAAACAAAAATCATGGTAAGTATGAAAGGATTTTCTGTTTTCCTATTTAAGTTATATTTTTTCACTTCTGGAGTCTAGATTTTTATCACTTTTTGATCATTTTCCCTCTATATGAGAGTACCACAGCAATCACAAATACCCACATGACATGGTCCTTGTATTTTTGTGCTTCTTTTGGGGGAATCTATTGTTCTAAAAGGTAGACCTGCCTATTTCTTGTTTAACAGGTGTTGAAGTTTAAATGGTTATTGGACATTTGTGTCACCCAAGGTAAGAGATTACCTGGGTAAATGGACTTATATTATTTCTGCAGGATTATAGTTATTGTTTAGACCCATGTGCTGAAATTTTATTTTCAATATTTTCATTAACTGTACAATTATATACCACATTATTCTTTATTAAAACCACAACATAGGATTCCAATATTTTCTTGGATATCAGAGGGTAAGATTCCTGAGACAACTCAAGTGACCCATGTTAAACTAATGTTGCACCCAAACTGGAAGCTTGCCAAATGAACAGCAAATGGTTATAGGGGTTTTCTGTATGTAGTGCTGGCAGACCTTGCCAGAGATACCTATGCATATGCAGAAAACAGGAGGGACCTAGGCACCCTTGTTATGCTCAGGCAGAGGCAAGGGCAGGAGAGACCCATGCATTGCTATGAATTGCAGGGCAGCCTTGTGTGTGACATTACTGTACACCTTATGTAAAATAAAATTGCCTCTGTGGATAGGTACTAAAAATCACAATTTCCACAGTGTGGCTTTTTAATTATTAGTAGTAGTTGGTATAAACAGAGACTAATGCCAAAAATTCTGCACAATAAAAATGTCCTATGTAGAAAGATGGGAAAGTATTTAAATAAATGCTAACATTCAATGTATAATTCAATATATAATATGTTATATTTGTAATCTTCTTAAACCAAGAAATTCCTGCCCCAGCCTTAGTAATGTAAATGAATGGTGCATGAAGCATGAAAACAACTTTGGCATTCCAAATGCTTGCTCTCAAATGAAGACAGACTTATTACAAGCTTTTACTACACCTATAAAGCACGTTATTCCTCAGTAGACTACATTTCACTTAATTGAGTTTATAAAAGAACCCAATAACATTTGTTGTTACATAAAAAAGGCTTACAGAACACGCTTTACTTAATTATTAAGCAAGATTCAATTTTAACACAAAATCAAAGCACATAAAGAATTTAAAGAGTACCTTTTGTACAAAGCTAAGGGATGCTAAGTAAGAACCGAAGGAATAAAAACATATACAGCATTATTAATAAATTGTTAGAAGCTGAAATATACATGCTGGAACTATTAATCTTGAATAGCAAGTGCCACATGCTCCATGACAATTATTGAATTGCCCCCTTTTTAAGAGAGCTTTGATTTTAGCCTTACCCCCTCCACCTAATGTGTATTAAGTTCTTGTTCTACTGTGGCCTAGCGTTCTCGATACACATACCATTAATATTATAGGGAGGTTATACAGTACAATAGCTCTATGGCATAGGGATTTAGTATAGCAAGCATTGCCATTTTGAGAAATATTTGTAAAAAGAATAGTGAAAGAAGCAATCTCTTACATGAATGCACTGAGAATGAGCTGATATATGGGATCACATCACATCATACTGATTTCAGCTTAGGCAAACTGTTGTTCCAAAATAGATGGTTTCAAAAGTGGAAGTGCACAAACCAGATTATTTAAATCTAGTAATCATTATAATCAGACACAATGCATCCACATGTAGAACAGTTGGTGCATATACTATTGAGCAGCCTTTGAATTGGAAGTAAACCCACAAATTTTACCTAATGAAAGAAAATATGATTTAAACCAAATTTCAAATATTAATGAATCCGAAATTAAATCTAAAGAGTATCTGTATCTGATACTGAAAGCAGTATATACAAAATGTATATACACTCCATGGCAATTTTTAGCTTTTTGAACTTAAGTACAGATATTTCATCTTCATTTCTATAATACTGATAGATAAAGGGGATACAGTATAATATAACAAATATCATGCACCATTTACATTGTGTACACCATTTTGTAATTTAAATAAACAGTCATTAACTCAGTCACAAATTATAGCAACATCTAGTGATGGGCGAATTTATTCGGCAGGGCCGAATTCGCGGCGACTTCCCGCGATTCGCGAATCACCAGCGAAATTTCGGCAAGCGAAATTTTGCAAAAAAAACGAGTCGCGTGTCGTTTTTGACGCGATGCGTCGAAAACGACGTGACGCGTCGAAAACAACGCGACACGCATCGAAAACGACGCGGCGCGACGTAAACGACGCAACGCGCGTCAAAGTTGTCGCTTCACCGAATCTTTAGGCGAAGCGAATCGCGGGAGATTCGCCCATCACTAGCAACATCATTAGAGAGGAACTTGGAAGCACCTGTCTTATTTAACCTTCATTTAATTTGGTTTTCTTCTTGTTGTAGAAGTTAGCGGTGTCCCCATGCCTTGATTGAGCTCTTTAAAAGCCTTTAGAAAGAAGATTATTACCTATAATTCTGGGAATTAATTTAAAGACTGCCAAACACTTGGATATCAGTCCTTTCACTGTTTGGAAGATCAGCATTGATTTCAAACTACCAAGCTGCCCATGCAAAGGCAATTCAGAAAGTTCAGCCCAAGAGCAGAAAAATACAATGTTGAAAGAAGCCGATAAGGACCCCAGATAGATAGATAGATCTCACCACCGTCGCAACAGTTATTTTTGCCGATAATAGGGTTGCAAGAGAGTACCCTTTGGTGCTCATTTGCAAAGCACTTTTGCCTCATGCCTGCTGTGTTCTGCACAGAGCCCCTGTTGAAAAATTGCACATCTACATGCCACCCTGTCAGCCTAATGGAGGCTTGTGATCTTGGAATTATGGGTTAATTTCCAGTCCTTGTGACCCCGGATAGGTTGATTCATTTCCTGAATCAGTGTTGAGCGAATCTGTCTTGGTTAGAGAAACACATTGAAGTCAATGAATGTATTTACACTTGTAAAATTTTACACACATGACAATTTTTATTGCTCCAAATGTATTAAAGTCAATGGGTGTTTTTTGTTATGGTGACTTTTTTCTCCCCATGCATTAAACTCAATAGGCACTTTTTTTATGGTGGCTTTTTTTGTCCTAATGCATTAAAGTCAATGGGTGCTTTAGCTTATGGTGACTGTTTTCTTCAAATGCATTAAAGTCAATGGGTGTTTGTTCTTATGGTCCCCTTGATGAAAATGTTTGTTTCAAATATGAATTTCACTCTTTTGCCTTGTTGTAATATGTGTAGGCAATGTGCAAAAAATATGTAGTATCTATGTAGAAAAGTATTAGTAGTAGTAGTAGAGTTAAAACTTACAAGTATATTGTGTCTGGGTACTGGTGTCTCACCAGTATATTGTCCAGTCAAGTATGACCCAGACCTTTCACAGTTCTCAGAACAGACATAGTAAATGTAATATTTGTAATACAATAGCTTATTGGTAGAAAAAGCTTGTGTGTTTTGTGCCTACATAGCAAAAACACCAATAATACAAAAGTACATGAGAAAGAATAGACTCTTACAATATTCTAGGCCACATTGTGTATACAGGGATGGATGAACAATTCCTTTGGCCCGAAGACTTTCCCCCACGCTGTCCTAGCTGCAATATGGATCTGCCACCACCACCTCACCACCAACTCCTATCCACAGCACTGTTTCCCTTAGAATTATGGCCCCTAGGGGACTGCCTGGGTTGCCCTTATGTAAATGGACCATTGTGTGCATGTGGGTCCTAAACTGAAGGCTGGTTAGGGATCCGTTTTAGGGGTAGATACTTGTTTGCTGTAGCAGTAGGTTTTAAAATCAGGATGGCTGCATTTAGGCCTGGAAGGAGGGGTAAGTTAACAAGTTAGAGACATTTGCCTGGGGGGGCAGGTAGGCTAGGGGGGAGTAGGGAGGGGGGCCTGCACAGGGGAGGGGGGAGGGTTTTTCCATTTACAGGTTGAATTCTCCTTTAAAATATTGCCAAACACATTTCCCATACCTTGCACAGTCAGTCACTGGGTGACTACATAATCAAGGTAAGAAAAAGGTAGAGGAGGCACAAACAGTCAATCACATTTTTTTATTGATTTCAGAGGGGAAATTTTAACTGCTGCCATTCTCACACGTTTAACGTGATGGTCCCCAAGATTTGCAAAGTTGGTCACTGGGTGACTACATCACTAGTTTAGAAAAGTGGACAGAGCCAACAACAATGCCAGGGTGCCCAAACTTTGCACAGGATGACTTAGACTCAAGGTTAGAAAAAGTGGCCACACTCACCAACCACCAATTTACCTATTGACTTTTATTGGTTAAAATTTTAACTGCTGCAATTTTTTAAATATTAATGCAAGGGCCTCTAAACTTTGCAGAGTTAGTCACTGGGTAACTGGTGTTCAAGGTTAGAAAAAGTGAGCTACCAACCGTCAATCAGATGTCACTCAATTGGGCTTATTTATAAACATTGGGCAAATTTGCCCATGGGCAGTAACCCGTGCAAGCCAATCAAACTCCCGCATTCATTGTTAACCAGCAGCTATTGGTTGCTATAGGTTACTGCCAATGGGCCCTGTGTTTATAAATGAACCCCATTGACTTTAATTGTTTTTTACTATATGACTGTGGCCCCAGGTTAGAAAAACTAGGTGGAGCCAACAGCCAATCACATTTAATTCAGAGAATTCACTTGTTTTTCAAAACAGCATGAAGTTTATTATCAAACTTCCCTTTCTAGTTTTAATTGTCATATCAGATTCAGCGCATTTGTAGCATAGTAAGGAAATAGCTATATTTATTTTAAAAAGATACGATTAGCTAGATATCCTTGCAAGAAAATCTTAGCTAGATTCCAACTAGAAAACCTTTGGATCAACTTGGAAAATAAGCCATCTTGCCAACACTGGAAAAATGGGAAACTTTACTGTTTGTAATACTGTAAAAAGTAATTCTATCCTTCAATAGAATTGCAGTTTATACAGTCCATTTTAGCTCTTATGATATTGCAGTTCAATTACAATGTCAAATAATATATATATATAAAATAAAATATAAAGTGTTTTGAAAAGAAGAGCTGTGTTTGTCAATGCAGTTATAGGTAGAGTTAAACTTCTGTTATATATTTCCACCATATGTTTTATTGCTTCCATTATAATAGTGGCTTACTTTCAACAATGTCCCCTTTTTCCCACACCACATTCAGAAATGTTAATATAATTCAGTAACTCTGCCCAGCAGTTCATTGTGAGCCCTTCATATGCTGATGTTATGACACCAAAAACATTTCAATTTAAATACAGAAAGGTCACGGCATAAAATAAATAACATCCATACACCAATATCATAATGTGAAAATGAATTGAGAGCCAGAGACGCATTAAGTCAGTGGAATGAATTCAAATGTCAGTAAACAGCAAGAGTTCAAAGACTGGAGGTTCTTTAAGGCTTTACCTGTTTACCTTTATTAAATAGTAAAATTTGACAAAGTCTGCACTTTGCTTAAGGTGACTTCAAACTCATATTAGATTTTCCAAGCCCTATGTTGACTAAGGCATCTACAGACATCTTTCATTTGCAGACTAAAAGTGGGACAACTGGGACTTAAATGGATCCAATTATGTGAACCCTTACAGGAGAAAGAGGTAATAATGAATAGCTATGAAATGCAGAAGGTCAACAAGTTCAGGGACAAAGTATATTTCTGAAATGGAAATACACTATTCTGCTTACGCATGACAATTTAAGAAGAGTCTAAAAAGTTATTTGGATTACCTATATTTTACAGAAGTAATCCATAAAATTATTATGATGGAACTTTAGTTTCCACTTTTATTAGAAAATGCAGAAATGAAGAAGAAAATATTTTAGCAAAGGTAAACATGGGTCAAAGCCAACCTACTATGGGGCAAATTTAATAAAATTCACCCAAAAATCCCACGAATCCCCACGAAATTCAATAAGCATTCGACTAGCGAATGCTTATCGAATAGTTTTAGCCTATTTTTTCCTCGATATTCGATTTCTCAATGAAATCGTACAATCGAAATACTGATCGTTCGATTTCACGAAAAAATCTTACTTTTTCCTTCGATCCTCCAAAAAATTTGTAGGATTCTAACAATCGAGGCGTTCGATCGTATAAATGGTATTCCAGCAGGCGTTTGCAAAAGTAGCCTATGGGGGGATTCCCATAGGCTTCTATTGGTATTCGGTAAATTCAATCTGGCGAAGTAGGCATTCGAATAAATTTTAAAGTTAAAATCCTTCGATCATCGAATGGTCGAATGATCGAATATCCAATCATTCGATCTATGTGATAATTCGAATTTTCGGTATTCGATGATCGAAGTGACCAAATTTGGATATTCGAGCCTCCGAAAAAATCGTACGATCGGTATTCGATCGAACTTCAATCTCTTCATGTGAATTTTGTAAAGTTGCCCCTAAGTGTTGCTTGATTTCATGGGTATACTGTAAATACTTGCTGGGATTCTGTACTCAGACCAGGCATGAATGGTTTATTGGTGCATACAAGATGTTGGTCTGTAGCCAGACTATCCTACTTGACCCAGTTAGTATGAAGTGCATCCTTATAACCATGTAGTCAGATGATACATTTCTTAATAGCAATAAACATATAATAAAGTGTGGCAAAGTGAAAAATATTGGCACATACAGTTTTACATTGGTCCACAATATTAAGAAATGGGGTACAACATACCAAAGAGAGACACATTAGCTGGTTACTACTATAGCAAAAATGGGCTAGGGAATTTGCATTGATCAATCCCCCTTCTTTTGTTTGTTAATTTGGCTACATCAGATGCACTTCCATTGTTTTAATATTTTTTTCCCACAACCTCCCTTTTTGTTTTATTACAAATCATGCCAAAGGCAGGTCCAATTCCTTCCAAGCTATCTGATGGAGTGCTTATTTGCATTTTAAAGCATCAAATGTCCTACATGCCATTAGGTACAAAGATAAAATATTACAAACATGAATGCTAGGGGTTCACCAAAGTTGTATGCCCATTATTAATAGAAGTACCAAGAAATCAAAGTATTGTGTACAAGTTTTGTGTAGGTCACTGCAATGATTGACCTAATCTAAATGTGTTATGCATTTTAACTAACAACGTGGTCAGGGGACAATCTCTCTACTAGGCATGCCATAAAACCACAGGAAATTACCCCGAGAACTCTTAACGACATTAGATGCTCCCTATTATCACTCTGCTCCATCGGCATCACATAAACTCCACAGGACCTTGTTTAAACTGTATGTAAAACAAGCATCCATACATAGTATGCAGCAGGTTTAATCTATTTGGCAGAGAGACAGACAACATTAGACATGAAAGCTGTTGTGTAACTAGACTCCTTAAAGGGGTTGTTCACCTTTGAGATAACTTTTAGTATGATGTAGAGAGTGATATTCTGAGATCATTTGCAATTTGTTTCAATGTTTTATTATTGAAGGTTTTTGAGTTATTTTTATTCAGAAAAGGCAGCTGAATGCATAGAGTTGGCATTTCACAGTAACTGAACTAGGTGCCTAATTTTGAAAGATGGAAACCAACAAGTATACAAGTCTACCAGCATTGTGGAGTGATGGAGCATGGGATATAATGCAGCTATCTAAATTACACAAAAATGTATTCATTTTCAAAAATATACATGCAAACTGTTATACACTGAGCTATAAAGATTTAAGATGGTAAAACATACAAGCTGCATCAGTCTTTGCTAAGTTTTCTTATTAGTTTTTTATGAATTGCTCTATAAAAATGTCTTACCTTTTTGCCTTTTGCTTACTCACCATTCCTGAGGGAGCCAAAGGTTTATATACATTTTATTAGTTGTAAATAAATGCACTTGTGCCAATACATTGCAGTTGATGAAGAAAGATAAGTATTTTACTATTCAAAGTAGATTTAGAAAGATTTGTTTAAATATTAATAGCCTTGCTGAAGAAGCAGAAAAGCTTATGCAAATGCTTATAGATAGATAAAGTAAATACATATATACTACTTAAAGGGCTGCCCTCTGTTAAAAAAGAGATAATTACTAAAATGATCATATATAGCACAATATTCTGGTCATGAGGGACATTTAAGCTTAACGTCCCTCAACCTCTAAAATTGTTGCAAGTTATAATTTTGCAAAGGTATGGGATCTATTGATCTATTATCCGGAAATACGTCATAAAGAAGATTTCTTACTGTTATACAGTTTTCCATAGAGTTAATTTTAAACAAATTATTTTTATTTTTTTGATCATTTATTTTTTTCTCTGTAATTAGAACGCCCCTTGTATTTGAGGGTAACTAAGTTGCATAAATGTATGTTGGTGGCAAAACAATTGTTGAATTTTGAATTCATGTGGGTTTTTTAACTACCTGCACTGACCCAACCCGCAGACACTGTTGAAAGACCTTCTGTGTAGTTTTACTGATGCTGGGCTGGGGGCGGTGTGATCATTCCAGAGGCTCATTACTAATGAAAACAGGACTTCAGCCTATGGAAGGATTGCTCCGCCCCCAGCCCAGTGTCACGGAAGGAACACAGAAGATCAATTTGTAGAGTGAGCGGTCAGCTGCGCAAAGTTGCACAGGGCTGGGGGGTGGCTTTGAGGCAAAATATTCTGGGTGCAGCACATACTTCATACTGACACTAATTATTTTCAAATGAGGAGAGCACTCCAAAGTAGCAAAAATGATGTGGTTGTGTTTATTCAACGCTACTACACCTATTACACTACTATACTTCATACCAATATGTTCCTATGTTTTTTATGGGAACTTGCCAGTATTGTTTTAATGTTACTAGGAGTGGCTTTTTTGCTGTCCCTGGTAACTTCCTGCTGACAACTGAACAGTACCCCTGTTCCTCTCACTCCCACATGCAGAACTTTTCACATGCTGCACCAATTCTCTTTAATGGTTTACATCTTCTCATTAGCCACCCTCAGCCTCCAAGTTTTAAACAGTATTTACCATTACAATCCTAATTAGCAGGAACTGGTTTCTCTCACCATATTTTTCCTCTCCATCTTAGAGTGAAAGTTTTTGTAAGCCCTATTGTCTCCTAACAATATCCAGTTGTGACTATGATTTAATTCTGGTGTAATGTTTGTCTGTATAGGTAAACTTATGTCTTATAGTTCTATCCCTTTACTCTTTATAGCACTGCAGGAAATGATGGTGCTTTATAAATTGTAATAATATTTCCTCCAAGGGGTCCAAACAATTACCATAAGCAGATTATAAGGACAGTATCAGACTTCAAAACACGCTTGAAAAAACGAAAGCACCCATAAACAATACAAGCCCTGTGCTCTATTGATCATTTAATAATATTGCTAATTTGGTCTTGTTTAGGTGAATACGGATTACTGTAGACCAGTGAAAGATACCTGCTGATAAGTTGTTATTGGTTACTAGAACAGAAGCAAACTTTGTACCTGTTATTATATTTTGCTCTAAGTATAGATGCTTATGTTAATCAGTCTTCTTCACATTAATTCTTCAAAAAAAAAATATAGTTACACTATCTTCCTAAACTACTGCTATTTTACAGAGATACTATTGAGATTACCCAAATAATCTCTCTGCTAATTTCTCTATTTCTTTCACAATAATTTTGTATAGATATGTGTTGGCTTCTTAATATTGCTTTATATAGCCTTGCTATAGTAGAGTCTTATCTAATATATGTACTAGTATGTCTAACAAAATAACTCTGAACCAAATAAAATATTCCAAAATAGTTGACAAATGTATATTATATAGGATATTTTTTTAAAATATGCAAATAAAAATGAGTTGTATATTTGAAAAGGAACAAAATATAGACATTAACTAATAACTGCTAGGCTTTCACTAGTGATGCACGAATCTATGCCGTTTTGCGGAACGCGCTTTTTTTGATGCGCAACAGGCTGGGGGAGACACTTAGAGGCTAAGTGAAAATTTTAATTAAAAAAAACTCAAATTCCGAAGTGACTTTGAACTTCTTCGACTAATGAATTGGCCAAAATTCGAACTGAAAAAATTTTTAATCAAATTTTAAAATTCGAGCATTGAAAAATTTAAGTACTGTCTCTTTAAAAAATTAGAAATCGACACTTCACCACGTTGAACCTGCCAAATTGCTAGCCTATGGGGGGCCTCATAGGTTTTTTGGAACTTTTTGAAAATCGAAGGATTTTGGCCAAAATAATTTTTTGGATCGAAACCGGATCTATTCGAACAAAATGGTACATTTTCAGTCAAAAAAGCACTTAAAAAAATGTGATGGTCGAATTTCTAATTTTAGTAAATCTGGTTCTGGATTTAGGGTGCCGATTGTGACACTTGCCCTATGGCAGGAGGTAAGGCCAAGAGTGATTTGCACTCACCAGTGATGTAGTGTAAACACCGCACTGGATTTTTAACTAGCCAAAACTTGAATTACAGGCATGCACACAAGTGCTTACACTACAGGCTTTTAAGTAAGGCTAACTATAGGTAATAAGCAGTACATAAAACCCACATTGAAAAATTAATGCATTTATAATAAAATAATAATAAAAATATGCATTTTATAACAAAGTAATAGAATTAAAAAGTAATGAAATAAAAATGAATAAAAACAAACCACACCGAATATAGTCAATACTTTACATGTGGAAAAAAGGCAGAGGGGAAGTATCACTGTTCTCCCCAGCGGGTGCATACTTTCAATTGGGCAAATGTAATTCTTCCCTCAAAATATCAAAACAAAAAAATGCATTAAGACTCTTTCCTATGTAGTAATAAATGTTACAAATTTAATTAATTCATTTTTATTTTTTTTATTTTTTGGGGATCTCACTATATTTTCTCAAAGTCAACACAATTGACTGGACCAGACTCACGTGCGACTCTTATGACTCCCTCAGGGGCAATCCAGACGATATCCTCGCCTGAGGCAGCCTTCAATATGCTTCCCCACAGCACTTACTTTTTCAGCTCCGAACAGGGGTAGGTTTAAAAACTGGAAATTCGGCTTTAAGTTACCAGGAGCGTCTTCTTTGTCTCAACTTGCCTCATTGGCGGAGCGCCCCTGGACTCCTTTGGCAAATATCGCCCCCCCACTCAAAGTATATTGAACATCTTAAGAAGAATACAAAAAAACATGAGCACAGAAAGAATGCTGAAAAGTACATGTATAGCTATTTTGGTTGTAGAGCATAATAATATATACATATATATATATATCCATGCCTCAGTCATACCTAAGTGAAAATAGAGTATTTTCTTTGGGAGGAGAAAGACCATACCTGCTCATCTCTTTATTTGGCATGACCTCTTCCAAAGAAACCATTCAGCATTATGGGTTTTTAAGTAATCTGCAGGACTTTGTTTAGAGGGGCAGGGGTTTGGAGAGCAAGCATTAAAGAGAAAGCCACTTTTCTATATAAAATATACAAGAACAAAAAATGCAGTTCATCTCCATGTTGCAATTAAAATCAGTTTGGTGAATGAGTGTGTGGTTTATACCATATACTGAACTAAACAAATTACACCAGCACTCTCATTATACAACTTTAAGGAACATTGGATTAGACGGAACATATTTGTATTAAGCAAAAAGAGACACTTTTAGTTACATGGTTTGTACATCGTATGCATAATCTGATGCGCCCCGCCAAGGCAGTGTCCATGCATTTGTCCTATGTAAGTGAAATTAGAGTATTTTCTTTCTATACGTATATATATTTCAGGCAAAAATAAGAAGAATTTGTTTTAGACTCGATGTTTCGATACCCCACAGGGATCTTCATCAGGAGTATACAAACAAACAAACACAAAACCAATCCATTCACAGAATATAAACCCCTGACCATTTATTTGGCGCCAAACCTGTTGCTTGGCAACCACTGGAACTGTCAGTCCAATCGTGTAGGGAAAATAATTGTGCAAGGTTAGATGGGGAAGGAACATGAAGCGTCAAAGGCACAGGGTATAGACTCAAGCAGATAAATTGCTCGCTGGGAAAATGTCCCCATGCCAAATAAAAGCCACACCACGTACCTTAACCCCAACATCCAATAGGAGCCAGCCTGGGGACCTCCTTACCCAATCCTAAGGTTTGTTTACTCCTGACGAAGATCCCTGTGGGGGATCGAAACATTGTGCCTAATACAATTTCTTCTTATTTTTGCTTGAAAATCCTGTGAGTGCCGCTATTCTTTACTTTTATATTTACCTTTATCTAGCGGGCACCCAGGTATTCTCTTAAGTAAACGGTGTGCACCTTTGGGACTGTGAGTATATATATATATAGCATAGGGAAAATTAGCCACAGTTACCAATCACTATAACCATGCCCAAAAAGGGCCACTTTAAAATTAATAACAGTGTTTTTTATAGGGAAGGTTACAGATGCTCTGTGCATGACATAAAAGTAATATATTACAATTTAGATATAGTGGTGTTGCTGTGTGATGATCACAATTCAAATGCTCTACTGATTTTTTTGTGTTAGTGTTCTTTAACTTTAATACTGAATGTTTGTGCATGTGTCTGGCAACAGATACTTGAATGAAGGCTCCAAATGTCTGAATACTTTACCCTTGTGTTTTGTCGTTTGAAATATTTTCTTGTCATAGGGAGTATCCCCCGAAATATGTACAGATTACTATATTTTCAATTATTTATGCTTTAAAAGAAAACAGAGTATATGCTTTTTCCTTCTTTGTTGCTTTATTTGAAATTAACCATACTAAAATGCAGAGTTATACCAAAAAATGTTTAATCCTGAATGTCTACAGTTAATTAAAGGGGTTAAGATGCATGGAACGGTCAATTTTAATCTTTTCACTGGTATTCCCTATTTAACCCATGTACCCTAATACTACATTTCATAGCAACAAGCACCATCCCTTAATTGTAACCTCCTTAAAACTTTGTAGCCAAATACACCTTATTCTAACTATGGGGCAGAAAATTTCATTACTTTGTCGATTTACAAACACAGGCGCCCCTTCACTAGTGAAAGAGATGTATGCTAGCGTTGCTTCGCACTCGAACGCTAGGCAAATTTTCGCTGATGAAAGAGTGTTACTACTCAAATTCACTAAGATGTGGATTTTACTGAACATTAGCTGTTCCTCCAGACTTGCATAGGACTTACTCAATTTTTGGTTGAAAAATTTCCTAAGTCCCAAAAAACGGTGGCGTCTTTTACTTTTTTTCAGGGCGATAGCATGCAAAAGACCATAATTTTTTTAGGGTACCTGGGTTCCCCCTTACATTTCCTAATATATGGCACATAAACTTAGACACTGGGCTCATGTGTAGGGCATTATAACAATGCTATATTATTTTATTAATGTTCCCTGGGCTTGTATAATGTAATGTATTTACTGCAACATACAGTATACGTGCATTGAAACTTCAGTTCCTGTCTTATGCTAACGCTAGGGCAACTTAGCTTTGCTTGCCGAAGTAACACTAGTGCAACTTCGCCAGCGTTCACCATGGATGCAACTTCGCATTTTAGTGAATTGTTGTCCTGGCAAATCTACGCCTGGCAAAGTGTTGCGATCTGAGCAAAGCGGATGCTGGTGAAGTTGTACTCTTTACTGAATATGCTCCATATGTCTAAATGTAGAAGATGCCTTGTTCAGTTTTGTTGTCTTAGATAAAGTATGCTTGTTTTTTAAATAAAAAAAGAATAACATTTGTACCTCTGATCAATACTGCATAATAGTATATCTTTCAATGTCCCTTGCAGGATATGCAAGCTAGGGACAGTGGGTTGAGGTAGTATCCTGAGGTGTAAATGAATATATAAAGCAACCACAAACTCCCAAATGGCAAGGAAATCTAGGGAGGATAATATACCTTTAGACAAATAAAAAAATAATAGGATAAAATGCTGATAAGCAGGGTAACTAATCTTTTTTGTTTTATATTGACTGACAACAGAGCTGCTTCTGAGAGAATACCATCAATCAGTATAATACTATTTTATTCTGGGAAACAGAGACAGTCAAACAAAAGTGTAAACACATTCTCAATGTGTTTCAAAACAAGTGAATAGCAGATCTGATTCTGACATATCAGATGAAATTTCAGCATGCTATGTTCCATGTTTCTCTTTTGATGTGAATTACAGATAAATAAATAAATAAATAAAAGTGCAATGCTTAGCAGCCACAAAGCTTTCCTTTTCTTCAGGTGACAGGGTTTACCAGTGGGTTCACTAAAGCGCAAAGCGTCTAACGCTAGCGCTTAATTTGCAACTTTGCAAATTCACTAACATGGAAATTTCCGCTAGCAAAGTAGATAGACTTGCGCAGCTTTGCACCCTTATGCCAGGCGAAGTTGCACATTGACGAAGGATCGTAATTACGCAAATTCACTAAGATGTTCATTTTCCTGAACGTTACCACTTACGCTAGACTTTACTTCGCCTGGTCAGACCTGGCGAAATTCAATACAATAGATAGGAGTTTGAAAAAAAAAAATTGGAAATTTTTTCTGTCCCAAAAAAACACTGGCGTGTTTTACCATTGTAGGGTGATAGTCTGAAAAAGATCTGATTTTTTTGGGGGGGTTACCCTCCTTCCCCCCTACATTTCCTAACATATGTCAACACAACTATACAGGGGGCACATGGAAGGCAATAGGACAACTTTATTTAATTTATTAAAGGTTTCCTGGGCTTGTGTAGTGGAATGTAGTGGCTGTAACATATACTTCTATTATAACTTAAAGTTCCCGCCATATACAAATTAGGCTTCGCTTGCGTAACATCGCTCTGCCTAGCGAAGTAACACTAGCGCAACTACTCTACCGTTCGCCGACCTGAGTGTAAATTCGCATTTTAGTGAATTTGCCCCATCAGTTAACTTTCAGTATGTTGTAAAAAGTATTTCTTTCCTATTTAATTTCTGCCAAAAACTACTGTCCTGTGAGGTTGCAATTTGGCTATTAATTTTATAATGTATCTTTCGATTCACACCCTCACCTATTCATATTTTATTCATTTGCTGTTTGGTTGCTTGGGTAAACTGAATGCAAGCAACCAGGAATCCAGAAATTATATTTTTAGCTCAATTAAAATAAAAATCAGAAATCACTGACTTGATTTGGTAACCATGTGAGGTCTTTTTGTATAAAGCTAGAGAGATCTTGCTTATTCCAATGAACACAATATTTTAGTTATTGAAAGAATTCATGCTTTTGACTGAATTCTTTATTTTTCAGATAATTCAAGAGATGTATATTTTTTCACATTAGCTTCTTTTTTAAGTATCATCTTCTATTCAAGTTGACACATGTGGCCTTGCATGGAATCCAGCACTAAGCTGATGAAAATGTATTGTCAGATTAGCACTTATCATCGAGCCCTCTTCATGATCACCCACACAGAATATGAATGCTGCCCACTGAAACCTTAGAACAAAACTGACGTTGTATGCAAATCTGCAAATCAGCCAGAATGAGAAGACATATATTGCTTCCAGAAATTGGTGCGCTCCTTTCATTTAATAAACTGCCAAGGAAAACAGACACCATGAAGTTCCATTTCACTTTTATGCAAATACAGTTTCTGCTTGTTATTGTGACTTTGGTGTTCTGCATCTTGCAGCTGTTAAATGCCAATTAAATTAACAACATTTCTGGTTCCCTGTTTCATTTTCATTGTTATAACTGTGGTATATATGTGAAATGTCAGATCTGATGCATAAGCCTGTTTGCTTATTTCTCCCTTGCATTTTATATGTAACAAATGTGCACTGAGTCATTTAAAAAAACAAAAGAAAAGAATGAGAAAGGACCTAGTTAAGAAATTGTAATAGTAAAGTTTGCCTTACTGTTACCCCCCCCCCTCCTGCCACTGGTGGGTAATCCCAAACAACAATCACAATTCCCTAGAAGGAGATTAATTTGATGGATGTTGCAGACATAGAGCTGTTTATGAAAAACAAGAGGTTTTCTTGAAATATGACATTTGTCTTGAACAGTCTATGATACTGAACAGCAGCTTGTGCTTATTAATTCATAAGGATTACTATAACTAAAACTACATTTAGGCTACCTAATTTAAGTTTGTGTAATTTTAGAGGTTTTTTTAAACCTCGACTAAACTCATATTTTTTTTGAATCTTGAATGTTTCCTTATTTATTGAAAAACAATTCCTCAAATTGATTTTTGAGTGAAAACCACTGTAAAAAAAAAAAAAAAATCATGAAGTCAAAAAATGTCTTCAAATGGTTCAAGGAACCTCTGCCATTGACTACTACATGACCTTGACAGTTTTTAGCGGGATTATTTTCATATTATTATTTTGTAGCAGCTTTAGGACATAATAAATCTAAAAAAAAAATCTATTTTTTTATCCTGAAAAATTCAAGTTTTTTGTGAAAGTATCCTCGCAAAAATAATATTTTTCTGGAAAAACACAACCAACCTTTAATAAATAACCCCTAAACGTCTTTTAGCAATTAATCAAGAAAGCTCCCAGGTTTTTGACCATTTGGGAACCTCAGTATCCTCATGCTGAATCTGTATTACTTACCCAGTAAACAGGAAATATAAGTTATATTATAGTTGCTGTAATTGGCTGTTAAGAAAAGTAATAGTTTCCTTAAATATACTAATGCAAAAGCTGCTGTGGTAGAGATCATTTTGCATTTTACTTTATTAGCAGAAAATGCCATGATTTGCTCAGTGGATTTAGAATAGAATTCAGTCATGGAGTCCATAATTACTAAAAGCAGTGTTTGCATTTCCAGATTTCCAGCAGATTAAAAAATTGCTTAAAATTAAACCTTTTATAACGTAGTAAACATTAACTTAAATGTGAACCACCCCTTTAAAATCTTTAGACAAAAATTTTAAAGCAATGGCCATTGAGCTATTTCTCTAGTATTTCCCTCAAAATCCAATGCATAGCAGACACAACCTTTCTACACTAGTCTTAATGCTCCGTTACGACAGCAAACATATCATCAGTATCAATTAAATGCTGCACACAAAACCTAATGGAATGAATATTAAACATATGATAACTGACAAATATATAAATTGATCTAGTTAATCAAACAGTGATCGGACTAATAAGATGTTGCAATAACAAACAATGAGATGCAACATAAGAGGATTATCCAGAAAGATTATCCATAACAAAATAATCAAGTCAATATAAAATGTATAATGAATTGAGATAATATACTATCCAAAATAGAATTATTATTTTTGTCTACCTGACAAAACACTCCACTTCTTGAGAAATATGCCTAAATTCTACATACGAGCGCAATAGAGTGAACAGGGCACACTATTCTAAAAATTGCAGGTATTTTATTACATAATTATTCAATACAAGTGAAAATCCCAACGCATTTCAACCCCACAAATGGGGTCTTTGTCAGGTCAACTTGCAAAAAAGAGTTTGGAACGGTATGTACATAGGCAGAAGTGACATCATATTCCATTGTCACTTCCATGTTCATATCCAGCACTCGTCACTTGTAGCAATGGCAATCCATACACTAGCCAGCGTATAAGCCAGCGTATATTCAATGTCCTTTCTTACAAACATGGTAACAGCAAATAAATACACAAACTATACAGAGGAAAACAACAGTCTTGCAGTCAAGTGTCCATATAATCAGGGTGATAGTTAAGAATATAGTATCTCTTTACTGTGCAAATTCCACAATTAGGGGCAAATTTACTATTATTCCCGGAAATTAACTTGTCCAAATTCGCAATTTGATAAGCATTCAACCATCGAATGCTTATCGAATTGTTTTAGGCTATCATTTTGCTCGCAATACGATTTCTTGTAAAGTTACACTTAACACTTTCCTTGTCCTATAAGTTCTGACACACTTTTGCACCTGGGCAAATGCTTGCTGGGGTGAGAAGTTTGGTCAGTTGGAGTAAGGCTTGCTTTGCTTCTATTTTCCCATCCAAAGCATGTCACTTACCATGTATGGTTTGTTTGGAAAGTGCTATTTCAGCATTATTTCTTTGAGAATAACTGTAGTAGTCAGTAAAGCTTTATTAGGAAGGATCTTAGTCTAAATTACAAGTACTGTTTACAGTGAAGTTAGAAGGAAAATATTAAGTGGAGTTGGTAGCAGTGCCATTCCAAACTGCCAGAGTTCACAATTAATGCTTCTCTCTGACAGCTGCAGCCATCATGCAGGAATATCCTACTTACACGGCAGTCCTGTCTATCAGGTATTTGTACCATCCCCAAGCCCATTCCCAAGCAGCAGAGGAAAGTGTGTTTTACATAAGGAGAAACATTGGGCTGAAATAAATGAGAAAAGATAAACAGAAAAATACTGTAAATGTTTTTTTTAAAGTGATACTGACAAGTGCCTGTAAAACTACTTATCCTTGACTTATTACGTGAGACTTACGTTTGTGAAAACATAAGAAAAGTGTATAAATGTTTATGTGGTTATTGTGAGATTCCCTTCCGCCGCAGCTCTCGTCCGACGTCACGACGCAGGCGCGGGTCACCGCGCAGGCGCGGGTCACGGCGCTGAGCGTTATGACGCTGGCGTGTTTGTGCAGGCTCGTGTGCGATTCACAGCATGTTTGCGCAGGCGCGTGTGCGTTCATACGCCGGAGAATTGGCGCCAACACTAAGGTATTTAAACCTATGTCTTGTTATAAACTGTGCCTGGTTATCGTGGTTCTCCTGATTTACCTAGCTATTGAAATCTACTGAATTGATTCCAGTGTTTGACCTATTGCCTGTTCCTGACCTCGAACCTTCACTTCATATCCTGATCGCGGCCTGTCTTATCGTTCGTGCTACTTGCTGCCTGCCCCCGAACTCGGATCTGCCTTTGACTACGCCTCCTCTTTATCCCTTGGTACTTCTACTCACTAGCACCTTCTAGAGGCTCCTATATCTTACTTACACCTATTTAACACATATACAACTCATTGGCTCCACCTAGTAGCCAAACTAATTATACATTAACCATTAATTTACATTTTACCCCCTTTACATATTAGCAGTGAATACTTTTTGATGGATAACTAGCAATTATATAAACTAAGTACTTTGCATTTAGCTAATCTTTTAATTTACTGGTGTTATTCCTCTCCTTTAAAATTGGATTATGGTTTTGGCTTTAAAAATGATTTGCTGTGGTTATCCCATGTCTAGGAATAAGATTTGTATTTGTAATAAATAAAACTAAATGGTTTTGTATAAGAGACAATTTATTTCTGAAATCACTAATTTACAGTATATTGGATCAACAATTTAGGTCCCAAACACTGTTTTAGGATTCAGGAAGATTTGTTTTTATACTTTTTCTTTTTTGCTCCTGAAAGTAGAAGAATACTAAAATGCCTCCAGAGAAAACTCTACTCTTGCAGAACTCATTAACTTCAGTGAGTTAAGCTGCAGCAAATTAGAGATATATCTGTGATAAGAGTATTTCATGGGCCCTGTGATTGCTGGGTCTTTCATGAAAATTACTTTTGTAAAAAGGCAGCATTCTTTACCTTCAGTGCATTTTGCTGCTAAATTGTACTACCACCCAATGAGCTTGGAACTTAAGATACTGCACAATTATATTGCTTGTACTGAGTATTACAATTTGCTGAAACTGTCACTGTACCAATTATCTGAAAAAGCAGGTCTTTTTTCAAATGGCCTTGACACACAAAATACATTCATCAAGGCTGGACATTCAGCTTTAGTTTATGTACAAAGGTACTGTTCTAACAGAGTGTTAATAAATACAATGCATATATTATTATTTGTGTGTGTATATATATATATATATATATTGCATTCCAAATTAATAATATTACTTACTTAATTTAAATAGATACTAATATAGTAAATGAAATGTATGAATAAACTGCTGCAGAAATCATTGTGTTAAAATCAACATACTGTATTTGCAAATGCTAAGGACGAGGTCACATGGGTGTTTTAAAAAAAATGTGTTGTCGACCATAAACATGCCAAATAAAACCACATGTACATGTAATATGTTTTTCAGCATGTAATTTTCTTTTCCCAATATGCATTTCTGGTTTTTCTTGTTCCCCATAATTCTGCTCAGAATAATTTTAGTAAACATTTGTGTAAAAAAGCCAAGCAGAAAAGCAATTTACATGCAACATGTAGCTGGACTGCAGGCCAGTACACAACGTAATTACATCACTAGCACACAACTCCGCTAATACATATATGCGCAATGCATCTACTAAGAGTTTGGCAATTATATTAAATTTGCACTACATATTTTATTGGTGTATTTCCAAACCTGCAGATTCCTTAGGGGCCCATTTATTAAACCTCAAATTTATCTGGTTGAGGTTTTAAAGGGGAAAACTCAAAGTTTTAATGGAAAACAAAAACTCTAATTTTTTTAGAGATTTATTAGACCTCAAAGCTGCAAAAAATCTGAATCTGAATATACTCCATCTCAAACCTGCTTAGGCCATGTAGAAGTCAATGCCAGATGTCCCAGAAGTTGTTTCTTGTTATTGTGAACTGTGCTGGATTAATACAATAAAGTCATAACTTGATAATAGGAATATGAACTTATACTTGATTTTATTGTGATATTTTATTGCTCTGATTTTTCAGAGAAAAATTGATAAATGAGGGAGTTTGTTTGATTTTGTTTCCATAAAAAAAATTGAGATTAATTCAAGTTTTAGTTAATAACCCCATACAGTTCAATAATATGACATTGCCTTGGTGTATTGAAGCTCTACTGAAAAATGCAAATACTGGTGTCGTGTGGCGTCTGTTGGCTCGCAAGCACACCCTGTGGGCATTGCTATAATGCGTTCTCCATTATTTTCAGCAGGGCTTCATTTTGTGAGTATTTAAACTTTAAAACGCAATTTTAAAAATGCAACGTAAAAGCGCCCTGTGTGACCTTGCCCTAATGAACGGTTGTATTATATTCCACCAATGTTAAAACATCATCTTGTGCATTTTAGGCATGTTTAAAGGGCAAGCCAATATAAACAGTTGCCTAATAAATGGAAACATAATTCTCAGCAATATTCAAATATACATTTATTAAAATATTTCAATACTTCAAATTGTAAATTCAATTTCTATTGAAAGCAGTATTTGCTTAATTCCTGGCTGTTATTTTTAAACAATGTTGCAAAAGTCTTAGTTCCCCAGCAAAGACAGGTCTGTTAATCAGCTGGCTTGTCTTACATTGTATCAATAGTTTAAACCAATCAAGCATAAAATAGAAATGGACTTGCAAACACTGCTTGCAGTAGCAATGCATATACAAATAATTAAAAACCATAGAAAATGTGTAATTAATGTATATTAATGTATATTAGAATGATGTTTACTTTTATTAGGCCAAAAAAAAAGAATTGGAGTTGACATTCCCTTTAAGTTCTTCCCACATATTTTCAATAATCTGTGTATGGGGACTGTGTTTCTCCAAAAAAATTAAAAAGACTAAAACCTAAAAAGACTAAAAGCTGAGGAGGGCAAAAACAAAAGAAACTATGAGAAGGTGTCTCCAGCTTACCTTAGAAAAACAATGGTATCCTTATTTTAAAGGGCAATCTAACATGTCCTTGTTAGTGATGGGCGAATCTAGGCAGATTCGCTTCGCGGAAAAATTCGCGAATTTCAGAGAAAAATTCACGTAACGACGAGCGTCTCGGTTTTGACTCACGTCACGTCATTTTCGTTGCATGTTGTGTAATTTTTGGCACGCATCTCATTTTTTTTTTTTAATTTGTCGGCGGCGAAACGCGGGAATTCACCGCGAATTCGCTGCTGGCGAATAAATTCGCCCATCCCTAGTCCTTGTATAAAAATAATTGACATTTAGATATTCAGCATTGCACTTGCTATTTGCCACTTGTCCTGTTTTAATTTGCATGTCAGAGATAGTAAAAGCCATGGTACTGGTTCTTAATGCCAATGCTGTAAATTATATTTTTTCCCATGAAAATTACATACATGATAGTTTGTATTGTAGATAGGGTTATAGACAGTTAAGCATTACTCTGGAGACAGATAACTATAAAAGGCATATTATTTGGGCGAATACATTCGCCTGGCATGAATTTGAGGCGAATTTCCATGTTTCGCCGTCAGTGAATAAATTCACCAATCTTCCACAAAAATTTTTTGGACACATTGACTTTAATGCCAGTGTCAGCTTGGACATGGGTGACCATTTCCGATTTTCACAAATTTTCTGTGAAAATGTCAGATTTCCAAAATTTTTTGGGAAATTCTTAAATTCTTTTTGGCAAAGCGAAACGGGAGAAATTAGGGGCAAATTTACTAAAATTCCCATTAAAATCCCTCGAATCCCCTCGAAATTCGATAAGCATTCGACCATCGAATGCTTATCCAATAGTTCTAGGCTATCTTTTTGCTCGATATTCGATTTCTCGATGAAATCGTACGGTCGAATACCGATCGTTCGATTTCACAAAAAAAATCGTACTTTTTCCTTCGAGCCTCCGAAAAATTTGTATGATTTGAACCTTCGAGGCGTTCGATCATACAAATGGTATTTGAGCAAGTCTTTGCAAAAAAAAGCCTATGGGGTGGGTTCCCATAGGCTTCTATTGGTATTCGGTAGGTTCAATCTGGCAAAGTAGGCATTCGAAGAAATTTTAAATTCTTCGATCATCGAATGATCGAATATTCCATCATTCAATCTATTCGATAATTCGAATATTCGATGATCGAAGATGCCAAATTTGCATATTCAATCCTCCGAAAAAATCGTATGATCGGTATTCGATCAAATTCGATCGAACTTCAATCTATTCACACGAATTTTGTAAATGTGCCCCTAATTATTTCTACTTAAAGTACAGAGATTTTGGGTGATGATAAGGTAACAGCAATTACAATAGCCTTCTATGATTCATCTAAGTCTGTGCCAATCTGCATGCACATCTGAGAGTAAAAGGACAGTTAGTCATGTTGTTGCTAATCTAAACAAACATATTGGTTAGGGAGAGAGCAGCTAAAAGGAGCTTAAGTTGCCTTATCAAATGTAAGGAAAGAGAGCCTTCTTATATTAGAAGTTATTCTCGTGCTTCATACTACACACATAGCACTGTTTCAAAAACAAAAATTTTAAGCTTTGACTTACACTTAAGGAATTACGTGCAGAGAAGTGCAAATGACTCCTTAATGTCCCTGTGGCAAACTATGCAATCTCCTCAGATCTCATAGACTCTTAGGGGCAAATTTACTATTATTCCCGAAAAAATATTAGTTTTTACTCGATATTTGATTAGCATTCGATTTTCGAAAGCTAATCGAATAGTTTTAGGCTACCCTGTTATTCAATCCTCGATCATTCGATGATCGAATAACGATCGTTTGATCTTTCGAATGAATTATTCGATCATTCGAATGATTCATAAGACTCGAGCGATCGAAGACTTCGATTGTACGAATCCTATTCAATCAGGACTTAGCCTCAGAAGCCTATGGAAGGGCTCCCATAAGCTTCTATTACAATTCGGTAGGTCCAATCTGGTGAAGTAGGCAATCGAATAATTTTAAAATTTTAAATCCTTCGCTGATCGAATGAACGAATATTCGGTGCTTTTTGACTTCCTGGATTCAGATTTGCAGAAAATTTTAGCAATTGATATTTTTACAAGTTAAAGTGCATGTATTTTGTGCCACTTAAAATAACATTTGTCTGCTCAAACATTTGATCTACAAAGCCAGGCCTAATTTATGTCTCCGCTTTGTCTTTAAGTTAGCAGTTTACATCAATAAGCATTTATAGTTACAAATAGTGATGGGCGAATTTATTCGCCAGGGCCGAATTCGCGGTGAATTCCCGCGATTCGCTGCTTGCGAATAAATTCGCGAATCACCAGCGAAATTTCGCTTGGCGAAAATTCGCCGAAAAAACGAGTCGCGCAACGTTTTTTGACGCGACGCGATTTGACGCGATTTGACGCGACGCGATTTCGCTAGAAATTCGCGAATTTTTCGGCGAAGCGAATCTCGGGAGATTCGCCCATCACTAGTTACAAAGTTTCCTGTCTCTCTCATAGTCCTGCATCTATTCTGACTACAGCAGCCCTGTACTCTTTCCCTTTCTGACTGTACTACTTTACTTGCAATCCCATTCCTGACCATTAAAATAAAAGATTCAAAAAGAAAAAAAAAATACAGCTCAATGTCAGATACTATATTAAGATCACACCAATACCAGACATAATTCTTTAAGTTCATCTTTAATTTTCTGTGTTTATGGCTTTCAACCACTTGCATTTCTTCCCCCTTTCTAAATTGTGAAGTTGAAATGATGCTGAAATGAGATTTGGTCTCATTTTCATCAAGCTTTGTCTACTTCTGCTGCTTATCAGAAAGCTTTTCTGTGCATTAAGCTACAGTGTGCTCTCACAACATGACATCATTTTTTACTACTGTGTGGAGCCATGCTGATTGTCAGTAAGCAGCCAATTAGAACAGGTGAAATGTTTCAATAACACACACATTTTGATATTTGTGTAGCACTATAGTAAATTGAGTGCACCTTACTCTACTACGAGCTCCACTCCCAATATATGTGCTCTGGATGATACCTTAAATCTTATGGAGTAAGCCCTCGCATACGGTGTAGAGGCAGGGTGTAGCTTGACTGTAAATGTATTCAGGGTGCAATAACTTGGCACCAGTGGTTCTTATAACTAAAACAAGGAACGTATTTATTGAGCATACAATCCTCATTGGAGTGTACAATAAGCACATGCAGGATCAACAGTGGATAGGCAATACTCAAAACACCTTTGGTCAGTAGCTATCCCCTCAGAGATGAGAGACAATGTATGCAGCCTTGAGGAGGTACACCCAGCTTTCAGCCTTTTCCCTAAGTGGAACCTGAGGGGAAACTCTCATCCCTAGGCATGTATACTTAGTCCCTACTCTAGGCAATTAGTACCCAGGATCTTAATCCAACTTGCAATCCGCTAAATATACTGTCTATCTGTCACTCCTAGAGTGACCTATAATGGTGAGTAGCCTATCTTAGCTAGACCTGACCTGTCTAGGTTCCACTCAAGCTCCGCCTGCCTGCTCAGGCTAGAGCCAGCACAAAATGGACCCTGAGCACATGGCTCACAGGGGTTTTATACTTTAGCACAGTGCCATCTACTGGTCACTGTGAGAACATCAAGGGGCATAGCGTAAAGCAGGATAAGGAAACAGTTCCCCCTCCTAACTGTATTTTAGGACCCAGTTAGGTGTGTTAGATATGTGCTCCTTGCGTTGGCCGCTCTAGCTACTTGGACCACACTGACGTCTGAAGTCTCATCTCGCGAGACTTATGAAGTCAAAACCAGGAAGTGCAGGTAAATCTTCGGACGGGTCGCGGTCTACCAGAAAAATGTCGGGGATCGACTGGTAGACCGCGATCGACGTCCTGGGCACCCCTGAATTAAATAAACCCAAGTACAAGCTACTCTTTTATTACTACAGAGAAAAAGGAAATAATTTTAAAAAAATTGGATAAAATAGAGTCTACGGGATATAGCCTTTCCATGATTCAGATATTTCTGGATTATGGGTTTTTGGATTATTTGTCCCATACCTTTAGTTCTATTTACTATGGGCAAGAAATCTCATGAAAATGCTTACTCCTTGCCAAGACATCATAGTGGTGATCCAGCTTAATATCAGGAAAAGAATACAATGTTTCTTTCACTTGACACACGTTCAGATATCAATAAAATAGAGGGTTGCATCTGTAACTGGCATAAACACACTTAGGGCTCTTACAGACAAACCATTTTACCTGCACTCCCCTCCATTCCAGTTTCCTGAATTCAGCCACAAGGGAAGAACAGGAGTAGTCGCAGTGAATTCTTTTCAATGTGGCTGTACTCACAGATGCATGTAAATGCTGAACACAGGTTGGGATGCAGCAGGTTGTATTTTACCTGCATTCAGCACTTACATGCATCTGTGAGTACAGCCCCATTGAATAGAATTCACTGTGTCTACTCCTACGCTCCCCTGCGGCTGAACACTGTAAGAGCCCTAAGGTTTACCCTGCGTTCCGTTTTTCTGCGTTCAGCCGCAGGGGAGCGCAGGTATAGACGCACTCAATGCTTTTCAATGAGGCTGTACTCACACCAACGCATGTAGGCGCCAAACGCTGGAAAAATGCAGCATGTTGCGTCTGAACCTGCACCTACATGCGTTTCGTGTGAGTACAGCCTCATTGAAAAGCATTGAGTGCGTCTATACCTGCGCTCCCCTGCGGTTCAATGCAGCAAAACAGAACGCAGGGGAGCGCAGGTAAAAACACTTGTGTGTTCTCACAATTGCTTAAACCTGTGTTTAGCCACAGGGGAGTGCAGGAAGAAACTCACACTATTAATTTAAAGGGGCCCATACAGACACATGTAAGCTCTGAATGCAGGTGGAATGCAACGTTCTGTGTTTGACGCTTACATGGGCCTGTGTCAGTACAGGGGCCATTTAAAAGAGTTTTGTGTGTTCTTCCACTGTGGCTGAACACATTTAGGGCCTTTACACAGGGGCGTTTTGGACGCACCTCATTAGTTTCAATGGCATTGTACCCACGAGACGCGTGTAAGCACCGAACGCAGATTCAGACGCAACATGCGTCTCGTGGGTACAACCTCATTGAAAAGAATGTGGTGCGTCTAGACCTGCGCTCCCCTGCGGCTGAATGCAGCCAAACGCAGGGGAGCGCAGGTCCAAAATGCCCGTGTGTAAGGGCCCTTAAACTGAACACAGGGGAGCGCAGGTTTAAGTGCTCTTGAAGAAGAGTCATTACTTGCTTTTAAAAAAGGCAGTTAAATAGATTTTTGCTGTTAAAAATTGCACAAAATGCCCATAAGAGCCATCAGGGACCTTTTTGGGGAGTGTGCGTTAAATCACCCCAAATATATCAAATTAGCTTCCAGAGATTGTGGCATATGGGTAAATGTTAGTAGTGTCATTAGCTTGTACAATTTAATGATTATTAATTATCTAAAGATCGTCAAGTTATTCTGCTAAGTACGTATAGCCTGCGGGCAAGGAGAAAAATGTCTTGTAAGTTAAGACCGATAAACCCCAATACGCATGCACATCCACATGCTGTTTTGATTACCCTCTGATAGTATAAAATGTGCACACATGTACTTCACCCATTACATATACTGGCCTTGCACACCTATAGCTGGGGTTGCCACCTGGCCGGTATTATACCGGCCTGGCCGGTATTTTTGATGGTTGATCCCAATGTTATTAATAGGAAAAAAAGATATATATACAGGAAGGCCAGTATTTTTTTTCAAGAAAAGGTGGCAACCCTACCTATAGCCCAAGGTGTCGCTGTAATGATAGGTACTACACCACCATTCTCATTCTTCCTCCCAAGTGACCCCTGTTCTAGTCTGGTGCATTTGCAGTAGATACATTGCAGGAGCATTATGTCCTGTGCATGGAAAAAAAACATGGTAGATCACTTCGGTGCTTTGCATTTGCATCCACTGCACTAAAAATTGCAGCAAATCTGTGCACTCCAAAGCACAAAGGCCTGCTTTCCCCAAAGAATACTGTACTACCTGTGTTTGCAGTTCTCAACTGAGCTCTTTACTATAATACTTTGTTTGCCAAGCACACACACTGGCAGGCAAGGACTCAATCTGCCAAGAACGTACTAGGGCTATTGTAGAGCATTTCTCTCTGCATTGGTGGGGTATGATGCTTCTACATAGAGTTATAAGCAATAACAGCCTGGGCAATGAGGCTGGGTGAGTGTCATATTGGTCCTGCAATGTGATTGTCACTGGAAAGACCACTAAGTAGCAGATGTGACTGGATTCAGTGTCGTACTGGCCCACCAGAATACCAGGAAAACTCCCGGTGGGACAAGGTGTCGGTGGGCCTTCATGCTGCTAAACTTTTGGCCTATTTCATGGCCATTCCCTATTTCTATTAGAACAAAGAGGCTAAATAGATGGAATAATTGATTATAGTATGTAAAGAAAACAAACTAGGACAATAGAGGTTGATTGAGGAGATGAATATTAGTACTGAGAGTGCCCCCCCTAAGGTTCTATGGTGGGCCCCTGGTCTAAGGTTTTTAGGTGGGCCCCTGTTGCCCCAGTCCGACACTGACTGGATTGCGCAGCTGCTGTTATGCCAGCTACCTTCTCACCCCAGCTCCTCACACGCATTTCCTGCTGCACAGCACTCTGCACATGCACACCTGCGGAATGCCTTCAGTGATGCCAGTGTACCTCTTGCTCCATAATGGTTAGTGGCCACACATACTTATATACATTTGCACACACATTTTAGTAAAAGATTGCTTTTTATGTTGCACGTATATGCACACACACTGCCACAACTTTTAGAAGTGTTTTCACCAAAACTGCGTATTTTGGAAGCATATATTGGGGATTGGTATATTTTGACCACTAATTATGAAAATGTATCCCTTTATTATTGTTCCATATGTGTTTTAGCATAGCATTGCAGTTTGGTACTTTGGTATAGAAAGTTGTCTTTTTCCATTGTTGATTGGGTGAAAATGTATATGCACTATTTTCATTTGGGGTTGATACATACATATGTTTGTATATCTCTGCAAATTGGGCATCAAACTGTAGACTCCTGGTGTTCAGAACATTTTTTTAAAAAACTGGTTACATAAGGAAAGCATATCAACTGAAAAGGCCCCTAAATTGAAAGAGCAAAGAATGTTCAAAAAGTGTCTGGCAATAAAAGTACCATTTCGGCTGGCACTGAAAGGGTTAAAGGGGTGTTCACCTTCAAGTTAACTTTTAGTATGTTATAGAATGGCCAATTCTAAGCAACTTTTCAACTGGTCTTCATTATTTATTTTTTATAGTTTATGAAATATTTGCCTTTTTCTCCTGACTCTTTCTACCTTCCAAAGGGAGTCACTGACCCCCTCTAAAAACAAATCATCTCTAAAGCTACATATTTATTATTATCATTACTATTTATTACTCATCTTTCTGTTCCGACCGTCCCCTATTAATATTCCATATTCTCATTCAAATCAATGCATAGTTGCTAGGGTAATTTGGACCCTAGCAACCATATTGCTGACACTGCAAACTGGAGAGCTGCTGAATGAAAAGGTAAATAACTCAATTGCCACCTTATTAGTCATCTTTCTAGTCAAGCCCTCTTCTATTCATATTTCAGTTTCTTATTCAAATCAATGCATGGTTGCTAGGGTAATTTGGACCCTAGCAACCAAATGGCTGGAAATGCAAAGTTGAAAAAAATTCTGGCCTTCCTATGTTTATAATCCTGCCCTTTTAAGAATCTTAGTAAATGTGCCCCTAAGCTTGACATTTGGATCAGTCCGGTTCATATAATGCAAAAAATATTATTTTATTTCACAATTCGGAGCCTTCAATGGATAATCTATGTTAGTGCAGGTAACATTATGGCATATTTCAAACATTTATTTCAATGTTATGTCATGTCATAAATCAATACAGTTCCATGGTTCACATCCCAGAAAGCCATTAATGTGAATTTTATTCCAGCCAATGTTGTATGCAAATAACAGCAATGAAGGAGGATAGATCTTAAAAACTGTCTACAAACAAATATTGCAGGACATAGGCCAAGACACATGCTTGGCTTATATGTATAAATAGATAATATTACAGCTAATTGCAAAGAGACTTGTATATAACCAACATGATTACCATTTGGGTACACTGTGTAATCAGTTATTTTTGTTATAATACACAAGAGCCATGCTTATCCTGTAAATTACAGGTATCAGACCTGTTTTCCATAATGCTCGGGACCTGGTGTTTTCTGGATAATGGATCTTTCAGTAATTTGTATCTTCATACCTGAAGTCTACTAGAAAATCATGTAAATATTAAATAAATATGATTGGCTAGTTTTGCTTCAAATAAGGATTAATTATATCTTAGTTTAGATCAAGTACAATATACTGCTTTATTATTACAGAGAAAAGGTAATATTTAAAAAAAAAAAATTGCATTATCTGGATAAAATGGAGTCTAGGGTGCAGCCTTTCCATAATTCAGAACTTTCTGGGTAATGGGTTTCCAGATATCTTATCACATACCTTAATATCTTCATAAACAGTGCTTAGTGACTGAAATGTTTATGTTATGATAAATAATGCATCCCCTATTGTAAAATATGAGGATATTAAAGTTCACCTCAGAGTTTTTAAAGCACTCTACCTTTGGCCTTGGGCTTTCGGATTACATGTCGGCAGCAGGAGGAGTGCGGACCAAGGAAGAAGCTTTAGGGGTCAAAGTCCAATGGGCAAATTCACTAAAGCGTAAAGCGTCTAACTCTAGCGCTAATTCGCCAGCGTGACGTCATTTCGCAAATTCACTAACACCGACTCTGGCAAATTTTTGCTTGTGAAGTAGATAGACTTGCGCAACTTCGCATCATTACGCCAGGTGAAGTTGCGCCCTGACGAAGGATCGTAATTACGCAAATTCACTAAGATCATCATTTTCCTGAACGTTAGCACTTATGTTAGATGTTACTTCGACTGTTCAGACCAGGCGAAGTTCAATACAATAGATAGGAGGATGAAAAAAAATGTTAAATTTCTTTTAAGTCCCAAAAAAACGCTAGCGTATTTTAGCATAGGAGGGTGATAGTCTAAAAAAGATTGATATTTTTGGGGGGGTTACCCTCCTTCCCCCCTACATTTCCTAACATATGGCAACACAACTATACAGGGGGCACATGTAGGGCAATAGGACAACTTTATATAATTTATTAAAGGTTTCCTGGGCTTGTGTAGTGGAATGTAGTGACTGTAACATATACTTCTATTATAACTTAAAGTTCCGGTATGCAAATTAGGCTTCGCTCTGCCTGGCGAAGTAACAACTACGCTACCGTTCGGCAACCATAGCATAACTTTGCACTTTAGTGAATTTAGCGCTGGCGAAAATTCGCCTGGCGAAGTGCTGCGAACGCTAGCGAAGCCAACGCTAGTGATTTTGCGCATCTTGGTGAATTTGCCCCCAAGTTTGCGGTACAGAAAGGGATCAGGAGAAATCAAGGTCAATATCCAGGCAGGAGTTCAAAAGGCAGGCAGAAAGTCAGGAATCAGTATCAGATGAGTTAACAAACACTCAGGAATGCAGCAAACAAATCCTATCGGGCATTGGACATGTGACGTTGGCGTCTTTTTATTTAAAATCATCACACCTGAGACGAGATGCCAGCAACGCTACCCATGTGGTGGCCATGGGCACTGCCAGTTTGGGACAGACAGAGGTGGGAGCACCATCAGGCGCTCCTGACAGTTCATTCACTAAATAATATGAGAGAGACTTGTAAAATATATTCTTGAAAATATTGCCTAGTTATATCAGTCATAATCAGTACTTAGCAATAGTGATGGGCGAATCTACCCAGTTTCGTTTTGTTGAAAAACTAGCTAATTTCCTGCGAAATTAGTGAACTGGTGAAAAAATTTGCGAAACGCCGTTTTCGTCATATCGCATCAAAAATGATACGCGACTCATTTTTTTTTAGCAAATTTTCAGCAGGCGAATTTTCGCTGGCGTTTTGCAAATTTATTCGCCAGTGGCGAATCGCAGGAATTCACCCCATGCGAATAAATTCGCCCATCACTACTTAGCAAAGCCAGCTATTTAATATGAATAATAGAATCTTGTGTATTAATATACATTGAAAATGGAGCCCCGTGCTGGTTGCTGTGCAAGAGAGCAGGGGAGATCTATGTGAGACAGAACACTTCTAGGTCATACAAAGACTTCCTTATATTATCTGGAATGATACAAACCTGTGGAAGTTGTAGATTATTATAGTTTATTGCACAAAATGCTTCAATTTTCTTGTCTTTGTCTGTCTGGTAATTTTGACAAAAATATCTTCAGGCTTCTTAAAAAACATTTAAAAATTTAAAGTAAACAATGGCATTGTTTTTCCACCAACATAGTTTTATCTTAGTTTAGTAAGCATTAAAGGGAAACTGTCATGGGAAAACATGTTTTTTTTTAAAATGCATCAGTTAATAGTGCTGCTCCAGTAAACTTCTGCATTGAAATCCATTTCTCAAAAGAGCAAACAGATTTTTTTATATTCAGTTTTGAAATCTGACATGGGGATAGCCATTTTGTCAATTTCCCAGCTGCCCCAGTCATGTGACTTGTGCCAGCACTTCAGGAGGGAACTGCTTTCTGGCAGGCTGTTGTTTTTCCTTCTCAATGTAACTGAATACTACGCAGTGGGACATGGGTTTTACTACTGAGTGATGTTCTTAGATCTACCAGGGAGCTGTTATCTTATGTTAGGGAGCTGTTATCTGGTTACCTTCCCATTGTTCTTTTATTAGGCTGCTGGGTGGGGGAAAGGGAGGGGGTGATATCACTCCAACTTGCAGTACAGCAGTAAAGAGCGATTGAAATTTATCAGAGCACAAGTCACATGACAGGGGCAGCTGGGAAATTGAAAATAAGTCTAGCCCCATGTCAGATTTCAAAAGAAATATAAAAAAATCTGTTTGTTCTTTTGAGAAATGGATTTCAATGCAGAATTCTTCTGGAACAGCACTATTATTGGATGCATTTTGAAAAATTTTTTTTTTCCCATGACAGGATCCCTTTAAGTGCAAGGTACTGTTTTACTATTACAGAGACAAAGAAAATCTTTTAAAAAATGTTTCAAATGGTCTCAGACCATGATCAGACGATGACCTTTCTTTGGAATGGTCTGGCTAATGGGTTTCCCATACCTGTACAGTTAAGATCATCTGACAGGAGCACTAGACCCTTTGTAAAAAAGCATGTGTTCTATGTTGGTTGAAAATACTGTTCATTAGGGGGCCGATTTAATAAATTCACGTGAAGGATTCGAAGTTCAAACAAATTTGATTGAATTTCTAACGTATGATTTATTCGTTTGGTCGAATATGTGAATTTTGGCATATTCGATCATCGAATAGGGTATGATCGAACGATCAAATACATTAGAATAGAGTCGAATGGACGAATATTCGATCATTTGACCAGCGAAGGATTTTAATTTTAAATTTGCCCCTAGATGTGGCATTAGATATATTAAAACATTTTTTATACAATCAGAGAAGGTTGCTACGGGTCTTTAATGGCATATCACTCAATTCGTTATAAGGAAATCTATGCTTGACAAGTCTGTGGCTTGGACCTTCCCCCTTGGTGATGTGATGTGATGTGTTTTGATTGCCAAGAGCTTGGGAATAGGGGAAACTCTTGGTTTTATCTATACCTTTGGATCAGAGACCTTTAAAAATCAGTTCATGTTCATCAAAAATAGATATTATACTGTAGCATCCCATAAACAAGCAACTGAAACATAATCGAGAAATATTCTGTCCCAGTCATATCCAACAGTGAAATGGTACTCTTTCTAAGTCACTGGCCATAACGGAGAAGGAGTCCATAGAGTGGCAAATATTGTTTATCACATAATGTGCATGTCCACATGTACACTTGCCCTGGGATCTCAATTCTCATCTAGACTTCTCCCCCTTATAGTTGCATTGTGTCACTCTGTAAAAACTGAGTAAATATTTCCAGTTCATTATTACTAGCTCCTCAATTCCATGCCTGAGCAATATCCATTCACACAAGGGGAACATTACTAGGTAAAAAGGCTGTCACTTCCACAATAGTTATACTTGCGCATTATTGCAGATCGTATTATGCGCTTCATCAAACACCATGTGCCAGAGTATAACTCTTAGCCATCTGGAGGCTGGCTTCCACCCTATGCACTGCAGCAATATTCTTATCCATGCTGATTCATTATTCCTACCAAAATCTTTACTGATCTTATAATCATTATTTACTCTGTACTGTATAATCCAACTGCAACCCGCTAGTACTGGGCCATACCCCACTGCTATCTACGCAAGTGAATGGTGCCAGGCCTCAGAAGTGTTCAAGAGTCTTTACAGACCATCATTTGTTATTCACAAAAAAATAACTGCTTCTCAGTTATGAAGGTCCTCAACTCACTGCCATTTATCTTATAACTAGCAATTATATTATTTTAACTAGTGTTGGGGCGAATTCCCGTGATTTGCCGCCGCCGAATAAATTCGCGAAACGCCAGCAGAAATTCGCCTGCCGAAAATTCACTGCCGTTAAAAAAAAAAATGAGTCGCGCGACGAGAATGACGCAACGCGCGTCAAAAATGATGCGACGCAAATGATACGACGTGCGCTGTAAATGATGCGACTTTTAACATCAATGCATAACCTTCCATTGATTTTCAAAGTTAAAGTCTAGGGTTCAATTCAGACTAGGGTGGCTTTTTGATTTTGCATGTATGTTGATAAAATCAGTTGATGTTTTTATTTTGGGACATTAGATTATGATCTAGATTAGCTTTTTTAAGCACATTAGGTTAATTTGGGACTTTAGGTTATGGTCCAAACCAAATCATCAGCCTCATCCAGTGATGACTGACCCTGCTCTTACAAGTATATAGCTTCTTAATGTCTTTAAGTTTTAAATTTTCTTGAAGGATAACTTATTGTACCATCCTAAAGTTTCAGTTTCTCAATAGCAGCAATGATCCAAGACTTCAAACCCTCCCTGCTCGAGTGTGCCAGCGAAGGGTGCTATTGAACAGGGATGCACAGGTCCCCATAATGTGGCTGGGAGGCATGGCGCCCCTCTTTTTTTTGCCGCCCTAGGCCTGGGCCTATGTGACAAACCTGTCACAGGGGGTAGCTATCTTGGAAAGTTTCTGCAACACTCACTTGCTCAGTTGGCTCTGAGCAGCTATTGAGAAACTAAGCTTAGGGGTCGTCCAAAATTTACTAGCAGAAAATGAGGTTTGTCTGTAGTATAAGCTGATTATTAAATTATGATGCTAATTGCACTGGTTTCTGAGCATTTTATAATTATCTGTATTATGTACTAATCAGCCCTTTAGTGTGACATTTCTATTCATTCTATTCAATATATTGTGCATCGGTCCCTAAGCTCAGTAACTGACAGCAGGACAGAGCATGTGCAGTGAATCAGCAGAAAATAAGATGGGAAACTACTGGGTGTATTTTGGGGATACAGATCCCCAACTGTGGTTGCCTTGGTCTGGTTCAGAAGCACAAAACATAATGTACATCATTTCTAGCCTACTTTTATAGTTAGTTTGGCTTTAGTTCTCCTTTAATGCCTTATAGGTTTGCACAATTTTGTATCATCAGAAAAAATAGAGATAGTATTTATAATGACAATGACACTTTTTAAACTTACAATGACAACCTCATGAATGAACAAGATAAAATGCAAAGGGCAAACCATTCTATTCTTCATTTTGTTCTCTATACAAATATTATGTTCTAGGGTTCTTAATTAAGTTGGTAACCATCTTTGTGGTACTGTATGTGTTGTGTTTATACAAATGGCCTGCAGGTGACATTGTGCATACATAAGACTTTCTGTACAACTTGAAAGGGAAAGTAAGGCTTACTGCTGTTATGTAATGGCTGCGTGAACCTGCTAATAACCTGCTCCTCTAGCCGGCTCCTTCCTAATGCGTGCGTGCCGCGCGTGACGTCAGCAGCCTGCACCTGCAGCAGCCTGCACCTTTTCTACCAAACCCTGGTGAGCCTACCATACCTTTTACTGCTTGGATCCGTATGTTTGATAATTACATTATTGCTGCTGACCAGGGGGAGATTTCTGCAGCTAGAAAGCGTGCTTTACTTATTCACTGCCTGGGGGCAGAGGGACAGCATTACCAATACCTGATGATACTTATGAAACTGCTCTTACTGCTATAAAAAACTTTTGTGCCAAAAGTAAATATGGTTGCTGAAGCATGAACCTGCTAATAAAGCATTGTTATACTCTCATCATCCTCGGCTACCAAACACAACAGTATGAACAATCACATCTAAATCAATCACATCCACTACCACCATAGTGTCCAAGGGGTGTATTTATTATGCTGTGTAAAACAAAATTCTCCAAGAAAACTGCCCCCACAATCAATATGCCCCTAAGTGTCTGCTCACCTCCTCATGGGAAGCTATTGGCACAAACTCGGGTATCATATTATGATTTGACATATATTTCAGGATTTTTACTTGCACCAAAGTCAAAATAACCACAATAATGAATACTAATTGTCAGACTAAGGACAAGATTTATATTTGAAAAATTGCACTACATTGGCAATCTTCCAGTCTCTCGGCACCATGCTGGACATCAATGAATCCTAAGACTTTTTACAACTATTCCTTGGATGAAAGTGACATGACTTAATTACTGATTGGATATGAGCCAATGCAAATTAATTGGCTCATAACTTTTAGTATAATGCAGATCTTTCTGCTCTTCTTTTTTTTTGTAATCTTTTTTTACTGTTTTCATAAATGGGGATACAGAAAGAAAAAAGGGGGGGTAAAGTTTACATGCAAGCTTGTGTTACATAGTATATTATAAAATCTTTGGCTTTCACTGACATCAAGTCATTACTGGTATGGTTTTACAGTCGTACATAATGAGGTACAGGTATTCACATTATACATTGCTAAATTGTGTTCAAGAATGCAGAATAATTTTCCTAACTTTTACCCTTCTCCTTAATGTATGTTATCCATGGGGTCCATATTCTCCAAAATTTGGGGCTGCTGTTGTGAAGTATATATATGTGTTAATTCTTCTAGCTTTCTAATTTCTTCAACCTCGTGTACCCACTCTCTGAAAGTGGGAGGTTGAATGTTTTTCCATTTCCCTGGGATCAGAGCTTTTGCGGCTTGTAGGAGATGCAATGTTAGAGGGTCGAGGAAGTTCTTATTAGAGTCATCAGACATGTTAAGCATGATTAAGGCATGCTTTTCTAGTTGTATTTCTTTTCTTGAAACCTTGTGTATGGTACTCAAGATTTCCTTCCAGTATGTTTTCAGTACTGGACACATTAACCAAGTATGAATGTGTGTCCCCTTCTCTGCATTGCATCTCCAGCATTTATTTGACATGTTGGGGTACATTTTGCTAAGTTTAGCTGGCGTGTAGTGCCCTCTTGTTATCAGTTTGTATATCACTTCGGTTGTTCTTGAGGCCCTGGATGCTTTATGTATATTCTTAAAAATCCTATTCCAAGACGATTCCTGGATTTTAATTTTTAGTTCTCTTTCCCAGGCTAAACAAAATTATGGGGTGGCTCTCTATCTATTAGTAATTTGTAGGCAAATGATAGCATATTAGTGTTTTTCGTTTGTGAAGTCAGGGTTTGCTCCCATTGGGTTATCTGTCTGGACCAATTATTTAAGATGTGTGATTTTATAAATCCATGAAGCTGGTTGAAGTTCCAGGAATCCCTGGGATGAGAGGCCCATCTTTCTTGAATAGCTGCTAATGAGATCATTCTGTTTTTCTCAATAAAATCACTAATTCTAGTATCTCTTCCTTTCCAGGAACTCCATCTCCTAAAGGCACCCTTTTCCATCCCTGGGGGGGAAATCAGGATTGTTTTGCAGTGTTGCAAGTAAATAAGGGGATTTGGTAAGATTATAAATCCCCCTATTCTTTTGCCAGGTTGTAATTGTAGCTCTGATCAGAGGGTGAGTAAGGGCTTCTCTAAGAGGGGTATTATCTTTTGTCCAAATTATATTTTTTAAGGAAAAGGAGATAAATGTTTGTTCTAATGTACTCAGTGTTGGACTGGGACACCAGGGGCCCACCCAAAAACCTTAGACCAGGGGCCCACCATAAAACCTTAGACCAGGGGGCTACTTTCAGTTCTCATATTCTTCATCTCCTCAATCAACCTCCATTCTCCTAGTTTGTTTTCTTTACACACTATAATCAATTATTCCATCTATTTAGCCTCTTTGTTCTCATAGAAATAGGGAATGGCGATGAAATAGCAGCATGAGGGCCCACTGACACCTTGGCCCACCGGGAGTTTTCCTGGTATTCTGGTGGGCCAGTCTGACACTGAATGTACTCCAGGTTTTCTTGTTTTTGTCTAGTGTCCAGCTGTATAAACGAGCCAGGTGAGTTGCTATATAATAAAGGTAAGGATCTGGGAGACTCAATCCACCTCTTTCTTTTGGGAGAATGAGTAAATTATATTTCAGTCTGGGGTTCTTCCCTCTCCACACAAATTTTATTACCATTGATTTAATCGAAGAAAAAAAGGATTTTGGAATGGCTACTGGAATTACTTGAAATAAATAAAGGAGTTTTGGGAGAAAGATCATTTTAATGGCTTGAACTCTGCCCAGACAAGAGAGTTGGAGTTTACCCCATTTCTCCAGTAGTTTTTGTAGTGAGCTCAATAGAGGGATGTAATTGTCCTCATATATCTTCCCTAGGTTGGCTTGGATGTTAACCCCTAGGTATTTAATGCAAGGATTAGCCCATTTAAACGGGAAACTTTGTTTTAGATTTTTAGTTATCTGTTCCGCTATATTAATGTTTAAGATTTCTGATTTTCATAAATTTACTTTGAAGTTTGATACATCTCCAAATTTTTTCATTAAGTTCAGTATATTTGGGAGAGAAATATTGGGTTTAGTTACACACAGTAATAGGTCATCTGCGTAAGCAGCACATTTGTGTTCTGTTCCTGCTATTACTGGTCTCTATTACTAGAACAAAGAGAATTGGGGAGAGAGGGCACCCCTGTCTAGTCCCGTTTAGTATCTGAACTTTTGGGGACAGAATGCCGTTTATTTTAATTCTTGCAGTTGGATTGTTATAAAGTGCCATAATCCTATGTCTGGTTTTATCTCCCATACCAAATCCCTTTATCGTCTTTTCTAGAAACGGCCAGGACACTCTGTCAAAAGCTTTTTCAGCATCCGTGGTGAGTATTAGAGAAGGTATTCTATTGTTTTGGACGTGTTTAATTATGGAGATTATCTTAAAGGTATTATCTTTCCCTTCTCTTCCAGGGACAAAGCCTGCTTGATCTGGGTGGATCAACTCAGGTAAGTATTGTTTTAACCTATTACCCAGAATTTTTGCGTAGATTTTCACATCAATGTTAATTAAAGATATTGGCCTGTAACTCGGGCATAATTGTGGATCTTTTCCTGGTTTAGGGATAATAGTGATGTGGGCCTCTTGTGCTTGTGGGTGGAAATTACTGGTATCAGATATGTTGTTGAAATAGGATAGTAAGAGTGGAGTTAGATCCTCCTTAAATACTTTGTAAAATAGGGCTGTATAGCCATCTGGGCCTGGGCTTTTTCCGTTATCTAATGACATGATACATTCTTCTATTTCCTATGATTAAATGGGTCATCTAGCCCAGCGGCTTGTTCGGGGGTTATTTTTGGTACTCCTGCTTGTGATATAAAGTTATCCATCTCCTCCATCTTTCCCTCAGAGGGAAGGAATGGGTTAAGTCTATATAAAGTCTGGTAGTAATCTTGGAAAACTTCCGCTATGTCCTTCGTACTGTGCTGTGTTAAGTTATTTTTGTCTTTAATCAACATAATGTGTGTTTGAGGTTGAAGTTTCTTAAGAATTCCTGCGAAATGTTTTGTGCATTTATCATTAAGTTCGTAAAACTTCTGTTTACTGCTTAAATAAGCCCTCTGCACTTTAGCATCTAGTAGTGATTTCAGTTGTAACCTTTTCTTATCCAGTGTGTCTAGAATCTCATCTACTTGTGATTTTTTATGCTTTTGTTCTAGTAGTGTTATGTCATTAATTAATTCATTAATTTCTCTTTTCTTTTCTTTTTTTAGGTTGCTTCCCATTGCTATCAATTTACCCCGCAGTACACATTTTAAAGTCTCCCATAAAGAGGCCGGAGAAGTTTCTATGGAACTATTCAATTGAACTATTTCTCTTATCCAGTTTTTTATCACTTCCCTCTTTTCTTTAGTGTGCAGTAGGAAGGTATTGAGTCTCCAGTTAAACTCGTGTTTTAGTGTTTGTGGGATTTGGAACGTTGTGATTATTGGGGAATGGTCTGAAATGAAAGATGATATTATTTCTGTTTGAGAAAATAAATGTAACCATTGCTGTGTCACAAAAATGTAATCAATTCTGGAATAAACCTTGTGTGTTTTGGAAAAATGTGTGTAGTCTCTTGTTGTAGGATTCATTACTTTCCATATATCCACCAAATACATGTCTTGAAGAAGTTGTTTTACCTTCCTGAGGCCCTTATAGCAAACATTGCTTTTCTTTGATGAGGAGTCTGTAGCTGGATTTAGTGTCAAGTTAAAATCTCCTCCCAATATTAACAGCCCTTCGCTAAATTCTTCCAGCGTTTTAAAAAAGTTCCTAATGAATGTGACCTGACCTGAATTAGGCACATAGACATTCGCAAGTGTACATTTTTGGTTAGCAAGTTTACACTTAATTAGAATAAACCTCCTTTCATCGTCTGCCAGGGATTCAATGTGCTGAAAGGATAAGTCTTTATGAATTAAAGTGATAACTCCGAGGGATTTTTTAGCAGGGTTATTACTCATATAGATATGTGGGTAGGATTTTACCTTCAGTTTAGGTACATGGTTTTCCTTGAAATGTGATTCCTGTATCATTACAATCTTAGCATTATTTCTTCTACATTCCCCAAAAATGTGAGACCTCTTTACTGGTTCATTCATACCATTAACATTAAAGGATTGGACTGTGCATTCCATATTTTTTGACTCAGACATGGTGTCTCCGATTATAAGGAGTGCTATTAAACCTCATTTTGCTGAAACTTGCTGTCAGCTTGCCAGGTAAGTGGGGATTTGAATTTAGGATAAGGATTGAGTAGTTAGAGGTAAGTGGGGGAAAATTGTGGAGATTGAGGGAGAAATGTAAAGCCGCGGTAGACTTACAGGGGTGAGAGCCCCATAGCTGGGTTGTATTTACAGCGGCGAGGCTGTTATGCACCTCTTTCTTGGGGGTGGGTGGTTGATTGGAGGCTTTGTTTCTCATTTAGGTCAACCTTGAAGTTATTAAACCCATTTGCCTCCGATCCAGCTAGTGATTTTTTAAATGTATCAGTATTTAGTACTGTGGGGAGAAGGGGACGATGTAAGGGGAGAACCAGTTTAAAGGGATCCTGTCATGGGAAAAAATTTTTTTTCAAAATGTATCAGTTAATAGT
>CM044433.1:69578130-69590657 GCA_024363595.1 Xenopus borealis | reverse complement strand
ATTCTCTTGATCCTCCAGCTGTCTTTGTAGCTCACCTATAATGCTATCTTGTTTTTTCATGTGTGCATACATTGTTTTTTGGTTGGTGGAGTGTTTAGTAATATTTGTCTCAATATCTTCTGTACGAGCTGCTAGTGCTGTGATATCTATTTTAATATCTTGGAGTTCTTCCGTGATAGTGCATGTTACCTCTTGCAACATCTCCTTAATTTCATGTTTAGAGGGGAGTTTTGCTATATAAGATTGCAGATCAGGCTCACCTTCCATGTCGCTTTCCTGCTCAGAGGGGTCTGCGTTAGACTCTGCTTCCTCCTCTATTGCTTGTGCAGCAGGCGCCATTTTGGAATGAGCGCGCTCGGTCTTTTTCTTAAAAAACATTGGCGCTATTTCGTTAGAACCTGCTTGAAGCTTTCTTGCCGGTGTCCTCTCTGCCTCCAGTTTCTGTTTGTGGGATTTCCCCATGCTGTTTTGCTGCTAAGTGCCTGGATCGGGGAGATGAGTTACGGAGCTCTGGTCTTAGGCTGCCATGCGTCTCCGCGTCAAGCCACGCCCCCCCATCTTTCTGCTCTTCTTGCTACTAATTTTTCGTGTCTTTTTGATTGTTTTGTTTTTTGTCTAGCTGGAAAGCTTTAAATTTCAGCATCTATCCTATTTCAAGTCTCCAATATTTCTAGTAACCTAACAGTTATTTCAAACCGGTAGATAAATAAGAGAAAGTATGAACAGAATGATACTTTTTTGGCTTTGTTTCGCTCACTACAACCACTTATTTTAAAATGAAAGTTTTTTTTTTCTTTTCTGGCAGAAGAGCAACCAAACTATAAATAAAATTAAGAGTAACTGAAGTTGCTAAGAACTGAACATTCTATAATATACAGTACTAACATACAAAACAGGTTTTATACAAATTTGAAAATTATGGAGACCCTAAGGTGAATGAGACATATGAAAGATGTTTCTTTAACTCCAGAGTGCAGTCTCCTATTGAAAGCATAGAGGAATACATAACAGACCTCAAGCTGATAAGCAGAACATTAATCAAAGACAGAGTTGTAATTGGATGCAATGATCAAAAAGTGCAAGAAAGATTGTTAAGGCATCAGGATCTTATTTTAAAAAAGCTGGAAGAATTTGTCAAGCAGCTGAACTCACAAAACAGCAGCTCAAAGTGCTAACGGAAATAAGAAGTGAAGAGGATTCTCAAGTCAGCAGAGTAGCCACACCCTCAGTCACACTAAGGGCTCATACAAGTAAATCTGATTTTAAGAAAGGCAAAGGTAAAATTGATGCAAGTTTTACCAAATACAAAGACTGTAATAATTGTGGGAATACCCATTCATTTAACAAGTGCCCGACTTCTGGTAAACAATCCACGTTATGTGGCAAATATAATCACTTTGTCAATCCGTATTATAGTAACAGCAAACTAAATGCAGTGATGGACAGCAGCAGTGAGGAGAGTCGGGAGGAGATCTGTGTGAGTGCTGTCAGTAAAAGGAATGGAAGTGAAAAAGATGGACTATAGACATTGATACAAATGGTTCCATGATAAAGTACAAATGGACACAGGGGCAGAAACAAACATTATAACAGAAAAAATATGGAAAAACCTACAAATAAGAGCAAAACTAAAAAGTAAAACATCAGTGCTTAAAGCATACTATGAGTCTGAAATCCCATTGGTAGGAAAATGCACACTCATTCTTACTTACAGATGAAGCCACTTTGGTTTCACTTATCATATTTAACACAGAAAATTGCATCACAGAATCCCATATAATTAAAGTGTTCACTATTGTGAAAAATGGTACTTTGGTATGCTAATGAAAATGTATTAAATGAAGTAAGATTACTTTCGATAACACAGCTTCTTCAATTAGTACCGAGTCATGACGCATATAACTCACAAATCCAAGTGGCTTAATCTGTACAAGGGCAAGGTAAGCAAACATACATTTGCAGTAGTCTCTGCAAATTACTGTCCCCTGTTAGGTGCACAAACATGTGAGAAGGGAGTTGGAAAAAAATTATTTGTTGTGGAAGAATCACCACAAAGCAACATAGATAGACTGCTAAGTGAATATAAGGATGTGTCTGCAGGTCTTGGGGGAAACTGCCAGTTACATATGATATTTCATTAAAAACTGATGCAAAACCAGTTGTACAAGATAAAGGGTATGTGCCAGTGGCACTGAGAGAAAGGCTTAAATGTGAATTGCAGCGCCTGACTGAGTTAGGTGTAATTGAGACTTCAGTTTGGGTACATTCCTTCATTGTTTCATTGTAGAGAAAAAACACAGACCCCTGACATTGTGCTTGGATCCCAAAGTGTTAAATGAAAACAAAAGGAGAGAATATTTTCATATACTTCGGAATGAAATCCTGGTTGAAATCTCAAACGCCAAGTTATTTACAATCCTAGATGCCTCCAATGGACTTTGGCAGATTCCTCTCACTAAGAGAAGCAGACAATTGTATACTTTTAATACACCTTTTGGAAGGTATCCATTAAAACATCTGCCTTTTGGATTAAGTTCAGAACCAGAGATTTTTCACAGAACAATGCAGAAACTCTTGGAAAGTGTTGAAGGATTTAAAGTCTACATAGATGACATTTTAATTTGGGGCACTACAGAAGCACAGAATGACAAAAGATTAAAGCGAGTCTTACAGATATCAAAAGAAAATGGACTTAAACTGAATTGTGCTAAATGTCAGTTTAAGAAAACAGAAATCTTGAATCTTGGTGAAATATGACTATGAAGATTCTTGAAGTTTCTTGGTGAAGTAATTTCTCACAGTGGATTGAAACCAGATCCTGCAAACATTCTAGCTATTAAAAGAATGGCCAGTCCCAGTAATAAAAAAGAACTGCAGAGATTCATGCAATGGTGTAACTAAAGGTTACTGGGCCCCACAGCAAATCAATTTTAGGGCCCCCCCACTATCCAGAGTTTGTCTTGTTTTACCAATATATATTGAAATCAGGGCCTAATGGGCCCCCTATACCTCCTGGGCCCCCCTGCAGCCGCAGGGTCTGCTTCCTCTCTAGTTACGCCCCTGGATTCATGGGTATGCTAAACTACCTTGGCAAGTACATTCCCAATCTGGCAGACAAGACTCCACCATGTGAGGAGCGTGTTACTACAGCACGCTGAGCAGAACTTGAGAAACAGGAAAATTAGTTCAAATCACTCAAAGATATTCTTTGTTGTGCACAGACTCTGCAATATTTTGAAATACCTTCATATATATCTACAGATGCATCAAAGATGGAATAGGTGCAGATCTGTAGCAACAATATGGTAAGGAATGGAAGCCAGTTCCATATGCATTAGACCCATTCACACACATAGAGCGCAAATATGCACAAATAGAGGAAGAGACTCCTGGTATTGCTTTTGGGTGTGAAGCATTCCACTACTTTGTGTATGGGACAAAATTTATGATTGAAACAGATCACAAGCCACTACTTAGCATCATACAGAAAGAACAATGGAAAGCTTCTCCACGGATTCAACATTTGTTATTGAAATTGCAGAAATTGCAGAAATTTTACTTCAAATTACACCAGGCAGGTTCCTTCTAGTTGCAGATGCAGTATCAAGGACATGGAATGAGGACACTGTTGCATCTGACAGTGAAAAGGACTCAAGTGTCAAAATACATATTATTAGTGTTATGGCTAGGAAAGCAGTATCATAAGAAATTAGGAAGAAATTTAAAAGAAGCACTGCCTCTGATGATCATCGACAAGAAGTGTTAACTGCATTACATTCATCCCAAAAAAATATCTTTCAAAGTCATATCGTCAATATTTTGATTAACTTTCTACATGAGATGGAGTATTACTCAAATGATCTCAAATTGTTGTGTCATCATCTCTGTGAAAGGACATGCTAACCATGAAGGGCATCTTGGAATCCTATAAATGAGGATATTGCTCAAGTGATAACAAGCTGCACAACTTGCCAAACCTTTGCTCCAGCGCTTCCAAGGGAGCCCCTAATACATAGAGAAATGCCATGTGGTCCATGGAATACAATTAGAGTATATCCATGATGAATGGAAAGGAGCATTGGGCAATATTAGATGCATACTCCAATTATCCAGAAGTTTGAAAATTTAAAAATAGCACATCAATTGAGGTATGCAAACTTAAAACACACTTCTGCAGATATGGGATACCAAGAGAAGTAAGAACAGATAATGGTTCTCAGTTAATAGGAAAAGACTTTGTAAGATTCATAGAGATTCAAGCATGTCACTTCAAGCCCAAGATTCCCGCAGAGTAATGGACTTGCAGAGTGTGGCATAAAAATTTTAAAACAGTTGTTGAAAAAAACTGTTCATTCAGGTCAGGACCCAGGAGTGGCACTCTTAAATTACAGAGCACAGCTCTGGAAGGAGGCAAATCTCCAGCAGAGTTATTCCTGGCAAGAGAAATACAGACACAATTACCTGCTTTGGAATTTAAGTGTCACCACAATGATAAGACCCTACATAAACGGTAAAGACAACAGAAACAAAACATGCATGAGAGACAAAAGAAAATTATGACAAAAGTACAAAACCTCTTCAACATTTGATGTGGCAAAATTTGGAATGGATCTTCCTGGCATGAAAAAGCTGCACCTACTCTCACCCCATTCTTATGAGGTTAAACAATTGATGGAAAAAGTTTAAGGCAAAATAGAAGGCATTTATATAAAATCCCAAAAATACCAAGTGTGACTCTGGCCTGCATTGTAATCAGTCAGAGGAGCCACAGGACCAGGATATGGTTCACATGGAACAGCATCTACCAGTGGATGCTTACTGGCCAGAGGTCAATCAAGGAAAATATGCCACAGGAAATAGCAGTTATCAGTAGATAACAATGAGGACAACCAGATGGACACTTTGGAATCTTTTCTGAGAAATACTGTGGCCATCCAAGGAACCAGAAACTCAGACCATGCCACAGTTAATACACAAAATACAACTGACAATAACCAGGCACAAACACTTACTCATGATGCACAAACACATTATGGGCGTGTTATCAAAAAACCATCAAGACTAGTTGAACAGTGTTTAAGTTACAGTCATTTGTTATTATTATTATTATTATTATTATTAACATGTATTTCTATATCAAAGGTTGAAAGAGTTTTTATACCCCAAATGAACTCACAACTTGAGTGGTATCTTATTTAAAAAAAAAAAACTCAACTGGAAAAAACTTGATTCTGCATTTCAAGTTGTGAAATGAAATCATATCATATTCATATATTTACGAGAATATCAATATCCAGAATGTGTGAAACCTGGGGTTTTTCAAATAAGGTGGATTTGTGTATTTTGGATCTCCATGCCTAAAGGCTATAAAAAAATCATTAAAACATTAATGCTTTGCCTGCATAGCACATATCCCATACAAGCTGGCAGGCAAGTGCTCTAAGTGCCAAGAACGTATCTAATATGTTCTGTGGTTTTAGAGCAAAATCCTCTGCATCAGCAGCTTTTGCAGCTTCTGCAGAGGGTTAGGGAAATGGACAACCCCCTAGGCAATGAGCCAAGGGGGGCTTTTTAGGTTGGTCCTGTGACTCAATCATCACAGACCAGGTTTACTTACTGGACCACATGGAGGACTTTAGGACCACAGGTGCCTTCATCACCTACCACAGTTCCTGCTGTGTGTTATCTGCTGATTTTGGACCTTCAATGCTGCCGCAGATCTTACTGCACCCAGGAGTAGGTGACTTTTCTTATACATATTTACAAACACACATACACACACAAATATATGTTTTCGGCGTGCGTCGCGTTGTTTTCGTCGCGTCGTTTCGTCGCATCGCGTCAAAAACGATGCGCGATTCGTTTTTCCACCTACCCATAAGGATGGTCACTGCCTAGATCTGGTCATTACCAAAAACCTAAAACTTTCCACATTTAACATTGATCCTTTTCCCCTCTCTGATCACCATCTTATCTCTTTTTCTATCTCACACACTCCCCCCTCTGCTAACCCTCAACCAAAAATTCTAGTTTGCAACACTCTTGCTGTTGATGTAACTGCTCTATCTGACTCTCTCAGTTCTAGCTTCTCCTCCATCTCTACAACTTTGGACTCTGATTCAATGGTAAATACCTACAACTCGGTTCTGTCTGCTGCTATCAACACCCATGCCCCTCTGCAGCCACAATGCAGTTGAGCCTGCAATCCCCGTCCCTGGATGAATGGCCAGACAAGATTTCTGCAGTCCTGTTAATCTCTGTTGTTATACCATTTAAATCTTACATGGTAAGCAAACATAGCGGGAAGGTGGGGGGCCACACAAGGGGGCCGCCAGTTGGACAGCCCTGACTTACTTGATCTCCTGCAGCTGTATGTGTGTGTGTATGTGTGTATTTTGCTGTATTACTTGGGGGGGGGGGGGACAGGACAGGATTTGGGTCCATGTGCTTGCCATATTACCTTGCACTGCATGTTCAGTAAAGAAAAAATAATGAGTTTTACATGTCTGCTAGGGAAAGAATGAGGGAACAGGGACAGATAAAAAAACAGAAAGAAAAACTAGTGGTACTATTGATCAGCTTTTCTACAACCATGCTTCTTTGCAGATGGAGAACAGCTGATTGCTGTCTGTAGAACCACAGTACAAACCATATTTCTGAAGCCATACACTTTGCTTTCTACAAATATTTCCAGATTCCCTTTGCCTGTATTTTATCGTGAAATAGAGTGCATAGAGCAGGTTTGCACATACATGGAAAACAACCTGAGAAGGAGCATTCAAGGCAGACCGTTGTTGGAAGGGGGCTTTGCATTCAGCATAAGGGAGGGTGGACATTGCTACTGGTTTTGTGACATCACAGCCAGGTGTTGCCACTCCCACTCAGCAATTGCTTGAACTGGCTCTCGGAGAAAGGCTCCTTACAACCAGTGTCAAGCACCCTGGTCTCGGCTCGTGCTTCTGCCTATAACAGCCGCCTTTCACCTCGGGAGGAGCCCTCGGCTAATCGGATGCCGCCAGGTCTTAGAACGAGAGGTGCAAGACGAGAGGTTCTGAGCAGGCTAAGGGGCATGACTGTAGGCAAAGTCTTTTGGGCAGAAGGTCAAAGTACAGAGGCGTAAGACGAAATCGTAGTCGTAAACAGGCTGCGTCGAGGCAGGCAGATGGTAAGCGAAGTTAGTCAGGCAAAGGATCAGAACCGGGTAATCAGAGAAGAGGATGAGACAGAATCGGTAGTCGGATAACAGGCACAGGTCAGGATACAGATATTGGAATAATAAGGAGTCAGGCAGGGTCAAACACGGAAATCAGAATCAAATACAAGCTCAAAGCGCGGGTACAAGGCACCAGGAAAACCTATAACGGGCAATCAGCAGAAAGCTGAACCGGCCTTTTAACTTTTTAAATTTCGCACCATTGCGCGCTGACGTCATGACGTCAGTGCGTCTGTGCCTTTAAGACAAACCCAGAAGTGCACGTGCTCGCGCGTATAGGAACTGGCTGAAGAGAAAGAAGACAGAAGGTGCGGGCGTCCCTGCTTTGGGGGCAGCAGGCGTCCCTGCTGCCCCCCCATTAGACCACCAGGTATTTTATTACATTACCCCCCCTCTCTAGGGGGGGCACTGGACCCCCAGGTTTCACAGGAAACTTCAAGTGAAATTGTTTCCTGAGACGTCAGCCCTGATGTCACCCACTGAGACCCAAGAGTTCTCCTCAGGGCCATAGCCCTTCCATCTGACCAGATACTGGAGCGTACCACCCACCAGACGAGAATCGAGAAGCTCTTGGACCTCAAATTCGGACTGACCATCAACCAACACTGGGGTAGGAACAGGCAAAACACGGACCTGTGGAGCCGGCTTCAGAAGAGAGACGTGAAATGAATTAGAAATTTTAAAATTGTCAGGAAGTTTGAGTCGGACAGAAGAAGGATTAATAATTTCAATAATAGGATAAGGGCCAATGAACCTAGGAACCAATTTCAGAGAAGGAACTCTCAACTTAATATTTCTAATGGACAGCCAGACGGAGTCACCAACCTGATAATTGGGAACCTCCCTGCGAGACTTGTCAGCAGATCTCTTCTGGTCTGCAGTGGCTTTAGACAGAGAATCATGTACATTGGACCAAACCTTAGAGAACTGACTAATTGAAGAATTAACAGAGGGCACAGAAGACAACGAACCAGAAAAGGAAAATACTTTTGGATGAATCCCATTGACAACAAAAAAAGGAGAACGGCCAGTGGAGGAGTGAGTAGCGTTTTTATATGCAAATTCCGCCCAGGGTAGTAGTTCTGCCCATGAGGACTGGTTGTCAAACACCTCAAAAATTGCTCCAGGCACTGATTAACTCTCTCAGTCTGCCCATTAGTTTGAGAGTGATATGCGGTGGAAAACGACAACTCAATCCCGGCCACCAGAGAACAGAATGCTTGCCAGAACGTCGAGACAAATTGCACCCCTCTATCCGAAACAATATTAACTGGAAAGCCATGCAATTTAAAAATATGAGACACAAATAAATCAGCCAAGGCTTTAGCAGAAAGGAGGTGTGGGAGGGAAACGAAGTGACTCATTTAACTAAGCCTGTCCATGACCCAAATTATAGTTTTCCCTTGGGAAGGAGGAAGGTCTACAATAAAATCCATCGAAAGATGGGACCAGGGTCTGTCAGGGATGGGTAGAGACCTTAACATTCCCTGTGAAAGATTTCTGGAGGACTTAGACCTGTAGCAGACAGAACAAGAATTAACAAAATCTTTAACATCTCGACTGAGGGAAGGCCACCAGACCCTACGGGAGAGAAGAGGCACGGTATTGGCAATGCCAGGGTGCCCCGCCATTTTGGAATCGTAGGCTTCTTTTAACACCTGTTCCCTAAGATTTTCAGGAACAAATAATCCGCCGGAGGGAGTCTCAACTGGGTCAGAAGACTGAGCTGAGGATAAAAGATTGGTGAGGTCAATGCCCAGAGCTGCCACAATCATCTCAACCGGGATAATGGGGATGCACTCCCTAGGTTCAGGAGGATAAGATTCAAAACTCCTAGAGAGTGCATCCGCTTTAGTGTACTTGGAACCAGGTCTATAAGTGATAGAAAAATTGAACCTGGTGAAGAATAGAGCCCACCTAGCCTGCCTAGGGTTCAACCGTTTGGCAGACTCAATATAAAGTAAATTTTTATGATCCGTAAATACAGACACAGCATGCTTAGCTCCCTCCAACAAATGCTGCCACTCCTCAAAGGCCCACTTAATTGCTAACAGTTCCCTATTACCAATATTGCAATTGGCTGCCGCAGGAAAACATTTTTTAGAGAAAATGCACAAGGGTGCAGTTTGTTAGCCAATGGGTGCCTCTGAGAGAGGACTGCCCCTGCCCCAACCTCAGAGGCATCCACCTCAACAACAACGGGAAGGGCAGTATCAGGATGACGGAGAATTGGGGCAGACACAAATTCTTTTTTAAAAAAATGAAACGCCCGAATAGCTTCAGATGACCACATGCTGGGATCAGCTCCCTTCCTAGTAAGGTCAGTGATGGGGGCTACAACCAGGGAAATTTTTTTAATGAATTGACGATAATAGTTTGCGAAACCTAAAAACCTTTGGGTAGCACGTAAGGAAAGAGGTTGGGTCCAATCTAGTACTGCTCTCACTTTCTCAGGATCCATTTCTAGACCCTTGCTGGAAATATGGAACCTCAGCAATTGAATGGAACTAACCTCAAAGGTGAATTTTTCGAGTTTTGCGTATAAATTATTCTTCCTTAACCTAAGTAATACCTCTTTAACATGACTACGATGGTCACTTAGATTAGAAGAGAAAATTAGAATATCAACTAGATAGACCACTATGAATGCCCCCAGCAGGTCCCGGAAAATGTCATTGAAAAATTCCTGGAACTCTGCGGCCGTGTTGCAAAGTCAGAAAGGCATTACTAAGTATTCGTAGTGGCCATCCCTGTTGTTAAAAGCGGTTTTCCACTCATCCCCTTCCCTGATGCGAATGAGATTATAAGCACCTCTAAGATCAAGTTTAGTATAGATGTTGGCACCTTTGACTCGATCAAAGAGTTCGGAAATCAGTGGAAGGGGATAGTGATTTTTGACAGTAATTTTGTTGAGACCCCTATAGTCAATACATGGGTGAAGACCTCCGTCTTTTTTGCCCACAAAAAAGAACCCAGCACCAGCAGGAGAATTTGAGGGCCTAATGAATGCTCTGTCCAGATTTTCGGAAATATACTCTTTCTTTGCTTGGGCCTCAGGCAATGAAAGAGGATAAGTTCTCCCTCTGGGGGGAGTAGCCCCAGGAATGAGGTCAATAGGACAATCATCTTGCCTATGAGGTGGCAGTGTTTCAGCTGCTTTTTTGGAAAAAACATCAATGTAATCATTGTAAGCCGCGGGTAAAGCCTCCAAGGACGTGGCTGATACTACTGGAGGAACACATGTACCCACACATTTAGAACCCCATTGGACAATCTCCCCTGACACCCAGTCAATTATGGGGTTATAAGTTTGGAGCCATGGTAACCCTAGAATGAGCGGAGAGGTAGCACCCTTTATGATGTATAGTGCTAACTCCTCACAGTGAAAATTTACACATAACGACAAAGCCAAAGTTTTTTCGGCAATCAACCCTGACCCTAAAGGTCTTTTGTCCTCCGCCATAATTCTCATGGGGGTACTTAAGGGAACTAAAGGTACACCAAACTTGGCTACAAAGGCAGCATCTAAAAAGTTACCCTCTGCCCCCGAGTCCACAAAGGCAGACACCTTGACCAAGACCGTGGGCCAGGTTAGTTTGACCGGGATCAAAATCCTAGAGGCAAATAGGAGAGACGAAACACCTGTACCCAAATGGAGCTCCCCTTCTCCATTTAGGCTTGGGAGTTTCTCGGCCTCTGAGGACAAGAAATGACCCTTTTCCCCACAGTATATACATAACCCTTGGGAACACCTGCGAGCCTTTTCCTCAGGAGATAAGCGAGAAATACTCAATTGCATTGGTTCCTCCTGAGGTAAAGGTACAGCTTTAGAAGAGCTGGAAAAATTAGAATGAAGATAGGTACTCCTCTCAGGAGTTCTTTCCTTCTGTCTCCTATCTACCTGGATGGCTAAGGACATAAGATCATCCAGGTTAGAAGATAGGGGATAATTGACCAGACTATCCTTGATAGAATCGGACAGGCCTATACGAAACTGGCTGCGCAAGGCCATGTCATTCCAGCCAGTTTCCACTGCCCACCAACGAAATTCGATGCAATACACCTCCACATCCTGTTTTCCCTGGCGAAGCTTACGAATCGGGCCGTCGGCAGTGGATGTGCGATCAGAATCAAATACAAGCTCAAAGCACGGTACAAGGCACCAGGAAAACCTATAACGGGCAATCAGCAGAAAGCTGAACCGGCCTTTTAACTTTTAAAATTTCGTGCCATTGCGCGCTGACGTCATGGCACCATTGTGCGCTGACGTCATGGCGTCAGCGCGTCTGCGCCTTTAAGACAAACCTGGAAGTGCGCGCGCATAGAAACCAGCAAAAGAGAAAGAAGACGGACAGCGCGGGCGTCCCTGCTGCCCCTCCACTAGACCACCAGGTAGAGGTTTTATTACAGACTCCCAACAATATGTAATATTATTTTTTTTTTATTTTCAAACTAAGCATTTTTGTTAAAAATATATATTTGGAAATATTATTATTTTCATCATATCTGTCTATCTGTGCAATTTGGTTATCATGATAGATCCCTTTTAAAGTTGTTTGCCTTGGATTTACTTAACATGTCAGTGATGCTTGTGTGATATGTTTTTTGTTTTTTGTTGTGTTGTGAGGGCTTTAATTGTTTGGGGAAATGAGATATAAGAAGTTGTTTGTTGCTTTCATGAAATAATGCATGACAATAAGGGTACATTTAGTGATGGGTGAATGTTAACTATTTGCGAAACAGAGAAAATTTGCAGAAATGCAATAAAGTCTATGGGCGACAACATTTTTTGTACGTGGAACAATTTTTTTTTTAACCATTGGAGTCTATGGGTGTCATTTTTGCTGAGAAACTAGGTGAAAAATTTTGCTCATCCTATATAATAAAGTCCAAGTGTCTCTGCGTCCAGTCCCTGTGTCCGTGGAATTTGCTACTGCGCATGTGCAGCAGGGACTGTCTGTGGTGCACAATATACAGGCACCTGCCAGTCCCTCCCCCTCACGCACCCGCACTCACCAGGAATCGTGATCTGAAGCTGGGATGGAGTCGGCCGCAGTAAGGGAAAGCCCTGAATAGAAATCATTAGAAGTTGCTGTGAGTCACGCTGCTCGGGTTTCCTCCATTGTTTCCCTGTGAATGAGCTGTTTGTAAGAAGAGGCCCCGCCCCCATGGTGATGTCACGGGGAAGGTGGCGGAGGGGAGAGTGTGCAGGTGAGAGAGATAGGAGCAGAATGGAGACCGGGTCAGACATAGCAGAAGGGTGAGAGAAGAGGACGCACGCATTAACTACAGATTTATTTACTAAATAAAATAA
>CM044433.1:69500540-69563871 GCA_024363595.1 Xenopus borealis | reverse complement strand
ATGCCAACATGAGTATATAAAGGAACACAGTAGAAAGTTGTTGCGAGCGGGGTGTCCAGAGGCTAAAGTTCAGCCACAGCCAGCAAATGTTGTGTGGAAGTCGGCCCAAACCCACCCAACACACAGGTCCCACAGGCTATGGGTCGACCAACACATCACTATCTGCCACCTAACTTCCTTGCCTATTGTGCCTCCTTGACCCTAATCCTAGATTCAGGCCTATCCAATGCCAACTCCACATTAAAGGAGAACTTAACCCCAGCACCAAAAAGCCCCCCTTAACTGCATGACATTGCCCCCCTCTCCCTCCCCGCACTGTGCATTAGTAAAAAAAAAACATTAAATAAATCTGACCCTAGAATGCAGAGCAGCGCAGCTCCAGGGCACCATCTTCTGCTGCTTAACATTAACAACCCTGAACCACAGAATACCATATGTGAGTTCATTTGATTTGGCATATAAATAAACTTTTTATCTAACAAACTATTTTCATTAGCCAGTAACCAGAAATTAGTCATGCAGTATTGAATACGTATGAACATAAAGGCAACAAGGGCATTTTTAACACATAATCTCACTGTCACTAGGTTGGTAAAATCTACACCCTAGATCTAGTTTTATTGAAAGCAGTGCAGTTGAGTTAAGGTTAGACTGACACACTTTTTGCATGCTATTAGGTTATTCCCAATATATGAAGTAAGGTGTGAAAGTCATAAAATGTCACAAAGAAATAAGAATCTTAAAGGGTGTCAGTAGGAAAACAGCGACCATTTCTTTTGCCAACAATTTGAATGCTTTCACAGTACTTGACTCAACCAAAGTGAATCTAGATCCAGAATAAGCTACATCCCCCAATATGACTTTTCCTGAAGCCCTATGCCTGCCTTTTTGATGTCATTTTAATCAAGAAGCCCTTATACTGTTTTTTTATATTGCCAACTTAAAATGTTAAGATTCAATACATGGCTGGTCTATTCAACTTGTTCCACATTCATATGACAAACATACATCTTTTTTTCACTTTGTACTTTGTTAGATTAATTATACTAATAATGCCAGATGAAAAGAGATGTTGATGTAAAGTTGCTTCCTGGATATTAAATTGCTGCTGTATATGAAATGAAAGGCACGCTCAAGAAATAACCTGTCACTCACTTGTAGTCTTTTATCTTATGTTAACTTTAAACAGGTGGCTCATGACAGAGCCTTTGTCTAAGCAATACTGTGAGTATGTTAAGATTTTTTCAAATTTTCCCTGTGTTGCTGCCAATCAAATATATTCCTGACTGTGGTAGTAATGTCTTGAAAATTAATAATAGATATACTTACATACTGCATCTTTTGTACGTAAAATCTAGACACCATTAAGCAGAACGGTGTGAAAAATTTAGAGTTACTTCTCAGCCTGGTTATTGTCTCAGGACTGGACTACAGTTACTAACCAAAACTGTTACACCTTGCAGTATCATTCTCAGGTTATCTATGTCCTAGTATGCCCTTACAAAGGGTGATAAATGCAAATGTTTGCTTTTACTAACATCAAGGTGTGCAATAGCTTTGAGTTGTTTAAACAGCAAAATGGATCTGAAATCATAGAGTTATTTACCACAGGAAATGGATTACAATCCCTTTTCAAGAAAGATGTGTAACTGAGTCATATGTGTCACTATAGATAAAGTGTATAACATGTAATACTACAATGTGTGATTTATTTCCCTTTTTCCTTTATCTTTCACATATTAACTTTTTTTTTTTGCTTTAGTAATTTATCCAGTTGTAGGAGTACAATGTTTGTATCCTTGACCTTTTCAGATGCTTTAGCTTTAGTTTAGTTGTTAACCATTAAACGATTTCTAAAACCTGTATTTCAAACCGTAGGCCTCTAATTGCAGTGACATAAACCAAAATAAATATTCCCAAGTCACCCATGGGGCATCAAGGTCAGGTGAGATTGTTATTAAAGTAAGTTATCTTGCTTCACAGGTTAGAACCATCAAGTATAGCATGGCTCTAGGCCCAATTTTTTTTTTTTATGAATTGCTTTTGTATCCAAGGTAACTTGACCCCTACAGACATAGGTTCTTGATTGAACAGAATGGTACAACTTCAATAAGCGGGTGGCACTGGTAATTCTACAGTATTAATGCCACCAATGGATTAACATGGATAAAAGATATTTGAATACTTGAAATGAGGGCATCATAATGTCTCTAGACAATTTCTGTACAAGACTGTTCATTTGATATTCAATATTTTAGGCAGCATATATTAAAAATCTAAATAGAACGTCCTGGAAGTTAATTACATTCATTGGGTGTTATGTAATAAAATGCACTAAGTAACCAGTAACTCATAACTCAGCAACAGGTAGCTTTTTTTGTTCACCTGTCTGAATGCAAATCTTATTAGTTGCTATGGGTTACTGCTCCATGGAAAACATAGTGCCTTTTATTATATTTGGGGGATTATTTCTGGAAAAATATTTTGCCATTTTTCTTTATAAAAACACCTCCACAAACTCTCCAACAACAGTTTAAGATTTTGAACCCCTGGTGGGTAGGGATTAGTAGACTTTTTTGCCTTGAACTGTGTTGCAGAGAGGGTTTTAACAGTGGCAAATCTAGGAGCCCTCCTCCTCTCCACCAGTCCATTTAAGAAGCTGTCTGGGTGAAGGCTTGGAAGAAATGGGAACATTGCAAAGGTGTTGTAATTTCACCTTCCCAATTGACTTCAATGCATTTTTAGTAGTATCACGAAATTTCCAGCAAAGCAAAACACTGAAAGTTTTCTTCATTTTTACTGTTTGCACTTCACACACCTTCCCCGTGTAAGCCACGGAAAAGCTACCAATTCCCATGCCAACTCATTTAAAACTTAGTTTTTTACTCAACAATAAGATATTGTATAATCCCACTATCACATCTCAATCAACCTCTATACTCTCTCTAGCACCCTATTTATTGGTTTATTCCACATAATAGCCTCTGTTTTCTGTCTATCTATGCCACATATTTTCCTATACCAATATCAGCTTCTATCAGCCTTTATGTCCTAAACAAATAGACTAAGTACATTAATATCTATCGTCAAATACTAAAAAGGTTTACATCGTAATATCACACCAGAAAACCCAACAAAAAATTTTAATTTTTTGAGAAATGTCATAGCTTGTTCATGTTTAGACATCCCTTTCAGGTTGACCAGATAAAGCAGCAACAAAAAAGCATCCTTTCTATTTGATTGTGATGGGCAAAGATGAGACAGCAGAGCCCAATTACAGCTTAAAACATTGTTATATTTTCAAGCATTTCCCTAAAGGCAACCCAAACTGAGTAAAATAGTATGGGAGATTAAGGTGCTGCTGATGAATTGTCATGTGCAAATATTTAAAATTCAAGCATTGCTGGGCCTTTATTTGACAAGATAACCTGATTAAAGATATGCAAACCAAAATCTCATTGTTTCTTTATTTGTTGCCAGAATTGTAAAGCTGTAGAATTATGGAAGGTTTTCTTTTTTTATTATTGTTAACTGTGAAATAATTCTGTAGTTACTGCACTTTTTTTGTAATTCTTAAAAAAAAGCCTGTGTCAGCTTTAATTTCCTCTTTATTCATGTTGCTGAAAGGGCAAAGCAAATTCCTAATCAGGGTAGCTCTTTCTCCAGTTCCCTGTCAGCTGTGCTTCCTTTTAAGTCTCCAAGTAAAAGAGAAGCAATCTGTACAGTCCTATTGTTCCCAAATATAGCTCGCCTTTATTGAAATTCATTGAAGTGCATTCATTTAATACAATAATTCGAGCATTATTTCCTCTCAGGCCATCTTTAATGTGATTAACCTTGCTACATTAATACTTTCCCCTCGTCCCCGAGGAGAGTGCATGTGATTTTAGATTGGCAAGGCTGTTGTTTCTTCTATTCTTTTCGTTAAATAAAATTGACCCACCTAAGTATGATGAATAATAAGTATGTGGACCATACTGGGTTTTATAGTAAGAAATAAAATATTCATCCACCTGAGAAAACATAACTAGATTTGAAAACAGTATATGTGCTGGTTTATAGGTATATACACATATTCAACAGTAGTTATCTAAATTTAGATGAATGCTATTTAATCTGGTGTAAATGTCACGAGCATGCTCTGGAATTAATATAAAGATTATGGCAAGGAATGCAAGTCACAGTTTCTTTGCTCAAGAAAATCTGCCCAGATACCTGCAGACAGATTCAGAAATGAAACATGACAGTGTAAGGGGATGATATGCATCTCTGCCAAGAGTATTGAGTGATGGGGATATCAGTTTTGTGCCATCCAACCCCCCAAATTATTAATATAGGGCTCAAGCCCTGTACTATCATTGTAGAGCTTAACAAAGATAACAAAAATATTGGTGAAAAACAGCTGTCTGTACATTGGCAAAGTGTTCAAATGATCTGATTAAGAAAATAACTTTTAAAAAAACTACACATGCAGAGATTATAATTATAGATTATAATTATAGGATTGTAGGAGGAGTCATGAACCCACCCCACAAATTTCCCTTGCCATTTTTTTACATAGCATCAAGATATGCAAAATCACCTCCATTCTTCCCTATTTATTCCTATGTGAATCCCATCGAAATGCTGGACTAGATCATTTTTATGCATTTCATGTCCAAAAAGATCTGCACAAGTGCTTCTATAGGTGAAAGTAACATAAAATTGCTTGTATTTGAGTTTTTACTCAATTCATCTGGGCAACAGTAAAGCAATTTCAGTTATTTTGATGTTGCTGGGGCAGATTTACTAACCGGCGAAAATTCACCAGCGTCCTCTTTGCACCCAGCACAACACTTTACCAGACAAAAAAAAAAAAACTATCAATATAAAAATTTTTTTTTTTATAAATATGCAAAGTTTCGTCCTGGAAAACGGACAGAATATGATGTAAGTAACTGAGGATTGAGGAAGATCTATGCACTCCATTGCACTTCGCTTGGTCTAAGCTGGCGATAGCAAGTCTGGTGAAAGAGGTAGCATTCAGTAAAATCTGCATTTTAGTGACTTTGTGGAGTAATGTCCATTCGCCAGAACAAAAAGTTACCTGGCGATAGAGTCTGAAAGACTGCTGATGTCTATCTCTTTTGCTAGCAAAGTGACGCCTACAACCCTTTAGTAAATTGGCGACGTCCCTGGGGGCGGCAACACTGCCAAATTGTTGCCAGCATTAGTCACTTTGCCCCTTTACTAAATCTGCCCCCAAGAAAGTGGCTTGGATCCGACTCTCAAAATCTCAGTAGGAGCATTGGTTAAAAATGAGTGCACTGAATTGACTATTAACCCGTGCCACTTCAAGTCAATCTGTTTTTCCATCTTGAGCTTCAGCACCCAAGGTTCACTATCCATGGGGACACAGATATATACAATGTAGAATACAGTTCATAACTGATAGAATTGCATGAAACATGGCCAAATTTAAGGTAAAGTATTACATGGCCAAATTTAAGGTAACCGTATAGTTCTGTTTTATCAATCTGTGGTCGAGTTCTATGAGAATGGATAAATGAGGGTCATTTTGTGACCCCCGCTGCAGTTGAAGGCCTACCACTTTCCCCTAGTCAGTTGCACATAAAAGCCCTTTCTTTTAAGATGCTTGTATCAAAAGGCGCTCTTTGAACTTCTAATTCCACTACACTTGCCTTCAAATGCATTAAAGTCAGTGGGTGTCCGAATAGTTTTGACGAATGACAATTTGTATGCGCGTGTTACGAGTGACTCTTTTGTCCAAATGCATTAAAGTCAATGGGTGTAAAAATTAATTTTTATTAATTCACTGGAACTTTAGAAATATCCACTGTAATGGGGAAGAGCCCTGACTGGAAGAGGAATGGTAGGCAGGAAGAGTTGGGGCAACTGGGGTTAGATATAAGCTAGTTAGCAGGGAGGAAGGACCAGGAGGAGGGAACAAGGGACAGAGAAAGGTCAAGGAGGAAGTACCTGCCTTTTCTGGTGGAAATGCAAGGACTAGCAAAATCCCACCTGCCCACCTTTTTTCATGGGTTAAGTTTTGGGAGAAGAATGGAGAGCCTAATGGATTATCTTGTTTGTCAGAGCTGTGAAGGAATGCTCGACAAGGGTGGGGGCTTATGCCCCCAATTAGGCACAAGTCTGCCAAGTTGATTATGGTCTCCTCGGAAAAGGGTCCCAGGACAGTGTTTTTATGGTTTCCTGCTCCTACTTGCCCACCTATCACTCCTGGCAGATGGCCGGCATGGCAGGTAGCCGGTTGGGAGTATTCCATTTGGGTTGTATAATGTTCATGTATATTAGAATAATGTTATTCTAATATTGCTATATAGTTAATGTAATGTTTAAAAGCAATTTGTTAATAAAACTGTGGCCTGTTTTATCTCAACCTGGTTGTTATTATTGTCTGTCAGCCTACCCAATTGACAAAACACAATAATGTTCTTCTAGTGCTTAGTGTGGGCTAGTATAGTAAATGCACAATATTTATTTCTTGTTTTCTAGGCTAAACGGAGACAGGGGTGACTGACAAAAACAAATACAGGTATGAGATCTGTTATCTGGAAACCCATTATCCAGAAAGTTCCAAATTACGGAAAATCAAGATTTTTGAAAATTATCTCCTTTTTCTTTGTATTAATTAAACAGTACATTTTAATTGATCCAAACTAAGATATAATTAATCCTTATTGGAAGAAAAAACAGCCTATTGGATTTATTTAATGCTTACATGATTTTATAGTGTACTTAGGGGCTGATTTACTAAGGGTCGTATTTCAAAAATTCGAATTTTGAAGTCATTTTGGGCTACTTCAAATATAGAATAGCCCAAAATTCAATTTGAATTGTTAAAATTCAAATTTTGAAGTACTGGCCCTTTAAAAAACATTCAAATTCGACTATTCCCCAGCTTAAAGCTGCCAAATTGCCATTTTAACCTATGGAAAACCTCACAGAACTTGGCCAGAAAATTCAGAATTTGAAGGATTTTGGTGAAAATTGTTTGAATCGAATCAAAAAAAGATATGATACTTCGAAATTCGACCATCAAATCTTTTTTGTGGGTAATTTTCGATCAAATATGGCCATTTTCGATTCGATAGAATGAAAATCGTTCGAATAGATGGAACGATTCGAACAATTTCCCCCAAAACCCTTAGTAAATCAGCCCCTAAAGGTATGAAGATCCAAATTACAGAAAGATACATTATCCGGAAAACCCCAGGTCCCAAGCATTCTGGATAACAGGTCCCATACATGTAGTACAATGGCGTGTGGAGGTGGAATAATGGAAGGGAGGCTGGTTTGCTATTTCTTTGTCACAACTATTAAGTATGTTGCATTAATACATCTGATAAAATCTGCAAATGGAATGGAAGAAGAAATTGTGCAGGTGGCTGAATCAGTCTGCTATAATTGGTGATGTATGGACATTGAACTACTATAATTTTAAATCATTATCCTCAAAATATAGCTGATATGTGTGTAAACTAAATGGTATTTGATAAATAATATTTGACATTGCAGTTTTATAGAAAGTCTTTCATCAATGCAGTGATACTATTTGTTACCATAAATTATAGAATTTTACAATATCAAATGGCTGCAAATTATTATAAAAAAAAAGTCTGAACTAAATGGAAGCTAAAGACTTCATACAATATATACATATAAGTTATGTTTTTTATATAATCTTTCTAAAACCTTTTGTTTCTAGCAACCAATACTTCAGTTTCTAAGTAATAATTTATAAAAAAAAAATGTAAACATTGTTGTACAATTCTTCTTTCCAATAATAAAAAACATACTGTTTGTGTCAGTGTAAAGCTACAATATGACCCTTCTTGGTTAGATAAATACAAAGGTTAACACAAGATACTCTGAGGATCTGTTCCCTCACAAATACGTTCAAAGAGCACAGAACAGCAGGTCATCCCTTATGAGCAAAAGAAAGGTAATTTCTGTACTGGAAGTATTATTTTTCATACTATGCTACCAAGGGAGTTTGTGTTGGCAGAAACATTAAATATCTTTAAGAAAAGGATAGGAAACTAAACTGTCTGAACTGTAAATTCAAGTACAGGATATATTATTAATTGTGTATGGAATCCATTACCCACAAACTCATAATCGAGAAAACTCCAAAATATGTCAATCGGTGTTCTGTTTAAACCATCATTCAGGTTGACTGATTTGCATTTATTCTATAACAATATGATAGGGGTATGTCTGTTTGTTATAAAGCTTATATAAAGGAGGAGGGGATGTTAGAAAATGAGGGTGCTGAAGTCTTATGAGTGGAGCTCATCACCAATTGTAAGGAGTCCAGCAAATTCATTGCAGGAGAATGTTATAGACCCTCTAATAAGATATTGAGCTTTATTAAAAGGGGCATTGATTCATGGCAGAAAGGGGTGCTTTTTTCACTGTATAGAGCACTGGTAAGACCCTATCTAGATTATGCCATACAGTTTTGGTCTTTGGTCTCCAGTGCTCAAACAGGATATTATAGTCATTAGAGAGGCAACAGAGAAGGGTAACTAAGCTGGTAAAAGGTATGGAAAATCTTAGCTATGAGGAAAGACTGTCCAATATGGAAATGTTCACACTGGAGAAAAGGGGTGATATGATAACTATGTATACATATACAGATGAAGCCACTTTGGTTTGTGTGTTTGACACAGAATAACTAAACTCAGATTTCCCACTTTTCCCATTTAACACAGAAAATTGCATCACAGCATCCCATCTAATTAAAGTGTTCACTATTGTGAACAATGGTGCTTTGGTAGGCTAATGAAAAGGTTAAATGCATTAAATGAGTTAAGATGACTTTAGATAACACAGTTTCTTAAATGAGTCCCGATTCAAGACGCATATAACACACAAATCCAAGTGGCTTCATCTGTATAAGAGGATCATATAATAATCTCCCTAATGCTTTATGTAACAGTAGGTCTTTCCGGCTGACACAAGGTCACCCATTCTGATTAGAAGAAAGGATGTTTTTTTACAGTGGGTTTTTTACAGTGAGAGCTTGTGAAGATTTGGAATTCTCTCCCTGAATCAGTTGTACAGGCTGATACATTTGATAGCTTTAAGAAGGGGCTGGTGGCTTTTTAGCAAGTGAGGGAATACAGGGTTATGGAATAGTGATGTAACTTTGCATATAACTGCATCTGTTACATGGATGTTATACATTAGTGAGACAGATTGCTTGTTAAGATTTGCAGAATGGAGTTTGTAATGTAATGATATCCTTTTGTGTACAAACCAGATTTTGTAATAATTCTTTAATAGAAATAAATATTTTGCATAGATTTTATCTGTGTATATCATCATGTCAAATAATTACAGTGTGTACCCTGAGAGACATGCATTCTGTGTTCTAGGGTTAATTTTTGTATACAGAATGTATCTGGGAGAAATGGCACCCCATACTGATGGAAAAAGCATCCAAAAACAGACAAAACGTCCTGTGCTATCTCTCACATAGGGCATTTTTACTGTTGCTGTCTGAGGCAATGCTACAGTGGTCAAAATAGCCCAGTCTCACAGTCACCAGTTCTGGTACTATTAAATAAAAAGCACAATGGCACACACAAATAGATGACATGCCAACCTCTGTGGGAGAAACATTTTTTTGCCATGAAGGTCCACCTGCCACTGCTCCATATGCATCAATTTTTATTATTTGAAGTGGTGACAGTCGCATTTTATCTTCCACTGACAACCAGTGGTTAAAGTGCCCTGTGTGCCATAGCCTGTATGAAAACTGTTCAATGTTGTTTGTACAAGTGGTTCTTAGAACATTTTAAATTGTGTAGTTGCTGTTTCAGGCAGTGTCAATTAATTGCAATAAGAAGAGGGTAGATTCAGACATTTCTTTCCAGCTAAAACATGTTGAAAAAAAGGCATACTTACTTTGTGGAATTTATTGGCACTTTATAAATATATGTAAATAATAGTAATACATATGGGCTTATTTATAAAAATTCAAGTTTTTGTAATGTTATAGGTTTTTGCTACTTTGGATAGAATCTAATTGAAAAAATATGAAAAGTTTTTAATAAAGTATACCTTTATCATTTTCAATGGGTCAAAAAAAATGACAAACCTGAATTGAAAAATGCATTATTGCTCTAGACAGCTACCATTGACTGCTCCATGAACTCAAAGTTTTACACTGAAACATTAAAAATGTCAATGTTTAATAAATATCCCTTTTACTTATTTTGGTGACTATAAACACTATAATAAATATTGTAAAACAACAATCTGGAAGGCAAAGATAGGACATGAGGATTGCTTTGCGACTGAAGCTTAGATTAACCCCCAAAATTATATTAATAATAAAAAGATGTGGGTTGAGAGTATTGCAACTTTAAATAATGGTACTAGTATGATTGTGTGAGGATTGTGTCCCATCTCCATCAGCACCGCTTTCAAGATGGCAGCGCCCATGGCTGCCACGTAGGTACTGTAGCAGTGTCGACGTCTTGTCGGCGAATATAGGATTTCCTATGTGTTTCCTGGGTGCATCTAAATTTACTGCTGATTCCTGAACCTTTTGACCCTGAACTTTCATTTTGCTGCCTGGAATTGACTAAAATGAGAACCTGGTAATGCTCCTCAACCTCTGCAATGCCCCTGCAGTCGTCCAAGAATTTGTAAATGATATCTTCAGAGGTCAGCTGGGACTTCTGTAGATGTGTAATTGGATGACATTTTAATCTTCTCCAAAGACTTGGAAAGTCACTGAACTCAGGTGAAAGAAGTCCTCTCCCATCTGAGAGAAAACTCCATGTTCGCCAAGCTGGAGATGTCTGTCTTCAAGGTGGTTAAGCCCTTCTTGGGCTACATTATCTCTCGTGAAGGATTTGAGATGGATCCTTCTAAAGTAAAGTAAAGTAAAGTAGCAGCCTAAGACTGGCCTCTTTCCACAGGAACTAAGGCTATACAAAGATTTGTCAGGTTAACTAATTACTACCTACAATTTATAAAGGGGTTCTCCTCCCATATTGCACCTGTCTTGGCTCTCATTTGGAAGAGAGGAAACCTAGTGCCTGGCCCCCTCCTGCTTTGGAGGCCTTCCAGTCCCTTGTATGCCTCTTATCCTGTCCTTCGACATCCTGACATCCTTCGACATCCTTCTGCAACCCATCTACTGGAAGTAGATGCTTCTGTCGTCTGGGCTGGAGCTATCCTTTTTTTTTTTATTCTTTATTTAAGCGTTTATTAATATAAAAACATGACAATTACAACCCATAACAACAAAAATGTCTTGTCATGTCAACATATCAAGTAGAATAAACATATAAGTAAGAGAGCAAAAAAAAGAACAGCATTAATATTGACAAAAAGCATAAAATAAAAAAGAGGGAGGGAGACTGGAGCTATCCTCTATCAGAGACAAGTCGCAGATTGGAAACTATACCCTTGTGCTTATTTCTCAAAAAAATTCTCCTGCTGAGCAAAATTACAACATTGGGAATAGTGAGCTTCTGGCAGTTAAACTTGCCTTCGAGGAGTGGTGACACTTCCTGGAAGGAGCCCCTCATCCTGTCACCATTTACACTGATCAAAAAACTTGGAATTCTTAGAGACTTTCAAGAGACTGAACTCTCACCAGGCTTGGTGGGCACTCTTCTTTACACGATTCAACTTTGTCCGTACCTACCCCTTAGGCTCCAGGAATCGGAAGGTAAATTCCCCATTTGTTCTTCCCATGAAAAGCATTGCTTCCCTATTCCCACAGTTGGCCAGCCAGATCCTATCTGTCCTGTCCTATGCTCCTTCTGAGACCCCCATAGGCATGGTATATGCAGCATACCCATCCTTCAGCAAAACCACAGTTCCAAGCAAGCTGGACATCCAGGTGTCTAAAAGATCTTTCAGCTTGGTAATCGTCTCCTTTGGTGGCCAACTCTTCGGAAGGATGTGAAAGACTTTGTGGCCGCCTGTGCTATTTGTGCTTCTTCTAGTCATTCTCACCCTAGTGGGCTGTTGAAACCTCTACCCATTCCTTCCCATCCTTGGACTCATTTAGCTACAGACTTTATTGTGGAATTACCACCTTCCAAGGGGAACACAGTAATGTAGGTAGTTATTGAAAGCTTCAGTAAGATGGCACACTTTATCCCACTTCGTATCTTCCGACTTCATGGATTTCCAGCGGAGATTGTATCTGACCATAGTTCCCAGTTTGTGTCCAAGTTTTGGCAATCGTTGTGTAAGAATCTGGGTATAGCCCTCCAATTCTCCTCTGCCTATCACCCTCAATCCATCAGGGTAGAGGAAAGGGTAAACCATCTCATAACAACACTTGTCATGCCCCCCACTGGTATTTTGCCTTTCTTGACTGTGTATGGGTAGCATTCGCAAGCCTTCTTTCAAGACTTCCTCTTGTTTGATGTTTCAGTAGGTGATGATGATTATGTAGCCCACATGTCTGCCATTTGGTCTGCTGCCAAAGGTAATTTGAAGAAGAGTTCCCTGTCCGACAAGAACTATGCTGACCACAGAAGGAAATCTTCTCCTTTAAATAAGGTTGGGGACACAGTGTGGCTCTCAACGAGGAACATTGATCTCAAAGTTCATTCCCAAAAGTTGGGTCCAAAATTTGTTGGTCCATTTCAATCCTGTGGCTGTCAGACTTCAGCTCCCTCGTCCGATGCGAATCCCCAGTGCATTTCATGTCTCTTTGTTGAAACCAGCTGTTGAAATCATCCCTCGTCTGTCACCATGGACGGTCAACAGAAATATGAGGTAGAGACAACTTTCGACTCAAGAATCTCCAGAGACTCCCTTCAGTTCTTGATCCAGTGGAAAGGTTTCGGTCCCAAGAGTGTTCCCTGGTAAAGCAAATTGACATCCATGCTTGGTACAAGCAGTTTTCAAAAAAACCACAATGTGGTGGTCCAGTGGCCCCCCTGGGGGAGGGGGTACTGTAAGGAGTGCTCCTGTCTCAGTCAGCACCTCTTCCAAGATGGCTGCCCCCATGGCCACCGCGTGGGTAGCAATGCCGGATTCTTTTCACCGGCATGATTACATCACTCGACTGGTGCGAAAATTCAAAATAAAAAGAGGTAGAGCTTACGACTTCAATGCCCAAATATACGATTTGCTGGGTGTTTCTAAATTTACTATTGAGTGATTCCTGAACCTTTTCACCCTGCCTGAACTTAGATTTTGTTACTCTTCTGCCTGCCTACTGAACTTTTGCCTGTATTTACTACAATTACTCCTGATTAGTGATGGTGAATTTATTCACCAGGCGTGAATTCGCTGCAAATTCCTGCGATTCGCTGCCAGCGAATAAATTCGCAAAACGCCAGTGAAAATTTGCCTGCTGTAACCGACACGATGCATCAAAAATGACGTGACGCGTGTCAAAAACCGTGCCGCGACACGTTTTGCTAATTTTTCGCTAATTCGCAAATTGCGCTGATTTTTCGGCGAAGCGAAACGGGATGGATTCGCCCATCACTACTCCTGATCCCTAATTACCGCAAACTTGGACTTGTACCTCCTTGGTCCATTCTCTTATTTAACTTGTTCATTAATTATTTAGAGGAGGGTATTGTAAGTAATGTATCAGTGTCTGCAGATGACACAAAACCATCTGCAGATGACACAAAACCATCTGTAGAAGACACAAAACCATCCAGCCCAATTCATACAATCCAGGAAGCAGCATCCTTGCAACAGGATCTTGACAAACTGGCAATCTGTGCAGCTAAGTGACAAATGAGATTAAATTTTGATAAATGTAAAGTCATGCACCTGGGATGTAAACATATCCAATCCACTTATACCCTTAATGGGACTGCACTAACCAAATTCATAATGGGAAAGGACATTGGAGTCCTTGTAGATAATGAACATGGCTGTAGTAAACAAGGCCAGTCAGCAGCATCAAGGGCAAATAAGGTCTTGAGCTGTATTAAAAGGGGCACTGATTCACGGCAGGAAGGGGTCATTCTTCCACTGTATAGTGCACTGGTAAGGCCCCATTTAGAATATGCCGTACAGTTTTGGTGGTCTCCATTGCTCTAACAGGACATTGTTGAATTAGAGAGGGTACAAAGAAGGGCAACTAAGCTGGTAAACGGTAGATGGTATGAAAAATCTTAGCTATGAAAGACTGTCAATGCTGGAGAAGAGGCACTTAAGGGGTGATACAATAACTTTTTATAAATATATAAGGGGATCATATAATAATCTCTTAATGCTTTATTTACCAATAGGTCTTTCCAGCTCACGCAAGGTCACCCATTCCGCTTAGAAGAAAGGAGGTTTGGCCTAAATATTTGTAAGGGTTTCTTTTAACAGTTTGCAAGCTTTGTGGTCTAACTACCAACTGTAGAAACGATGTATTGAAGTTCTATAGCTACAGCTATATTTATTTTTATAGCTTTATTTGCATTAACCCTTTGACCTCTGGTATCAGGCCTTTGTATTATATGAGTACAGCTTTATATGGCTTAATATAAAAGCCACAATTAATTCCTCAATCACATCTGGCTTAGGTGAGTCTTGTGTATAGGCCATTATCATTTTATATCATGTTATTATTCCCTTTATATGACTCTTACCCATCTTTGATGCACTGTGCTGTTCTGTTCCTTCATGGGTTTTTAGCAAGTGAGGGAATAGAGGGTTATGGAAGATAGCTCAAAATACAGGTTGATTCAGAGACTAGTCCGAATGCCATTTTGGAAACAGGAAGGAGTTTTTTCCCAATCTGAGGCATATTGGAGAGGCTTCTACTTACTGTTCATGAAACATTTGTCCGAAATCCAATCCGATTCCGGGCCTAGGGCAGCAAGATTTTAGGGATGACATGCAGTGCAACTCCTGTCCCAGCACAGGAGGGGCTAAAGTCGGCGTGAGGACCCTGTGCCCAAGGGGAGATGGAATAGGAAATCCAGGCGTTGTTGGGACACTGACAAAACTCCTTGGGGACACATTGAATGGACTTTTCTGATGAGTGTTTACTCTCTGCCTCATACAATGTTACACAATTTTATACAGTGGGATTGCACCCCTTCTTTCATGTGCTGTATTAGGAATATAAACACTATTGAAAAAAGTGTTAAAAAGTTAGAGAAATCAATGTAATGGGGGTCACTGATCATAACAATATAACACTGGTTAGACATTCGTTAGAATTGGTTGAACCCACGTCATTCTCAGTAATATATTTTTTCATTCACTCTGAATTTCACACTAACATTTTTTTCCTCCCCATCCAATTATAGATGAAGCGCAAGTCATCATAAATAGTGTTGCTTGAGTTAAACTGCCCTGTTGCAATTCCTTTGTCTAACCAGCACTATCCTGTGTCAAGAAAGCTATTCATTTCTTATATACAGTTTGCTGTTGTGTAGCACTTTGGGCTGAACTAAGCAATTACCATTTGATCTAGACAAACAGCATTTACCAAATTCTAAGCAAACCATAAAAAATAAGAGTTCAGTTCCTGCTACTCCCTACCATATAAATCTTCTGTTGTACAGAATTCATTGCTTGTCTTTTCAACACTGCAGGGACAAATATTTATTCACTGTGTTTGACCATGTATCAAACTTTTGATGCAATGCTTACAAATAAGTAGACTGCCAAAAGCTCTTTAGGTGAAAAGGTTATCTGGGTCATCAGAGAAGATCAGAGATAACACTTTTTAAGCTTGGTGTCATCTATATTTGTATTTGTATTCCGCCCTACTACAGATGAGTCACCTCTCTTGCACAGTCTGTGCTGTACAGGGATGTGGTTAGACAGACTGCAGCTGTTCCGCACATCAGCTGAAAATCAAACAAACAAGAAAGGGGATTTGTTCAATTTACAGTAGGAATAGAAAATTAATTCAGAGATGACATTGGATTAAGGGAGCTTTTGTCAAGATGGGAAACTTTCTTTGGCTGTGTTTACTTTTATTAAATGTATTCTTTAAATTTTAGATAAAGCGAGCAATCAACTGGCAACAAACGGGGATTTTTTTAATGTTCTTTAGTAGTTATAATATGAATATTTAATGGCAGACGTACTTATGATCTAGGAACATAGTTTAAGAGGAATGGTAAAAAAAGAAAATTGAATACAATTTCTCTGTTAGATGTCTGTAGTTATCCTTACAATAAGCTCTTTGTTGTTACTTGTTTCAGTGAAAATATATGTAAAAGGCTAAGCAATGATCTAGCTTCTAGATTCTTCAGTATTTTTAGGGCATAATAGGGAAGAGTTCACATATACCATAATGAATATCAAAGAAATATCCAGAAGAATCTAGAAGCTATAAAATGTACCAGATCATTGTTTTTACATATATTTTCACATATATTTTTCATGAGTTGAAGTAGCCCAAAATTACTTCGAAATTTGAAATGAAAAAATTTAAATTTTATTTGAATTTTCACTTCGACCCTTAGTAAATCAGCCCCATAAACTATATATACCAATATCTCCACTAATTTAATATTTTAGTATCATATTTACGTATGATATTTTGCTTTTCTGTTAAAAGCATTAACAGAATCAGCCATTACATCATCATCTGGCACTGTCTATCTGGCACCTTTGCTGCTTCAGATGAAAGTTCTTTTCCTCTAATTTAAAGGGGTGGCCTCTGGTGTGGTGATCCTCTTTATAGGAAAAAAGGTCCCCTGCTATTTATCTATAATGTTCTCTTATGTAATGTACCTATAAAGCTTCTTTTTTTCCAGAGAAAACCCCAACCGTGACATCTACCCTCATAATTTGTATCTTCTATCTATCCCTTTAACCAGTTTAGTTGCATGTTTCTGCACTCTCTTCAGCTCATGTATATCCCTCTTCAGGACTGGAGTCCAAAACTGCACCTGGACCTATAAAGAGATACAATTATGTTTTCATCCCTTAAGTTAATGCCCTTTTTATACAATGCAGTACTGTATTTGCTTTAGTAGCCACAGAATGACACTGCTTGTTATTTAAACTGTTTACTCTAGCTATATCAATCCCCAGATCATTCTCAATTAAGGAACCCCCAGCACACTGCCATTTAGTGTATAACTCACATTTATATTATTTTTATCAAAGTGCATAACCTTGCATTTAGCAACATTGAAGCAAATTTTTCAGTTTGCTGCCCCGTTTTCCATTTTCGTCAAAACACTCTGCAAAGTGGCATCATCCTGCATGGAACTTATTGTTCTGCACACTTTAGTATCCCAAAGTGTCCCAGAACTTGCATGTTATTTACCAACTGGGAAGCCAGGTTTCGGCTGCATTGGTAAATGACTATTACACTAGTAAAATGCTACACTGGAAACCAGTGATTTGCTTGCCTAGGTTTCCAGTGTAGCATTTTACTACAATTTTTTACCTAGGAACCTCTTTTCTTCTAATCGGAATGAGTGACCTTATGTCATTTGGAAAGACCTACTGGTACATAAAGCATAAGAGAAATTATTATATGATCCCCTTATATAGTTATACATAGTTATCATATCTCCAGCATTAACATCCCCAATTTGGCCAGTCTTTCAATATAGCTAAGATTTTCCATACCTTTTACCAGCTTAGTTGCCCTTCTCTGTACCCTCTCTAATACAATTATGTTCTGTTTGAGTGATGGAGACCAAAACTGTACGTCATATTCTAGATGGGGTCTTACAAGTGGTCTATAAAGTGGAAGAATGACCCCCTCCTTCCGTGACTCTATGCCCCTTTTAATACAGCTCAAGACCTTATTTTCCCTTGATGCTGCTGACTGGCATTGCTTGCTACAGCCAAGTTTATCATCTACAAGGACTCCAAGGTTCTTTTCCATAATGGATTTGCCTAGTGCAGTCCCATTAAGGATATAAGTGGCTTGGATATTTTTACATCCCAGGTGTATGACTTTACATTTATCAATATTGAATCTCATTTGCCACTTAGCTGCCCAGATCGCCAGTTTGTCAAGATCCCATTGCAAGGATGCCACATCCTGGATGGAATTAATTGGGCTGGATAGTTTTGTGTTATCTGCAAACACTGATACAGTACTTACAATCCCCTCCCCTAAGTTATTAATGAACAAGTTAAATAAAGTGGACCCAACACCGAGCCCCGAGGGACCCCACTGAGTATTATACTCCAAGTAGAGAATGTACTATTAACAACCACCCTCTGTACCCGATCCTGTAGCAAGTTTCCTATCCATCTGCAAACAGCTTCATTAAGTCCAACAGACCTTAGTTTACAAAGCAGTCGTTTGTGGGGCACAGTATCAAACGCTTTGGCAAAATCCAAATACTGCAGATCACATCTACTGCCCCCCACAGTGCAGCATCTTACTTACCTCATCATAAAAAAGCAATCAAATTTGTCTGGCATGACCTATGCTTCATAAAGCCATGCTGATTGCTGCTCATAATTCCATTCTCTAGGACAAACTTTTGAATGTGATCTTTTAACAAGCCTTCAAATAATGTGCCCACCACAGATGTCAAATGTACTGGCCTATAATTGCCAGCCTGTGATTGTAATCCCTTTTTAAATATTGGGATGACATCAGCTTTTCTCCAGTCCATAGACACCATACTAAATGAAAGCGAATCTGAGAAAATCAGAAATAGGGGCTGGTCTAAAACTGAACTAAGCTCTCTTAGAACCTGGGGGTGTATGCCATCAGGCCCTGGAGCCTTTTTTATATTAGTTTTTATTAAAGCTTTTTGAATCATATCCTGAGTCAGCCACTGACTAGATTGAGCTGAGCCATCAGTGCAGCTATGAAGTGAGCCTGGGAACTCAGACTCCTCTATTGTATACACTGAAGAAAAGAACTGATTTAGCACATTTGCCTTTTCTGTATCTGTTACAACCATACTGGTACCATTATTTAATGGAACAACACTCTCAACCTGCATCTTTTTACTATTAATATATTTAAAAAACATTTTAGGATTACTTTTCTTTGCTGATTTACAACATTTATTATATTGTTTATATTAATTAAATGCAGCTTCTGTCCCAACAGATTTGTAGTTTTTAAATGCCTTTCTCTTTGTTCCTATTAACGTATTTACTTCTGTAAAAAGCCACATAGGATGATTCTTAGAGCTTCTACATTTATCAATTGAAAACAGTGATGATTCATTTTAACTGACAACCATTTATGTTCTGTGTTTTTAGCAGCAAACGTAATGCCCCAATGCATTAAAATAAGCTTTTCTGAAATTCATGGTTTTTGTTGCCCCAGTATATATTTGTTTTTTGCACCAGACATTAAATGATATAACATTATGTTCACTATTACCTAGGGGTTCAATGTCTTCACATTGACTATAAATTCTGGGTCGTTTGTGGTCACTAGATCCAGAATAGCATTTTTTCTGGTAGGCTCCTCAACAACCTGTGCCATAAAATTGTCATGCAACAAGTTTATAAACTTGCTCCCATTAACTGATCTGGCAGCACTCTTGCTCCACTCAATATCTGGGTAATTAAAATCCCCCATAATCATTACTTTACCCAAACTAGCAGCTTTTTCTATTTGCATCAGGAGCTTAGCCTCCTCCTTCTCACCTACATTAGGGGGTCTATAGCATACCCCTACAATTAATTTGCTGGTCTCTTTAGAATTGGCGAAGAACTCCACCCATAAGCCTTCTGCCTCCTCATTTCCTAACATAACCTCCTCCTTTATATAAGCCTTTAAATCCTGCCTAACAAACAGACATACCCCTCCTCTGTTTCTATTGCTTCTGTCCCTCCAAAACAAGGATTAGCTGTTGATATTAACTGCCCAGTCATGCGACTCATTCAGCCATGTTTCAGCCACACCAACCACATCATATTTTACCTCCAGCACCTCCAGCTCTCCCATTTTACCAGTCAGACTCCTTGCATTTGCAAACATACATTTAATACTGATACCATATTGAAGAAATGGAATGTGGGCCTCCCTATCCTTAACAGTACCCCGAACCAAATCTCCTCCCCATTTTCCCTTCCTTTGCCCATTATCTCATCTAACCTATCTTCCGCTGAAACGTTTACTGAACTCTCCCTCCCCACGCCTAGTTTAAATTCTCCTCCAACCATCTTTATATTTCTGTTTTTTTTTATTAGGTGGGCTGTTCATTTTCTGCATCAGTGCTCCAACTAACATTCTGCATTTTGAAGCAGGCACCAATTAGTGTTAGGTATACAGTACTTCAGCATCACAAACGAGGCAACATGGAACACTGCATTAATCATGGAGTTGGCAGTGCACTTTTTTTTCGATATAATGAGGTAGTTACTCCTTGTTCAGTGTTCAGGAGTAATTACCTCACCATATTGAAAAAAGTGCACTGCCAACAACATTCTTAAGGTGTCTTCCTCCCACCCCCCACATATAGTTCGAAAAATCCCCACTGGAAAAATTTTAAGACTAAGGAGACTGTGCTCAGACTTTGATGACTTTGTCAACAAATCTTGTGAACTCAGAGATAGGCTCCTAAACAGAGGATACAATATGTCCAACTTAATAAAAGCCTTTTCCAAAGCTCTCTGTACCCAGAGAAATACCCTTTTTAAAAGATATAAGAACTGACATATTACGACTAACTTCTCTTCTAACTCTAAATCCAACTCTGTATCATATATTTTGACATATAGTCCCCAAAACTTAGAGACTCTGAACAATGTAAAAAAGAATATCGAAAGGATGGAGGACGCTTGAGGCACAGATCTATGCTGCAATCTTCATTTATTGGAACTGCCATGAACTACATGTTTCCGGCTCACATGCCCTTTGTCAAGTATAACAAATCACCACACAAACCATAATTTAAATCCACATTGTAATTAATACATGCCACACCTCCCACGTGTCCATTGGTTCACACAATTAGTCCAATTAACCCAACGTTCATCCGTAGTGAAAAAAGTTCATTCTTGGGAAAATGCTGTCATGGCCTCATGTAAACATTAGACAAGCCTAACCCGAAAGAATATTACAATTTAAGCCAAATGAGGAACTACCGAGACCATTCGGTCTTCCCCTTAAATACTTTACACAATCATTTTTCACAATGCTACCATAAATTTATAATGGATTAATCTTACTCTTAGTAGTTTTCAAAAATTAACTAAGGCAGCAATAGACTTATCTGCAAATAGAAATAAATAAACAGAAATGCATTACATGTCAGTCAACCACATTGTATCTTGTTCCTCCGTAGAGAAGCAATACAAAGTTACAATTTAAGCAGAGGAAGTTTAGAGGTAACTTTTTAAAGGAAGCACTTTACACTCCATGAAACATTTAACCCTCGAGGTGCAAGACTATTAAGTTTTTTTATCAAAATAGCTTCGCGCTGTAATAGCAGTTTTTGTAAGTCCCCACCTCTCGATGGTCGTGTAACTACTTCCAATACCTGCCATTCTTTGTAAAAAAGAATTTAATTATAATCAAAACTGATCCCCTTTTAGACAACATCTTACAAGATATGGATCATCTAGATGCATTACCTGTCAGATTGTAATGGTGGGAAATAGTTTAACCCCACACACTACTAAAGAGGTATACAAAATAAAGCAGTACATAAACTGTAATACTCATAATGTAATATATCTAATATCTTGCCTACATTGTGGCAAACAATCTGTAGGCCAGACGAAAGAAAGAGCTTGGGAACACATAAATAATATATATGAGAATAATGAGACTTATGTAGCAAAACATTTCAAACTATGTTGTTCTCAAAACCTTGAATATTTCTCTATAACCAGTATAGAATGGGTGTCTTTGGATCAGAGAGGGGGGGGGCACATCACAAAAAAACTTTTATACCTTGAAACCAAATAGATTTTTACCCTAGCCACGAGATTTCTGTTAGGTATGAACAATGAGTATGATGTAACGTTTTTTCTAAGTGTATAGTATTACTCTATGTATAACTGTATTAATTATATATCTACCTCCAGAAGGGAAATCTACTGAATTTTGAGGTGTATTTGTCTCCCCACCATTTATAAATTTAAAACCAGTACCTTTTGAATGGAGATAACTATTTTTGAAGTATGTAACTTTTCTTCTATATGTTATGGACTTGGTCTAGACTGCTTACTGTTATAGTCTGTTACAGCTAGTCTATTCATTAGTTACCATTTCTTAAATATCTTTGCTTATAATACAGTTGTTAAGTTTGTCTTTATAAAGTTTTTGTTGTTTTGAAATAACCTCAATATAGAGTGCCAAGATGGCATCTATCCTGCTGACTTTACTTAATGATGTCATATCAAATGCTACCAATTGCAGTGTTCCATGTTCCCTCGTTTGTGAAACTGAAGTCTACCTAAAACTGATTGGCTCCATATTGTTTTAAATATGCTATGGGAAATGCAAGCATTTAACCTATGATGAAGTATCTGAGCAATATGAAACATGTAAGGCTCTATCCTTGTGTACTGGAATAAAACTACTGATGTCTTGAAGATTGTTCCTTGCAAGTGCCTGCACTTTTTCTTTATACAGTGATCCGCTCCCTAAGCTGAGGGTTCTGGGCAATGCAGCTGGACCTCTTTTCACTACTGGTGAGCTTTATTGAAACCGGAGAGTTTTCTATTTATATATGAATATTATCAACAAGTATTTATTGTCTACCTTAAAAATCATGTTTTGAAATTCAAACCAGTAAACCATTTTATTATTAAATAACTAATGCACCATCCACCTCTCAATAAATAGGCAAAGTGCGACTGATGTTTCTGCATTTTCCAGCAAATGCAAAGTACAGTAAAGTGCTTGCTTTTGAGTTCTAAAGAATATGGAAATACATGAAAACACATCAATGTGTTTTTATGTAATTCAGATTTAAAAGCTACTGGAAAAGCCTGTGCAGTAATGTTAACATTGTATCCACCATATTGTACACGTACAATAAGAAAAGAGTGACTAAACTGATAAAGGCTATGGAATATCTCAGTTATGAAGACAGGCTGACAAAATTAGGATTGTTTACATTGGAGAAGAGGTACTTAAGGAGGGAAATGATCCCTATGAATAATTATATGAAAGGACAATATACTCTCTATGCCTTATTCAGCAGCAGAACTGTATAAGAACTCAAGGGCATCCCTTGAAAGTAGAAGAAAAGAGGTTTCATCTAGAAGCACAAAAAGAGTTTTTGAAGTGAGAACTGTGAAATTATGGATTTCTCTCCCTGGTTGTAAGTGCAGATAAATTGAATAGTTTCAAGAAAGAATTCAATAATTTTTTGTAAGAATATAATGAATACACAATCTTTACATTTTTTTCTAATACTGGATATTCCACCAAATACCAATAGTTTTTAATATGAAATTCTACTAGTTAACATGTCACATTCATGAACAGAGGTGATGTTTTTGAACTAGACTGGATCACTAGATACACTTAAGCTGCCATTTATGGGGATATGGAGTGATAAAAGCTACTGTTCCCATCTCTCCAGATAAGATTGGCCCTTCTGTATGACATAACCATTACTACTTCAGCAACTGCAACAATCCTGACAATCCTAGAGGTGATCAATCATTCATTGAGTGAGAGAATTCCACATCTTTACAGCTCTCACTGTCAAAAACCCATTCCAAACCTTGTGTCACCTGGAATGAATACTGGTAAATAAAGCATTAGAGAAATTATTTTATGATTCTCATATATTTATACATATTCATCATATAATCCCTTAGGCACCACTTCTCCAGTGTGAACATCCCCAGTTTGACAAGTCTTTCCTCATAGGTAAGATTTTCCATTCCTTTTACCAGCTTAGTTGCCCTTCTCTGTACCCTCTCTTTTCTCTGACCAATAATGTCCTGTTTGAGGACTGGAGACCAAAACTGTACAGCATATTCTAGATGGTGCCTTACCAGTGCTCTATAAAGTGGAACAATAACCACTTCCTACCGTAAATCAATGCCCCTTTTAATACAGCTCAAGACCTTATCTGCTCTTGATGCTGCTGACTGGCATTGCTTGCTATGGCCAAGTTTATCGACTCCAAATTATTGCCTAGGGCAGTCCCATTTAGGGTATAAGTGGTTGGTTATTTTTACATCCCAGGATCATGACTTTACATTTATCCACATTAAATCTCATTTGCCACTTAGCTGCCAATTTGTCAAGATCCTTTTGCAAGGATGCCACATTCTGGATGGAATTAATTGGGTTGGATAGTTGTGTGTCATCTGCAAACACTGATACAGTTACTAACAATACCCTCCACTAAGTCATTAATGAACAAGTTAAATAAAAGTGGACCCAATACCGAGCCCTTACTCTTAGTAGAGAATCTACCATTAACAACCACTTCATTAAGCACAACAGACCTTAGTTTAGAACAACCACCCTCTGTACCTGATCCTGTAGCCAGTTTCCTATCCATGTGCAAATGACTTCATTAAGCCCAACAGACCTTAGTTTAGAAAGCAGTCATTTGTGGGGCACGGTATCTAAAGCTTTGGCAAGATCCAAAAATATCACATCTACTGTCCCCCACTGTCCAGCATCTTACTTACCTCATCATAAAAAGCAATCACATTTGTCTGACATGACCTATCCTTCATTAGGCCATTCTGATTGCTGTGCATAATGCCATTCACTAGGACAAAATGTTTAATGTGATCCCTTAACAAGCCTTCAAACAATTTTCCCACCACAGATGTCAAATTTACTGGAATATAATTCCCAGGCTGAGATTGTAATCCCTTTTTCCTCCAATCCATACATACCATACCAAATGAAAGTGAATCTGAGAAAATCAGAAATAGGGGCTGGAGCCTTGTTTACATTAATTTTAATTAAAGCTTTTTGAATCATACCCTGAGTCATCCACTGACTAGATTGAGCTGAGCCGTCAGTGGAGCTATGAAGTGGAGCTATGAAGTGAGCCTGGGAACTCAGACTTCTCTATTGTATACACTGGGGAAAAGAACTGATTTAGCACATTTGCTTTTTCTGTATCTGTTACAATCATACTGGTACCATTATTTACACTCTAAACCTGCATCTTTTTGATATTATTTAAAAAACTTTTTAGGGTTAGATTTTGCATCCAGCACCAGCACCTCCAGCTCTCCCATTTTACCAGCCAGACTTCTTGCATTTGCAAACATACATTTATTACTGGTACCATATTGAACAAATGACATGTGGTCTTCCCTATCCTTAAAGGGGTGGTTCACCCCCTTACGGTAACTTTTATTATGTTATAGAATGACCAATTCTAAGCAACTTTTCAATTGGTTTTTATTATTTATTTGTTATAGTTTTATAGTTATTTGTCTTTTTGTCTGATTCTTTGCAACTTTCAAATGGGCGTCGCCGTCCCCTTCTAAAAAAACAAATGCTCTGTAAGGCTACAAATGTATTGTTATTGCTACTTTTTATTGCTGATCCTTCTATTCAGACTCTCTGCTATTCACATTCCAGTCTCTTATTCAAATCAATGCAGGGTTGCTAGGGTAATTTGGGCCCTAGTTACAAGACTGCTTAAAATGCAAATTGAAGAGCCGCTGAATAAAAAGCAAAATAACTCAAAAACCGTAAATAATAAAAAATTAAAACCAATTGCAAATTATCTCAGAATGTCACTCTCCTCGTCATACTAAAAGTTATCTCAAAGGTGAACAACCCCTTTAACAGGATCCTGTAAAAAAAAAAAAGCCAGATTTGGTCAAATCCTAAATCAAATCTTATATTCAGCACATCCCTGAATTTGACAAAGTGACTTCTCAACTGACTCTTAACCTTCAGCTATCCCACTGAAACCCATTGTTACATACTGTACCTAAATGAAACACCAGGAGCCAGAAATGGGGCAAAATGGGCACAGCATTTAATAACATTTATTAGCACACTATACTCTGTTGTTCCTCAATGAAGACTCCACTCCCAGCCCAGCTTCCCATGTCGTGACTCACTGTTTCTCACCCATTTTCAGCTACAGATGCAGCCACTTGGATTTGTGAGTTAAATGCGTCATAACTCAGGGTTAATTGAAGAAACTGTGTTATCTAAAGTCATTTTAACTCATTTAATGCATTTAACCTTTTCATTAGCATACCAAAGCACCATTGTTTTCAATGGTGAACTCTTTAATTGGATGGGATGCTGTGACACAATATTCTGTGATAAGTGAGTTAAATGGGATAGATGAGTTAGGTTTTCTGTGTCAAATGCACAATCCAGTGGCTTCATCTGTACATAGAATTCTGCCTCTGTGTTTATAGCTCCAGTGATTTCTTTAGACAATGAGAATAAATATTGTACCAAATTTTAAGCAGGTTGGCAGTTTTTTTGAGTTTTTTAAATGCCTAATTGGAGCATCACCCTTGTTATAGGAAGCACAGCAATGGAGAGAGGCCAGCCAAGAAGCAAAGTACCAGGGAGTAGGCAGAATATTAGTGAACAGGTCTGGGTCAAGACAGGAGCAAAGTGCTTCTTAAACAAAGTTCACAACTGGAAGCTCAAAACAAATACAAAGCACAAGGTATAACTTAATTACCGTGTACTCCACAATAGTTGTTTTTGGCTCTTTAAATGTGTCATGAATCAAATTATGCATTTGCATGTCAAGTGATGCCACATTGAGCATCAGAACCTCTGTGGCGAACATAGAGCCAATTAGGGGTCTTACACCATAACGGACCTGCGCTTTACCCATTGGAATGGATATTTAATCTGGAGTAATGTAAAACTCATTGGAATGCCCTAGATGCAATTGCTTTATAAATGAGCACTAAGGGACACAATTTTCTGGGTCATAAGCAGTGATGGGCGAATATACCCAGTTTTGCTTCGCTGAAAAATTTGCGAATTTCAAGCGAAATTCGCGAATTTGTGAAAAAATTCACGAAACGAGTCGGGGCACGTTTTTGACATGTCGCATCGCTTTCGTCGCGTGTCACTTTTGTTGTGTCATTTTGGACGCACGTCGCAACGCAACTCGTTTTCTTTTGCCGAATTTTTGCCAGCCGAATTCTCGCTGGCGTTTCGCAAATTTATTCGCCAGCGGCGAATCGCAGGAATTCGCCGCAAATTCGCTCCTGGCGAATAAATTCGCCCATCACTAGTCATAAGTAAATGAACAGTCAAAATATGAGGGCAATACAATTTATATACTGTACGGTATGTACCTCCTCCCCGATGATTTACTGCCTAAGATGGATGTGGGCTTTTGTGAGAAAGTGGGCAAGTATTTGTCCTGCTACTAACAGAGACATCATTTCCCAGAATAGAAACTTCCATTTTAACAGCCATTAAGTGAATTGAAGATAGAATAGGACATTTTTAACCTGTCTCGAAAGAACAGCCAACACTCCGCTGAGGGGCACTATGTTATATCCAACCTGGTGGAAGATTGGTGATCTCTATTATTACAGCTACAAGAGAGGCAGAGTAATCGCTTATTGTACAGGTGCATTGCCTTTGCTATAGTAACTAATACATTGCAGTCGGGTGAGCCAACAGCCAGTACATCACAGCTTTGCGTCACATTACTGCATACTCAAAAATATTGAATAAAGACCGTCTCTGCCCGGTGGGTGTTGAGTATACACAAGTCTGTCTCTAAGGGTGTGATAGCCAGGAGAATGGTGTGCGCTTTGTGATCCATAGCCATTAAACTGATGACAGTATGAAGTGGTGGACTCAGCCTTGGCCCCTTGCAGACATATGGGTGGTAGTGGGGGCATAAAACAAATTATTTATGCTAAAACTTTTTAACAAACTTGCCACATCACCCTCTGAGTTTCAGTACCCTGACAAAGGAAAACATATTGGAACTTATACACCTAAACTATGCATAATTTTGCACAGAAATTTTACCGATCCTAACTGCACAAAGTAGTTTCGTAAATATGAACTCATTTGGGATCTGTGGGATCTTTACTTTTATTATTCATTTATGTTTGGTATTCATTTGGTATTCATTATAATTATCATCTGGGTTTGTTTTACAAGTTCCGAGCTGTACAGCAGAGGGCACTCCACTAGTGAGTGAGTTATAGATCATGTGCACTCATGAAATCAGGGCTACATAGTGTCAGCAAAAGAGGCATATACATATTTTATGGTTATGTCAGTAAAAGAGGCATATACATATTTTATGGTTATGTTGTATGATAAATACATTTAGTTTTATGCAATTAAGGTATAAAGAGATAAAACAGGATGTCCACGATAACATCCTCCCACCCCTCCCAACTATAGTCAGGTGATTCCAATGGTGTCTAATAAGGGAAACCAAGTTTTGGAGTCTTACTTTGACAGAAACAAGTAATTGCAGGTAAAACTAAGTCCCTTAGTAAAATGTATAATGAAGTAATAGAATTCTTAGCATATTTTGTACATAGGGCACAGACTAAAGGCTGAATAGCCAGTAAAAAAAGAAGTGGTGAAAGGGGAAACCCCTGTCTAGTCCCACGTTTCATAAATATGGGATGAGAATTGTAACCTTAATGTTGGCTTCTTATCAAGGGCTTGAGCATATTGTAAAACTGGTGAGGGGATCAATGTTTATTCAATATAAACAAAAAATAATCCAATCCCATGGAATCAAATTGCTTATTAATGTCAAGATACAAGCATGAAAGGGCTATTAGTGGTTGTTACATGATTCAGTAAATGCATAGTTTTGCTTAAAAAAATAATTACCTTCCATCTGTCTCCCTCTAACAAAACAATACAGGTTTAAGTGTAAAATGTGATATAGATAAGTGTAAAATGTGATATAGAAAAGTGTTCACACATGCTACCAAAACTTTTGAGACTAATTTCATGTCAACATTCAAACGAGATATGGAATGAAAATTCTCACAGCAGGTACTATCTCGTCCTGGTTTAGGAATAACTACTAATTTAGCCTCCATGGCGTCTGGCTTAAATTGTTCCCTCGTTATTATATCAAGGAAAACATGGTTAAGATGAGGTTCTAGAATCTTACCTTTTTTATAACAGAGTAGGAGGAATCTGTCAGGGCCAGGTGTTTTGGAATGTTTTAAATCTTTATTTTTTCTTCAGCAATAGGCTTGGACAGTAAGGGGCAAATTTATTATTATTCCCCAAAAAAAATTCTTTTCTATTCGATATTCGATTAGCATTCGATTTTTGAATGTTAATCGAATAGTTCTAGGCTACCTTTTATTTGATATTCGATCATTCGACGATCGAATACAAATTTATTCGATCAGTCGAATGATTGGTACGATTCGAATGATCGAAGACTTCGATCGTGCGAATCCTATTCGATCAGGACTTAGCCTCAGAAGCCTATGGGAGTGCTCCCATAGGCTTCTATTGCAATTCGGTAGGTCCAATCTGCCGAAGTAGGTAATCGAATAAACTTTAAAACTAAAATCTTTCGCTGGTCGAATGATCGTATATTCGTCCATTCGACTCTATTCGAATGTATTCGATCGTTCGACCATTCCCTATTCGATAATCGAATATGCCAAAATTCACATATTCGACCAAACGAATAAATCCTACGTTCGAAATTCGATCCAATTCGTTCGAACTTCGAATCCTTCACATGAATATAGTAAATCGGCCCCTAAATCTATTTTGTCCCTGTTCAAGAGTTAGAAGATCAACTTAAGCCAACCATTGTTTGGATGTGGGTGTAGGAAACCAATGTGTGGGGTTATAAATTTGGAAATTCCTTAATTATTCTCTCTGGGTTGGCAGATAACTCATCCTTAGGGAGGTGAATGTTTGGGGACTATAATAATTGTCAAGCTTTCTTGCTAAAGGAAAATCACCCTTGTACACTTTTGCATAAAACATTTGTTTAGCCCATCATAATATTTTATCGGCCTAGTGGGTCAAAAGTAAATCAAGTGCAGTCCTCAACCTTCGTTCCAAAAAAAAATACAGATGAAATACAACACGTTTTTGTTCCTGCATAGTTAGCTCCTTGGTCAGTTTATCTATCAGCTCTTGGCACTTTTTTATGCCTAGCTCAAGTAACCCCTTCATAACTGCTTTATGCCTCTCTCAAATGACACCTGGGGGCAAATTTATCATTATTCACGAATTCGAGGGCTTTTAGCAGAAATTCCACTGTCAAATAGAAATCTAATAGTTTTAGGTTATTTTTGAGCGCTATTCGATTTCTCGAAAAATTTGTACGATTCGAACGATTGAGGCATTCGATCGTACAAATGCTATTCGAGCAGGTAATACAAATTATGGATTCCCATAGGCTTCTATTGCTATTCCGTAGGTTCAATCTGGCGAAGTAGGCAGTCGAATAAAATTTCAAACTTGAAGTACTTCATTCGATCTATTCGATACGATCGAATTTTGCATATTCGATGATCAAAGTGGCCAAACTTGCATATTTGAATATTCGATTGTACGATTGGAATTTGATCACATTTGATCGAACTTCGAATTATTCACGTGAATTTTGTAAATCTGCCCCCTGAAGACATCTAGGGTTGGATGTTGCAAAAGAAAAAGTTTGTTAGCTCTTGCTCAAGTTGCTAGTAACATCTTTATTACCCAGCATTGAATAATTTATAAGCCACCTTAATTTTCCTTGACCAGCTGTTAAACTGGTAAAAGAAGTCAAAATGGGGAAGTGATCTGACCAGTAACATGTAGGGAGTTTAGCCTTCTCAATAGAGGGTCCAAGGTACAGTATCTGGAAGCGAGCAGCATATCTATCATGGAGGGGGGCTAGTGGATGTTTGAGTAAAAAGTCTATTCCTTTGTTAGTGTCCAGTAAAATCAATTTCTCCAGCATAGTTTTTAACTGAGCAGAGACTAGATAAAGTCATGTGGTCCCTAGCTCTGTCATTAAAATTACACCATTAACATCCCCACCTACAATGATCTTACTATAGATGTGCTTGCCAATGAGGGAAAACATTGTTAGGGCATATATTGATACTACAATGACTTCATTATCCTCAAGTTGCCAATTCGCAACATATCTGCCATTAGGGTCAGCTAACAGCCTTTTATGTAAACAAATTGCTACCCCACCTTTTTTAACCTGACTGAAGGAACAAAAGATATATTGCAAATTGTTGATAATATTTGAATGCTACTGTTAATTTCCCTGGGGAATTAAGCCCTTCGATGTAATACCATCATTAAATATCAACAATACTATTGTACATTACCCTGACTAAATCTAATCCCTAGCTGGCTGGACATTTCCCTTCATGTTAAGGAAACATTGCAAACATAAACCAAATAGTTAGCAAAAACAGGAAAATGAACCTGGGCACTGATATGCGTGTGCCTTGTTGGGGCCTGCGTGGAAACCCAATATTAGGAGGGAGACAATTAGTGGTGTCCTGAGGTGGGGAGGCACAATTCCTTCCAGCTGGAATGGTGCTGCTGTAAATACGTGGGTTGAGCAAATTCCACCTTAGAAAGGTCATCTTGCTGTTATTTATGGGTCAGCCCTGGAGACTAAATCGGAGAGATTGGCATTGAGATCTGAGTGGAGATCCTGGTTATGGAGAAGTAGCTGAACATGTGGAACAAGATTTGTCCAGTAGGCTCAGTTGTTGCAAAAGTTCCCTACCAATGTAAAAAAGAATAAGTAATATTTATTTCCATGAGAGAACAGGAGCTGAAATGGGAATGAGTTCTCTTCACTTAGCAATGCTTGTGGTAGCCAAATCGGCAAATATCTGGAAGCTTTGACCTTAATATGACAAGTCCATTTTGCAATAAAATTGGTAAAAATGCAATAAAATGGCCAAAAATGCACAAAAAAATTAATACAATCACCAAAATAACATACAAAGAGTATTGCACAGTGCAGTGTGTAAAAGTGTGCGTGTGCAATTATGTGTGAGATGTGTGAATGTGTGAAACCCGACAACCCCACAAAAATCTATGCAAGGGTGTGTAAGTGTAAATGGAAGAGTGTATTAGTGTAAAAAGTATGTGATTGTGTATTTTTTGTGTTATACTAGCCTGTGGGGTACAAGCAGCAGATCCATCTTCAAACACATTAGGAGGACTGGAGGTACTGGAGGAAGATATCACGGTGGGGATCAGGGTTGGGGATTTCACTGAGTGCACTAGGAAGTGGAGGCAGCATCAGGGGTGCGATCACCCAGGGGCCACTTCCACCCACTCAGCTTGTTGCCTAGGAGCTGCAGTGTGAGCAGGAAAGCCATTCCCCAGCTCCCCCACCCAGAAGTTCTACAGAACACAGAAGCTACATTCTGTGGCAATTAAAGGGTTAATAAACTGTTTGATCGTAAAGATCTTGCCCATGTTCAATCGTAAAGATCTCACCTATTATTATTTATTGATATATATTATGTGATGCATCTATGACCAGCACATTTAAAAGATCCCTTATATTCTAAACAAGTTGCTTTTGGGTATGAATCATACTATGGCATTTTCTAGAAAAAAAACAACATCCCTTTTGTAATACATCATCTAAAATTGGATAGTTTAAAGTACAGTCATATTCATTTTGATAATACTGACAATACCATTGTATTGAGAACTATAATTAAACCCACAGGTAACTGAATCAGAAGACTGCTCAGGCGTTAAGTAGAAATCCGCAGCTGGGACATGGTAGACAGGTGAGCACCATCAGGCAGTGTATACTTAATGACAGGGTCTCACAGGGAGTAATCAATCTGTCCCAAAGAATATATAACCTCTGTACAAAATCATAATGATTATACCACAGGCATGTGATGTATAGTAGACCCCCACTATTCCATGTAAACATTGGCAAAAGAATGGGCAAATTTAGCCCCAATATCCGTGCCACATTTTTGAAGATAAACATTATTCTCAAAAAGAAAAAAGGAATGTATAGTTTCTAATATAAGCTCACTTCAGTGCATTACAGTTTCTGTAAGGTACAGATGTCAGAAGAAACACTATGTTAGTCAACGTGATAAGTGTTAGACAGGATACGTGCAATATACTGTACATGAATAAAGGGATGTCACAGCTATTGTAACCCTCATAGTGTGATGTGAACTGATAACCAGTGAGTCAATAAACAGAGCTGCAAAAAATATAAATCTACTGTAGCTCTGATTGGGGTACACCAAATGAGCCTATACCTGCTATTATTGGTTTCTCTAAGGGGGTGCTCAGGTTTATGTATTTTTGGTAAATAGTAAAAAAAATGGGGTTGGGAACTGTAAATTGAGATAGGCAGCTGTCTCTTCAGAGATCAAAGATTTCTTGAAAATGTTTGGTAGGATTAGTATGAAATGAAGAACTTCATACAAAGAACTGTCACTTAATTGATGCACTGCTCCATTAAAGTAATCAGCATGATTTTGTAAATTCTCTCAAGCTTGTCTTTCAGCATGATTCAAATTATGCCTAGCAGTGTCTCAGTAGATCACTGTAAATTTCTAAGTTCTTTGTCCACCTTTTTTTTAAAAAGCTTAGCAGTGTCATCCTTAAGATGCATTGGTCTAAACCTTCTATAGTCTATAGTAGGGGTCCCCAACCTTTTTTGCTTGTGAGCCACATTTAAATTTAAAAAAGAGTTGGAGAGCAACACAAGCATGAAAAAGTCCATGGGGATGTCAAATAAGAGCTCTGATTGGCTTTTTGGTAATCCCTATATGGACTGGCAGCCTACAGGAGAGAATGTTTGGCAGGACATCTGTTTTTTTATGCAACCAAAACTTGCCTCTAAGCCAGTAATTAAAAAATAAGCACCTGCTTTGAGGCCACTGGGAGCAACATCCAAGGGGTTGGAGAGCAACATGTTGCTCGAGAGCTACTGGTTGGGGATCACTGGTCTATAGAGAGAGCTCCTACCTCACATTTGCAAGTCTTTCATTCTGTAACTCAGTGAAGTGCATATAGTACATACATCCTGAAAGTTAGCCCAAGCAAACTGAGAATTGAAATTATAATGCAGTATATATAATTAGCAGTAGCCAAATCATTAGTGGGAAAAATGTTTCTTTATCAAAAGCTTTATGATAAATGTATTAAAATCAACCAATGTAATAAACATATCAAATGATCGTATGGGACAAATTATAAATTTAGCTCTCTTTCTTCAGTTTCAGTGAGTACCTAGGAGGATACATTTATTATGGTTTGCTCCTTCTCCCTCAGAGACCATGTTTTTGTAGGAATCTTGTGTTTTCAACCTCTCCGGATGTTTTTCTGTTTTTTTTTAATCTTTTGGTAGTGTTTCTTTTCTCTTTTTTTGTCTTTTTACTTTTGGTATCACCTTTTGTGAAGACACCCACTGCACACAATTCTTTAGATTGCTGGGGAGACAGAAGAAGAGCCAATAACCGTATATAAATTCCCAGTATGAGCTGAAGAGACTCAAAGCTGGAAAAGTTCACATGTTTCTTTCTAGATTTTAAAATTGAATGCTGTGAAGTACTACCAGAGTGATGTGACCAATTTTACACCTTGTTTTTGTCATTGTCATCTTTACCTCTAGATAAGTTTTTAGCTTTTTCTGCTATAATTTCAGTCGCCAGTTTGATCTTACTTTCTTTTTGTTTATATATTTAATGACTAGCACTAGCTCAAGTTCCCCTTTAATCACATTATATCCACTTTTCTTTTACAAATTAGTTCCATGAGCATCCAAGAGCATACAGAAAGCACAATATTCCATTTGGTCATAAACAAATCATCCTCACTGAGAGAGGTTGGGTATTTTTTGATCCTGAGTAGTGATGGGTGAATCTGACCCATTTCGGTTCACCAAAAATTATTGAAGTGGGGAAAATTCGCCGAAATGCATTGAAGGTTACAGGTGACAAATTTTTTTTGATGCGCAATAAAAAAATGTTACCCATTAAAGTCTATGGATGTAATTTTCACGGTGAAACTTGGCAAAACATTCCGTGCATCACTAATCCTGAGTCCTCTGGGAATCATATTCAAAGATATATATTTTTCAAAGGAAACTAACTTCCAACATACTCCTACTTCTTTGTTCAAGAGACTTTTATACCTATAAAAGAGTTCCCTCAAGGTGCCTAAAATCATTAATGACTTCAAGTGTAAACAAATAGTAAGTTAGGATATACAGTACTTGGCTTGCTAAAAACTTAAGTACAAAGGTATATCAAGTAAATAATTCACTGAGGCAAATCCCAAAACATGGTTGCATGATTGGTGCAGACATAAAACTGCAGCTTTAATTGTAAAAACTAAGGACTTATGTGCTGCCCCATCCATACCAGTGGTGCTGGCAGTTAAACAAGAGGATATGGATGAGCTGGTGCCATGGACATTCTTTGTCTCAGATACCCCACTCTGTTCCCTAGCATACCTCAAGAATCTCTGAACTGCTGAGGAGGCGACACCACGGTGATCCATTGGGTTGCAGCTACGAAGAGTCTCTTGCAGCAAGCTAGTAATGGGCTACTAGAATGGGCTACGAGTATCTGTCTTATTGAACTCATAGCCATATCCCATTCAGTTCAGTGTGCTGCAGTGTATCTGGAAAAAATCTAAAAAGAAGGTATAGAATGCTCTCTGAGACCCAGCATATGATGAGGATTACAGAAGCTGTGTATAATCTAGCACAGGTGTTGTAAGTGATAAGGCATCCCCTGGGTGAGGGGAGCTCTTTGCTATGGAAGCAGGAAATGTGTGAGTTACAGTATTTCTCTGAAAACCTGTGGTATTTGACAGGCTAAGGGTGGCTAAAGCTCTGCCAAAAGACAAGCTCTATGTATGCAGACAGCCAGGAAACCAGAAACCAAAAATTAATTTGTTCATCTCTGTCTTTATATTATGTACTTTTGTGCTGAAGTAAAACACAGCTTTTTGTTTAAAGTTTTCATGGATGTCGCTGCCTATTACTTTGAGAAGTCTTTGCTAAAGCTATAGTACCATTTGAAAATGGTCCCTCACACCCTAACTGCTGCTTAGGTAAAGGTCCTCAAAAAAGGCATATCCTTCTCTTCAACATGTCACTCCAATGCTTTTTGTATGCTAGTGTTAACAAAAATTTACAATACGTACTGCAATTTTGGATAAAGTCCCATAAAACAATAGCACAGTGAATTACAAATGTGATAACTTGGATGTATATGAACAGAGGTCACTGAGCATTTATGAAGAAGTTTTTACCTCATTTAAGGAGTTATCCTGTCTTGATGTTACTGTGAAAGAACACTTGGTATAACTGCTATATTGATGATTTGATTTTCATCTGATTTTCATCTCTTTAGAAACCCTACAGCACATTGTCAGCTATTTGAATACCAATGATCTGAATCTTACATTTACATCATGAGTCCTTAATAAGCTGTAACAAGCTTTTTGAATGTGACTCTGATGGGTGATGCTACAGTATATCATTGGTTTTAAAATAAACCAAGGGTAGCAAATGTTATTTTTTAGTGATAGTTCAATATTTGCCATCCTAAATCTGATGGTAAACTTTTCTATATACAGTGGTGTGAAAAACTATTTGCCCCCTTCCTGATTTCTTATTCTTTTGCATGTTTGTCACACTTAAATGTTTCTGCTCAACAAAAACCATTAACTATTAGTCAAAGATAACATAATTGAACACAAAATGCAGTTTTTAAATGAAGGTTTACGTTATTAAGGGAGAAAAAAAACTCCAAATCTACACGGGCCTGTGTGAAAAAGTGATTGCTCCCCTTGTTAAAAATAACTAAGAACAAAAGTAATTGAGATCTATCAGTCTGGTAAAGGTTATAAAGCCATTTCTAAAGCTTTGGGACTCCAGTGAACCACAGTGAGAGCCATTATCCACAAATGGCAAAAACATGGAACAGTGGTGAACCTTCCCAGGAGTGGCCGGCCGACCAAAATTACCCCAAGAGCGCAGAGACAACTCATCCGAGAGGCCACAAAAGACCCCAGGACAACATCTAAAGAACTGCAGGCCTCACTTGCCTCAATTAAGGTCAGTGTTCACGACTCCACCATAAGAAAGAGACTGGGCAAAAATGGCCTGCATGGCAGATTTCCAAGGCGCAAACCACTTTTAAGCAAAAAGAATATTAAGGCTTGTTTCAATTTTTCTAAAAAAAAATCTCAATGATTGCCAAGACTTTTGTGAAAATACCTTGTGGACCGACGAAACAAAAGTTGAACTTTTTGGAAGGTGCGCGTCCCGTTACATCTGGCGTAAAAGTAACACAGCATTTCAGAAAAAGAACATCATACCAACAGTAAAATATGGTGGTGGTAGTGCGATGGTCTGGGGTTGTTTTGCTGCTTCAGGACCTGGAAGGCTTGCTGTGATAGATGGAACCATGAATTCTACTGTCTACCAAAAAATCCTGAAGGAGAATGTCCGGCCATCTGTTCGTCAACTCAAGCTGAAGCGATCTTGGGTGCTGCAGCAGGACAATGACCCAAAACACACCAGCAAATCCACCTCTGAATGGCTGAAGAAAAACAAAATGAAGACTTTGGAGTGGCCTAGTCAAAGTCCTGACCTGAATCCTATTGAGATGTTGTGGCATGACCTTAAAAAGGCGGTTCATGCTAGAAAACCCTCAAATAAAGCTGAATTACAACAATTCTGCAAAGATGAGTGGGCCAAAATTCCTCCAGATCGCAAACACTTGATTGCAGTTATTGCTGCTAAGGGTGGCCCAACAAGTTATTAGGTTCAGGGGGCAATTACTTTTTCACACAGGTTTGGATTTCTTTTCTCCCTAAATAATAAAAACCCTCATTTAAAAACTGCATTTTGTGTTTACTTGTGTTTACTTGTGTTATCTTTGACTAATAGTTAAATGTGTTTGATGATCAGAAACATTTTGTGTGACAAACATGCAAAAGAATAAGAAATCAGGAAGGGGGCAAATAGTTTTTCACACCACTGTAGGTAACACTGCTCTTCTTTAGAGCTATTTGACAAACAAGCTGAAACATTTAAAGAAAAAACTGAATAGGTCCAATTTTGATATTATAATAAATTCTCCTGCACAAGGGCAGAGCAGACCAATTTAAGCCTCACTTCTAAACTTGAGTAAAACGCTCACCCTAGTGTAAAATTGCAAAAGATTATTAATCTTCTGTCCTAGGTCTTTGTTTTTCTCTTAACACCAACAACAGACCTCAGAATTAGAAAATTCTTGCTGGTGAGAAATATCGATGAAGAGAAAATTTAAATACAGATATTAAATTATGTTGGAAGAATACATACAATACAATACAATACACTTTGTAATACACATATGTATTGTGTTTTCCAACCCACAAATCTGTATGTTCTTTATTGTTTCTTTATATATTTAACCGCTGTTTTCTTTGCTAAATTTCCTTAGCTGGTAACACCACACTTCTCATTGATCTTGCATCTTGGAGATCTGTAGTGACTTTGCATGTTTTATCTGACAATCATGAATTGTAAATTAATTTGTAATAAGGCCATAGTCAGCCTATTACTTTCCCGATTGACTGCTTTCAGCTGTGTCCTTCAAAATGTCATATATTGTACTGCTGGTTTATTCAAGACACTAGGGAAAACATTAAAAATCCTCTTTTGTGTAGTAATATATACTGCAGATGTAGTAAAGTAAATAGGTTCATGGATGTATGCAGAGATACTGTACAATTAAATATTCAGAATAAATGTTTAGGCATTATTTTCTTTAAAGCTATCCCATAGGATTATTGTATTGAGATGTGTACCCTTCAGGAATAAAAATATACAAAGAACATAAAATGCCGTTGTTTATTGTGAAGAAAAAAAAACAATTTAAAATAGTAAACCAGGGTGTAGTCATGTCTGACATACTGTTATCAAAAGTACTTTGTTAGATAATATTAGCAAGCATATTCATATTTTTTATGTAACCCCTTTTTGGCTGTATTAGAACCAAACCAACTAGTATATGGTACAGCATGGGCTACATGCGACCCTCTTTCATCAGGTAGGGCTTTCGCTAAGGGGAAATACACATGTGAGGTAGTTGAACTACAACTCAACACTGCAAGATGTGTAAAATAACAGGTGTTGGACGCCAGGGGTTCTTTGCAAACAAGTAGAACAATGTTTATTTACAACACAGCACCACAGGGTAAATGATACTCACAGCTAAGGTGGATCATATGCAGATACAATTTATACATTCAAAGGTATATCAGAGGCTGCCAGGAAAGACTCTCAGGTTGGATCAGTAGGTTGGAGTTAATAGGCTTACCCTCCAGGATAGCAATACCTCATGTGGTCCGGATCCCAACAGCAGATTTGGGTCAGGGGTTAAAGAACTCTTTCTAACGTCCCTATCAATACTGTGATCCCTTCACTACAGGCAAGGTAGAGCCTGGGGAAGAACTACTCCCCTCTATCCTCCTTGTTGGAGCTTGAGCTGCTCGTACTATCTTTCCTCTCTGACTCACTTGTACTAGAAAGTGCTATAACAAGATATAACCTTCCTCTATCTATTCCTCATTCACGGGGTCCCTGTATCCCCGACTTCTCTAAAGGTGGCTGTACCTTTAGGGCCTTGTTATCTCTGGGGCCTTGACTCCAGGCTCAGTGGATCTTCTGCTCAGATCAACTGCTGCAGGCCAAAGAGGAAGTGCCCCTCCCTGCAAGTACTTTTGTTACAGCACTGCAGGGGGTGGTCACAACCTGCAGCAAATAAATTGTTACATGGGATTTAGCCCAGTAACAGGAAAAAGGAAGGTAAGGGTAAGGGAATGAAGCCATAAGGGCCATGCTACTTATGGGTCCCTACATTTATAAGACATTTAACTAGTGATGGGCGAATCTCACCTGTTTCGCCGAAAAATTAGCGAATTTCCAGCGAAATTCGCGAATCGATGAAAAAATTAGCTAAACGAGTCGCGCGTCAATCACGGTGCGTCGCGTCGTTTTCCGCGCGCGTTGCGTCATTTGCGGCGCGTGCCGCTTCGTTTTCGTCGCATCAAAAACGACGCGCGACTCGTTTTTTTGGGCAAATTTTTGTTGGCAAATTTTTGCTGGGGTTACGCGAATTTATTCGCCAGCGGCGAATCACGCGAATTTGCCGCAAATTCGCCCATCACTACATTTAACTAGTTGAAGTCACATTTTCACTACTGTGTAAATTAGAGATCCAGGTCTGAACAAAGATTTCCCTTCAAACTTTTTTTGCTCAGAGGATTTGATGGCATCACCACAGTGAAGAGTAGAGATAAGAAATTAGGGATCTTCAATAAAGGAATTGTGGCTTATTGTAAGATGGGTAATAGCTTACAGCAAATGGTATGCAACCATAGAACTTTAATTCCCCTAATTATCAGGTGACTAACTTTCACAAACAAAAAAACATGTATACTGTAGGTGGGCTTGTACTAGGTGTTAGGTATGAATGTAAAGGGCAGGCTTGAGCAATGGGCTGGGGATAACTATGCATGCACTTTATAAGAGGGTCAAGGAGAGCATTTCATGAATTCTGGAATTTAGGTAAAAAATTAGAATTCAATTATTCATAATGACAACAATTAGATCCTCTCCACTTACTCAAAATATTTATTGATTATATTGACATATAATACACAAAAGCCGTAAATATCTTGTAAATTATATCCTTATAAACGGTGAGTTCTGATGTCATCAGTTATAAACGGTGAGTTCTGATGTCATTTCTGTCACATGACTCACTGAAACATGTGTATTATAATAAATAAAGTACCCCCAGTTGCAAAATATGAGGATATTAGAAGTTTCCTTGGAGTTCCATGACCTGTATAAAAAAAAATATGGTCATGAAACTCCTCGGTAACTTATAATATCCTTATATTTTACAAGAGGGGGTACTTTATTCACTATATTATGTCCTTTAGAAAACAGGGTTTTGTTTGTCCATATATTGTAAGCCAACCAACAATGTCCTCTTTCATTTGATTCATTTAAAATTTTAGAATTTTAATCTTTTGTTTTGCAACAACCACAATAAATTCTTTATTTTGTATTAACAATGCAAAACATGTTAGATATAAATGATGTGAAGTATTTTTGATGCATGTGAGGCAGAAAATCAGTGGAGGTCATTTATAAAGTTCGCGCAGCGCATAATTGTTCGCAAATGGTAGTTTTGCTTTTTCCTGAACGCTACAATATTGCACTACTGTGCCCGCCTTTCCGGTTTTTGCGAATTCGCATTGTGAATGAATTTTCGCAAACAACTCGCAAACAAGATGGGTCTTTGCGTGAGTACAGGCACTTGTTGCGAGGTTGTTTTGCGCGAAAATAGCGTTAAAAGTAACTTAAATTCGCAATTTGCAAAACAGTTTTGCGAATATTTTCTCCGCCACCAAAGTTGTGGCGCAGAGTGTTCGCAATTTGTGATTTTTGCCATATTTAAAAAGCTCCTATAGACATTCGCAATGTGAAAAACAAATTCGCAAATCTGTTTTGTGAATTTGCACACTCTTATTCAGCTTTATAAATATAACCAGGCGCAGGGCAAATATATTCACTCTGCGAACCAATCTGCCCTGCGCGAAGTTTATAAATGACCCCCAGTGACCGCTGAAACTGTATGTTTATACACTGTTTTCACACCAGCCATATGTAGTCAGAGGCAAGCATAATAAAAGGGAAAATCTATTCTATTATACCTCAGACATTTTATTATTAACAGTATGTAAGAGGAATAAACACATATTTGGTAATTTAGGTAGAGCATGCATTGCATATCACTCTTTGGTGGATCCTCACCTTTCAATGCTCTTCTACTGATAAGTTTGTAATATATGTGCTCCATCTATAAACAGGGCTCAAAACAGGTTAGTTTCTTTTTATGAAACACATATTTTGCGGTGTTTATCACCTCCCTGAACATAAGGGCTTGATTATTTTGAATTAATCAATAAATCAATTTATTTTAATTTGAAGAATGACTGTGGGGTCAAATGATTCGTGATAAAACTCATGTATTCAAATTTGAGGGTTTAAAATGTAAAAGCTTGCATATTCATAGAGAACGCCAAATAATTAAAAACAAAAAAAGCTCTTGACCAACTGGAACCATGGGGGGGGGGGGGGAAGTGAAAATATGACTAATTTTCGACTTGTTTTTTTCAAATTCAATACATGAATTATCTAAACTTGACTTGAGTTTCAATTCAAATTCGAATTTCAAGATTTGTCATGCTTTGGTCCTTTAAGAACTCAAATTGATTTCAAGTATGCATGGATTAGATGCAAAGTTAGTCTTAAGACTTAAAACATAAAAACCAATTACTTAATTTGCTGTTGAATTTGATATTTAATTTTTTTATTGCAATTGAATATATTTCTTACCTTACCTTTACATCTCTCAAATGTTTGTTACAGATTCTTACAAAAAATTAATTAATGACTGTTTATATACCTTATGCAATGGAGTGAAGACAATTATTTTTGTTGCTAGCCCTCTCCTTATTAATCATTTGTCTTCATTTAGTTTTATTCCTTGTTTTGATAAGACTAAAGCACCTGAATTAGAAATGCCAACTGTTTACCACCTGTACATTAACGACTTTTCACAGCTGTTGGAAATAAATTATAAGAACCCAGCAGCTCATTACCATGTTATTCAATGAACCATTCACTTATTCTCCTAGTTTTGTTGTAGAAAATGCAATTTTATCTGGAAGCAAAAAACTAAATTAACCCTGTTCTCTAGTAAAGTCCTGAATTACTCTGAAAACCAGTGACAGAATGGAGCAATTTATGAAACTAATACATATTTTGTTCACAGTTGATATGCATTCTCTGCCAGCAACAAATATGCTTGACACAGATTCTAGCCAGTACAGATGTGCTTTGTAATTGATACTAGTTATTGTGTAAGGCATTCTTAGGGAATGGGAATTTAGATATATTAATATTTATTTTTGTTACCATTTCTGGGATCAATATAGCACTTGGGGGAGAATGTAATTAAAGTCGCAAAGAGAAAAACATTGCGCACCAATAAGAGTTAAAATCCACATCTTGCAATGTAATATTGTTCCTTAAACGGTTTTTGCATTGTGAATCGTTATTGCGAATTGCGGTTTATAATTGCGCACTCTTAAGAAGTGCTTGAAGGTGTCGGAATCTTTTGGAGCAAACATTGTGACTGTTTCAGTGAGACGTTCTATTACATTGACAGCGCATAAGTATAAAATTATAAAATATTACAAAGTATAAAATTCGCAAACTGTCTTCCACTGGAGGAAGTGGTTGCTAAACAGTTTCTGGGTTCGCAAAAGGTATATTGCATTCGTTTAAAGCAAAATTTGTTTGCGCAAAGGCTTAACTTTTCACATTGCGAATAGTTTACCGACATATATTACATTCCCCTATGAAAGTTCTAACAACACGCTTGTTCTAACCATTTCTTGGATATAATTAATAGACTGTAGTACTGCTGTACAACCAATTCATTGTTTAAGTGCAGAACTACCCGAACGATTTCGGTCAGTTTTCTGCACATCCGACGCTGGGAGTCAAAAGGCATGTGACAAGTCGCATGCTATAAAAACAAGGCAAGTAAAAGAAATTGGATGGTGTTGCAGGGTCAACACAATATCACCCACCTGTACAGTACCTCTCCTGCACATGGCTTTGTCCTGCTTCCAAGTTTGCCTGGTTTGACATCTTTGCCAGTGCAATTCCCATTTACCCAATGTAGGTCTTTTGTGAGATAGTTCCTGGGGCCGCTTATTGTTTGTTTTTCCTGTTCTTGACCCTTGCCTGTCCCTAACCTCTTCTGATTTACTGCCTCTACTGACCTTAGCCTGTTACTGATTGCTCTTTCAGATCCTGACTTTGTACTGTATTTACTGATTGGTTTGACCGTGGCCTATGTCCCTGACTATGCTTCTGGTTCCTGATTCTGTACTGCACTGTCTGATTGGTTTTGACCCTGGTAGGTTCTTTGCCCAGAACTTTTGCTTTGGTTTTCTCACTTTAAAACCTGACGGCATCCATGTAGCGGAGGACTTCTCCTAAAGCGAAAGGTGGCTGTTATTAGCAGAAGCATGAGCTGTGACCAGAACATTGGTATAAGTTCTGGGTTCGGGAAAACATACGTTACACCACCTCAAGGATGGGGAACTTAACCTATTAACTTTGTTGAAATAAGCTAGGAAGACATACCAACAATATATCATGATCATGAAGAATCCCTGTATTATTTACGTCTTTATAAACAAAGGTAATGCATACACCCAACATTCTTCCCATTTAAAAATAATCTGGATATTCAGCACTAACCCTGCTTACTGTCAGTAAGCTTTGTCTTTTAGTCCCCCATTGCAGTAATGTCCATCTAAAATGGTAATTTGGGAAGTGTGATAATGTGGTCTGCAATTGCTTATTTTTTAGGTGCATGGTAATCTATCAGTATACAGGTATTTAATTGTATTTAAATGTATTTACTCAGAAACACTCTACCTCATGCAATAAATGGTAGCTCTTATAGAAAACTTACAAATCTCAAGACAGAGGTGGACAACTATAAGAAAGTGGAAGCATCATCTGTAGCCAGAATTAACATGGCAAAAATGACACTACTGGCAAAATAATAATTATACAATCCCACTGAGAGTCACAACAGCCCAAGTACTTACAAGATATCATAAGCAATTTCATTTGAAAGGGGAAGACCCCAAGTGAAGGTTCTACTGTACAGATCACTAAACAGATGTAAAATGGTAGTCCCTCAGATAATTAACTATGCAAAGGCATGCATAAAGAGACCAAATCAAAGTATACAGGCAAAAGAAGGTTTAAAACTTCTCAGGCAGTCACATTTAGCCTGCAGTTATCATCAATAGCCCTTTCCTATACACCTCACAAAGTACCCTAGGAGTATAGAGAGATTATATTGTGTAAGCTGATAAATATAAACATTATATACATAACTGTCCAGATGACAATTTAGAATCTATATTACCCCATATTGGTCTTGAAAAATGAATAAACAAGAGTATAACAGTCTTAGGAGATATGAACCAGGATGAATGTATTATGTCATTTGAACAAATGCAACGCAAGTGTCATATTCACAAATAGGATTGACAAGGGGACTCCTCAATTGACCATTTACTTTCAGCCATCCCACTGAACCCCATTGTTAGATACCTTAATAAAACTCCTGTAGCCAGAAATTGGGTAAAATGGCTATAGCATGTATTCATATTTTATCAAATAAATAAGACCTTGTCAGCCTCACCCCAAGGCAATACTCCAAGCCTGAATTCCACAAGAGATCACTACTATGCGCTGCTGTAGTGTAGCTACTGAAGACTTGAGATCAGCACAATGTTGTTATGTCCACCACAGGGTATTAGACTGTCTCTACCTACAGAGAGGATGGCTCAAATCTCTGCTACCAGCAGGAGCTGCATTTCCCACCAGCCCTGCTGGTGGCCCTGAATCTGCAGTGTCTCCATAATAGGAAATCCAAGCAGGCTGTCATCTAGTACAAGCAATAGTATTAATCAAACTACCGTGCAGTCAGTTGAGAACCTCTTTTCTACACACTATAACAATGCATACAGGAAAACATCCACATTTGGTTATTAACAAACAAAATATGCAAAGATTGGATTGGGGCAGGATGTATCTACCTGCTCAGACGATAAGGAAGTGAACTGCTTCTTCCCCTGACACCACATCCTTCTCTTTCTCCACCCCCAGCCAAGCTTTCCCCTGACTTAACTTAAACTTCACTTAACTTAAATTCCTTCTTACCCAATCAAAGCTACATCTGATTCTGCCAATTAGTGATGGGCGAATGTATTCGCCAGGGACGAATTTGTGGCAAATTCCCGGCGGAAATTCGCTGAAAAAAATGAGTTGCGCGTTGTTTTTGACGCGAAAACGACGCAACGCGTTGAAGTTGACACGACGCGTGTCAAAAATGTGCCGCAAATTTTTCGCCAATTCGCGATTTTCGCTGGAAATTCGGGAACTTTTCGACGAAGCGAAATGGGGTAGATTCACCCATCACTACTGCCAATCTTTAAAAATAAACCAGTGCAATCTGGCTGATGGTCATTGCTTGTCATGCAGCCCCTGCTTTTATAGCTCCAGGGCTTTCCTATAGAATCATATGATACACTAATTCATTCTTGCCCACCTGATCCACTTATACAATCCTTCAAGGATTGCAAGACATACAGTGCATCTATTGCTCAATATATTTTGAATGAAAATAAAGCCTTCTGAAAGACCAAATCAATGACAAAGTGGAAGATTGATCTCCATTACATTTACAGAGTTTTTTTTAGCACAGAACCCTGTGTTATTAGTAAATACTCACAGGTTTGCTTTATGATTGCCTGAGCACAAGAACCCGGGCATTCATAAATGGGCATTGCAATTATTTTACTGTTATCATGCATGTTATCTTTCTTTTTTTTTTTGCTTTTCTTTCTATGTCACACTCACTGTTTGTTCCTTTCGAGTCCAATATATATGGAACTGCAGCTTCTGCAGTGTCCTTATTCTTTTTTTTTTATCCAAATAAAACCATTGGACTCCAAACCAGAGGTTCAAAGGTTTTCCCTTTTTAGTAAACAGCATGCAGCTGGTTGCCATCCATGCCCCTCACCAGAGCAATATCTATTGTAATGCAAGATGGAGAGCCTGTGGTTGCTAGATGCAGAGAAAGTCCTCTATTTCCCACTTGCTTGAGGCAGGTGTTAAATACAGGTCTCTGTCATGCTTACAATTTGTCAATAACCCATAATATATTGTGATGAATGATAGACAATAATATACACAGCAAAAAAATAATGCAAACTTTCCTATGCGTTGTCAGGCTCTCACACAGATTCTAAACAGAAATAAACATCTCCATGGTTTCTTTGTCATTTTAGGCCTCCCTCCAGATTTCTGGTTTCAGCTTCATAAAGTCTATGCTATGAAATAAAAAGGGAGCAATTTGAATTCTTCTCAATAGATGCATTCAGCTTAGCTGGGCTCTAGGGACAATGCACAGAAGGCTGTGGATGCATCAAATGCTTTCTAAACAGCTGTGGGGAATGGCGTTAACTGTAAATGTTGACTAGAAGTCGTTCATAATCTGGCATTTTATTAAAACCACCAGATGTGAAGTATTTTGTATTGATATTATATGATATTATATTCTTATTGTGTAATCTCAGGTAGCTGTTCTTTATCTCTAACAGTGTGCACAGTATGCATATCAATAACATGCTGCAATTCATATCATATACAGCATATATATATATAATGCATCTTCCTCGGCTCACACAATTATATGCAGTGTTTTGATTCACTTTAATTAGAGACTGTCATGCAAACTTCTTCTGCAGGACTAGAAAATTTTCATCAATAAATTTAGGCAATACATGATAATAGATAATCTACTGGGGATTATGAATCAACATTTGGCACCTTTCTCATTTATTTTCCTAGTTGTGTGAGTTAAGGATAGCATTTTGCTATCACCACAGTATAATCATTTATTTATTAAGAATGCAAAATGCCCCAAGGGAAATTTTGTTTAAACTCCAAAATCTATACAACTGCATTAAGCCTGGAGACCTATTTGCCTAGATTTTATACATATCATTTATTTCTAACTCTGATAGTGAAGTGCTAGGTCTTTTGTTGTAATAGTTGCTGTAGAAACATGTAACTTTTTTCTCTATAGCATTATAATTAGAATTAGAGGCGATGTGGGTATATCAGTACATTGTTCAGCATATCCAGATCTATGTTTCGGTGCTTCCAGCGAAGCTGCAAAAGGATATAACATTTCTATTTGCACAACAACATTGCACCAGCTCTATTTTTTCAATGCTTTTTTATAAAAGATAAAGAGTTTTTTTTATAAAAGATAAATTGTTGGTGTACATTACAAATTGCATAACAACATGAAGATGTATACAATAAACTTAAATTAAGTTCTATAGGCAGTCCCTCTTTTAATGTGTCAATTTGTGTAATGGAATAGACTTATAGATGAAGTCTTCCACAGAGAGAGAGGTTCCTTTAGGTCAGATGTTTCAAGTTCTTTATTCTTCTGGGGTCTTTATTCAGCAGCTTATAATAAGTACATACTGCATGTCTAAGTATCTGAATAACATTCTACAGGAAAAAACATTTAAGGTCCTGGAACTCGGTTTTCTCATATATATATATATATATATATATATATATATATATATATATATATATATATATATATATTGTGGTATGGTGACAAAAAGTGATTGGCAACATGTATGTTGGGCCATGGATTCTCATTTTTACTGAGGTGAGACCAGCAGTGTTTTGGACAGAGAAACACTTTGTTTCTCCGCAGTTTTTGTAATTGTTGATCCAGGGCTGGTCTTACTGGAAATCTGCAAGAGCAGGGTGGGGTGGATTCCCAAATCCATAGGCCAGGATTTCAGGAGGCCCTAGGCCTATTTGTAGTACATCTGAAGCTGTGCAGCAGGGCTGATGAGGCTGTGTGTGTGAGAGAGACACAGAGACACACTGCTGGATTTGCTCAGCTTCAGGAGAAAGAGAAACATTTATTTTTGTGTTAGCCAGGAGGCTTGATATTTCTTTTCCAACTCTTTTCAACCCCCTACAAGGGCAAAATTCTGCAGCCGCTGAAAAATAAACGCGGGCAGGAAGCCCTTACACCGGTCTTGGTGTGTGAAGTTGCCTCATTTGCAGCCTACCAGCGAGTGAACCCCCAAAATATATATATATATATATACATACCAACCAACGTAAGTGCACATCCCCCCTGATCCTCCTCCAACCAACCTTTCCCCCCAGATGAATACATTCATTCTTGTTTAATACATAGCTAGATCATGAGATCATATATATTTCACAATTTTTTTTGTTCCAATACAATGGCAGTGGCAACAATCTGATTTATGAAAAATGCACTTTATAGGTGCTTGCATGAAGACATAAACTAACTTAGAAAGTAAGATCAATTTAAAGATCCACCTGAGAAAGGTCAGTGGAAGTCTTGACCAGGCTTTAGTTTTAGCCTGAATTATGAAAATACCAAGGTACCTGTATAGGCACCACATGCAGTGGTTCATCTTCAGGGAAGAGTACTGACCAGTTTAACTAGATCCCCCAAATCAAGAGCAGACAACAAAGCACTTAGGGATGGCAAAGTATAGAAGGGTATTCTTTAAGATATGTAGTAATGTATGTGCTCTCATACAGATCCCACAGTAATCTGGTCCTGACATACAGTAATGTAATTTCCAAATGATTGAAGCACTCTGAGAACTTGATTCTGTGAAGTTTGTGTGCTTTTTATTTAGCTCATAATAGTAGAAAACTGCAGTTTTCTACTATTATGAGCTAAATAAAAAGCACACAAACTTCACAGAATCAAGTTCTCAGAGTGCTTCAATCATTTGGAAGTGATTTGATAAAGGACCCATGGCAGAGTGGGGGATGGATTGTTAAGCACCTGGTCTCGAAGGAGAGTTAAACCAGAGGTGAGCGCTTCACAATTGTGTGGATACAGTAATGTCATGTGACATGATCTTTGTCTGATAATGCAGAAGTGTTAATTAAGTTATGTTCTTCTTGAAGCAAGAGAATCATGGTGATGCATACAGTTTTTCCTCTGTCTAAAGGAAAACTGCAGGTTCATGTGAGAGCTACTATTTATGCCATCAGCAGAATGGCAACAGGTTATGGGTCCAGGAGAGATGGAGGAAACCGATGGAGCAGGCTGATGTTTGATGAAGATAAAAAGAACATTGAACTATGGGAGGCAAATTTTCTAAGCCACATGTGCCTGATGAATCTTAAAGAAACTATCCTACATGAACCCACTGAGGACACAGACTTGGATGAGGACAAAAGTAAGTAAGTATTTAAATTTTTGGCTGATAAAAGTCTGTCTCTGATTATGAGAGAAGCAGCTGATGATGGAAGGAAAGCACTTCGAATTCTAAGAAACCAATATGCTGGCAAAGGTAAGCCAATAATTATTAGCTTATACACAGAGGTAACATCTTTTAAGAAAGCTGCAAATGAAAGTGTTGTGGACTATTAAATATGTGCAGAAACAACCATTACATCACAGATTGATAGACTGTAGATTGCAATGATTCATAAAGACCTACCTGAATCATTTAGACCCTTTGCTATCATATCATACAAGGTGATGGAAAAGTGACTTTTACAAAAGTTTTGAGGACACTGAGAAATACCACGTCAACCCAAACACTGATAATGTGATTCAGGTCAGCACTCCTGTTGCAACAGTAAGGGAGAGAGGCAACATTAACTGCTACAACTGCAACCAAAAGGACCACAAAGCTAACGCATGCCCAAGCAAATTAAATAAAAGAATGTCACAGTGGTGTAACTATTACAAGAGCCCAACAGAGGCATTTTGCAGATGCAAGGGGTGAGACAATGTAAAGCAACTTGATGATGTAGGGCAAAAGACTTCTGGTGTAGCAATGAGTGTTGGGCAGTGTCGGACTGGCCCGACGGGATACCGGGAAAATACCTGGTAGGCCCCGACCCTTAATGGACCCCCCCCGGGCCAGGCCCCTCTGCCGATTGAAAAATAGGCTTCCATAGGTGCTGTGCACAGCACCACTCGTCGTGTAGGCGCGCGTGCGGCATCTTACTGTCAGGTGCGCGCCACGCCTTTCCAGCAGGCGCGCGCGTCGCCTTTCCATCAGGATCGGCATTACACGGTAGGGGGCCCTGAACACTAGTCCCGGTGGGCCCCGGGCCCCCCAGTCCAACCCTGGTGTTGGGATGTGAGTTCTTCCTGCATTCCAGCAGTTGTTGGAGGGGAAATTTATTTCCAGAGCAAAAAGAAGAAAAGTATTTTTGCTAATGTTTCACAGAAAGCACTGTTCCAACTCCATATAACAAAAAAGAACAGGGTACCTTGCAACTACCTCTTTTCAGGCAGCCACCCTACACTCAGACTGCTTGATCTGAGATCAGGAGCTCTCCTAAAAAGCATGTTGTATTTTACTTAAGTATGCAAGTCTGCTTTTCCAAGCAGCCCATGCTCTTAAAGGCACATTCAGCTACAAAAAAGTTGAAACTATTAACAAAAACATAAATTTATATAAATATACATTTTGTTTTCTATCTCTCTATAAAAGGAGCTTACAATGTTATTATTCACAAAAAAAAAGAAAAAAAAACAGGCAAAACCAGCATATAAGAAAAACACATTTTGTTTAAACGTAACCTGCTGCAGCATTTACCAATTGATAATTAAGCTCAGTGCATGGATCTGGCACACACCCAGTGCTAAGGTTTTGTTATTATACTGAATGGGAACAGATACACTTAGTAAGTAATAATTTTGTTGATTTTTGTAATGCTGGTTAAAATGTGGAGAAGATAGTTTACTACTTTGTCTGCATAGGAAGAAAAAGGGCAGAAAAAGAGGTTTGCTGGCCAGCAATAGAGAAAGGGGGAAACACTTATACTACACATACAGGCAGACAAAATAAATCACTGTGTATATCCTAACACTGAGGAAAGGTGACGCAGAAGTATGCCTGACTGACAGCAAGGGGAATAGAGTAAAGACCACATTACTAAATGCACTGTATATCCCCACATATCCAGAGGACATTTTCTCTGTTGAAGCAGCAAAATCTGTTTTTTTTTTTCCATTTTGGCAAGATGGGAGTGAACTGATCCATAGTAAGAGTACCAAATTCACCATCAAGAAATATAATCAACTTTTTTGATGAGACTGGGGACATTTATCATGGTTGTTCAAATCTGCCATGATATCCTTGGTCACTGTAATTATGATGGTCTTTTAATTGATTTTTTTTTCTTTTAATTCTTTTAGTTGATGGAATGAAGATTAAGGGGCAGATTTACTAAGGGTTGAATTTCGTAGTTAAAAATGTCGAAATTCAACCATCGAATTTTTAAAGTGTTTTTTTTATTGAAAATGAACCTTTTTCGATATAATTATTGATCTAATAAAAACCGTAGATTTTCAAAAAATTCAAAAACACTTCTTAAAGGTTCCAGGAGGCAATTAAATAAATAACAATTTGGCAGGTTTGAAATTTTTTCAATTAGAAATATATTTTGGCCTATTCGATAGTCGAAGTAGCCAAAAATTACTTTGAAATTCAAATTTTTAATTCAAATTTTCACTTCAACCCTTAGTTAATCTGCCCCTTAGGGTAAGGTTGATAAATCTAACCTAAATTGTGAAATTTACTCCCAGGGAAACAGAGAGTCTGACACCTGTGCCAAACAATCACTTGAACTAGTACACACTGATTTAGCTGGCCCCATAGAGTCAATAGCAAAAGATGGTTTTAGATATGCCATAGCATTTACTGATGATTACTCTTTGTGTACTTTCTGAGAAATAAGAGTGATACAGTGTTAGCCGCAGCTACAGAAAAGTTCATTGCGGATACTGCCCCCAAACAAGTAGCCAAAAATTCAGGTCACCGCAATATATCTACCATTAACAGTTCTTACTGTCACAGTATGGCTGCCAATAACAGTTCTTGGCACCATAACTATTCAGAAGGTTATGTTGTGTTGGATATACACCCTACATTCCTCCCCAGTAATTGTCCTTTCTGTTACAGTATGGCTTCCAATAAAAGTCTTTGGAGGCAGAAGAATTCAGGAGAAATGATGAGTGAAAAAGTTTTGCCATGGTCAGTTTTGCCGTAGACAAAAAGTTTTGCGAGCCTGTGCTAAAAATTTACCATGGAGTCAGTTTTGTTTCAGGTGACAAAAACAAAGCTATAAGTCAATCTGAATACACAGAGTGGGAAGCAGTAAAATGAGACCTGCTGTTCCAGTTCCAGTAGGTGAAATCAATGCGGCAGAAATTACACGAGGTGAAAAGTATTTGCCTCCCCTTTGTGCTGTTACTATACTGTTTTATTCTATTTTTACATGAAAATAGTTTTGTTGCTATGTTTGGAGTTTTTTATCTGACTACTCAGAAGGTACTTGAAGTTGTTTGGATTATTAACAGAACCATAACTATTCTCAATCTCAGTTGGGTAGCATAACATTACATACATAGTATTTCAGATTCATTATAATGACATAGATACTGTATATGGTTCATATATGGGTCCTTCATTTTAATGTGGGATACAAAGTACCCAGATATTTGTTGGTGGTCAGAATTATTAGTTGTGCCTGTGTTTTAAACTATTAGTAATACATAAACTATTGCATTTTTTGTTAAAACAGCTACATAGTTTAGTAGTAGTTAACATTACCAGTTGACCAGAGGTAATGTCAAAATCCCAGACATGTTTAAGAAACTGGCAACATAGGAGTTTTTTCTGTTGAAAAATCATTTGTAGCATAGTGGATTGGACGTCTGCTAACAATGTAGGGTGCATGTGTGGCAGTATACCGAGTGAAAAAATGCATGTCATTTGGCATTTCCATTGACTCCAATGCAATTCGATGAATTTTGACACCATATTGCCATTTTTGACACAAAGTAAAATATGGCAAATTTGCTTATCAAAGTTAAACAGTCAACAATAAGACCGGAAAGCAAGGACAAATGTTTTATTTTTAGCCACAAAGCAGAAAAAAGGGCCATGAAAAAAAGTCCATAGACTAGTTTCCAACAAATATATTGCACAACAAAAACATTAGCTTGTGCATCAAAAGTAAGATTCACAACAAAAAATGAGGATGTGTGACAAAAATTGTCATGCAATGAAACAGTTTGGCAAATTTTTCACCCTTTTGCTAATTTTTTTGTAGTTTCGTGAATATTTTGATGAAGTGAAGATACACTCACCACTATTCAAGAGGTAATGTTGGGTTGGAGAAACACCTCATTTGTCTGCACACATATTGCCCTTCAGGGGCTTTATCAAAAGATGCATCATTCAAGCAGTTCTCTTGAACTAGGCTGTAATGCTGATTGGCTCCACTATATCACACATTCAACAGTCATAGGTTTATTCAGATATCAACCATCCATAGTTTACATTTACGTGTTGATGTCCCAAAACTTTAAAGCAATAGAGACAGTTTTAAGGACAAAGAAACCAAAAATCAAAACAATTTAATTTGTACAGTTATAGAAATATATAGAAGGTATGGCAGAAGGTACAATTATTTGTTTACAAAACCACATACAGATTCCACATCCTAAGTTCCTCTCTTTCCTTCCCATATAGCAAACATAACCTAGGTTATTGTTTACACTTTTTATGCACATACTGCATAAAAGCTACTGGCCACAGGCACTCCCCAACAAACCATACAAATAAATATATCTCATTGTGATGCAATATACAATACAATATATAAGTGCAACTTGTAAGGGGTCATTTACAGAGACTCGGGACGCAAGAGCACTAAAGTGTTTGTGACAAATGATAAAACAATACTACTCACACAAGAAATGTTAATGCCATACAACACGCAATAATGTTGTTTTGTTACTTTCAAATGCTTTAGTGATTACTATTAAGTTACATTGGCATTTTGACAAGCTTTCAGTACAAAACTGTTTTCTGCAATAAGATAATCCCTAGATAAAATAAAGTATTTGCATAGTCTAATTGTTGGTAAAATGGTATCAGTAATCCTTATTCTATAAACTACCTACTGTATATAGGGTACAATCAGGCTTTTTTACATGTCGGGTCCCTTTTCAGAATTCAACACTGTTCTTCCACGTCAATTTGTTCATGTCTTGTGTATGTTACATTGCTTTACATGGTATATTTCCTTTTTTCCACTCACAACTTTTAATCAACAATAGGAACTACATTTCATTGGTCCATTCTAGGTTCTGGACCCAACAGTGCAGGAAGATAGCTTCCTACTTTGTATATGCTCTCATTTTACTATGGTGCTCTCAATTTACTAAGATATAGATGAAAGAGGGTAATTCAACTGACACATTTTATCTGGGAACAGGTTTAGCTACCAAAGCATAACATGAATACCAAAAAGAACAGCATTCCAATGGCTCATTTCAGCCATCAGGTTCCAACAGTGCAAGAAGGTACCCTCCTGCAATGTACTGTAGGTGCTCTCATTTTACTAAGCCAGGTCCCAATAATGTCACTGGGGCATTTACACACCATACTGTACATTAAACTGATTTTTTTTTCTTCTGAACTACTCGGAATGAATATTATTGAAACTGAGCTGTAGGAAAGGAAACAATAGTTTGAACTAAAGTAAATATTCAGATTCCTTTATATAGTATATACTATAAATTCTGTACAACTTTTTCCTTTTTTATATTTATTACAATGAAGTAACCTTAGGCAAAGTTTCCATGTATCTGAGTTTCCCCATTAGAAAGAGGGCATTTGCTTTACTGCTGTGTACCATATTTTGCCTGCAGCATTGCCATAGCCGTCAAACATGTTAATGTTTCTTACACGATATGCAGATCAGTGTATCTTCAGAAGTGGAGAGCTTTTATATGTAAAGGGAGATAAAATACAGATGTGTTAGTGTTTGATTTATAAGCTTAAATTTGTCAAATCATATTCAGGGAAAAGACAAGGAGGAGAATGCAGTCAGATCTGTTTCAACAGATAAAAAACAGTGGCCCACCACTGTCATATATGTAGTATATAGCTTGTAAATGCTTCTTGGCAGACAGCAGGCCATGTTAAAATAATAATAGCTTAGCTCTCTCATCAGCTTGAAATAACTTATCAGTTAGGTACAGTACAGTAGTGCTGGGAAAAGCATGTTATTGTCATGAGTGTAAATAATTATGTATCTCTTTTGTCAGATATCTAACTTTTGGTCTTAATACTCAGGGCAATTGCAGTGTAAAGAATGCATACCTCCTAACTGTCCCTTTTTTTTTTTTTGTAACTTACATTTTTATTGTGTTTTTTCTTATACAGACAGAAAAAGAAGAACAATCACATGTACATGAATTGTTAGAAGGTGATACAATAACAATTAGCAATACAGCTTCTTTATCTGCTTATATACTATATGTATCGTATATGTTTTTATGTGGGACAATCCCAATTTTAACAGCTCAACCAACAGTCCTGGGTTTATTACTGAAATGTCCCAACTTTCTCTTTATTTCCTACACTGAACAGTCAGAAAAATATACAGTACAAATTTTCTAACTTAATTGTCTTTTGGCAGAGAGCCCAGAATACAGTGGATACTTAGATATATTTCTTGCACTTTAAGATAAGCAAAGAAGCAATTGTAACAATTTAAGATAAGCAGGTCTCTTGGGGAAGCTGTGACTTGCAGCTTAAAGGGCAAATTAGCAAAACTGTAATAACACATATAAACCGCAGATGTGTTAACATTTTCATAACCTGCCAAATTTTGTAAAATGAACATGGTAATTAGGTTGTGTGGCTACAAAAAATGGGCACAGTCAAAAAATTATGCTCAGAACAGCAAATCTTTTTGTCCCTCTTTCTATTTCCAAAATGTATTAGAATGGTCCAGATTCTATTTTGCAGTGAGTAAGGAGTGTTTTCCCTTCTAGGACAACTTGTAGACAATTTCAACTTTTTGCCTTCCTCTGAATGAACTAGTTAAGATAGGATATATTTAAAGGGGTTGTTCACCTTTGTGTCAACCTTTAGCATGATGTAGAGAGTGATATTTTGAGACAATTTGCAATTGTTTTCCATAGCTTTTTATTCAGCAGCTCTCCAGTTTGCAATTTCTGGTTTCTAGGGTCCAAGTTACCCTAGCAATAATACATTGATTTGAACTAGAGACTGGAATATGAATAGCAGAGGGCCTGGATAGACAGATGAGTAATACAAAAGAGCAATGACAAAAAATCTCTTGTAAATTCGTGGCTTTTAAAAAAGCTCAAAAAATATAAGTGTAAAAAAACACAAAGACCACTAATACAAAACTTCAATAAAAGATTTTTGAGGTCCTATAGAAGTCAAAGGGAGCTACACTGATCCTATTAGACCATTTTAAATGAATTTTAGAGGTTTCCGTAATTTTGTTAGCTAGGACTTGTCCAAACAAATAGAATTTTTAAAGGTTTTCGAGGTATTCAGATTCAAATTTTGTAATTTGGATCTTTAAAAAAAATGTCATGACTATCTTAGTTTTAGAGAAGTGTGAGTGGGTTTAGTCGTGGTTTCAAAAACCTCTAAAACCACTATAATCTGACCTTTGATAAATAGGCCTCAGCATACAAGCACACAGGAAGTTATGCTGGATATAGTAAATTGACTCCCATGTGGGGCAACACAATGTTTAAAAATATCCTTGTATAGGAGCAAATCAAAATTGATGTTGCTAAAACATTATTATTGTTTGAAAACACCTTCTCAGTAGTGGCGAATTAGCGGCAAATTCACGCGATTCGCGAAACGCCAGCGAAAATTCGCCTGGCTAAAATTAGCTAAAAAAGAGTTGTGCGTAATTTTTGATGCGACGAAAACAACGCAACGCACGTCAAAATCGCGACTCGTTTAGCGAATTTTTTTGCGAATTTCGCTGGATATTCGCGAATTTTCCGGCGAAGCGAAACTGGGTAGATTCACCCATCACTACTTCTCAGATTTTTTTGCACAATTATGTCAGTAAACTACTTAACCAGCAGTGATGTTCATACCCATACTTGTTGCCAGCCAGACTGCTCAGGGATATTGGTTTCCTGCAAGAATCAGCACTAATCACAGTGCAAATTGTTTTCCATAGGAAATGGTAATCCCAAAAAAAACTCAGTGGAAAAATCTCTAAATAACCCTAAGCCATGAAATGTAATTTCTACCTTTACTACCATAGGGTTACTAGCATGGTTTAGCTTGGCAAATATATTTTTTAGGGGCAAATTTATGTGAAAGACAGGAGAACTCCTCCATTCGCTATTCATTCCTGTGGGATTTAAGAAGAATATTTATGAAATGGTGAAATCTAACTTTCACCCACTGAAAAATATGCCTCTAAAAATGCCATTGTAATAAGTAAAGAGTGGAGTAATTTAATTGTGGTGCACTCTAATGTTACACTGTGATAAATCTGCCCCTTAGTGACAATTCATGATACTGTTCATGTCCTAAATTGATATTAAGCATGTTAATAATGGCTTGCGTGATGGTTAAAAATATAAGAGCTCATTTACATCAGTGAGTGCAATTGCTCTCCCATACTTTTCCCCACAATGAGTTACACAGTAAACCACTTTCATGAAAGATATTTGTGTCAAAATGTGCTCTTTGCACTTTGCTACAGTTATGCTCAGTCCTTCCTGATTTAAGAGCTGCTGTGCCAGGACCAGGTGGTAGGTCCATGGTTCCCTGCATACCCAGTGTCAATAGGTGCAGCAAGCTTGTGCCTAAAAAATTGGGACATGGCTCCCATGCTGAATTAGGCCAGGTGAAATTCCATACAATTGCATCCAATTTGCAATGAACTGTGTGCGCAATTTCAAAAATGTTGCCAAATAAGATTGTTGTGTTTGGTAGCCAAGGATGAGCAGGGTATAACAGTGCTTTATTAATAGGTTCATGCAGCCATTACATAACAGCAGTAAGTCTTACTTTCACTTTGAAGCTGTACAGAAAGTCCTGTGTATGCACAGTGACACCCGCAGGCCATTTGTATAAACACCACATTCCCCTTATAGTAGGTAAGCATTTGGGCAAATATAATAAACAGTAACAATTAAACAGTACTGTATGTTTGCTAAAGCAATATATACATTCTTCACATGACATAGTCCTTGGTCCATGCAGGTAGTTTTATGATTCTCTCAGTACGCCTTATAGGTTCATTTTCTTCCGGCCTATTGTGGTTGGCATTAGGAGTAGGAAAATGTCCTTCATCAAATGGAACGTCTGCAAAATCTAGCATGAGCAAGACGACTTGCATTCCATATGCGTCCATCAGACAGTTCATATGTGTATGGTCCTCGCTGGCGTCTCACTTCAAGTGGTATAGTAAATTTAGATTGTCCTTGTTTCAGTATTCCTGGTTTCTTAATTCTGACTAAAGATCCAGGCTAAAAGTGCACTTCTATTGCACCACATTTTCTGTCAGTATAAGCCTTGCATTTGGCTTCTTCATGTTTGACAATGTGAGCTGTAGATGAGTTTGTAGGAACAGTATTTGGTGGAAGTTTGATGTCTGCAACATGTAACTTAGTGCACATCTGTCTGCCATGTAATAATTCAGCTGGAGATGCTTGGGTCGTTGCATGACATGTTGCTCTGTAGTTATATAGGAACTCTGTTGTAAATACTTTCCAAGATTTCCCAGTAAGATTTGCTGTCTGTAGTGCTTCTTTCAGACTTCTGTTGAATCGCTCGATTTCTCTATTAGCTTGTGGGTAATACACTGAAGATTTCCTATGCACAATATTCCTCTTCTCAGAAAGTATTCTCATATAACTCATATGAGACAAACTGTGGTACTCCTTTGTATTTCCTTCTCTGCTGAAGACTGTAGACAGAAATGTTATTACTGTAGCTGATGTTACATGAGAAACAAATGCAGTTTCTGGCCATTTACTGTAATAGTCTATCAAAGTTATAGAAAATCTGCAGTCCATAGGAGCATCTGCAAAAGGACCGACAATATCAATAGTAAGTTTTTCCCATGCTGAATCAGGGTATGGTACTGGCTGATGTGGTGGTGTATGTGTGATAGCTGTTTTGTCATGATTCTGACAAGTAACACAAGAATGAAAGGCAGTTACCACATTGGCATCCATTGCTGGCCACCAGTACAGTTCTCGTAGTCTTTGTTTTGTATGTACAATTCCTTGATGACAAGTTGTATGAGCTTTTCTCTCAAGGTTTCTGGTACCAATAAACGGTGAGCTCCACGGACAACATAGCCATTTACTAAGGACAGTTTGTGTCTAATCCTGTAGTAAGGTTAAAGATCAGGACTGGGTTTCTTCTCAGCATTTGGCCATTTGGTTTGTAAGATGTCCCGTAAATTTACTTGAATTTGACATGTGAGGCAAGCTTGCTTAAAATCAGCAGCTGTAACTGTAGATGATAATATATCAGTCAGTGCTACAACTTCTATGTCATCATCCAGTGTATCAGAAGCTGCAGGTAAAGGTAAATGTAACAAACAATCGACAGTAACATTTTTCAAACCTGGTTTGTATTGCATTTTGTAGTTCAGTAGCCTTGCCGACCATCTAGCTATAGGCATTCCAGCTCTTCCTAGTCCCTTTGTTGTAAGTAGTGTAGTAAAAGGGCTATGATCAGTGCATAAGGTAAATTCTCTACCCCATAGGTTGGTTCTCTATTTTGCTGTTGCCCAAAAACACGCTAGAGCTTCTTTTTCAACAGTTGAATACTTATGCTCTGTAGAGATCGATATTTTTTTGGAGGGTTACCCTCCTTCCCCCCTACATTCCTAACAAATGGCAACACAACTATACAGGGGGCACATGTAGGGCAATAGGACAACTTTATTTAATTTATTAAAGGTTTCCTGGGCTTGTGTAGTGGAATGTAGTGGCTTCAACGTATACTTCTATTATAACTTAAAGTTTCTGGAGTATGCAAATTAGGCTTCACTATCTTAACAATGCTCTGCCTAGCGAAGTAACACTAGCGCAACTACGCTACCGTTTGCCGACCTGAGCGTAAATTCACACTTTAGTGAATTTGCGTAGCGCTGGTGAAAATTCGCCTGGCAAAGTGCGGCGAACGCTAGGGAAGCTAATGCTAGCGACTTTTCGGACGTTAGTGAATTTGCCCCTTGGAGCGTAGACAATTATATCATCCAAGTAGCATTGTACACCAGGTATGTCATGGAGTATAGAAGACATCAGTCTTTGAAATCATCTCGGTGCTGAAGCCAATCCATAAGGTACACACTTGAACCGAAACAAACCATCATGTGTGATAAATGCAGTGAGGTCTCTGCTTTTCTCATGCATTAATACTTGATGATAAGATTCAGGGTTGAAAAGAATTTTGCTACTAGGAGTTCTGAAAATATTTCCTCTATGTGTGGCAAGGGATGATTATCCATAACAACTGCTTTATTAGGTTCAATGAGATCAACACACAATCGAATACCTCCAGTTTTCTTCTTTGTTAAAACAATTGGTGAAACCCATTCAGAGGATTCTGATTTTTCAATCACATCTTGCTCTACCAGTTTCTTTAGTTCCTGTGAGACAGTCTCCCTTACAGAGTAGGACAATCGCCTCAATCTCCAGCATACTGGTTTTACATCTGGTCTCAACTTAACTTTGTGTACAAAGTTCTTTGCACAGCCAAGTGAAGTGTTGCTTTTTGGTGAAATTTTAGACATAGGCTGTGAGACCATCAATTAATTGTTGATTTAATGCAGCAAAGAGATCCCTTCCAATGTAAAAGTCACATTTTGCAGTATTTGATTCAAATTGTACAGTCACTGGCAAGCAACCAAGCACAGGGATTGTATCCTTTAAGTAGCTGACCAGTTTCAGGGCCGGTGCAAAAAGCGGATCTTTTGCAAAGTATTTCAAGAAAATATCCTTTGGTAGTACAGAAACAGCTGAACCTGTATCAAGCATCAGGTTAATGGTTAATGGTGAAATTTATATCTTTCAGCAACCACATTTACTCTTGGCACAAAAAGGTTCTTTATAGCAGGAAGGGCAGTTTCATAAGTCTCATGAGGTAATGGTAATGTATAGAATATATGCAGTCCCTCTGCTCCCAAGCAGTGAATAAGTAAAGCACGCTTTCTAGTGTCAGCAGCAATAATGTAATTATCAAACATACGGATCCAAACAGTAAAAGGTATGGTAGGCTCACCAGGGTTTGGCAGAAACGGTGCAGGTTTCTGCAGAGGTAGAAAAGACATCCTTGTCGCCATTTGTTGTGTTTGGTAGCCGAGGATGAGCAGGGTATAACAGTGATTTATTAATAGGTTCATGCAGCCATTACATAACAGCAGTAAGTCTTACTTTCACTTTAAAGCTGTACAGAAAATCCTGCGTATGCACAGTGACACCCGCAGGCCATTTGTATAAACACCACAAAGATGCAATTGCATTACAATTGTGTCAAACAAATTACCCCCTTGTGACCCCCCTTGTAATGCAGCTGAAATGCGGCACTTAGCGAGGAGTAAATTTGTTACCACTATGCTAATTCATTAAAATGCTAAGTTGCATGTCTGTAGCTGAATGCTGGCAAAGTTTCAATAGCGTTAATTCATCAACGCGAGCATTTCATAGCAATATTTTGCTATCGTTCATTTCTGCCTAGTGAACCTTAGTACGTTTAGGTCAATTTGAATAGGGTGGGTACATATAGGTGGTATGGACTTCTTTATTAGAGATGTTGGTGCAAATACTAGAAGTGGTCACTTATTATTAAATATGTCCAAGGAAGCTGTAAGAAACCTACCCTGATGGTCTAGTGGAGGGACAACTGGGAAGCCTCTAGCGCTGCTTCCTTAGGGCGCGCATGGCATGCTGCTGCTCCATTTTGCATTTTGACATTGCCTGTTATAGATTCTGTTTTCTGAGTTCCTGGTGCCTTGAGTTTGTTTCCTGTTTGCTTAAATTATCTGATCTGATTCCTGTTGTGACCCTGCCTGGCTGCTGACTTTTCTGACTTCTGTATTCTGACCCTGCCAGTTATCCGACTCCGATTCTGCCTGATCCCTCTTCTTGACTACCTGGTTGACCATGTGTTAGGGTAGGCATAGTAGGCACCCTAGGGGAGTAGTAGGGACCAAGGAGGAAGCTTAGGGGTTAAAGGTCCAATAACGCGGTACGGGCAAGGATCAGGCAGGAATCAAGGTAAAGTCCAGGCAAAAGGTTTATATTGGCAGGCAGCAAAACAATACAAAGTCCAGGCAAGGTCAAAAGTACAGGAAACAGGAACAAAATAACACCCAGGAACAATAGCAAATGAGTCCTTTAATTGGGCACCATAATGGCGTCCAATGCGCCTTTAAATATTTAAATTTGGAGCCAAAACGGCGCAGGCGGGTGACATCATCACGTTGCGGTGCCATAACGCCATTATGCTGGCACCATACCCATGTGGCGGCTATGGACGCCGCCATTGTGGGAGCGACGCCGGAGAAGAGAGGACGTAAGCCTCCGGGCGGCGCGATCCTGACACCATGGCCTGTTCCTGAGTATTCTGCACTCCATAATCCGGGTTTGACCTTTGCCTGCCTGACTCTGCTTGAATCCTGCCTGTCCCAACTCGGCCTGTCTGACTACATTATTTGCTTCTGTCCTGTCCAGTGACCTTCTGCCCAAAGACTTTACAGTCCCCTTGCCCCTTGCTAGCCAGAACTTTTCGCCTTGCACCTCTCGTTAAGTCCAGGTGGCATCTGAGTAGCTGAGGGCTCCTCCCAAAGCTGAAGGTGGTCACACTACTGGTGAAGCACAAGCTGAGTGTAACACCCACCACTGGTTTTGAGCCCCGGCGCATAAGCACAGGCGCACATCAACTTAG
>CM044433.1:69479189-69499720 GCA_024363595.1 Xenopus borealis | reverse complement strand
AACAATAACATGTGGGGGGGGGTCCTGGCAAACATTTTTTTTAATGTATGGCGTCAGAGCCACCAATATATTTTAATGGGGGACATGACCACAAAGTTTTTTTATGGGGCCCTGACCACCAATATTGCTTTTATATGAATTTGCCCCTTAGTATTTATTCAGAGAGCACTTCTTTCTGGGTTTTTTTTCCCTAAACCTGGCAATTGAAAAAAAGTAGGAAAAAAAAGGGTATGATGTACATTGCATGTCTTTATTATTTTCCCTTGCGCTCCTTCTAATTCATGTTGAAGTCTCTTTAAGCAATAAAAATACAAATAAGCTTTTTATTGTTATTTTGTATTTCTATCTCTTTAAATCTACAACTGAATGCATCAGTACTGTTCCCCTGGGTTTCATTTCAGTATACCATCACTAGACTCAATGAATGGATGAACAGTATATTGCTAAATGGAATTCATTATTTCTCCCTGCTCTTAAATGGAAGATACACAGCAACCAGTTTTAAAATATTCTTTTTTTTTATAATTTTGCAATCTCATCTGCTTTTCCTTTTATCACACAGTACATCTTGGTAGAAATAAAAAAAAAGAGCAATGGCTTTGTGTTGAGGCACATGCATATTTTATTGGCTGGCACCCTTCTCTTGTTGATGAAAATGATCATAGGGAAAGTGAATGTGTCTGGGGCTGCTGTGCTTACCTGCAGAACATCTGTTCTGCTAAATGGTTTCTTGCTGTCTTTGTTTGTTCTTGAATAATTTTAGCAATTAGCAATTATTCTGTATACACAGATTATTATAAAACATATTCATCCTTGGAATGTAAGACTGCTGTGGAAAATATTTATTGCATTTACCTCCAGTTTCAGTGAAATCTGCAAAGCCTTTTTGTTGGCAAATTAATTATATTTATGCTTTTAACCTCTCAAGATAAGTCTGTTTCTGCGAGAGCTCTTTACATGAAAATAAAGTGATAAAACATATTACAATGTTCTACTAAAAGACATACAGCAAGTAAATTACAAGAGGACTTATGAAAATGGTTTTCAATAGAGGACAGATTTTGCAGTTCAAGATATATTGGTAACACCCAGAGTTTTATTATTTATAAATGTGATGGTGGGCCCTCTTTTTAATAGTCCAGAAGAGCCTGCATTTTGCCTATAGCCCCAAAGTACTTGAAGTCCCTAAACCTGACTGTTTTGCCAACCTGACTATCCCTTCTCAGCCTTCCACAGTTTTTAATATCAACAGACTAATGTAGCACAAATACAGTATGGCAGTCCCCATAGAGGAACATGGGGGGTCAGATAAGAAATGAAAAAAAAATTAGGGGGATAGTTTTAAGGTAAAATTATAAATAGTATGCAAACTATGTAAAAAAATGTAACAAAAATGTAATAAGGTTTTATTTCTGGTGTCATCGTACTGTATATTTAACATTCAAACATCATATATTATTTTTGTATACAGCTCAGGAAAACAAAAGCATGCCAGAATATTGTATTTTGACAAATTTTTGTTAACTCTGTTAAATATAGCCAAGTCCCAAGGGATTGATGAAGGGTAGACAAAGGTGAGTACTGGTAGGAAAGCTGGGAACTGGGAATTTTAGACAACAAGACTTAAGCAATGTAAAAAACATTGCCAGAAATAAACCAGAAAATTAAGCACCTTCAATTCAAACAAGTCACCACAATGATTTCAGGAAAGTGAAATTTATTATCAATCTCTGCCTGGATGCAATTTAGGTATTTAAACTGGTTTGTGATAGAAATCTGCACAAATTGTCAGGGTGATTATTCAATTGAAAAGATACAGTTTATATGCCTGTGGCTGAAAATGGGGGATCAGCCACCATTCAAGTCAGCACTAACAGCATTCCCACAGCAGAGGGTCCAGGTTTCTTACTGCCACTTTTAACAGAGAATTATCAGTGAATAGCTTGGTTAGAGTGCTTGGCCCGAATATGTTCTTTTGAACCAATGTCTCACCAATGAAAGGGATACTATTGAGTTCCTATTGAAATTATGTAGTCACTGATTTTCTCCACTTTCAGTTCCTGATGGTGACTGTATACCAGGAGGTACTGTAGCAGGAAGTTACAGATAGGTGAAAAACTTACTATTTTGCAAAGTTAACGAGAAGCACACAAAACACATTTAGGATATACTGTACATTTCTAACTACAAGTTACAGTATAAAGAGCTTCCTTGGGCTGGTTTGGAATAAGTCACATGAGGGTATATATTCCTAATAAAGAACCTGTTTTATTGCCAAATGACTTGGCAACATCCATGAATAGAAATTTTTGTGAGAAAGAAGACTATTGCATCATAGCCAATGGGAAAGGCCATAACTAGCAAATGGTAGGTTTAGGAGAAAGTAAATATATTATATAATATGCAGTCCAAAAACACAGAAGAAGAGAGTTAGCAGAAGGGCTTTAGAAGCATTATTATAAGCAATCTCTTCCCGTGCTATAGCTGTTATGTTTTGGTAGATGATTTTGTAGACACAGTATTTTGTTGACGTTTGATGTGCAACATAGTTCACATCTGTCTGCCATGTAATAATTCAGATGAAGATGTTTGGGTTGCTGCATGGCATTTTGTTCTGTAGTTATGTAGGAAGTCTGTTGTAAATATTTTCCAAGATTTCCCAGTAAGATTTGCTGTCTATAGTGCTTCTTTCAGACTTCTATTGAATTTCTCAATTTCTCCATTTGTTTTCTGGGTAACATACTAAAGATTTCCTATGGACTATATTCCTCTCTCTCAGAAAGAATTCAAACTTATATGAGATTAACTGTGGTCCATTGTCTGACTCATTTGGATTACCTTGTCTGCTGAAGACTGTTGACAAAAATGTTATTATTGTACATGATATGAGAAGCAAATGCAATTTCTGGCCATTTACTGTTATAGTCTCTCAAGGTTATAGCGAATCTGCAGTCTGTAGGAGCATTTGTAAAAGCACCCACACTGCCTTAACGAACCAGTAAAGTTTCCTTCAACCAAATTAATGTAAATGGACACCATGGTACACTTAGCTCTTTACAGGAAGAACTTGAACGAGAAACGGGGCAGAGGGGAAATCAGGGGGACAGACAGAGGCACCTGGCGTAGGAAATTTGGGAGGAGAGCAAGAGGCACTGGGGCAGAGGTAAATCAGGGAGAGAAAGACATGATGGCAGAGGGAAAAATCAGGAGAGAGAGAGACACGGGGCAGAGAGGTCTGGAAAACCTGCCAAATTATTCCTCCACCATTTGAATCACCTTTTTTTTTTTCACAGTCAAGGAAGATATAGATTTTATTACTTGGGTTTTGGGTCTGGGATCCTTAATGTGTGTAAATTTGTAACAGTATCGTGTAGCCTAAGGCCAGACATGGCATTTTTGCATCATTTTTATGTTGCGTTTTTGGAAACGCTCCATCCGGCATAAATACACAGTCAACATGCTTTTTTCATCATGTAGGTTTATTTTCCCAACATGCACTTCTCATTGTTCTCATTGAGAATTTGGACGCCATATTTAAAATACGTGGAGTATTTACGCAAAGTGTTGTTTCAAATGTGCAGATCCCAAACGTGCAGTTTCTTGGCATATTGGCATTTCTGCTAAAAAACGCTAATACCGGCGTCCTGTGGCGGATTTCAGCTTGCAAGCGCACTGTGTGAATTGCCATGGTGCATTTTCCATTAGTTTCAGTGGTAGTGCAATTTATGCATATTTATGCCGGATTGAGAGTTTTTAAAAATTCTGCAAAAACACCACGTCTGGCTTTGCCCTAATGGATAAGTTGCATGTGCTACGAAACAAGTTGGCGCTATAGAAATACATGTTTATTATAATAATAATAATAATAATAATGCTTGTGAAGCAGAGGTTCATGAGTGTAAGACCTGTGATTCCTCCCTTTTTTTTAACTTTCCTATAAATCATAGTAAGGTGCAGACAAGGGGGCAGATGGAAAATGGGGGGAGGAGAGAGACACAAAGTGAGAGATATACAGAGGGAAAATCAGGGGAGAGACACAGAGGCAGAGGGAAAAATTGGGGAGGATGATCTATAAAAATATTTAGGCTATGTGCCTTTGGTGTGGAATTTTGCACTTAATTGAAGAGTCTGTCTAGTATAGCCTAAGCCATAATGGATAAAATGCATGACTTTGAAACAGAGGGTCATGAGTTAAAGACTATTGATGGGCTAATTCTCTGAGAATTTCTGCTTTTTGCATCTGACGAATAAATCCTAAAACTGCAGTGTCAAAAACACTCTGGCCTAAAAATAAATCAGTGCCAGCATAAGTAAATAGTCACCAACATCAATTTTGACGCCTGCATCAATTTTTACAGATGTGAAATTATGCCAGCATCAAAATCTGCATTTTGCAGATTTATCACCTTTCCACAAATTTCACGGCGAATCGTAATAGGAGAAATTCGCCCATCATTATTCAAGACCTGTGATTCCTACTAGACATTTTTTTACATATTCTATAAATCATAGGTACAGATATGGGGGCTGAGGGAAAATCGGGGAGAGAGAGAGACAAAGAAAGTGGGAAACAAATTGGGGAGGAGAGATAGACATCAGGCAGAGGAAATTAAATTAAATATCTATTAAAATGCAAATTTTACTTAAGATAAATTAGAGGGGGGGAAAGTAACATTCAGTGGGAACTGAGCACTAAACCTACTGGTCAAAAGCATCCACTTGATTCACTAGACCAGGGATCCCCAACCTTTTTTACCCATGACCAACATTCAGATGTAAGAGTTGGGGAGCAACACAAGCATGAAAAATGTTCCTGGGTGGTGCCAGATAAGGGTTGTGATTGACTATTGGCAGCCCCTATGTGGATTTGCAGCCTACAGGAGCCTCTGGTTGGCACTACATCTGGTTTTTATGCAACCAAAACTTGTCTCCAAACCAGGAATTCAAAAATCTCTCTGAGGTCACTGAGAGCAACATCCAAGGGGTTGGGGAGCAACATGTTGCTCACGAGCTACTGGTTGGGGATCACTGCACTAGACCATGACTACATCATGTAATAATCCACCTCTTTTCTCCATTGGTAACTCGTACTGTATATTGGTACGGAATGCATGAGCTAGTGCTTGGTGAACTCTTGTGGCCACACTAGAGGTACATGCTGGTAAATGCGACAAACACGATTAGGTAACAACACATCACATTTGCTGCAGCTTATCTAGCATTACAGCGCGATAAACAGATAAAAGAAAGTGGTTCCATCTGAAGCTATATGCATTCCAGCTCTTCCTAGTCCCTTTGTTGTAAGCAGTGTAGTTAAAGGGCTATGATCCACGCATAAGGTAAATTCTCTACCCCATAGGTAGGTTCTCCATTTTTCTGTTGCCCAAACACATGCTAGAGCTTCTTTTCAACAGTTGAATACTTATGTTCTGCCTCTGCAAGTGTTCTGGATGCAAATGCAACATTTTTCTCTGCATGAATGGCATGGATCTGTGTGAGAACGGCACTAACCCCATAGTCTGAAGCATCTGTAGTAACCATAGTGGGCAGTGCAGGATCAAATAAAGCTAGTGCTGGACTGTTAACAATTAACGGTTTCACTATTTCAAATGTTGAGAAGTCGCTGATCAAACCAGACTTGATGTTCCATGTAGTAGTGCTCTAAGTGGCTCCACAACTGAAGCATAATTGGGAATATACTTAGAATACCATGACGTAAGACCTAAGAAAGCTCATAAGGTTTGAAAATTAGATTGAGTAGGTGCTTGTGTTACAACGTTGACATGGTCAGGTCAAGAAGTAATACCTCTTGTGAAATTATATGACCCAGAAATGACAGCGGAGTTTGTCTGGAAAAGTTCAGTTTCAATCCTGCAGAATGCATTTCAGAACCTTTTTAGGTACTTGTCATGAAGATCCATAGTTGGAGCATAGACAATTATATCATCCAAGTAGCATTGTACAGCAGGTATGTAATGGAGTACAGAAGATATCGGTCTTTGAAAACAACTGAAGCCAGTCCATAAGGTACATGCTTGAACCGCATAAGCCATCATGGGTGATAAATGCAGTGATGTCTCTGCCTTCCTCATGCAGTAATACTTGATAATTAGCACTCTGACAATCCAGGGTGGAAAAGAATTTTGCTCCTCGAAGTTCTGAAAATATTTCCTCTATGTGTGGCAAAGGATGATTATCCATAACAACTGCTTCAAATATAATCAAATACTTCCAGTTTTCCTCATTTAATCTAATGTACAAATAATCCATAACTTGTTGGTTAAAGCTATATGTGAACCCTAAATATAAATCATTACTTGACTTCTGTCCCTGACCATATGAAAAGCAGGCAATTGATGCAATTAAGATATTCATCACCACAAAGGTGTTGGAATCCTCCCACCAACCTAAATAGGTATGTGGGAATCTCACATCCATTCATGTCCAACAACCCTGGAGGTAAAACTTGCCATTGAATGAAAATGGGTGTGAAAAATAGGTAGCAAATTGCAAATCTTCTGTAAGGTTGGTGTTTATTACAAAATTGACTACACCTTTTAAAGAAGTCATGTTAATATGATGTAATTTATGTTGTGCACACCAGAATTTGAATTACTAACCTCAAATGGACTAACCTTATGTTGGAACTCTGGGGTTCTCGGTTACCCTGACTTGCATTAAAGGAAAACTATACCCCGAAAATGAATACTTGAGCAACAGATAGTTTACATCATATTAAGTGACATATTAAAGAATCTTACCTACCTGGTATATATATGTAACCCTTTCTTGGCCAATATTGACCAAACCAACTAGCATAGGTAGAGCATTGGTTACACGCGACTCTTTCACTCTCAGGTAGGGCTTTCGCTAAGTGGAAAATCACGTGTGATGTAGTAGAACTACAACTCGATACTGCATATGGTGTGTAATAAAGGTTGTTGGACGCCAGGGGTTCTTTGTGCAAACAATATGAACAATTTATTTACAGTAGCAGCACAGGGTATCATATATATACTCACAGACCGTGGTAACAAAGCAGCAATGCTTTAGCACAGGCACAGCATAGATTATGCCCTCAGGTAGGATACCAGGATGGGAGTTGTAGTTGCACCAACCAGGTTATCAATGCCCATGTGGTCCGGATCCCACCAGCAGGTTCAGGTGACTCAGGGGTTAATTACTCTTCCTGCAGTCCCTATCTCTGAGGTCCCTTCACTTCAGGCAAGGTAGAGCCTGGGGGAGAGCTACTCCCTACTATCCTCCTTGATGGGGCTTGAGCTGCCCTTTCTCGCTTCCCTCTCTTTCTCACCTCTCCTAGAGAGTGCTATGACAGGACTAGCCTACCTCTGACTAGTCCTCATTCACGGGGCCCTGTTCCCCGACTTGATACTTGGTACCTCTAAAGGTGTGCTGTCCCTTTAGGGTAGAGCGCCTCTGGGGCCCGGTTGGCACCCAGGCTCAATGGAGCACTGCCCTCCTCCTCTGCTGCAGGCCAAAGAGGAAGTGCCCCTCCCTGCAAGCACCTTTATTACAGCACTGCAAGGGGGGTGGTCACTACCTATAACCAATAATATGAAACAAATCTAACCACCTGGACTTTAGTCCAATAGAAGGCAGCTAGTGAAAGGGCAAGGGAAGAAGCCATAAGGGCCATGGTTCTTATGGGTCCCTACATATATTTAAGTAAATATTGCCCGTTTACATCTCTTGCCTTGAACCACCATTTCATGATGGTCTGTGTGCTGCCTCAGAGATCACCTGACCAGAAATATTTCAACTCTAACTGTAACAGGAAGAAGTGTTGAAGCAAAAGAAAAAAACTCTGTCTGTTAATTGGCTTGTGTGACCAAACTTTATAGTTCATTTGGTATGTTTGTGTGCACCATTGAATCCTAGGATCCCAGGAGGCTGTCCTTATTTTTAAAATGGCTATTTTCTATTTATGATTACCCAATGGCACATGCTACTAAAAAAGTGTATTATTATGAAAATGGTTTATTTAAATGAAGCAAGGTTTACATATGTGTTGTTTAATGCAATATCTGTTTATAGAGACCTACATTGTTCGGGGGGTATAGTTTTCGTTTAAAGGGCACCTATGGGGCAAAAACAATTCCCCAAACTGAAGGCGTGGGTTTATTAAATTGCTCCCTGCAGCGCTGGCTTACTCGCACCGGGAGCTCCTGGTGTTAGCCGCCATGACAGTCCATGCGCATAAGCCGAATGAAAAGCTGCCACAATTTCAGGCTCTATCAGCCCGCACCTTCGGTTTGGGGAATTTTTTTCGCCACATAGGTGCCCTTAAAGTGGGTGCTCATCCACTCCTATAACACACAATGGCTAATTCTAGCTACAAAAGAAGAGAGGGGATCTTACCCTTATGCTTGTTGAAGACTTATTTAGTAGGGATGTAGCGAACGTTGGAAAAAAAGTTTGCGAACATATTCGCGAACTTGCGTCAAAAAATGTGAACGGTTCGCGAACGTCGCGAACCCCATAGACTTCAATGGGAAGGCGAATTTTAAAAGCTAAAAAAGACATTTCTGGCCAGAAAAATGATTTTAAAGTTGTTTAAAGGGTGCAACGACCTGGACAGTGGCATGCCAGAGGGGGATCAAGGGCAAAAATGTATCTGAAAAATCCATTGTTGACACAGCGCTGCGTTTTGTGCTGTAAAGGGCAGAAATCACACTACATTTCTAAACCTGTGTAATAAACTGCTTTAAAACGTCCGGCGTCTACATGCCAATCAAGTCGTGTAAAGGTTACAGCCTGTTCACACGCAAAGACGAAACGCGGCGCTTACTGGAACGCAAAAAAACGCAAAGAGCTTTAATGAATGAAGAAGAGATCAGTGCCCACAGCAGCTACATACAGAACACTGCAGTAGAAGGTAGATTACTAGCCAGCAAAGCTACCTAACCTAAAATGTCCCTCAAATCCCTGCAGACTTCTGTCCCTCCAATACAGAGCAGTATCAAGTAGATTACTAGCCAGCAAACTTACTATCAACTGTCCCTCAAATCACTAACAGCTCTCTCCCTACACTAGCTCTTCCAAGCACACACAGGCAGAATGAAAAAAGGCTGCAGGGCTTCAGTTTATATATGGAAGGGGAGTGGTCCAGGGGGTGTGGGGGTGGTCCAGGAGGGAGAGCTTCCTGATTGGCTGCCATGTATCTGCTGGTCTGGGGTGAGAGGTAAAAAAAAAGCGCCAGCTAAGGCGAACCCAAAATGGCGAACGTCGCGCGACGTTCGCGAACATTCGGCGAGCGCGAACAGTCGATGTTCGCGCGAACAGTCGATGTTCGCGCGAACAAGTTCGCCGGCGACATCCCTATTATTTAGTTGCAATCACTGGTTTTAGGTGCCATGGGGAAGTAAAACTCCTCTTGACATTGTAACCACAATAAGATTCAAATAATAAGTAAACAAATTAGAAGTTGTGCTCACAACTAATTTAGGGGTGCAATGAGGCTGTGATCACAAAATACAAATAGATAAATACAAAAAGTCCTCTGCACTCAACCCATTATCAATTTATTTAAGACATTGAGACAATTTGTCCCTTACCTTTTAAACAAAACAGGGATTGTTTGTCCATATATTGCAATATACTTAAGCTGGCCAACTACGTCAAAGTCATCCCATATCTGGCCAGTTCTACTCTCAAATTGCATCTGATTCATTAAGAATTCTATTGCTTCATTAAACATTTTACAAAAGGAACTAAGTTTTACCTGCAACTTACTGTACTTGCTGCTTTCAAAGTAAGACTCTCAAACTTGGTTGCCCTTTTATTAGACACCAGTGTCTATATGTATCTTGTGGTCACAGCCTCATTGCACCCCCACCTAATGGTTTAAAAAATTTGTGGTAAGCACAACGTTCCCTTGTTTGTTATATATATATATATATATATATATATAATAATTCCAGTAATAAATTAAGGGTTTAGTATCATAATCTTCTACTATCAAATGTTCCAACTTGATCTGCTAGAACCAAAATAATGATAAAAATGTGATATAATCTCTCTAGCTCTATATTGTGTCTAACTTCAACAAATTTTGAGTGAGAAAAAAAATAATTGATTTGTTTTCAGTCAGCTCCCTGAGTTTGCTTAACATACCAAACTCATTTTCTTTCTGCCTGCAATATTGATCAGCAGAGAATGTGATAAGATTACAATAATCTTTAGCTTGAAAGAGCATCTCTGCAATCATACCTAAGCAAAATTAAATTGCTGTTTTAAATGATACTTATTGGGCATCTAATTTTGGTCAAGAGCTTGCACAAAGTGAAAAGACAGAAGATGTGTTTCTGTTTTAATGCATCTCTGTATTGAGCAGCTTATCCTGGGCTCAATGTTTGTAAATTACATTAAGGTATTATAACATATACTAGAAATGTATAAAAGCACAGTGTATTTTTACAACCAAATGCTAATATTGAGTGTAAACTAATATTAGCAGACTGAAGATTTTTTTTTCTTGAATAAGCATTTTCATTGTATCAGTGGTTGTTCAAACAAGCTCCTATGCAGGGTAAATAAAAACCTGAGAAGTACTGTACAGCAGTAAAGCATGTTTTCATTGACTGATCGTTGAAATTCATACTGAGCTTCAGTAATAAATATATGATGATATCACAGAAGCAACCTAACACTGTACTCCAAAAGGAATGCCATATAAGGTGCATTACACCTACACACTGGAAGGACAATGTTCATCCTTGCATTGTGACCCTTTTATAGAGGTTGTTAATCTTGAAGTTAACTTTTAGTATGATGTAGAGAGTGATACTCTGAGGTAATTTTCAATAATTTTTTAAAGTTATTTAGCTATTTATACAGCAGCTCTCCAGTTTGCAGTTTTACCAACCATGCATTCATTTGAATAAAAGAATGGATTATGAATAGTAGAGGACCTAAACCCAGCATGCAACCCCCCCCCCATGTGCACACATCTGTGAGCAAGCACATGTACAACCACAAGCATGCATGAACCATGGCAGGGGTGAGCAGCAGATGTGGGGTGAAGGCGGGGAGAGTACGAAGGAGAGCGAACACAGACTAGGGGTAGGCAGAAGACACTTTAACAGGTACCTGCCCAGCACATGCCCTCTTGCCTACTCCTAGTTCCAGCCCTGGTTGAGCAACTAAAAATAACAAATATGTTACTTTACAGAGAATTTGGTTTTAAGATGGGGTCAGTGACCCCAATTTGAAACCTGAAAAGAGTCAGAAGACTAGTGAAGGGCGAATTTATTCGCCAGAGGCTAATTCGCGGCGAATTCCCGCGATTCGCCACTGGGGAATAAATTCACGAAACACTCGACGCGCGTCAAAAATGCGACTCGTTTCATTTCGCAAATTTTTTCGCCAATTAACGAATTTCTATGGAAATTCGCAAATTTTTCGACGAAGCGAAACGGGGAAGATTCGCCCATCACTACAGAAGAATTGGCCATTCTGTGACATACTAAAAGTTGACTTGAATATGTGCATATTTAAAATCAAAAATGAATGGAAAACTCAATAACACACAATAGTTAGAAAGATGTAAAAAGGCTTGTGCCACTATTGCTGTTGTGTGTTTGGTTACATTTGTTTGTATGAAGGACAATCCTGTATCTTGTCCATGTTCATGTCATATGTTCAATGCCCCATGTCATATGTTCAACATGGTACCAATATTAAATGAATGTTTGCAAATGCAAGGAGTCTGGCTGAACAAAAGGGGGGGGGGGGGACTGGAGGTGCTGGTGCTGGAGGGAAAACATGATGTGACTGGTCTGGTTGAAACCAGAATGAGTTACATGACTGGGCAGTTAATATCAGCGGCTATACTTTGTTTCGGGGGGGAAGAAGCAATAGAAAAGGAGGAGAGGTATGTCTATCTGTTAGGCAGGATTTAAAAGCTTATATAAAGGAGGAAGTTATGTTAGAAAATGAGGGGCAGAAGTCTTCTGGGTAGAGTTCTTCACCAATTGTAAAGATTCCACCAAATTAATTGTAGGGGTATGCTATAGACTCACTAATGTAAGTGAGGAGGAGGAGGCTAAGCTCCTGATGAAAAGAAAAGGCTGCTAGTTTGGGTAAAGTAATGATAATGGGGGATTTTAATTACCCAGATATTGACTGGAGCAACAGTACTGCCAGACTAGTTAATGGGAACAAGTTTATAAACTTGTTGTATGACAATTTTATTGCACAGGTTGTTGAAGAGCCTACCAGAAAAAATGCTATTCTGCATCTAGTGATCTCAAATGACCCAGAACTTATAGCAAATGTGCAAGTAATTGAACCCCTAGGTAATAGTGACTATAATGTTATATCATTTAATGTCTGGTGCAAAAAACAAATATATACTGGGGCAACAAAAACCATGAATTTTGCCTAGAGGGCAACCCTTCAGATTGGGGCATTACGTTTTCAGCTAAAAACACAGAATAGAAATGGGTGTAATTTAAAATGATAATAAATCATTACTGTTCTCAATTTATTCCCTTAAAGAGTAAAAGTAGAAGCTCTAAGAATCATCCTATGTGTCTTAATACAGAGGTAAAGAAGTTAATAGGAAATAAGAGAAGGGCATTTAAAAACTACAAATCTGTTGGGACAGAAGCTGCATTTAGTACAAAATATACTTAGTACAAAATATACTTCACTGATGCATTTTCATGTGTGGCATATAGATCCAAAACTCCAACATACTCAAATTTATGTTCATATTGTTTCCATTTAGAAAGGATAGCAACTGTTTTAAAACTAAAAAATCTAAATTAAAAGAACATTGCTGAAAATTTATATGTACCAGTCAGTCCAAATATATTCTTGCTTCTACAGACCCGTAAAAAAGACTCTATAACTTGGTGCAGAATTGGGTACTCATTTCACTACCTCAAATAGAGTCCTTAAACCATTACTATATTAATATATGTAACATTATTGTATTTTAACGTTAACATGTATTAGAGTCACACTAAGCGGCCTATTTATTATGCTATGTAAAAGGAATCTTGCAGAATAAAATTATGTATAAAGCTGTGTAAAATTAACTGAGAATTCATCAAGGTTTTAATGCCACCCATACGTCAGATTTGATGCAATCTTTGCTGATTCAGACCTCAAGTAATCAATGAACATCAATTGGGAAAATTAAAGGGGCAAGTGAGTTCCACCAGAAGTAACTTAAAATTTTGTTACCAATTTCTTTTCACTGCATTATATCCTTAGTGTGGATAACATGCTTAGATAGGTACATGGTAACAAATCTCATTCCAGATGTTATGTGTTGACTAGAGTGTTCTCTAAGTTGTCATGAATCTTAGGACAGTGGTAACATATGGGAAGCATGTTGTGTTCTTTCTAAAAACAGGAATAGTATGAAGTTATGCCTGCAACGCCTCTTCACTAAACTATGGGAATCTTGGATGTATTAATTCCTGTGTTTATATTACTGTCCCTTCATTGGTCTAAAAACAATATCCCTATTTTTTCTTAATTCCCCCAAATGCTCTACTTGCCAGTAAAAGTTTTACTTCAATTCCTCTTTAGTTTCCTCTTTCTAATACTGAATATAGATTTAGGTTTCAAATCAATTTGTCATAAAAGGTAATTTAATTTAACTATCTAATAGCCAAGTAATAACCAAATGATAGCATTGTGTAATTGCTTAGTTGTTAGATAGTTTAATCAGCATACTACTGCACGAGCCCTTTTTAATGAAAATTAATTATTATTTTTTAAATGTTCTGTGTTCCATCCCCATCAGAAAAAAAATATGTTCAATTAAAGCATGTATTCTTGTAAGATAATTGTTCAGTTAATTCCATTTATTCAGCTTCAGAGCAGAAATTTCATCCCTCTCTTTTCATACCAAACTTTATTTTGGAGCAAATGCTGAGATCAATCCAAAGCTTTCAATTACTATTTCATTTGTTGTTTCCTTGAAATGGAAATTCAATCATATTTCATATTCTATAAGTGAAACCATGTTTTCCAATTTGTGAAATCTAACAGGAATTTGGCTTAGAACATTGCAATATGTTACTAATGTATCTGGGAGGTCAGGCAGAAAAGGGGTTACTAGCAATCTTCAGTTTGTGAAGTCTTAATTCTACAAGATTATGAATAAAGCTACTAACTACCAGTTGTTTAGCAAACATCCATTACAATATCCAGTTACATGCTCTGTGGTTATTTAATTCAAATGTAAAAAAATGGGGAGTTCAATGCTAAATAACTGCTTGATAAAAAATAAGATGTGTCCTGTTTTGTAATGCAATACCATATCAGCATGCCTCATAGATAACTCACAGATGGAACTGCATTTTTCTTGTAAGTAATTGTAATTAGTCATGTAGTGAGCTATCTAAAGGCTTTTAATGAAGCTTTACCAAATTAATATATTGTGCATGAATTCAAAAGCACAACAAACACTGCCTTAGCATATAGTATTGGAAACCACCAGAACTTCCCTCTTTATACAGTTTAAGAGGAATCCTACAGGCCATAGCAGGAAACCTACTGGAGCATGTAGGCAACCATAGACTGAATCTGGTAGCAGACTTACTTATTAGCACTTAGTACCATGAGGACATGCTTAGGGGCAGATTTACTAAATTCACATGTATTCACATGAATGATTCAAAATTCAATCGAATTTTCAAAAAGATTCACATTCGAATTTCGAATAGCAAATTAGGCGACTGACCAGTAAATTCTGTAAATTCGATCGAACAAAAATCTATTCGACTATCGAATTATTTCCCCTTTAAATTTTGATTTGACTGCCTAGTTTGCCAGTTTCAACCTATCAAAGTGTCTTAGGCAAATTTTGATTGAATTATAAAAATTCCATCGAATGGTTTAAATCCTTAGAATCGATCCATTCGAACGATTTGATCGACCAATAGTAAATCTGCCCCTTACATTCTCGAAGCAGTCAATTCCATTCTTTCCCATCTTCCCAATGTACCTTGTATGACACAGGTTCAGTCTCTAGTTTATAACTATAGGGGCCCACATTGGACCAGTTCCATAATTCGTAATGAAATGTACCGGATCATAAGTTGGCACTATAGAAATACATGTTAATAATTAAGAAGAAATCAGTCTAACATCTTAGAGGACAGGGCATTTTTTCATAATTTGCAGTTTGAACCATTCTTTCAGCTTGCAAACTCTCTTGAGGGTGACACGGAGCAGTCGTCATAGCCCTAAATATTTTAAAGCAACATTTTCTGATACAATCTTGTATTCCACGTGCTGCAATGAACTGATAACAAGTTGAAACTTATATTTAATTCTTCAAATGCCTAGGAATTTTCAGGATGGGTTCTAGGAGGTCCCTTATAGGCTAAAATAGCAATTTGGCAGCTTTAAGGTGGCGATTGGTTGAATTCGAAGGATTTTTAAAGGACCAGTATTTCGAAATTAAAATTTTCGATTTTTTTAAATTCAAATCGAATTTTGGGCTGTTCGATAGTCGAAGTAGCCCAAAATTACGTTGAAATTCGAATTTTTTATTAAAAAAAATCACTTCAACCCTTAGTAAATGTGCCCCTAAGGGTCGAGCGAACGGCCATATTCGATGGAAAATGACCCCCCCCAAAAAAAATGGTTGTTGTCTTTTTTCACTTAGAAATTCGAATCTGCCCCATACAGTATAATTTTATAATAAGTGGCATATTAAAGAATCTTACCAAACTACAATAGATATTTAAGTAAATATTGCCTTTTACATATTTTGTCTTGAGCAACAATTTTATAATATTCACTGTGCTGCCTCAGAGATGAGCTAACCAGAAATACTGCAACTCGTAAAGGGAAACTGTCATGGGAAAACATGTTTTTTTTAAAACGCATCAGTTAATAGTGCTGCTCCAGTAGACTTCTGCACTGAAATCCATTTCTCAAAAGAGCAGATTTTTTTATATTCAGTTTTGAAATCATGTGACTTGTGCTCTGATAAACTTAAATCACTCTTTACTGCTGTACTGCAAGTTGGAGTGATATCACCCCCCTCCATTTCCCCCACCCAGCAGCTAAACAAAAGAACAAAGGGAAGGTAACCAGATAACAGCTCCCTAACGCAAGATAACAGCTCCGTGGTATATCTAAGAACAACACTCAATAGTAAAACCCATGTCCCACTGCGCACTATTCAGTTACAGCCTGCCAGAAAACAGTTCTCTCCTAAAGTGCTGGCACAAGTCACATGACTGGGGCAGCTGGGAAATTGACAAAATGTCTAGCCCCATGTCAGATTTCAAAATGAAATATAAAAAAATCTGTTTACTCTTTTGAGAAATGGATTTAAATGTAGAATTCTTCCGGGAACAGCACTGATACTGATACATTTTGAAAAAATGTTTTCCCATGACAGGATCCCTTTAACTTTAACAGGAAGAAGTGTGGGAGTAACACACACAACATTGTGTGTTAATTGGTTCATGTGACCTAACATGTATTGTTTGCTTGGGTTGTTTGTGTATACTGGGAATCCTAAGATCCCAGAGGGGGACTCATTTTAATTTTTTTTTTATTTTTGATTATCCAATGGCACATACTACTAAAAAGTAGATTAGTATGAAAGTAGTTTATTTACATGAGACAGGGTTTTACATATGAGATGTTTTATGCAGTGTTTTTTTTTTTTTTACAGAGACCTACAATGATCAGGGGTATAGTTTTCCTTTGATAGATTGGCCCTCTTTAGAGCCCTCATTCCTCCATAAACTAGACAGTAGCAAAGCAGGGGTTGGTATGCATCATGTGCAGCTGCCTCGAAGAAATTTGATAAAATTTAGTTTTTGAAGAATCAATTGTATGATACGAATTGGTGCAAGATTTTTTCATAATGTTTTGTCACTCCGATTTTTTTGAGAACTTTAATTGAAAAACTAGTTCAGTTCATGGAAGGGAGTTAGAAAAAAATAGATACATTCGAGTTTTAGTAAATTAGCCCCTTAATGTGTAACAGAATCAGAAATTGTGATTATGAATTATTATTAAGACCAGCTGTGGTCAAAAATGTTGTTTTGACTGCGGTTTTGCAATATATATCAAATGCAATAAAATACAGGTTGTACCCATCTCTCAGAAATGGCAGATGCCCCCTCTTCATTTTAACAAGCTGGGCAATTACATAATTCTTATTACAATTTATTAGAGAAGAATTTTTATTTAATTATTTATTAATTTGTTAAGAAATAATTCTGACAACATATACTATATAAAATATAATATGTCAAGTGTTTTAAAAGAACTTAGAACTTATGGAGCAACTGTTTGCCAGAAGATATGGTCAATGTTGAGAATATTACTTTTGGTCTAAAAAAAAAAAAAATGAAAATAATAATAATTAGAAGCACTACTTGATGAAATATTCTCTATTACCCTTACACCACTTCAAATAATGAAGTGCAAGTATGCTGACTCCATTCCACTTTGATTAAGTAGTCTTGCAGCTTCTTGAAAAAGGTTTGGAGTGGATTGCATAATCATGAAGTATAAGCTTCTACATAAAGCACAGTAGCTCTATTTGTTTTTTTTCTTTAAGAGGATTATTAGTGTCCTCCGGAAATAATGCAGTTTGAAAATGTTATGATTCTGTTTACTACAAAAAATAATTAGTTTAGACTTGGCTTAATAGGCCTTTTGCATTCATCTATGCAAGATTAAAAACTGTATTAAATGTGTGTATATACGTATATATATATATATATATATATATATATATATATATATATATATATATATATATATATATATATATATATATATCCTGTATATACAAAAATATCCGCACTCTCAGGACTTATAAAAATCATATTATTTATTATAAATGACTAACGTTTCAGCTAGGTCCCTAGCCTTTCTCAAAGTAGCAAACTGAACATTAAACCACCTTAAATATATACTGTGGTGGGAACAAACAGCTGGTAAAAGTTACAACTACTATTTGCAATGACAGTTAAAAACAAGGCATTTGTAACCACTGATATTTATCTATTTAATTACTTTAACATGAAACAAATGAAAAAATAAGGTTACAATAATGTCCAAAACTTGGAGTATATTTGGCACTATGCATCTACTAAACTATAATGGGCTAATGCATCCATAGGTAATACTATCCTATTATAAAAGTTTTATTTCACCATTCTTTGGGAACTCTCTATATAATAAGGTGTCAATGGTTAGACTATTACATATCCTTGTTTTAACACACCTGTTCCTATTTTGTTCTCTAATGAAAAGAAACACATCTGTTAGTTAGTGGGTCTTAAACATATCATCAGATACACCGTGTACAAGGAGACTGTGTTTTATATGTATTGGATCTATTTGTAAAACCCATAGCATGCAATGTGATCTCATAGGGACAAGACATAGATTTGGAACCCTTAATTTGAAGAGTAATATTCACGTGTGGATGGTGTGGGAGTATGTCCCGCCTATGGTGCAAATTCACTAAAGCACAAAGCATGTAACGCTAGCGCTAATTAGGGATGGCGCGAACCGCGGCAAAAATGTTCGCTAACATATTCGCGAACTTGCGACAAAACGCGCGAACGGTTCGCGAACGTCGCGAACCCCATAGACTTCAATGGGAAGGCGAACTTTAAAAGCTAAAAAAGACATTTCTGGCCAGAAAAATGATTTTAAAGTTGTTTAAAGGGTGCAACGACATGGACAGTGGCATGCCAGAGGGGGATCAAGGGCAAAAATGTATCTGAAAAATCCAATAGTCGCAGCCACTGAAGCACTGAAAAAATATGCCATATAAATGCTGAAAATAGTCGCAGCCACTGAAGGACAGAAAAAATATGCCATATAAATGCTGAAAATAGTTGCAGCCACTGAAGGACAGAAAAAATATGCCATATAAATGCTGAAAATAGTCGCAGCCACTGAAGCACTGAAAAAATATGCCATATAAATGCTGAAAATAGTCGCAGCCACTGAAGCACAGAAAAAATATGCCATATAAATGCTGAAAATAGTCGCAGCCACTGAAGCACAGAAAAAATATGCCATATAAATGCTGAAAATAGTAAAATATAAAATCCCTCCAATACAGAGCAGTATCAATCAGATTACTAGCCAGCAAACTTTCAACTGTCCCTGAAATCACTAACAGGCAGCTCTCTCCCTACACTAGCTCTTCCAAGCACACACAGGCAGAGTGAAAAAAAGCTGCAGGGCTTCAGTTTTTATAGGGAAGGGGAGTGGTCCAGGGGGTGTAGGGGTGGTCCAGGAGGGAGAGCTTCCTGATTGGCTGCCATGTATCTGCTGGACCAGTGAGAGGGGCAAAAAAAAGCGCCGACTATACGCGAACCCAAAATGGCGAACGTCGCGTGACGTTCGCGAATATTCTGCGAGCGCGAACAGCGGATGTTCGCGCGAACAAGTTCGCGCGCGAACAGTTCGCGCCATCCCTAGCGCTAATTTGCCAGCGTGACGTCAGTTCGCAACTTCGCTGATTCACTAACAGTATCCCTGCCGAAAATTCGCTATCGAAGGACATCGACTTGCGCAACTTTGCACCCTTACGCCAGGCGAAGTTGCGTACTGACGAAGAGACTTAACTACGCTAATTCCCTAAGATGAAAATTTTTGTGAACGTTGGCGCTTTCGGTAGACGCTTTTTTTCAAACTCCTATCTATTATATTGAACTTCGCCAGGTCTGACCTTGCGAAGTTCAATACAATAGATAGGAGTTTAAATTAAAAAAGTCCTAAAAAACGCTGGCGTCTTTTACCTTTTGTTGGGTGATAGTCTGAAAAAGAGCGAAATATTTTTGGGGTTACCGTCATTACCCCCTACATTTCCTAACATATGGCAACTCAGCTATACAGTGGGCACATGTTTAGGGCAATAGGACAACTTTATTTTATTTATTAAACGTTTTCTGGGCTTGTGTAGTGTAATATATTGGCTGTAACATACACCTCTATTATACGCTTAAGTTCACGCCATTTGCAAATTAGGCATCGCTATTGTAAAATGTGCTTTGCCTGGCGAAGTAACGGTAGCGCTACCGCCAACATTCGCCGCCCTGAGAGGAAATTTGCATCGTAGTGAATTTGCGTAGCGCTGGTGAAAATTCCCTGGCGAAAAGTGGCAAACGTCGACAAAGGCAACGCTAGCGCATTTTCACGCTTTAGTGAATTTGCCCCTATAAATCTTTAATATTATAGACCACCCCACTTATATGAATATATGTGCAATAGCCCCATATGTGTAAATTAAAATAACCTGTGTCGATGTTAATGAAAGGATAACATGTGCCCATATACAGTATCAAACTTGTACAATTATTACCTACTCCCCAGAACACATCTCAGGGTAGAAAAAACAGACTCTAAATCTAAGGATAAAAAATTTAAAGTATATAAGATTATGCAACACCATGGGTCAGATTTACTATTGGTCGAATTTCGAATGATAAAAAAAGTCCTGAGAGTGCGGACCTTTTTGTAGTAGTTATGGATAATTTATTGGCACTGCACCC
>CM044433.1:69463617-69477325 GCA_024363595.1 Xenopus borealis | reverse complement strand
TATATATATATATATATATATATATATATATTAACTTGCAGGTATGAAATGGGTTATCTGGAATCCTGTTTCCTAGAAAGCTCTGATTTTAAGGAAAGCCATCTCCCATAGGGGTAAATTTATCAAAGAGTGAAGTTCCGCAGCTCTCAATAAATTTCTATGGAAAAGTGAAAGTTCACCCTTTGATCCGCCTTTAAAAATCCTATAGAAATTAATTGAGAGCTGCGGAATTTCACTCTAGTGGCGGAACTTCACTCTTAATTTCACTTGATAAATATACCCTTTAGACTTGATTTTAATAAAATTGTAGCTGTTTTGCAAGACTGTTCAACAGCTTTTCTTTACCTTTTTTTTTCACAGACATGTTTCCCCCCAGTAGTGCACAATTTTTTTTTTTATTTATCTAGTTCTACTTGTACATGCAGCACTATACAGCGGAACAATCACTTCATAGAACAAACAGGGTTTATTGCAATATAAGATACAAATAAGCAAAAAGTACTGTTACATTAAAAAGAGTATGGACTTTTGTTTTAAAGGAACAGTAACATCAAAATGTGAAAGTGTTTTAAAGTAATAAAAATATAATGCAGTGTTGCCCTGAACTGTTAAAACGGCTGTGTTTGCATCAGAAACACTACTATTGTTTATATAAATAAGCTTCTGTGTGGGCAGCCTTTCAAAGGAGAAAATGCTCAGGTTACACAGCAGATAGAAGTTAAGCTCTGTAGAACATAATAGTGTTATCTGTTATCCACTATTTTCCCTGTGTCATAAACCTTTTTTTCAATAGTATAAACAATAGTACAATTTGGGAACAGATTAGTTTTACCAGTACAGGGCAACAGTACATGATATTTTCATTACTTTTCAAACACTTTAAATTTTTTAGTGTTACTGTTCTTTAAAGAGACAAAGAGGGAGGTCCCTGGCCCATACAGCTTACATTTTAAGTAGGTACGTGGGAATAAACATACATACATATATAATACAGTTTTTAACTTTGCACAGATAAATGCAAAAGGGCCAAATCTAAACTTATTATTTTTTGTGAACATAATCATAACATTTTCAAACTGCATTATTTCCTGAGGACACTAATAATCCTCTTAAAGTAAAAAAAAAAGAGAGAGCTACTGTGCTTCATGTAGAAGCTTATACTTCATGTCTATGCAATCCACTCCAGACCTTTTTCAAGGTTCATCGAAGTGCAATGGAGTCAGCATACTTACACTTCATTGTGACAAAATATGGCAGGGAGCTTCTTAGCTCAACACTATGGGGCCAAATGATCAAAAATTGAGTTCACATAATTTTCACGATTAAAATAAAAAGCAAACATGACTATAGCTGTCACGGTCGGTACCCGATACCAGAACAAACGCCAAGCACCCTGGTCTAGGCTCGTGCTTCACCAGTAGTGTGATCGCCTTTGGCTTCGGGAGGAGCCCTCAGCTACCTAGACTTAAACGAGAGGTGCAGGGCGGGATTTTTGGCCAGCAATGGGGCAGGACTGTATAAAAGTTTTTAAAGGCCGATGGTCACGGTACAGACAGGAGAAGGCAGGTTCGTGGTCAAACTGGCTGGGTCGAGGCAGGCTGATAGCTTAGGAGTCGTCAGGCAGACAAAGCGTCAAACCGGGTGATCAATCAGATAGGAAACGGCAAAATCGGTAGTCAATAACAGGCACAGGCCAGGATAACGAGATCAGGGTAGTCAATAAGCCAGGCAGGGTCAAACTCAGGTAGCAGAATTAAATCAGAAGCTTAAACAGCACAGGAAGGCACCAGGAGAAAATCCTATCACGGGCAATGAGTTATGCAAAAATGCCCCTTTAAATATTTAAACTTTGGCGCCATAGCATGCTGACGCGCCTGTGTCTATAAATACAAAGAATATGCACGGCGTGCGCACTAGGGGGAAGACCGGGGAGAGGAGCGGCTTGGCGGGCGTCCCTGCCGGAGGTGCGGCGGGCGTCCCCGCGGCACCACTAGACCACTAGGGTGAGTTTTCGTAACAATAGCCCAAGAATATTCATGGAAATCTTAAATATTAGTGCTGGCCAAATTTCCTTGTCAAACGCTAGATTATTTAAGTAATAATAATAATATAATAATAAAGAATATTCCCACATGCATTTCACAGAAAACAAATCTCATGCTAGTGAGAATCACATTGTTCCATAAATTTTCAATAAAGCTAAAAATTTTTGAATGTTTTAATGAACTAGGGAATAAAGTTGTTAGAGACAATGCCTACTGACTTCTACTGAATCTTGCCAGATTATACTTGTTGATATTTTGCTGGTGTCAGTTTGCTGGTTTTTACTTTAAGAAGTACCTACAGTATTATTCAAGGTTTTGAAGAATATCCTTGTTTCCTAATAATATTTGCATTTGCATTTTTTACTGTGTTTTTCCACAAATCGTTAAAAAAAGCAAACTCGAATTTTGATAAACCCAACCCTTAATTTTGAATGAAAATGTAATTGTACTGTACTTTTATACTTTGATTAGATTTGTATTGTTACCATTCTATTCTATTAATGTATTGTTCTAATGTACATCAAAGCACAGATATGTAGGGGCAGATTTACTATTATTCCCCAAAATAAATTCGACCAAATTCAAAATTATATAAGCATTCGACCATTGAATGCTTATCGAATTGTTTTAGGCTATCATTTTGCTCGATATCCAATTTCTCAATGAATTCGTACGATCGGATACCGATCGTTTGATTTCACGAAAAAATCTTGAAATTTCCTTTGAGTGTCTCAAAAATTCGCTCCGATCGTACGAATGGTATTTGAGCAGGAAACCTATGGGCAGCTTCCCATAGGCTTCTATTACAATTCGGTAGGTTCAATCTGGCGAAGTAGGCAGTCGATTAACTTTAAAATTTTAAATCCTTCGATCTTTGAATGATCGAATTATCGACTATCTGATCATTTGATCTATTCGATATTCGATGATCGAAGAGGCCAAATTGCATATCCGATGTCCCAAAAAATTTTTATGATCGTTATTCGATCAAACTCGATCGAACTTCGATCATTTCACGTGAATTTTGTAAATCGGCCCTGTAGTGTTATAGAAATAAACATACATACTAAGCCCTGAGGAAGCTTAGGAGGGTGCTTGTGACTAAGGGGCAAATTTAATAAAATTCACATAAAATCCCTCGAATCTGTTCGAAACTCAATAAGCATTCGATTATTGAATGCTTATCGAATAGTTTTAGGCTATCTTTTTTACTCGATACTGGATTTCTCGATGAAATCGTACAATCGAATACCGATCAGGTAGGTTCAATCTGGCAAAGTAGGCAGTCGAATAAATTTTAAAGTTAAAGTCCTTCGATCATCAAATGGTCGAACGATCGAATATTCGATCTATGCGATCATTCGAATTTTCGGTATTCCATTATCAGAGTGGCCAAATTTGCATATTCGATCCTCTGAAAAAATCGCAGGATCGGAATTCGATCAAACTTCGATCCATTCACGTGAATTTTGTAAATGTAAATGTGCTATAAATATAACAGGGCTTGGAATTTCCATGTACTTTTAATGAATGCTGTCAATTAAGAATGTTGCTTAGAACATTATTTGCCCTAATATCTCTACTAATAATATCGTTAGACATGGAACTGCTAGACTGCCTAACAATAAACTAACCCCAGAATAACACATAGGGGCTGATTTACTAAGGGTCGAAATTCTAAGTGGAAAATACTTCGAAATTCAGACATTGAATTGAAATACTTCAACTTTGAATATCGAAGTCAAAGTTTTTTCAACAAATTTGGCTGTCCTGCGGTCGAAGTAAAATAGTCGATCTTTCTTCGACTAAAAAAACTTAGAAAAATGCTCTAGAAGGTCCCCATAGGCTAACATAGGACTTCGGCAGGTTTAATTTGGCGAAGTATTAAAGAGACAGTACTTTGATTATCGAATGGTTGAATTTGTAGTAACTGTTTCGATGATCGAAGTATCCAAAAAATTACTTTGAATTTCACATTTTTTTACTTAAAAATTTCACTTCGACCCTTAGTAAATCTGCCCCATAATGTTTTTGAAAGTACATATTCTAATTGATTAAAATGAATAAATGTGTCTTTGCATCCAAACTACCTCATCTGGTTCCAATTCTGCCACAGGGACCCATTGGTCAGGCCCGGATTAGTGAAAAAGCCACCAAGGCTTGGGCCTAGGGTGGCAGGATTTTAGAGGGCGGCATGCTGCCCAAACACAACCACATTTGTTCAAGAACACTGGGGATGTGCAAGCAAAACAATAGTTTTTACAATTTCCTAAGCACCAATCCCCATTGCTCCTGTCCCTATGATGAACATTTGCAAGAATACATTGCAATATATGGACAAAAAAAATCCTGTTTTGTTTAAAGGGTAAGGCATTTTTAGTAGCTGTATGCACAAAATGTCTCAGTGTCTTAAATATATTGATAATGGGTTGAGTGCAGAGGACCTTGTGTATTTGTCTATATGAATAAATTGGGGACAGGGGTGATGAAGGGCAGTTGGCCTAGGGGTGCCCACTATGTAATCCAGCCCTGCCATTGGTCCCATCACCTGTTTATTGTCTAAGGACAGGGGTATGATGGGGGAAAGAAGGAGCATCTTTAAAAACATGTAAAGACTATACATGTCCCCTCGCAGGGGCCCTGTCTCCAGAGGAAAACAACAACAATTTTCCTCATAGTTCCAGTGTTCTATTTGCACATCTATTCAGTTCATTAATATGCTTCTTTAGAACTGGAGCCAAAACTGCACAGCATACTCAAGGTGAGGACTTACCAAGGATCCATAAAAAGGAAAGATTATGTTTTTTCACCCCTTAATGAATGACCTGTTATGAATCGTTATGCTTTAATAGCCACTGTCTGACACTGCCTTCAAAGGCTCTTGTACAAAAATACTAACCAGGACCAAAACCCACTACTTTGTGAGAGGATTTAACCCTTTGCCTGCCAAGCACCTGAGCTTTATGTATTAGTAGGTCAGGGCTCAATTTGGACATTATTATGTATGTTCCTCTGCAGATGAGACTTTTGGGAGCTATGACAGCCCCCTAGGCAACAAGGCTTTATGGGATGCTGTCACGTTGACCAGGATTCCTTGTCCTCCTATGCACTTGCTGAGCAACTCTCTGCACCTCCAGGACCTCCTTCAGCGATGACAGCATCCCCGCTGCTGCAAAGTGTACATACTTACACACACATTTTAGTGAATTACATTTTTTTATTTTGCCTTCTTTTGCACACTTTTGCAAACATATACTGTAAATACACACACTTACACATTCAGACAGCTTTAAAAAGTGTACACATATGTATACACAAAAACTCACAAAAAGTTTTTCAACTTATTCATTTTTCACCTTTTGGCTCAGATATTACCACTAATTGGATCATTATTTGTGCATGGATTGCACAATAATGGGATTTTATCACAAGCTGTTCCCTGCATTATTGTTCCACATGGGGCAGATTTACAAAGGGTCAAAGTGAAAATTCGAATTAAATTTAAATTTAAAAAAATTTTAATTTTGAGGTAATTTTGGGTTACTTGACTACCCAAAATAATTTTTTTGGGGCTCTTTAAAAAACTTTGCCACATTAAAGCTGCTGAATTGCCATTTTAGCCTATGAGGAACCTCCTGGAACATTTACTGAGATGTCCTTTTTTTCAAAATCATTCTAATCGAAAATGCCCTTAATAAATTTGATGGTCGAATTTCTAAGTTTTTTAACTTTGAAATTCGAGCCTTAGTAAATCTGTCCCTATGTGTTTATTTAGCTTTATGTAGCTTTGCAGTTTGGTAGTTTGGTATACAAGGAATTCAGATAGCAAAAGCTGCCTTGCAAATGAGAAAATTCATATGCACTATTTTCATTAGGGGTCAAATTGGGCATGACACTGTTCAGTAGACTTGTGGCATTCATATTTACGGTGATTTTCCTTTGTATATACAGCACAGCATTGATATAAATGCAGCAAATTGCAGCATTTTCAGAAATTTCATAAAAACAGATAATTTTAGAAAAGATTTGCAGTTTAGTAGTTTGGTGTAGAAATACATACTGTATTTACCTATGTTGGATTTGTCAGAATGTGCACTTTCCAAATATATGGTTTTCTAGGGGTCTTTGTACAGGGGTCTTTGTTCCTTTGTCAGGTGCAACCCTGCTTATGGCACATAATACTTAGTCATGGGGTTCAGATTGCAAAAGCTGAATTGGCAGGTGAGAAAATGCATATCCAATATTTTCATTTTTTAGTAAATCTATCCATATTGGGAATCAAACTGTTTAGAGGCCCTCTGGTGTTTAGGGTGCTTTGTACATAAAACATTGTATGAGACAGAAATGTCATAAAAATCACTAATTTAAGAATAATTTGCAGTTTGGTAGTTCTGTGTAGAATAATAACTGTACCTATTTTGGATAACTGTACCTATTTTGGATTTTTGTACTTTCCAAAAATATGTACTTTCCAAACAATAAATGACTTTCTGGGGTTAGCATACTTTTTGTAGCCTTACCCCACATAAAATGACAGAAATGATAGATTATATGGGGGTCCCTAGAGGCACCTGCTTAGGTAAACCTATGCACATTCAGCATCAAACTGTTCAGTGGGCCCCTGGTCTTCATATTTAGGGTTTTGGATCTTGATACCAAATTATATGTTGGATACAGCATTGCCAGCTTTGAGAAAGCTTTGCAATTTGGTACTGTGGAGTAGAAAGACATTTACCCATTTTGGATTTGGGGGAATGTGTATTTTCCAAAAATATATGACTTTCTGGGGTTACCACACTTTTTAACGTCTTTGCAATTTTTTTTTTCTTATAAAAAAGCATATTACATTCCCCCATTGTGTCATTGTGTCTAAATTAAGCCCTATAATTCACCACAGGAGTTCAAAATGCTAATCCCAGAGTGAATGCTAATTTTATAGTCTTTATTTTTTATTGAGCAAATATTTTGTTAAACCTTCTGGCAAAAAACATGGAATTTGTAGAAAAATTTGTCAAATATGTTAAGGATTTTGTTTTTAGTGAAAAATAAGTAAGATATTTAATTGCTCAGAAGCTTTCATACCCATAACATAGATTTTCAACAATAAAGGGTTAAATAGACTGCAGAGCAGACAAAGCATGGTATGTAGAATAATAAAAAAATAAATCATTGCTCAAAGCACACTGTAGAAATAAGTCTCTCAGCTCATATTTTATTTACTTCTATGAAATATATTTTGCCAGTGAAGAAACACAGAGGTGTGCAGTATATTGCATTTGAAATTTGCCCTGAGTTACATTGTAAGAGGAAAATGGGGGGAATATACAGCAATAAAAAGAATTATCAATTACACAGACATGTCTCAGGAAAATATGAGGATCTGATGATTTGAGAAATGTAAGACAGTAAGTTGTTCAATAATTCTATAATAAAACAGCAAGAAGTTAAATGCTCTTTATTAACTATAAAAAAATAGATAAATACCTCTCAGATATTAATAATTGTCTAACATTTGGGGGGTTATTTACTAAACTTGAAATATATCTAATATTTTTATGTAACCATGCTTGAACAAACTTCGTGTCACGGTCGGCACCCTAAACCAGAACAGATGCCAAGTTCCCTGGTCTCGGCTCGGCTTCACCAGTAGTGTGAGCGCCTTTGGCTTCGGGAGGAGCCCTCTGCTTACTCGGATGCCACCTGGACTGTACAAGAGGAGCAAGGTGAGGAGTTCTGGCAAGCAAAGGGGCACGACTGTTGTTAGAGTCAGTTAGGCCGAAGGTCACAGAACAGGCAGGAATAGGCAGATTTGTGGTCAGACAGGCCGGGTCGAGGCGGGCGGATAGCTAGGAGTCGTCAGGCAGGCAAAGGGTCAAAACCGGGAGATCAATCAGATAGGATAAAGCAGTATCGATAGTCAAATAACAGGCACGGGTCAGGATACAGAGTACAGGGTAATCAAAAGCCAGGCAGGGCAAATCCTATCACGGGCAACAAGAAAATCCAGAATGCCCCTTTAAATATTTGAATTTTGGCGCCATTGCGCCATGCGCCTTTAACAATGTGGAAGTGCGGCCACGCGTGCACTATGGAGCCTGGCAGCAGGGAGAAAGGAGCGGCGGGCGTCCCCGCTGATGGCGTGGCGGGCGTCCTCGCCGCACCACTAGACCACCAGGGTGAGTAACTCTCACATCACCCCCCCTCTCTAGCGGGGGCCACTGGACCCCCAGGTTTGCCAGGAAACTTCAAATGAAATCGCCTCCTGAGGCGATCAGCACTAATGTCCCCAACTGGAACCCAAGGACCATAGCCCTTCCACTTCACCAGATACTGGAGCTTACCCCTTATGTGATGAGAATCAAGGAGCTCTTGGACCTCAAACTCAGGATGACCCTCAACCAATACAGGAGGAGGAACAGAAGACTGGCGAACATGAGAGGCAGGTTTAAGAAGGGAAACATGAAAGGTGTTAGAAATTTTGAAGTTATTAGGCAGTTTAAGGTGCACAGACAGGGGGTTAATGATCTCAAGAATTGGAAATGGGCCAATAAATTTAGGCCCTAACTTAAGAGAAGGTACCTTCAATTTAATGTTTTTGGTGGAAAGCCAAACCGAATCACCAACCTGATAATTTGGCGCCTCTCTGTGAGACTTATCAGCAGCTTTCTTCTGACTGGCAGTAGCTGCTGATAGAGAGTCATGCACGCCAGACCAAATCTCAGCAAATTGCTCAACTGCAAAGTTGACTGATGGAACAGGGGACAAGGAGGTGGACAAGGAAAACGCTCTAGGGTGTAAACCATAAACAATAAAAAAGAGAGATTGACCAGTAGAAGAGTGTGTTGCGTTATTATAAACAAACTCTGCCCAGGGTAATATTTCAGACCAGGAGGATTGATTATTAGACACGTACTGCTCAAGAGATTGGTTCAACCTCATTGGTTTGGGGATGATAAGCAGTAGAAAAAGACAGATTGATACCCAATAATGAACAGAACGCTCTCCAGAATTGAGAAACGAACTGTACTCCTCTATCTGAAACAACATTAACAGGGAAACCATGTAACTTAAAAATATTAGAAAGAAATAAATCAGCCAAAGTTTTGGCAGAAGGGAGGTGAGGAAGAGAAATGAAATGACTCATCTTTTTTTTTTTAAATATTTTTGTTTATTAAACATTCACATGCATATACAATTGTGTACATTTTTTCTCCTTTTTTTAACAGTAGTGATTTTAGACATGTTTAAGTTTTAGTTTCTTATACAGTTTGTTATGACATTTATGTTTTCCGTAAATAGTTGTAACTGTATCCCGACCCCTCTTTATAAATTTGTATCATGAATGACTTTATATTGTATTTCTTTCAAATCTTTTGTCATTATACTGTTACTTTAATCATTTGTGTATATTGTATCTTACAATTGTTTGACTTCGAGACATGTGTTCTCATTTTTTTTCCACTGTCTCTGTCGTGTGGGTACAATGCTTAAACTTATTGGAGGCCAACTGTTATTTTATACGGGTGTTAACATTCACTGATGCTTTAACCGTTATTGTATTGCATGTACAAGAACATTCATATTGAACAATAAACTTATATAAACGAAAAAACAAAAACAAATCTTCAAACATAAATAAAGAACCTATTGCATGGAGACTGTTTGTCTTATTCTATGAATTTAAGCTATGTGCTCATTATATTCTACCTAGGTTTGCTTGATGGGTTCAAAATGGGGGAGAGTCAATAGCCCTATACCTGATCCATGGCTCCCATATTTTCTGAGTTATTGAAGCCCTATCTGTAGCCAGCCCAGTTAATCGTTCGTTAATGTAGATCCAGTCTAATTTATTTTTGAACATAGTGTAGTTTATGTTCTTTGATTTCCAGCATTTGGCTATGGTTTGTCTGGCTGCTAAAAAAATGTGGTTAAGTAGTTTACGCTTTAGAAACGGGACTTCCTTTGGGGGTAGTCCTATTAGGGCTTCATACGGATTCTTACGTAGGTTTAACTGAAGAACAGAGTATATCAGCTGGTATACTCGCACCCAAAAGCGTGTCACATGTGGGCATAGCCACCAAATGTGTCCCATTGAGCCTGGTATCATACACCCTCTAAAGCAGTGATTGTTAGGAGTATGGTAGATCCTTGCTAATTTTACTGGTGTTAAGTACCATCTCATGAGTATCTTGTATCCTGCTTCCGTTAGTATTGTGTTGACTGAACTGTGCTTCATGTTTGACCATGCTCTGAACCATTCTTCCTCAGATATTGTGCTACCCAGGTCTTTTCCCCATAATTTAATGTATCCTAGGTTGGTTGCCTCCCTGGGTGATATCAAGCAACGATATAGTAATGATAGCGATTTAGGGGGGATTGATTCATTATGGCACCACCTTTCGAAGAAGGTTTGGGATGGTTTGTCTATTTCTTTCTGTTTCCATCTTTCAGTGACCCAGTGTAGGAGTTGCGCAGCCCTAAAGATTTCAGAGTCTGGGAGGTGGAATGTTTCTCTTAGATATGGGACAGAGCATGGTCCTCTTACATTATATAGGTTGGCTATTCTTGTCAATTTTTTTGAAGTCCACCATCTGAATGATTGCGCCTGAATGCCTGGTTTAAACATAGGGTTTCGAGTTATCGGAGCAACCGGAGAATGTGGAGAGGTAAGTGCATATTTTTTTGCATGCTTGTCCCATAGTGTGATTGTATGCGCTAGACTCGGGCTAATGATCGGGGGTCTGTCTTTCGGCGGGGTCCAGACCAGGGCTTCAGCTGAGTATGGACTAGTTAGAGTATTCTCCAATTCCACCCACAGTGGAGGTTGGTGTATATGTAGAGCTGGGATTTGGGCTAATTGGGAGGCTAGAAAATATTTGTATAGATTAGGCAAGCCTAATCCACCCTCTAGTGGTCTTCTGTGTAATGTTGTTTTGTTTATCCTGGGGGGTCTATTTTTCCATATAAAAGCCATTATATGACTTTCAAATTTTTTGAGGTCATTTCTATTAATATTTATGGGTAGTATTCTAAATATGTACAGAATTTTTGGGAGCAGTGTCATTTTTATGGCTGTAATTCTTCCTATCCATGAAATATGGTACTTGCCCCAGTCTTCCAGCAACTTTTGCAATTTTTTGTAAATATATGGGTAGTTATTTTTGTATAGATTGTGATAAGAGGGTGTGTATCTGATACCTAATATTGTAATATGTTTATCACACCAGTGTAATTCAAAATTAATTGAGATCAATTTGGCCATTTCTGGAGGGAGGTTTATATTCAGGGCTTCTGTCTTAGCTGTGTTCAGTTCTAGTCCAGATAGGGATCCAAACGTTTGTAATGTTTTGAAGAGATTTGGGAGGGATGTGAGGGGACGTGTGATCAGTGCCGTTACATCATCTGCGAATAGACTTAGGGTGTGTATGTCCGGCCCTATTTTTACCCCGTGGATATTTGGGTCTGATCTAATCGCTTTTGCTAGTGGTTCTATCATCAGGTCGAACAGGAGTGGGGAAAGGGGGCATCCCTGTCTGGTTCTGCGAGCAATGGGAAATGTGGGAGACGAATTGGGGCCAATCGTTATCCTACCAAGCGGGTTACAGTATAACGCTGCTATCCATTTAGAAAAATTGTTACCGAACCCCCATTTCTTAAGTGTGTAGTACATATATGGCCATGACACCGAATCAAATGCTTTTTTGATATCTAGTTTCAAGAGCATTGTTGGGATATTTAGGATCTTAGTTTGGTTTGTCAGGATTATAAGTCGACGGACAGCGTCGGCCGCTTGTCGTCCTCTCACAAATCCCACTTGATCCCTGTGGATCAAGTGTGGGAGAATTATATTGAGTCTCGTAGCCAGTATTCCTGCCAAAATTTTCACATCTATGTTCAATACAGAGATTGGGCGAAAGTTTTTACAGTCTGTGAGGTCTGTGTGGGGTTTTGGGATAGGAGAAATATTGGCCGTGAGAGTCTGTTTAGGTAGGGAATCTCCTAGTATAAGTTGGTTAAACATGTTCGTTAGATATGGTGTCAGTATGTGGGAAAATTTTTTGTAATAAAAAGCTGATAGGCCATCTGGGCCTGGTGCCTTAGACAGTTTGAGAGATTTGATTACTGATTGAACTTCACTTTCAGTTATTTCTGTTTCCATGGATGTTTTAAGATCATCATTGATTATAGGAAGTTGAAGTTCCTTAAAGAATGTGTCTAATTTAGTTAACGGTATGGGTTTTGGGGCCTCATATAGTTTTTTATAGAACCGGTGAAACTCTTGAAGAATTTTTGGTAGAGCATTTGTGGTTTGCCCTGTGGATGTTCTTATGTTTGAAATTGGAGTATATTCCAGTCTGTTACTTAGCCTTCTTGCAAATGACCTGCTTGGTTTGTTTGCATGTATGTAAAAGTGTTGTTGGGTCCATTGATTTGCTCTTTGGGCTTTAACTGTAAGTACTGAATCTAGCTCTATTCGAGCTTTATGTATTTGGCTAGATATGTCTTTCTCAGGGTTTTCGGCCTGTGATGTGATCAAATCATTTAGTTTCTTTATTAGCCTATCTGTTTCGGCATTTCTAAGTTTTTTACGAGATATACCCATTTGGATAAGATGGCTCCTGACTACTGTTTTGTGTGCCTCCCAAACAGTAGCCTGGGAGGACACAGATCCACTATTGTTTTTGAAGTAGTCATGGAGGACCTCCTCCATTTGGGCGATATCTTCCGCTTTTTTCAGTAGCGTCTCGTTAAGGCGCCATTTATCATATGTTTTATGTATGTCTTGGAATTTGACCTTATATGTGATTGGGGAGTGGTCAGACCATGGGACTGTTAGTATTCTGGATGTCTGGGGTTTTGAGGCTAACGATTCTTGTGTGTAGTTTATGTGGGGCTGAATAATGCGTGAATTGTTTGATTCCCAGGTGTTGTTCTCTCCATATGTCTAACCATCTCATATTATTACAGAGTTTACCAATTTTTACACCTTCACTTATCAAGGGTGACTTTAAGGAGCCTGGTATATTGGGATGTGTTTGTCTGTCCCAATATTTATCAATTATAGCGTTTGTGTCACCACAAATTATTATATGACCCTCAGACCAGTTGGAGGCGAAAGCCACCAACTTTTCAAAGAACCCATATTGGGATGAGTTAGGAGCATAGTATGTGATTATTGTGATTTTAGTATCATGATGCTTTAGTTTAAGCGCCAGAAACCTACCCTCAAGGTCCTCGTATTTATCAATAGTTTGGGTTGGGAGACCTGATTTTACGCAGATTGCGACCCCTTTAGTCTTGGAATCCGCATTTGCCATATAGACTACTGGAAATTTTTTATGGAGGTATTTAGGATACGACGACCTTGAGAAGTGGGTCTCCTGTAGGCATATTATATCCGCCTGAACCGAAGCATAGTATGCAAAAGCTTTCCTCCGCTTTATCGGAGAGTTAAGCCCTTGGGCATTATGTGAAATGACTTTTAAACTCATATTGAGCACTCATATTTTGCTCATCTTTGAGTGTTACACTGGTGTGGGAAGTTGCAAAGTATCTCATCATAGGGTATACATTTCTTTCTATATTTCTGTTCACCTCAGAAAGTCTCCAATGCACTTTAAAACATAATAACAACAGTAACTTTAACAGTTTAGCATGTGTAT
>CM044433.1:69419766-69461519 GCA_024363595.1 Xenopus borealis | reverse complement strand
AAAAAAAAAAAAAAAAAAAACTTTTATTGCTGCGTAGGATGCAAAGTCAGCTTACAATGATTTGGGCCCTGCCAATTAGACTTTTGGGCTATCATACAATTGGAAAAATGTACAGTTCCATTGCCCTGTTTTCAATGTCATGGCGGTTCTGTTTGGCTTGATTCCCGCTGGGGTTTGCTAGGGCTTGATGTATGGCCCTTGGTTTTGGACCATAATGGAGTTACTTGACGTGGAGAGGGTTGCGTTGACCCGGTTGGAGGAATGTGGTCTGGAGAATCCGCCAGTCTGAGTTTGCCTAATAGTTTAAGGCCGTCCAGATGGGTTGTGATACGGTAAGTCTGGTTGTTATGTGTAAAGGCTAGGCCAAAAGGGAACAACCAGCGATACTTAATTTGGTGAGACTGTAAGATTTTAGTAACAGGAGCTAGCGACTTACGTTTTAGAAGTGTGGCTGGAGCAATGTCGGCGTACACCTGGAATTTTGTTCCATCATGAACAAGCTTTGCCGCTTGATGCCGAGCTGCTTGTAGTATCTCAACTTGAGTTTTGTGGTAGTGTAAGCGTAGAATAATGTCGCATGGTGGATCGTTTGGCCTCGCTGGTCTTAGGGCCCTGTGAATACGATCACATTCCAGTCTCTCAGCTGGTATTTCAGGGGTTAGTGCTGAAAAGAGTTTTTGTATAAGTACCGGTAGGTCTGTATATGTTTCAGGTATTCCCCTTATCCGTAGGTTGTTTCTGCGGGATCTGTTGTCAGCATCTTCTATTCTATCCAAGGCCTCTCGCATTTGCTCTTGTATTTCGCAAATATCTCTTTCATGGGCATCTAGGACCGTGGTAATATCATCGACCTTGTGCTCCAGTAGGTCTGTCCTCTGGCCCAGCTCATGTATTTGTTTTGTAATGTCCGTGGTTATGGTCGTTGCTGTTGCCGCTAGTTCCTGTTGCAGCATGCCTTTAAATTTATCAAGTAGAGCTGCTTCCCGGTCCATTTGGGAGCCTTGGGGAGATGTTACTTGTTCTTGGCTTTGTAATAGCCATGAACCATCTTGCGACGACATGTCGGGAGGCGAGGGTGTATGCGGCCTTGTGAGCATGTCTGCGATGCTACCGCGTGCGCGCGTGCTTTTGTTCTGTTGCGCTTTCTGTTCTTTCTTTTGCCACCGGGATGCCATGTAGAGATCTTTTTATTGTTTTAGATCGATGTCCTCTCCCCTCCCTCCTTCAGACAGCTACTGCGAGGTGATTTCCGGGAGATTCTGGCAGCGTGGGTGAAGAGCGACCTTAGGTTGCAGCCATCTTGGATCGCGCCTCACTAGCGCCCCCCGAAATGACTCATCTTACTGAACCTATCCACTACTACCCAGATTACTGTCTTACCCTGGGAGGGGGGAAGATCTACAATAAAATCCATAGAAAGATGAGTCCAAGGTCTATCAGGGATAGGTAGTGGTTGCAACAATCCTTGAGCCAAAGTTCTAGAAGGTTTAGACCTCTGACAAATTGGACACAAATTAACAAAATCTTTCACATCCTGTTTAAGAGAAGGCCACCAAACATCTCAAACTAAGAGAGAAATGGTTTTAAAAATACCAGGGTGACCTGAAACTTTGGAATTATGAGCTTCCTCCAACACTCGATCCCTAAAGTTTTCACAAACAAATAATTTACCAGAAGGAGTTTCCTTAGGGGCAGAGATTTGAGAGGAGGAAATCAAAGAAGCTAAATCAGCTCCTACAGAAGCCAGAATATATTCTTTAGGAATGATGGGAGTGTTTAAGCAAGATTCAGAGGGTTGAGACACAAAACTGCGGGAGAGGGCATCAGCTTTAGTGTTTTTAGACCCGGGTCAGAAGTTAAGGGTAAAATTAAATCAAGTGAAAAATAAAGCTCATCTGGCTTGTCTGGGATTTAAACATTTGGCAGACTCAATGTAAATTTTTATGATCGGTAAGGACCATAATTGGATGCTTAGCCCCCTCTAGCAGATGACGCCATTCTTCAAAGGCCCACTTAACAGCCAACAATTCTCTATTACCTATATCATAATTAGGCTCTGCGGGCGAAAATTTCTTAGAGAAGAAGGCACAGGGGTGTACCTTGTTGGTCATTGGGTGCCTCTGAGAAAGGACTGCCCTGCTCCCACTTCGGAAGCATCCACTTCAACAATGAAGGGTAGGGAGGTGTCAGGATGGTGCAGAATGGGGGCGGATACAAATTCCTTTTTAAGGAATTTGAACGCTTGAATGGCCTCAGAAGACCAAATACTCTGGTCAGCGCCCTTCTTATCAGATCAGTGAGGGGGGTCACAATTAAGGAAATATTTTTAATAAACTGTCAATAGTAATTCGCGAACCCCAAAAACCTCTGAAAAAACAGAGGTGCATCCCAGAAAAGCCGAAACAAGAAGCAGCACCACGTGGCATCTCAAGATGGCGGACCCGCGCACACACTGAACTCAGACGATACGGAGGAGGAACTAACCTGAACAACCAGCCACAAAGTAAGTGCTTCTGCTGTGCTAACCCTGAGCAAATTCGCCAGGACAGTCCCAACTGTCACAGAAAGTGTGCCCACCTTCTCCATAAGCACAATGGACGAGAGGGAGAAAAGAGACCCCCCCTCCCGCCCGGCACAGCATGATACTGAACCCTCATTAAGGGAGATTGCACAGCTCATAGGGTCAAATCACACATCTGTCCTCACCAAACTAGACGAACTTAAAACTGATTTTAATATAATCAAACAGGATATGCAAAAATTGAGAGAGCATACCAAAGAAAATGAGAGACGGATCTCAGAGTTAGAAGACAGAACACAGCCCCTTCATAATATTAAGGAGGACAATGCCCATAAAATCACTGAATTACAATCCAAAGCAGACAATCTAGAAAACCGCCTCCGGCCCAATAATATCTGGGTAGTAGGAATTTCGGAAAGGGAGGAGGGGAAACACGTGGAGGACTTTATGGAGCACTGGCTCCTGAAAACATTTGGGAAATAACCCTTTTCTTCATGCTTTATTATTGAATGGGCCCATAGGATCCCCAGTAAACCTCCCACCCCCCGGGGTACCTCCAAGACCATTAATCGCCCCTCTACTCAATTACAAAGACCGGGATGCTAGGCAAGGATTAAAGGCTCATTATATTATGAGAACCACAAAGTCTCTATTTTTCCTGACTTTTCTATGGAAGTACGCAACCAAAGAGTCAAGTTTAATAACGTCAAAGAAAAATTACGTAAACGGCAGCTTAAATACCCAGCCATTTAAGCGTAATATGGGAGGACAGGGCATACTTCTTTAATGCACCAGCAGAAGCACTTCATTTGCTGGAATCTGTCGTGGATCCTCCTCAACCATAGATGCCACCCAGAGAACATAGATCACCACCTCTGGAAGGAGACTGAGAAAAAACATGGACTTCAAGGGCTTAAAATGTTTAAAAAAAAACGAACCCCCCCCCCCCCCCGGGAAGCTCAAACTACTAGCTACAACCCAAACACCAACAGCTTCTAAGGTACAGAACTAGGGAGCTGTAACAAACATACCTTAAGTTCTACCCCTCTTTTATGATGTTTATTGTTATGGGATTAAAACCTGCACAATTTGGGGCACTGCAGGTAGGGAGGGACAGGTACTTCATATTCTACAAACTAATAACTTCTTTCCTAGCTTCACCTCCACATGACTTTCCCCCTTTCTCAATACCACCACCTATACAACATGGCTGAAATAAAAATGTTATCTTGGAACGTCCGAGGCCTAGGTTACCCAGTGAAAAGGGGCCTGGTATTCAAACTCCTCCATAGGCTCAAACCACAAATCATTACGTTACAAGAAACTCATCTGGATGGAAGTAAAACACTCGCACTCAGAAGACCATGGATTGTGGCTTCTTATCACTCCACATGTTCCAGAGGAGTCTCAATACTCGTTTCAAAAAATTGCTCTTTTACCCTTAAAAAGCTCATTGCAGACAGAGGGTCGGTTCATCATTATGCACTGTTTGGTAAACGGAGGGGCCTATACTATGGTCAATGTATACATCCCACCTCCCTTCAATGTTGTACTTCTATCTACAATAATGAAGAAAATAACTGCCCTTCCGCTTACCTCCATTATTATGATGGGTGATTTTAACACAGTGATATCAGACGAGATGGACAGACTCTAAAAATTGACCAGACCATCTTCTACCCTGCACTCTTGGATCTCTGCTTTCAACATGTCAGACCTATGGAGGGAAAAACACCCAAATGAAAAAAGCGTTATGTGTTACTCAGGAACACACAATACACTGTCCAGAATTAACCTGGCTTTGGGCACCCCAACAATATTATCACAAACCTCCACAATTGATATTCTACTAAGAGGGATTTCTGATCACTCTCCACTCTCAATAACTCTTAGGACTAGCTAGTTACCAACTGACAAAATCTGGAAATTGAACAGCTTCTGGCTACACCAGGACTCTATCACCGCACAGATTTATAACAACCTACGTGACTACATTGAGAGAAATATATCTACGGCCTCAACACAAATAATCTGGGACGCAGTAAAAGCATTTATTAGAGTCAAATCAAAGCATTTAACACCAGAACCCAACAAGACATAGTGGCTCTTGAAAAACAAGTCACTAACACCGAACAACAATTTTCCCAACACTTCTCTCCAAAAATGAGGCAAACATGGCTGGCGAGCCAGACTGCCCTGAAGACAACACAACGGAAACAAGTCAAAAAGTCTTTACTTCAACAAACAGCTAATACCCTAGCTACAGGAGATAAAAATGCCAAACTCCTGCTTTCCCGAAAACTCTCTGCCCAAACAGCTATCCCAGCGATCCAGGACAACCAGAACTCTATTGTAACGGACCCAACCGGGATCAATAAAGTGATGACACAATACTACTTCTCCCTATACACTTCACAAATGACCTCATCACAAGAACAGTTACTGCAATATCTGGCAAAAATCCCAATTCCTTCCCTGGATCTCCCGGACAGAATTGAGCTTGACTCCCCCATTACAGAGTCTGAACTGTCAGAGGCCTTGGCCTCCCTTTCACCAGGAGAGATACCAGGTCTTGACGGCCTTCCCATGGACTTCTATAACAAGCACTTAATTAAGCAATTAATTCCTCTTTTAACTACCCTATTTAACAATGTTTTGGAGGGAGGCGGACCTTTTATTTGTTTGATAGTTAACATCTCAGCTGAATATGGCAGCAACCTATGTGTGAAGGTGGAAAACCAAAAACTGAACTCACAGTGGATTTAATATGTGCCTTGAATGTGATAAGAGCAACATGGAGCACTCCTGACACTGCCCCCTCCACCCATTATCCAGTTATTTCTTGTGTTAGTAGTATTATTTTCACCTTGTTTGAATTTGTTGTAGTGTAGGACCTTTTTCTTATCTAATGAATTTCTGCACCCCTAAGCAGAAGGTTTGGGACTAAGCACTGAATACCAACATTTATACTGGGGATCTACTACTACAATCACCTGGGAATTTATCTTTCTATTATGCACAAAACAAAAACTGTGGTACCGTTTTAGCCAGTAGCAAAAATAACAAATAAAAAACAACAAATACAAAAAGTATTGTAGAAATGATAGGGCTAGAAGGGCACAACATATATACTATTAGATCTGTGAAAGGTATTCATGGGTAATAAATTAATTATTATTAACTAATTAACTAATTTATTACCCATGAATACTTTTCACGGATCTAATAGTACATATGTTGTGCCCTTCTAGGCCTCATTTGTATTTTGCTTGACGAAGGGGCCTTGGTGCTCCAAAAGCTTGCAATGTATTTTTATTGTTAGCCAATACAGGTATCATTTCTACAATACTTTTTGTATTTGTTGTTTTTTATTTGTCTTTCTATTATGGGATTCCTGGCCCCTGTGCCTAAACATGTACTGTAAACAGTGATGAGCCTTTTGGCCTCACTGAAATGTTTGCAAAATGGAATGCATTGGCATCAATGGGCATTTTATTTGCCACATTTTCTTTGTGCCAAATGCATTTGAGTCCCCGGGCATATTTTCTTGAGTGTGGTTTTTTTTACCTAAGCTGTTTTTTTTTTACCTACAATCAGGATAGCTTTTTTTTTTTAAATGATTGTGTATAAAAAAAACCTGTGGGAAAAAGAAATACCCATTTGGGATTAAGAGCTCAACGTTTTACCTGAGCCTTACAATAAATTTGTCTCTTAGTTTCTTTTTTTGTGACTTATATTTTATCGAAAAGTAGTAGCAGGGATTCGCAAATATGGGTAATAGCTTTAAAAAAAATACAATAAATAGGTCTGGAAAACAAGTTAAGGTGTGAGTTCAAAGGTGCAATTGGTCCATAGTTAGAGCACATGTTAGGGTATTTCTATTCCTTAGGAATAAGGGTAGGAAAAGGATTCTGAAATAAGATCTTGTAATATTTGTATGGGAAACCATCATGGCCTCAAGACTCGGCATTAGGCATGTTTCTGAGAGCATACTTTAAATATTCTGATGTGATTGGTTCATTACATGCTGGGATATCATCTTGAGATAGTTTAGGGAGGTTGGCTTGCTCAAAGAATTTGGCTAAGTCTGAATTCCCAGGAGTATTAGTAGTGTGTTTAGCTTAGTGTAATATTTGCAAAAGGTGTCTCCTATCAGTTCTTGATTTTATGTTATGTGTCCTGAAGGGGGTATTAATCAAAGTTATTCTAGATTGAATCTTATGTTCCTTAAATTTCCTTGCAAGGAACGTGTGCTGTTTATCTCCTTGTTCATAAAATTTCTGTTTGGTCGGTAAAATAGCTTTTTCTTCGGCTTCATACTTTAATGCTGAGAGTTGTTTCCTGGCCTCTAGTATTTGAGCTAAAGGTCTCTCTGAGTGAGTCTTAAAGTATTGTGTATTAGAATTTTCAATTCGGCCCTTAGTAAATCTGCTCCTTAAAGTTGAAAGTACTGCTTTCAGTACATTCATAATGGCGGAACTTCACGTGGTGGAGAGGGAGAAAGGGCTAAACCGAGTATGTGAGGAGACCCAAAGATCTGGACCACTGTGGTCTTAAGGTTGGTTTAGGAGGCCCTCTGATCTTGATTCCCAGTGCAGACATCAGCTTACATCCATGTTGGGGTTGTGTCAGGGTGTTGGTCTGTCTGCTGTGGTTGATAAGTTGGAAGCCCCAGCTGCAAGTCATTTTTCTGTCTCTTAAACTCTGAGTTCCCTCCATTTAGAGGTTATGGATCTTATTTTTGCTAAATTGATTTCCTTGCTCTCATAATAATGGAAGTTTATTAGGATATTGTGTGGTGGCTTTGTTCTGGGCTCAAATGTGCAAATAGAGCTGTCAGATATTTAGTTATCTCCAGACCAGTGATGTCCTCTGGAATCCCTCTAGTATCTGTATGTGAGACTGATTTTCTAGGTGCTCATGTATCTTTAAGCTGTGTCATTTTTGCTCTAAGTTATCTTGTTTTAGTTTGGCCAACCGTTGTACTATATCATTTGTATATGTCTTATAGGTATCTTCTCCCAGTTCAGAACAAACTTTCACTTCAGTGTGGGGATCTCTGAGGAAGTGCCATAAGGCATGAAACGCTTCAGTGGTGATTGTCATGCACTGTACCGAAGCTAACAAATTTTAATGGAACTAATAAAGTAATATATTTTTTATTTGAAATCTTCTCCCAGTTCAGTAAGCTCTTTTTGTAAATCGTTAACTGCTGCAGATATTGTTGTTGTAATGGTCTGTGTAATGGTTGAATAGAGCTATGCTTGGAGCAATGCTGATTGCTAATTGTCCTTGGATTATCTGCATAGTAGCCGGAGGGTACTTTGTGTTTAAAATGTGCTCTCGGACCTGGAGGTGTCCAACAGTATGGGGCCCTCAGGGCACAGTTAAAAAGCTTGATCTGGATGAAGGGGAAGCTGAAGGAATGCATGACTGATCTACACCATCTTAGCTATCTCCGCAGCACTCAGCACCAGATGTTCTGAGTAAGTAAGGGGATAGCATTGCTTTCTGCTCTTGGTTGGACCAACTGAGATTCCATCATAATATTGGAAAAGTTTTTTTTTCAGTGAGAGCTGAGAGTGTTGGAGCAACTAGCAGTTAGGTAGGTTTTACATCAAGTGGGTTATTAAAGGGAAACTGTCATGGGAAAACAAATTTTTTTTTCAAAACACATCAGTTAATAGTGCTGCTCCAGTGGACTTCTGCACAGAAATCCATTTCTCAAAAGAGCAAACAAATTTTTGTATATTCAGTTATGAAATCTGACATGGGGCTAGCCATTTTGTCAATTTCTCAGCTGCCCCAGTCATGTGACTTGTGCCAGCACTTTAGGAGGGAACTGCTTTGTGGCAGGCTGTTGTTTTTCCTTCTCAATGTAACTGAATAGTATGCAGTGGGACATGGGTTTTTACTTTTACTATTGAGTGCTGTTCTTAGATCTACCAGGCAGCTGTTATCTTGTGTTAGGGAGCTGTTATCTGGTTACCTTCTCATTGTTCTTTTATTAGGCTGCTGGGTGGGGGGAAAGGGAGGGGGTGATATCACTCCAACTTGCAGTACAGTAGTAAAGAGTGATTGAAGTTTATCAGAGCACAAGTCACATGACTTGGGGCAGCTGGGAAATTGACAAAATGGCTAGCCCCATGTCAGATTTCAAAATGAAAAAATCTGTTTGCTCTTTTGAGAAATGGATTTCAACGCAGAATTCTTCTGGAATAGCACTATTAAATGATGCATTTTGAAAAATGTTTTTTCTCATTACAGGATCCCTTTAAAGTCAAGGCTGCAAAATAAGTTGGTGCTATAGAAATATATATTCCATAAAGACCAGTAACAGGAACAAAATGACAGGGCTTTGTGTGCATTTACTGTATATAAAGATACTGTCACACTCCACTATTAATATTAGTATGTTCATAAGTAGGGATGTAGCGAACGTCGGAAAAAAAGTTCGCGAACATATTTGCGAACTTGCGTCAAAAAATGCGAACGGTTCGCGAACGTCGCGAACCCCATAGACTTCAATGGGAAGGCGAATTTTAAAAGCTAAAAAAGACATTTCTGGCCAGAAAAATGATTTTAAAGTTGTTTAAAGGGTGCAACGACCTGGACAGTGGCATGCCAGAGGGCATTTGCCAAGGGCAAAAATGTATCTGAAAAATCCATTGTTGACACAGCGCTGCGTTTTGTGCTGTAAAGGGCAGAAATCACACTACATTTCTAAACCTGTGTAATAAACTGCTTTAAAACGTCCGGCGTCTACATGCCAATCAAGTCGTGTAAAGGTTACAGCCTGTTCACACGCAAAGACGAAACGCGGCACTTACTGCAACGCAAAAAAACGCAAAGAGCTTTAATGAATGATACCGTCAAGTGTGCAAATAATAGTTGTTAATTACTAGTTGAGCTTGTCACCTCCAGGATGTTCGTCCTGTTGGTGGCAATATTTCTGTAGTGGTATGTTTAGCAGTCACCGTGCTTGTGCGCACGTGCACGGTCAGGCAGAGGTAATTCAATGTACAGTGAAGTGAACCAAAAAACACTGATTCTGCAGTGTGGGCCCAGTTTTGGTCTACTTTATTGATCACCTGCGGTGACCATAAAAGATGCGATTTTGCCACTGTTGCAGAACCCTGAAAAATTAGGCATGTGTACTTTCCTGAAAAATTATGTTTTTTTTGTCGCAGCCACTGCAGCACAGAGGCCAGAAAAAATATGCCATATAAATGCTGAAAATAGTCATTTCTTTTGTCGCAGCCACTGAAGCACAGAGGCAGACTTCTGTCCCTCCAATACAGAGCAGTATCAAGTAGATTACTAGCCAGCAAACTTACTATCAACTGTCCCTCAAATCACTAACAGCTCTCTCCCTACACTAGCTCTTCCAAGCACACACAGGCTGAATGAAAAAACGCTGCAGGGTTTCAGTTTATATATGGAAGGGGAGTGGTCCAGGGGGTGTGGGGGTGGTCCAGGAGGGAGAGCTTCCTGATTGGCTGCCATGTATCTGCTGGTCTGGGGTGAGAGGTAAAAAAAAAAGCGCCAGCTAAGGCGAACCCAAAATGGCGAACGTCGGGCGACGTTCGCGAACATTCGGCGAGCGCGAACAGTCGATGTTCGCGCGAACAAGTTCGCCGGCGAACAGTTCGCGACATCCCTATTCATAAGTGTTACTGCAGTTTATATATGAAATAAAAGTTGAGATTTTACAGTACAGCAAAATGCTGCATGCTACATATGCCATAAAATAAATTAAAGTTAGCATCTACTTTCCCTTTTGAGCCAAACCCTAACGAGGGATAAAAAAAGCATCTGGTAACAATATAACTATATTTCCAGCCTTCTATTTGCTAAATATTCATATTGCTCTTATTGCCACCCCTTACCAAGTAATGATGACACTCTTTTTAAAAAATCCAATTCCCGCATCAAAGAAAGGTTTAAATACAGATGTATTATGAACATCTTTATTATAAATCAAAAGGAAAATTAGCTTTGTTTAATAAAAAAATTGGAACAGTTGGGAAACTAGGTATTTATAATAAATAATAGTTCAAGATATTAAACCTAAGAACTGTTGTTCTACTATTCCATTCCACGATTTAATGAAGCATTGGACAATGCGTTTATTTCAAACCATTAGATACAGTATACCCACATGTGTTGCAATTATGAATTGACATCTTAATATTGTATTGATGGCCCATGCTGAAAAACAGTATTACAGATTATATGTGCATTACTATCTTGTTGATGTTTTTTATATGATACTTTCATATAAAAATAAAAATGGTTAGAAATAGCTTCAACAACCGGCTCTTTAGGGACAAGTCTGAACATAAGAAGGTATCCCAAGGATTAACACTGTTGCTTTACTTAATCAGGACTGATGCAAGGATACTTCCTTGACGGAGTGAGTAAGCTTATGCATACTTTGTACAAACCATCAAACTAAATGTCTTTTATCAAGTGGGGAAGTTTCCCCTTTAACTTGTGGAAGATTAGCATATAGTTTGTAATTCATATGGCATGCCTGGGTTTCAAACATTTCACATATGATATAAGCCCCACCAGTGTGCACCCAATCCTACCATCCCTACACCAATTATATCTTCATACAACACCATATGTTCATGGTTTCACAATTTAGTGTTTATATATTTCCATATTAATTTTCAGTGATAAATTTTCTACAGTTTATTGGAAATGTGCCACAGATAAATGATCAAACAACACATTACAAGTTGCTTTAAGAAATTCAGTTATGGTTTGTAAACCTTACGTTCTTGCATTTCACTATGAAAACAAGTTGCATTATGCATATGATAATTTACCGTGAGTAGTTTAGTTTTCTGACATAAATTTTCGTCCTCTGCCTTAATTCAGAATTCCAAATTCAGGCTTGTTTTGCTTCCATTGAGGATTAATTATATCTTATTTTGAATCAAGTACAAGGTACTGTTTTATTATTACAAAGAAAAAAGGAAATCATTTTTAAAAATTCAGATTATTTGGATAAAATAGAGTCTAAGGGACATGGGGGGAGATTCATGAAAGAGTGAAGTTCCGCCACTAGAGGGAAATTACAAAGCTCTCAGTTAATTTCTATGGGATTTTGAAAGGCGTATTCATCAATGGGTGAAGTGAAAGTTCACCTTTTGATGAATACGCCTTTCAAAATCCCATATAAATGAATGGAGAGCTGCGGAATTTCCCTCTAGTGGCGGAACTTCACACTTCACTTCACTCTTTGATGAATCTCCCACATGGAGTTTCTGTTATTCAGAGCTTTCTGGATAATGGTTTCCAGATAATTTACAGTAAATGCATTTTTTTGCATTTAGTTATGACAAAATATATATTTAAAATACAAATGTAATGGTAAAATAGTTATCAAAGAGAAAGGTTTATGCTCAAATTAGTAATTTGTTTATCTACTACTTGCAAAATAATTGTACTAATCTACCACTAGAAAAAAGTAATGTTATCATTTTCATATTCATTTTGCCAAATTGAAGAATGTTTTACTCAGTGATAAAGTGAATGACATCAGTTGTAAATAATTGATCAGTGAAAGGTTTTCATGGGTTATAAGTTAGGAAGTTACAGATAGATAGAGATCAATTGTAGAGATAATTGTAATGAAGCGCACCTTACCGGTGCGGCGGGGACGCCCGCCGCGCCGCCATCGTCAGGGCACCTGCCGTGATGTTCCTTCTGCCGGCTCCTATGCGCGCGCACTTCCGCCTTTGCTTTAAAGGCACAGGCGCGCTGACGTATGACGTCAGCGCGCATTGGCGCGAAGTTTGAATCCCTTAAAAGGCCGGTTCTGGTGATGCTCATTGCCCATGATAGGATTCATTTCCTGGTGCTTTCCTGAGCCTTGTGCGTCTGTTTCCTGTATCCTGTATTACTTGTATTACTACTGTGTTCGACCCGGCCTGTTCCTGACTACTCTGATATCCGTAACCTGACCCCTGCCTGTACTTTGACTTTGATTCTGCCTCTTCCTTCTGATTGATCACCCAGTTTGACCCTTGCCTGCCTGCCTGTCTGACTACGAACTTGCCTACTCCTACTTGTATTGTGACCTTTGGCCTTACTGACTTTATACAGTCGTGCCCCATTGCTAGCCAGAACTCCTGCTCTGCACCTCTCGTATAAGTCCAGGTGGCATCTGAGTAGCTGAGGGCTCCTCCCGAAGCCAAAGGCGGTCACACTACTGGTGAAGCACGAGCCGAGACCAAGGTGCTTGGCACTTGTTCTGGTATTGGGTGCCGACCGTGACAATAATACAATGAATTAGGATGGGTCATAAAAAGTCCAGGAGTCTGGATTTAGTCAGGTCACATAGTGTGAAAAATTAAGGCCCTGTCTTAATGTGTTAAATAACTCCATACATTTGAATTAATAAATCTTCCTTTCCCGTTCAGTTTTAAAGTTCCCTTTTAGAATTAAAACCTGCATGTCCTGAAGACTGTGATTTTGACTGCAGGCTGCAGAAGTGTTGCCCCACTGGTGTATCACATGACTTGGTGTTGATTTTATGTCTGTTGGTGTTGATTTTTGTCCTGTCCTATTTGTTCTGTTTTACCAGTGTATATGCCTCCTGTAGAGCACCTAGTACATGTAATCATGTATACCACATTGGATGAAGCACACAAATAGTAGTCCAGAATGGCGTATGCGTTTTGTGTATTCAGAATAGCAACTTGATCTTTGCACAGGATGTATTTGCAGGTTTCACATCTGTTACTGTTGCAGGGAAATGTACCTGCTTTAGTTGTTTTAGGAAGAGCACTTCTGACAATAATTTTCCTCAGATTAGGCGGTTGTCTATAAAATGCTCCAAAAGCACATTGCACATTGCCTTTCTCTTTTGAATTGCTTTGAAATGAAGCACAGATACTTCAACCGTGTTGTATTTATGAGGGGTGGAAGGGGATAAACACATATGTCTGCCTGCTGCTTCTATGTCTTTCAGACACACACTGTACACACAGTTTTACAAGTGTGAACAAGGTTTTACAATGTTCTCATAGAAGATAATTTATATGCATACTCATTTTGTTGCTGTGGAAAACTACATATGAAAATTAACATTTGTGTGCTTAAAATTATAAAGCACCCTGATGTAAAATATTGTAAACATAACTGCTTGTATTTTATACTGATAATACTGACTATTTATGGGAATACCATCCTACCAGGCAGCACATAATACCATCCTACAAGGTAGTTCAAACTGATAACACCAACCCACCAGGCAATTCATACAAAAAACATCCTACCAGGCAGCTCACAGGAAAACCAACCCACAAGGCAACTCATAGTTTAAAAAAAATCCTACCAGGCAGCTCATAGGAACACCATCCTACCAGGCAGCTCACAGCGACAACACCATCCTATCAGGCAGATAAAAAGAATACCAATCTACCAGGCCACTCAAAGTGATAACACCATCCTATCAGGCAGCTCATAGTGACAACAACATCCTATCAGGCAGCTCAAAGGAAAATCATCCTTCCAGGAAGCTCAAAACAACAATTCTATCCTACCAGGTAGCTCATAGAAAAATCACCCTACCAGGCAGCATACAGTGATGACAACACCCACCAGATAGCTCATAGGAAAACAATCCTACTAGGCAGTTCATAGAAACAACACCATCCTACCAGGCAGCTTCTTGAAAAACATCCTATCAGACAGCTCATAGTGACAACACCATCCTAGTAGGCAGCTCATATGAAAACCATCCAATCAGGCAGCTCATAGTGACAACAATATCCTGTCAGGCAGCTCATAGAAAAGTCATACTTCCAGGCAGCTCATAGAGACAATATCATCCTACCAGACATTTCCTTGGAAAGCCAGCATGCTAGGCAGCTCAAAGCGACGACAACAACATCCTATCAGGCAGCTCATAGGAAAACCATCCTACTAGGCAGTTCATAGAGACAATAACATCCTACCAGGCAGCTCATTGTAGAACTATCCCACCAGGCAGTTCATAGTGACAATACTATTGTACCAAGCAGCTCATAAGAAGGCCATTTACCAAGCTGCTCATAATTGCAACAACATCTTATTAAGCAGCGCACAGAGACAACACCATCGTACCAGGCAGCTCATATGAAAACCTTGCTACCAGGCAGCTCATAGTGACAACAACATTCTATCAGGCAGCTCATAAGAAAACCATCCTACCAGGCAGCTCATAGTGACATCACCACCCTACCAGGCAGAACATAAATGAGATCATACTGGGAGGCAGAGAGCACATGGTTACAACTTATCATTTGAGCATTACACAGTGCAATGACTTTATTCCACAAATAAACAAAAAAGATTGTTGGGAAGCAAATATGATTTCAGCTAGAAGTAACATAAAAAAAATAAAAACAAATTGTTAGAATACAACGAAAGCCTCCTCTACCTCTGTCATCTCCTTGCTCCCCCCCCCCCCCATAATTCTCTGCTATAATCTGAGCCCAGAGCTATAAATGAGCAGGGAGAGACTCGGGCACAAAGTGATGTCACAAAAAGCTCATAATGCAGCTGCTATCCTAAACAAACATAGAGCATCTACAGCTTTTTACTATGATAAACATTCTACAGATTAAATATAGCATTCTAGCTTGCACTATTGCAGCTAATCTATTGATAATATAATTCCCCCATAGCTTTCCTTCCACTTTAAGGGAAATTACACTTTTGCTTGAGGGTGGGCTCATGTCTAGGGCATTCCCTGTCACACCCCCACTAGACCACCAGGGTCTAGAGTCCTCAGAAAAGGCAATTCACCCTAAATTTGAAAGCCAGAGGTATGGACCCCAAATGAAAATGATGTCTATAAACTTTCTCACCTGAGCACCATTACAATAGACAAGTCTAGACAATTATGTGCAGCAAGGCCCCTGAATAGTACAAAGACCCCAGAAAACAATATATTTTTGGAAAGTACACATTCTGATGAATCTAACATGTGTAAGGTCTTTCTATAACAAACTGCAAATCCTTCCTAAACATAGTGGTTTTTATGACATTTCTGAAAATCAAATAAAAATGTAGCACTTTGCCACATTTATCTCACACAATGTTTGAGAAAAATCAGCCCAAATATGAATGCTAGAGCACTACTGAACAATTTGACTCCCAATATGCATAGATTTACCAAAGTATGTGGTATGTATGAACCCCAAAAAAATCATATGAATTAACTCCCCTGCCAATTAAACTTTTGCGATCTGAGCCTCCTGACTGTGTATTTTGTGCTTCAAGACCCCCCTAACTGTACAAAGACACCAAGAAACTATATATTTTTGGAAAATACACATTCTGACAAACTCAACAAGGAAACACACCTTTGTATACCAAAGAAACACTCTGCAAAGCTATGCTAAACCTACATAAGAAACAATTATACAGGGATAAAATTGCAATAAATTTAAAACAATTGCCCAAATCAATAAAATAAGAAAAAAAAAACTGGCGCAACAGCATAATTAGCGGTCAAAATACCTGATCCAATAGTCATGCTAACAAACTAAACAGGTTTTTAGCAAAAGACAAAACGCAAAATGAATAAGTAAACAAAAGCCCTGTTTGCGAGTTTTTGTGTACGTGTGTACTGTACACTTCTAAAAGTTGTCTGACTGTGTAAGTGTGTACAGGGACGAAAAGGGACGAAAGTTCCTGTGTGGAACTGAAATGTTGGAATCAATAAAAATACATTTTTGTTTGCTGAAACCTTTGTCTTAAACTTGAGTGCTGATATCTAGTGATGGGCGAATTTGTTGTGCGCCGAAAATGACGTGACGCGTCGAAATTTGACGCGACGCACGTCAAAACATGTTTTGTGAATTTTTTGCCAATTTGCAAATTTGCATACTTTGTACAAACTTTGTAATTAAAAGTGTCTCTTTTGTGTTAGTTGCAGTTCAGCTGTGCAAATATAATTTTTCTAGGGGGTTAAAGGTTGGAGTGCTGGGGTACCCTTAGTTTTTTGTATATCAAGCCTGACCCACGTGCACCCAATTGCAAAGGGATTGAGCTACATTGTTTTGCTTAAGTAATATTATATATTTTATGGGGGAGGTGGTGCTCTCCTTAAATGCTTGCTCTCCCAACCCCCACTTAATGATGTCTTTGGAAGAGATCATGCTAAAGAAAGAGAGAAGCAGGTATGGTATTTCTCCCCCCAAAGATAATTCTTTTTTCACTTAGGATAGGACTGACACATGGACGTTGCCTATACAGGGCAAGCCAACTTATGCATACTTTGTACAAACTTTGTAACTAATAGTGTCTCTTTTGTGTTAGTTGCAGTTCAGTTGAGCATATCAATTTTTCCAGGGGGTTAAGGCCAGGAAGGGAAATCAAATGACTTTTTGGCACAAAACAAGGAAGTAAAAAATGTTTTTCCATTCCCACCAATGCTTTGCATATGCAAATTAGGGTTCGGATTCGGTTCGATATTCGGCCAAATCTTTTGGGAAGGATTTGGGGGTTATATATATATATACACTGTATAGACGTGTGTCAGTAAATGAGCAAAAGGGAGCAAAAGTGTGCAAAATAAATAAATTAAGATGTGTGTGCGTGTGTACATAAAGGCCACTTATTGTTTCTTGGAGCAGGAGGGACACTGTCACTGCAGGCCCTGGTGGTCCTTGGAGCAGAGCTAACAAGACTATCCCCCAGCCTCATTGCCCAGGGGAGTGTCATTACTCCCTACTCTTTGCGGAGGCAGGAAAGGCCTCTGATGCAGAGAGAAGGACCAGGGGCATTTCAGGGGCTGCATCGCTAGCGCAGCGAGGGCTATTGCGCGCACTGCACTAGAAGAGCCAAATTTCCATTAAGAAAAACGGAAATTAGGCTCTTAAAGTTACCAGAGGCGGCTTTTTGCTGCCCCTGGTAACTGGCCGCTCCGTGCTGCCTGAGGAAAGGTTCTCACATTGCCTCATGGCCGGAGCGGCCATGAGAAGGACTTATCTGCAGAGGAGGTACATTGTACTTTATTGGCATACAAAAAGTGTTAAGCATCTAGCAAGTCTATGAAGATATATAAATGTCAGCAGTGTAAAAATATGTAAGAATGTATAATAATAATTTTTTCAAATGATTTGTAAAGAGAGGAAACAGTATTACAGGGGATAACATTAAGCAAAAGGCATTTTAAATAACATTATATTCTTGTAAACATATCCAAGTTATTTTGAAATCTGAATGAAATGAATATTCATAATTTTATTTGCCTCTATATCTATTTTGAAACAAACACAGTGTTTTCAAAACATTCACAGTGTAAAAAGGAAAAAAGAAAAATAGGCTGCTCCAAACTCATCCCCTGTGTGTTCTTGTACTTCCATTTTTTAATAGTAGCAATCCGGGTGCTCAGCCATCAGCGTCCCCACTGAAATCATAGTTGCCCAAGGATGAAAAAGGTGGCACTCCAGTTAGATGAAAAGGTGGTTTATTCCAACAGGTCACTGACCATCATCAAGCATCCAGCCATCCAGCAAGAAACGCGTAAGTCAGTGCTCATTACAGCCCACCCTCGTGTTTACTAATCCCTGTAATGTGCAAATAAAGCTGACATTACAAGTGCACAAGTGTCTGACATATTTCTTTCTGGACTGGCGCCTATTCAGCGGGGAATCTTTTGTGTGATGCACTGACAATCATTGCCTGACGCGTTTCAGGAGTAACTCACTTGATCATAGCCTATGATTAAGGGAGTTGCTCCCGAAACGCATCAGGTGATGATCTTATAATGAAAGAAGGCAGTAAAACAATGCAATGGCACACTATGTATGTCCTTGTATCTAATTAAAGCTTCCAATTAAGACAGGCTTATTTATTTCGGCTGGTTAGTATCAGTCAGCATACTCAAAAATGCCAACCTGTTCCAGTTCATCATTTTACAAGCTAATTACTGGTTAGAGGAACCAGAGATGAGAAACACAAGATATTGAGTTCTCTATTGACTGACATACTATTTGCCAGCCATCAGTGCACTGCCAAGATTAGACATTAATATTCTGGGGATAGATGCATTCTTTTACCTTGTCATCCAATCAATTATTTTCCTTTTTTTTGTGTATCTATGCATTTTAAAACAGCTGCTCATATGTGTCAAATAGCAACACCCTACTTTCAAGATATTTGTGGTATTCTGATACAATGTCTTTTTAATTCTGTATAGAATAGAGTTAAATTGGTTCAGAACATTCAGTATCTTATTCTTAACATGAATCATTGTGTATGAATCTCATGGGGATCTGTCTGAATCAGTAGCCTAAATTCTAAATTGCAAGAAATACAAGCAACATCATCTTTTTAAAATGCATTTCTGGGGGTTTTTGTAAATATTATATGGAACATTGGTTTAATTAAAACTTATTTAATTTATTGCTATTAATTACTTTGTTTTTAGCTCAGTTGCACATTTAGGGGCTGATTTATTAAGGGTCCAATAGTAAATTTTAATTTATTTTGGTGTGAGATTTATCATACCTTGGCCATGGAAACAGTTCTAATTCTAATATTTGCTACCTAAAATCTGCTAAATTCATCTACAAGTCAATAGCAGGTGTCCATTGACCAATTTGAATATTGTAATAGTCTTCCTGAAAAATCAAGGTTTTTTTTGGAGGAAAATTAAATTTGAGTTTCGTTCATATTCGATTCAAATACTAAATAAGTTTTCCAATTGTTCTCATTCAATCAAATTTTAGACATTCAAATTTATTCATAATTTACCTCCCATTCAAGTTGTGAGTTCATCCAAATTTATTAGAGTAAAAAAAATTACATCAATTTCAAAATTCAACCTTTGATAAATATGCCCATAAATATGAATACATTTTTTTAAAAAAAACATAGCTTAGGGTTTGTGGGTTGCACTACTTCCAGTTATTTTTATTGTAAGTTGTAGTTGTCTAGCATAAAGAAGACCAACCATGCTGGTGTAGCACATGTAGAAATACAGAACATATTTTTTTTGTCTCAAAAATTACTACATATTTTAGATGATATCTACAGACCTAAAAGAACCAGTCAGATTGTTGTTTTTATCTCACATAATCAGGATAGTTTGGTTGAACACGTCCATTTTGAGCACTGACCAATGGTGTAATGTTTGGAGGCTTCCCATCAGAAACATTTTCCTAGCCCCAGTTTGATGGTGGTAGCAGCTTGTAACCCTTAATTGGAAGCATAAAGCAGAGGTAGGAGCAAGCTTCAGTACCTTGTTCATCATAAGGGGTTTTCATTTAAGAACAGGTCTGGGACTGGGACCCAAAAGTTTGCAACATTCTTGTCTGGTCAACAGCCATTTTTTGTGGTAACTTGCCTGGAGTTAAACTATGAGAGGAGATGGCTAAGGCCCTGGTTCACTCATATGTTTATGCTTGGTAATTGTTGGTAAGCATAGAAATTAAGCCACTTTACTGGCTAGAAAACCCCCTACTCTGCATTGATGCATTGCCCAGTATTTTATTTTCCATAGTTCCTGGATGCAATATCTTGTCTGATCCTGTTATTGACCATGGCCTGCCCTTGACCATGCCAATCTGCTGCCTGAACTGACCGATGCCTGTGTTTGAATTTACTTTGGATTCTGATTTGGTTATGTGCTTCTGATCTGTGTATGATCCTAGCCTGTGACCTTGACTATGCTTCCGTTTCCTGAATTGGTACCCTACAGTCTGTTTGGTTTTGACCCAGCCTGTCCCCTGACCTTGCTCTTTCCTCTCTGTTCCAGTTATACGTTACATTTCCCTTGCATGCCCAGAGCTTCCCCCTTGGTCCTCTTGTGTTAAGTCCTGGTGGCATCTGAGTAGCGGAGGGCTCCTCCCAAAGCCAAAGGTGACTGCTATAGGCAGAAGTGCGAGCTGTGGTCAGGACCTTTGGGTTTACTCTGGGTTTTGGGATAACGTATATTACATTTTTCCAAAGTTGGAGGGTTCACTTTAGGTTCTCTAAGGTATTCAGCTTGGCTTCTCCATCCTGGGTTGATGAAACCTTTCCATACTCCCAAGCTGGTATCTTTGTTTTTTTAGATTTATTTATTGACTTGACCCTTATATTATTATCCAGATCCTGTTCTATGCCTCCTTCTTTTTTGGAAGGGATGGGAAGCAACACCAGAGAGAGGCCTTGCAAGCGAGGCGGGAGACTGGAGAGGCTTCATGTGATGGGGGAATCAGACTAACATGAGTGTCAGAGTAACACGGAGTGGCATGGAGTGAAACTTGAGATGGTGGGAGGGAGGGTGAGCAAGGGAAAAGGAAGACTGGAGAGATGTCATGTGAGGGGGAAATCAAAAGACGCAGACACGCAGGTGCAGTGAGAAATACTGGAGAAGGAAATAAAGAGAGGGCAAAGCTGAGAGATAGCGGGAAAGGAGAAGCGTGCTGTACTATTGAAAACTGTGGACTGCTAGTGAGTTGGGAGGGGTGCAAGAGTGGAGGGAACATTGCTGGGAGGCACCAGAAGCAATTGTCTCTAGCTTATAGAGTAGTGACGTAGGTACCCACCGTTTCTTAGGATATGATTTACAGTTTGGTCTTATAGGGAAATGACCAAACTGTATATTATTAAGTTATATTTATATTGAAGCTCATTCAAGACTAGTGATGGGCGAATCTCCCGAGATTCGCTTCGCCGAATTTTTCGCGAATTTCTAGAGAAATTCGCGAAACGGCGAAAAATTCGCGAAACGAGTCGCGGGACGATTTTGTCGCGCGTCGCGTCAATTTTGTCGCGCGTCTGTTGCGCGTCGCGTCAACTTTGACGCGTCGCGTCGTTTTCGGCGCGCGTCGCGTCGCGTCAAAAACGACGCGCGACTGACGCGCGACTCGTTTTCAGCGAATTTTCGCCAAGCGAAATTTCGCTGGTGATTCGCGAATTTATTCGCCAGCGGCGAATCGCGGGAATTCGCCGCGAATTCGACCTAGGCGAATAAATTCGCCCATCACTATTCAAGACCCAAAAAAAGCCCTCTATTCTCCTTGGACCCAGGGCAGCTACTAGTTATGTGATCTCTATTTGCATGCCTCTGTCAGGAGTTAAAAAATGTTAAAATTCTAAAAAATTGTAAATTATTTATTATATAAAATACTTTATATAGATACGTTATGCTTAGTAATTCAAGTAAATTTTTGTAAAAATAGTATGTCAAAATTAAACTACACTATGAATTTAGAAATTTTAAACTTTCATTTTAGCTGTGCAGCTGAAGCTTTAATGAGGGTCGTCAGTTTCCTCTTAAGCATAAATCATCCAGTTTACCAGAATCAGTTTGTTCAAAGCACAGAGGATGCTTTAGTCTTTCGATTCTGGGTAACATCAAAGCCTTAAGAGACCAGTGGCAGAGTTTATAAAGATTATACACTTCAGCATAGAATCTCTGTTATCCTTTATAGCATCTTAGTTACAAAAACTAAACTGATGGATAACCTCTACCAAGGCTGCTTATTAATTCTGCAAGGAGTGTTTTTTCATTGACCTATAAGTGAACATTTTTAAAGATTTGAATATTTTTACAGTACAAGAACATGATGGTGAGGTCAGGAACATAAATAAATTGTTCTGCAGAATATATTACAATTATGTTTCCAAAAGGACCTAATGAAGCAGATTTTTTTAAATTTTCTCTTGTTGCCTCATCAAAGACATTTGATTTTTATGGTATATATTTTATTACTAATTACACTGTGTACGTTACAGATGGCAACTGAAAAAGTGGCGCAAATAATTAATGTAAATAAACTCACCAAACTGAAATGGTGGTCCAGGTGCACCAGCCCCGGAACCTTAGCTTGGGGGACAGATAGACAGCATTATCATTAAGGGGGGCTCCAGTCACTACACAAAATCCACAGGGCCAAGCAATAAAAAGTGAAAAAAAAACATTTTATTTCAATTTAAATTTAAAAAGTTTACATCTACAAATAGCCATACATTTCATGCCCTATTGAATTTTGCTTATTACAGGAAAATATAGGCCTTATATACGAAGCAGACATGGGGCAATTACAAAATGCAAATGGCTGTAAAGTGACCTTTTTTTGCCAAGGTTCTTCCCTAAGGTACAACTCTTCAAATGCCTACAGTGTATCATCACTTGCACTGACTAGTGTGATTCCTGCAGGGGCAGGAAAGCCATGTACTCTGGCATGCTGTGTTGTGTTTTCACTGTGTCCTGGACATATATGAAAGCATAGTTTTTTTGGTATGTGCTATCTTAGAAGTAAGAACTGTGCATGGGTCCACGTCCGCATGCAATACATATAATTAGAAACATGCACAGCTTCTTAATTCATATTAAGACAATCAAAAGACACACCACAGTGCAGTGTCTACCCCCCGGTCTGCCTACCTTGTGTTAGCCAATACCCTCCTGACGCGTCTCCTTTGATGAAGGGTCCAATAGTGTGAAACGCGTCAGGTAGGCACGGTAGGCAGACCAGGGGGGTAGACACTGCACTGTGGTGTGTTTTTTGATTGTGTTAATTTGAATTTTTGCTATGGATAAAATGCCAAATAAATGTTTTAAGTAAGAAGCTTACATAACCACTATACAACAGCATCAGGCCATGTCGCCACTTTAGAACGGAGGGTAACACACGTGGAATTCCATTTAACAATGGTGAGTATTTTTGAAACTCCTTGATTAAAAGTCACCTTGATTAAAACACCCTCGCCCGGTCACCTGCTGTAACAGGCCCGTCACCTGCCATCAGTATTTTGAACCCAAAGCCATTATCTGCTCCATTGAAATTATCTGCCTTTTGGCTGAGATCAAGTGTATCTTTGGAGAAACACTCCATCTGAAGCAATCCACTGATTTGCCGCCCAACACCCTGTGGATGCATGCTTGGGATAACCCATAGCACAGAAGGTTGTCTGGGAACTACTCTGACTCCCCAACACCAGGTGGATCAATGCTGTTATTGATTTCAGTCTTGCCTAACACCTGTGAGGCTTGAGAAGAACCAGCAGCATTAGTGATTCTGACCTTTGGGGAAGATCTCGCTCCAGACGGATGACCATTGTGGTCATTTACATTTAACCCCATCCACCTCTTTTTCCCTCTTCACACTTTCTCTTCCTGACCTCTCCTTCCACCTCTTCTTCCTTCTTTCTTTGCTTTTCTAAGCTGGTTTACTACAGAGGGAACACCTACACCACACAGATGGCTAATGCAACAGCAGCAAGCAAAATCAAGACTGTCAAGGATGTTACTATGAATAAGAAGGGAGCCTCCCTCTGGTGAGCACTGCTTTGACCATCACATCTCTGGCTGACACCTCCACCCGAGGGACCCAAGCCCAGCTTGTGTTTACCAAAGATAATCCACATATTGATCAGAGCAAAGTATGAGATGTCTAGGGTTCCCAGTTGACACAGTAAAGACTGTCTGGGAGAATATCTTTTTAGACAGACTGACAAACAAGCACAAGGACATTGTGTGGATGGCTATCCCTGGTAGACTACCCCTTAGCACCTTCATGCATGCCCGTAACCTGTGTAGGTACCTAATTTGCCCATGACATCATTCATGAAGAAACATCTATGCACATCTTCTGGGATTGTGAATTTACACATGCCATGTTTTATGCCCTGGAACATGAATTCAAAGACTGTGTGCCAAGGAACTTCCTTACTCACCATGCAGTGTTGTACAGATTATTTCAGGGCAAGCATTTGGAAGGGGCAATTCTATAAGACTGACACCTCATGAACTCTATTTGTTGTTTTCTAGGAACTACCTCATTCTATGGAGGGAGAGGACAAGCGTCCAAGACTGCCACAGGCTGATTCACAGTCTGCTGTGTGACTACAACATCGCAACAGCCTTGAGGAAGTAGAGGACGCCAACATCTTCTCCTTCTCCATATCCTCCTTGTTTAAGTGGAAAATAAAGCTTTGTGCAAATCAACTCCCCTATACTCCACCCCCCCCCATCCACTCACCCATAAGCTTTATTGTTGTACAGAATTCTATACTGACAAAGATTTTCTGAACTGTTTGCTTTTTTTTTTTATATATTATTATATATAAAATAAAGTATTTTTTTTTCAAAATTAAAACACTTCAGCCTCTACTCTGTAGACATGGCCCTTGTTAGTCTTGATTTGAAAAAAATCCTGTGTGTCACATGTCTGTATGAAAAAGGTCCTGTGCAGGCTTGGAATGGAGGAAATGTTTTTTTCTTATGTAGGTCTTGGGTATCATGACATTTTTAGTGCTGGTGCTGGTGAACAGCTGGAAAACTGAACTATTTCCAGTTTTGTTTGGGTTCAGACAAGGCTGCCCTCTCTCACCACTGCTTTTTGTTGGTTGCATAGAACTCTTCACTGAGTGCATTAGACAGAATCCAGAGATCAGAGGGATCACTGCATTAGGATCCACCAGATACCAGATCAAGTGCTCGCTTTACATGGATGACATGGGTATATATGGTTTGTGTGAAAGAGTGTAGGGGTGTGTGTGTGCATGTGTGTATGTGTGTGTATGCTGGGTTTTAATTTGGAGGGGTTGAACTTCATGGACTTTGTCTTTTTTCAACCCAATTTAACTATGTAGCTTTGATCATCCATCGGCGAGGGTGCTCTTCCAGACCTGAGAGGACTTCAGTAAAGCTTCATGAAAGCTACGGAAAGTCAGAGACCCTGCTCTTTGGAAAATGGAACCTGACTTCATTCTCTGTTTCCTCAACCAGTCCTGCAGTACATAGCCCAGGCATGGCCTCCTCTGGCTACTGTCTGTTGGGCCATCACAAGGACAGTGTTTCACTTCATCTGGGGCTCCAAGATGGACAGAGTAAAGTGGTCAGTTATGTACAAATAGCCCTTCAAAGGTGTGAAGGGAGTACCTGATATCTCCACTTTCCTGAAGAGTTTCTTTGTATATAACTGCATTAGTCAGACGATCATCGCAAAATGGACTCATCAAAAAAAGGACTCTGCTGGCTGCTCCATATCCTGATTTTTCCTTTTGCCACTCTGGCATGTGCTAGTGTGGTACAAATGGGACAGCTCCTACCCAAGGGGTGTACAACTGGAACACCCCTTGGTTTTACCCAGATGTTACAAAGTTTGTGAGGGGACACCAACTTGAGGGAGTAAAGCAAGACTGTGGAAACCCAAAACAATTCAGAAGTTAATCAGAGCCAAGGACAAGATGGAGTCTATTCCAGGGTTCCCTGCTGACACCATTAAGACTTTCTGGGAGAATGTTTGTGCAGACAGATTGACCAACAAGCACAAGGACATCACATGGATGGCCATTCAAGAGGACCACCCCCCCCTCAGGACCTTCTTGCATGCCCATAACCTGTAGGTACTTCCCACAGTGCATAATACATGAAGAAACATCTATGCACTTCTACTATGCACAATCTTCTAGGATTGTGGGTTTATAAAGGTCCTGCTTGATTTCCTGGAACATGAACTCTATGTACCATGGAACTTCCTTACTCATAACGAGGTGTTGTATGGATTATTTCAGGGCACCCATATAGAGGGGCCAGTGTTCCAACTCTGGCATCACTGCACCAGCGCTGTTACCCACATGTAGCTGAAGGATGCTGCCATCTTGGATCCGCCATTACTGGGGAAGGCCATCCCCCACCAGAGAGGTAGAGGGAAAAATAAATCCCTGCTGCATATTTTCTTGGAGAAGAGAGAAAGAGAGGGGAGAGGGGGCGAGAGGGGATAGGTGAATTGGTGAATTGGAGAATTCTTTGTAGAAGGACAACAATGCTGACAGTTCAGTTGAAGAAACAGTCACCCAGCAGAGGGGAGTAGCAGTAAAATGAGAAATCTGCCCAGAAGACCAATCAATAGAGGGATTATGTAGACAAAGCCATGGTAATCCCAACACCACTGGAGAGGAGGGACAAGAAATAATTAGTCCCAATCTGCAAGGGTAATTCTCCTGTTGTCAAGGAGATAATGTCTGTTGATAAGAGTCTGTTGTCAATGGCAAAGACCCGTAAGGGAGTAGACATGAAATACAGGGGAATACCCACTTGTCTGCCAAAAGTCAAGTTCATAAAATTTCCTGCAGCTCCAGAGTTGGTGGTAATCTTGGTGGCCAAATGAATCTGCAGGAAGGTGAAACTGGTGAGAGTTCTCTTGAAGCTTAGAAGTGATGCCACCTACTGTACGAATGACACACCATTCTCACTTTGGTTTGTCCCCTTCAAGACTTTCAACCTATATCCTCTAAACCTATTGTTACGTTTTCTCTCCGTTTGTCCAACATATTGTAATCTACAATTGTATATCTGAAAAGATAAATCACCCTCATTGAATTCCATGTGAAATTTTGTCTAAGTGAAAAAAAGTTCACCTGTAATTTTCGATCTAGAGAATGTTTTATTATGTGGAATAAAACGTCAAGAAATGCATTTTTTCACGTTTTCGGATTCGAGTGTTTTTGGAGGTCCTGAGTATAATGTGGTAGTTTACTAGGGGCCAATATATTCTTTGAACTCCGAACATTCTAAAAAGAAACTCTTGGTTTGGAATCCAAACATAATTTTAAATAAAGGTCAGCTTGTAATATATTCCAGTGTTTGTCAATGGGTTGTATAATTTACAGTATATCCAGAATTATACTGTATGTGGTACAAAATATGGGATTCCCTTTACTGTTGTATTTCTTTGCTTGAGGTTTATAATTTTCTCTATGGGTACTTGTCTATTTTATTTACATTCAGACCATTGTTTCCCCACCTGTGGCAGTAATCCCCACTTTCTGGATGCTTGCGCTTTTCTGCTCATGTGCACACACACGCTCGGCTTGAGCCCTTGTCTGTTAACACTGTACAGTCCACAGAAAGTGGCCCTTTTTTAACAAAAGGGGAAGAAGCTTTGCAAATATTTAATTCATTTCAACTTGATGAAAATGAGAGTGATAATTTTGAAGTTGTTATGGGAAAATTTGAAGATTACTGCAACCCTAAGGTGACTGAGATATTTGAGAGATTTATCTTTAACTCCAGAGTGCAGAAAGCATAGAGGAATACATAACAGACCTCATGCTGAAAAGCAGAACATGTAACTTTGGTCAGAGAGAGAGAGATTCATCAATCAGAGACAAAGTTGTAATTAGATATAATGATCAAAAAGTGCAAGAATGATTGTTAAGGGAACATGATATTACAATAAAAATTCTACAGTATATGAAGCAGCTTAACTCACAAAGCAGCAGCTGAAATTGCTAACATGAATAAGAGAAGAGAAGGTTACTCAAGAGAGCAGAGAAGGTTACTCAAGTGAGCAGAGAGGCCACATCCTTGGTCACACCAAGGGCTCACACAAGTAAATCTGATTTTAAGAAAGGGAAAATTGATGCAAGATTTAACAAATAAATGTCATAATTGTGGCTATACCCATTCATTTAACAACTGCACGGCTTTTGGTACAACAATGCAAGGTGTGTGGCAAAAATAATCACTTTGCCAAGCAGTGTTATAGTAAAAGCAAACTAAATGCAGTGATAGACAGCAGCAGCTATGAGAGTCAGGAGATCTGTGTGAGTGCTGTCAGTAAAAGCATATGGAAAAAAATTGTAAAATATGTAGAGAAATCTTCAAATGCAAAATTAAAAAGTAAAACATCAGTGCTTAAAACAGTCTGAAATCCCATCATTAGGAAAATGCACACTCACTCTTACCTGCAAGGACAAGGTAAGCAAACATGAATTTGCAGTAGTCTCTGGTAATTACTGTCCCCTATTAGGGGCACAAACATGTGAGAAGTTGGAGAACATATTATTTGTTGTGGAAGAATCAACAAAAAGCAACATTGATATGCTGCTAAGTGAAAATAAAGATGTGTTTCCAGGTCTTGAGAAACTGCCAGTTACATATGATATTTCATTAAAAACTGATGTATCAGTTGTACAAGATAAAAGACGTGCCAGTAACACTGAGAGAAAGACTTAAATGTGAATTGCAGCACCTGACTGAGTTAGATGTAATTGAGCCTATCAATGAACCTTAAGCTTGGATACATTCCTTCATTGTTTCATTGTAGAGAAAAAAAGACAGATCCCTGAGATTGAGCTTGGATCCCAAAGAGTTAAATGAAAACATAAATAGAGACCATTTTCATATTCCCACTCTGAATGAAATCCTGAGTGAAATGACAAATACCAAAATATTTACAATCCTAGATGCATCAAATGGGTTTTGGCAGATTCCTATCACTAAAAGAAGCAAAAAAATTGTGTAATACACCTTTTGGAAGGTATCAGTTTAAGCATCTGCCTTTTGGATTAAGTTCAGAACCAGAGATTTTTCACAGAACAACGAAGCAACTCTTGGAAGGGGTTGAAGGAGTTAATGTCTACATAGATGATACATTATTTTAATTTGGGGCACCACAGAAGCAGAGCATGACAAAATATTAAAGCGAGTCTTACAAATAGCAAAAGAAAATGTACAAACTGAATTATGCTAAATGTCAGTTCAAGAAACCAGAAATTTGCCATCTTGGTGAAATAATTTCTCACAGTGGAGTGAAACCATATTGTGCAAAAGTTCTAGCAATTAAAAGAATGTCCAGTCCCTGTAATTAAAAAGAAATGCAGAGATCCATGGGTATGTTAAACTACCTTAGCAAGTACATTCCCAGTCTGGCAGACAAGACACCCTATATGAGGAACTTGTTGCTAAAGCACTCTGAGTGGAAATGGAAAGAGAAGCAGGAAAATTCATTCAAATCACTAAAAGACATTATTTCTTGTTCACAGACTGTGCAATATCAAGGACATGGAATGAGGACACTGTTGCATCAGACACCAAAAAGGAATCAGGTGTGAAAATTCATATTAATAGTGCTATGGCTAGGAAAGCAGTATCAGAAAAAATATGGAAGAAATTTAAATCAAGCACTGCCTCTGATGATATCAACAAAAGTGACAACTGCATTACATTCAAACAATCCCAAAAAATATCTTTCAAAGTCATACCATCAATATTGTGATGAACCTTCTACATGGGATGGAGTATTGTTCAAAGGATGTCAAATTGCTGTGCCTTCATGTCTGTGAAAGGACATGCTAACCATAATACATGAAGTGCATCTTGGAATTCAAAAATGCAAAAGATGGGCTAAGGAATCCTTATTTTGGCTCTCTATAAATGATGATATTGCTCAAGTTATAACAAGCTACACAACTTGCCAAACCTTTGCCCCAGCACTTCCAAGGGAGCACCCAATACAGAGAGAAATGCCATGGGGTCCCTGGGATACAATTGGCAATATTAGACACATACTCCAATTATCCAGAAGTTCAAAAATAAAAAAAAATAGCACATCATTTGAGGTATGCAAAATACTTAAAGCACACTTCTGCAGATATGGAATATCAAGAGAAGTAAGATCATATAATTTTTCAGTTTATAGGAAAAGTCTTTGGATTCAAGCACTTCAAGCCCAAGATTCCTGCAGAGTAATGGACATGCAGAGTGTGGCATAAAATTACAAAAATTTTTTTCAAAAAAGCCATTTAGGTCAGGACCCAGAAGTGACACTCTTAGGGGCACATTTACTAAAGGTCGAAGTCAATTTTCAAATAAAATTTTAATTAAAAAAATTCGAATTTCAAAGTAATTTTGAGCTAGTTCAACAATCGAATAGCCCAAGATTCGATTTGAATAGAAAAAATTTAAATATTCGACAAGATTTTAAAGTACTGGCTTTAAACCCTTCAACTTTGAGACGTTGCCACCTTAAAGCTGGTGAATTGCCATTTTAGCCTATGGGGAACCTCATAGAACCTGTCCTGAAAAATTTTCTAAGTTCCAAAAATTCGAAGATTTTTATTCGATCGAAAATGGACCTATTTGATCGAAATAGGCCAGTTTTTGATCGAAAAAGCCCTTTAGAAAAACTTTGAGGGTCGAATTTTGAAGTTTTTTCACTTCGAAAATTCGGCCCTTAGTAAATCTGCCTCTTAAACTACAGAGCAACAGCTGTGGAAGGGGGCGAATCTCCAGCAGAGATATTCCTTGCAAGACAAATTGATCGAATTTTTAAAAATTAGATGGTCGAAGTACTCAAAAAATTATTAGATTTTTTTTTAAATTTGGTCGAATTTCGAATCATTCATGTGAATTTGATAAATCTGCCCCTAAGTGTTATGATAATAAGACCCTACATAAACGTTACAGACAACAGAAAATAAACATGTGTGAGTGACAAAAGAAAAATGATGACAAAAATACAAAAGCACTTGAACATTTACACATTGGAGATGAGGTCAGAATTTTGAATGGATCTACCTGGTATGAAAAAGCAGTAGTGCTCCGCTTAGTCTCACCTCGTTCTTATGAGGTTAAAACAAGTGATGGAAAAAAAAGCAGCAATAGAAGACACTTATATAAAATCCTGAAATTCCCACAGGACCAGGATTTTATTCACACGGAGCAGCATCTACCAGTGGATGTTTACTGGCCAGAGGACAATCAGGGAAAAGATGCCACTGGAAATAGGCAGGTGTCAGTATATAACAGTAAGGCAGACATATCAGAATCTTTTCTAAGAGATATTGCACCCATCCAAGGAACAAGAAACTTAGATCATGCCACAGTTGATATACAAAATTCAACTGACAAAGAACACGCTCAAACACTTATTCATGGCGTGCAAACACGTTATGGCCCTGTTATCAAAAAACCATCAAGACTATTGAACAGTGTTAAAGTGACACAGTCAGTTGCTTAGGCTATGTTGCGAATCTTTGAATTACATGCTTCTGAAGATGAATATTAACATAATGTGAAAGGTTGGTGGTAATAGAATAAATCCCAGCAATAATCGGTCTACCAGGAGGTTCATTATTATTCCTGTGTATTTTTAGTTAGAAGTAAAACCCCCGGCATGGAAGAGTGCTTAGTTCAGTTTTAGACCGGCCCCAATTTCTGATTTTCCCAGATTCGATTTCATCTGGTACGATACCTATGGATTGGAGAAAGGCTAATGTCATTTCAATATTTAAAAGGGATTACAATCTCAGATCGGCAATTATATACCTGTAAATTTGATATCTGTGGTGGGCAAATTATTTATTAGTGAATGGCATTATGAGCAGCAATCAGCATGGCTTTATGAAGGATAGGTGTCAGACAAATTTAATTGCTTTTTATGATGAGTTAAATAAGATGTTGGACAGCGGGGGAGCAGTAGATGTAATCTATTTGGATTTTGCCAAAGCATTTGATGCTGTGCCACCACAACTGTTTTCTAAACTATGGTCTGTTGGGCTTAATCAAGTTGTTTGCACATGGATAGGAAACTGGCTAGAGGATTGGGTACAGAGGGTGGTTGTTAATGGTTCATTCTCTAGATGGAGTAAGGTTCATAGTGGGGTCCCTCAAGGCTCGGCATTGAGTCCACTTGTATTTAACTTGTTTATTAATGACTTACGAGAGGGTATTGTAAGTAATGTATCAGAGTTAGCAGATGACACAAAACTGTCCATCCAGGATGCAGCATCCTTGTAACAAGATCTTGACAAATCGGCAATCTGGGCAGCTAAGTGGCAAATTAAATTCAATGTTGATAAATGTAAAGTCATGCGCCTGGGATGTAAAAATACTCAAGCCACTTATACCCTTAATGGGATTGCACTAGGCAAATCCATAATGGAAAAGGAACTTGGTATCCTTGAATATAATAAACTTGGTTGTAGGAAGCATTTCCAGTCAGCAGCATCAAGGGCAAATACAGTCTTGAGTTGTATTAAAAGGGGCATTGGTTCACAGCAGGAAGGGGTCATTCTTCTACTGTATAGAGCACTGGTAAGGCCCTATCTAGAATATGCTGTACAGTTTTAGTCTCCAGTGCTGAAACAGAACATTATTGAATTAGAGAGGGTGCAGAGAAGGGCAACTAAGCTGGTAAAAGGTATGGAAGGCTCCTGAGCAAAATAAGACCTTCTTGTTGTTAATCTACACGCCCCTTCTGAACCCCATTTCCATTACTACAGCTAATTGTTTCAGAAACAAGACATTATAACAGATTCCTTCCCGAGCCCACTTCTGTGACCTCTCCTAAAACAGATGTAGCTGTTTCTTCACTTTCTTGAATCCTGGCCTGTCATCCTATACTTTACCTATGGATTCAGCCAGATCCCCTGTACTTTATAGAATGTGTAATGAGGCAATTTTATACTCCTCTTGGCTATGGGCAGGGTCCTACATGAAAATTTCCTGAGCAGAGATTAAACATCAATCAGGGTGGCGACTGCCTATATTTGTTTACCTTGGCTGTAATATCAAATAGCTTATCTTCCAGCAACCTGTATTCTATTTTAACTATGACTGGTAATACCCAGGAATTTTAGACAAGTGTAAAGGCCCTTGGTCTTCTCATGAGCCACGGGAATACCCCCTTTTTTGGCAACTTTTCCAAAGACGCCTAGTAATTACTGGTACTTCAAAACCACTCAGTTGTCTGTGTTATCACCATCTAAATGACCACATAGAAAGAGGGATACTACACCAAGCATACTTCCCTATCACCCAACGCCCACTGGCGTACAGGATTGATTCTTTCGACAAAATGAAAGTTTTGTTTCACAAAACAGATAAAATAACCATTCTGTGAAGCAATACTGTCAGTTACTTTCCTGAACCTGTACTATAAAATCTTGCTTTCTGTCACAAATAACTATTTTGTCATTCAAATCTAGCTTGGCATGCACTAGTTAGTAACACTGTTATATATTCTGTCGAAGTTTTTTTTTACATAATTCATTCTGTAAGTAACTTTGCATTTAAGTGTGTCTGTTACATGGAGGTTATAAATTTGTGAGACAGATTGATTGTTAAAATGTACAGAATGGAGTTTGTAATATAATGACATCCTTTTGTGCATTAATCATATTTTGTTATCATTCTTTAATAGAAATAAGTCTTTTGTATATTTTTTATTTGTGTATATGATCAGAAATAATAATATACCATGAGAGACATTCCTTCTGTAAATCAGGGATAGTTTTGTATACAGAATGTATTTGGGACAAACGGCACCCCATATCCTAGGGCACACTCTGAAGGTCTAACAATTACAAGACCTGACATTTCCTGCCTGTGGGATCCATTTTGTGGCCTGCTGTACATCTGGAATGTCTCTCTTTTTAGGAAATGCTTTAATTTTGCCTGTGGGACCGCCACTAGTGATGACAGATGTAGTGGTCACTGGTTATCATTTTATGTGCCACATTCCCAGGGCTAGTGGGATGTGCTACCTCATATAGCTGTGTATAAAACTGCTAAACCCTTTTTGCATTTAGGAGTACCAGATGTTTCATCACTTTCCACCAGGTTCTCTTTTTGATCCAAATAGCAGATTGTTGTGTTCCAATACAGTTGCTCCTCTACATATACTGAAAGAAGAAGTTCAACCTTATTCAACACCACAGAATGCTGATGTTCCACTGACAGCTTTCTGTCACCCAGCAAGGCTCCTACCCCCTTAATAAAGTATAATTTTACATTTAGTACATGCACACGGGCTAATGTTTAATGGTATTAAGTTCACATCAAGTTTTGTGTATAAAAATAAGATTAACAAGAAAAATGGACTGTTAATACCTAAAACTAATACCAAGTATTACAAGAAAGCGAACATTTATATGTACACAAACATAAGCATGAAAAGCAAAAGTATAAATATTAACTTTCATGTCACTAGACAAAAAACTTGAATTTTCAGTAAGCTTACATCTACAGGTGTATACAGTACACAGAAACAAATATGCATTTCTGGTATTTACTCTTGGTTTTTCAATATGTAACTGAAGGTCCTATAAAGGCCATTTACACTTTATTAGTGACATATTAATGTCATAATTAGTAAAGGCAGAGCACACTACACACTGCTGCTTTTGATGGATTAGCCTTGCTGTAAAACAGATTATGCACAAACCCACTAGACAAGTACTATACTACAATATTAAACAGGTGTCTTGAACATAAATTGTTGATAGCACAAAGGAGATTGTATCTCTTATGTTCTGAAAATGCTTTTCATGAAGATATAATTCACAACAAAGCATACAGTACATGTGGATTATTGTGATTGTCTTTGGTGAACTATAAAGTTCAATAAATTGCATATACAGTGTTAACAAGCATATACCCCTGTGAAAACCCCTAAAATATGTAAGGATACCAGAAAAGTCTTTGCTGGTATCCTTACCTATTTTGGGGTTTTTCACAGGGGTATATGAATGTTAACCCCAAAAATATGAATTTATAGGAATGTTAACCCCAAATAGTTTGATGTAGATTTATATACTTTTGCAATCTATATTCATTTTCCGTCTTACTGGTTTTTGAGAAATTAGCAGTATTAGGCTGCTAATGGTAGGTTGTTTTAGCTGCTAATGGTAAGATTTCAACTAAAAAAGTAATACAAATATAATGCAGTGTTGCCCTGCTGTGTTTGTTTCAGAACCATTAATATTTTTTTTTTTTTTTAAAATAAGCTGTTGTGTAGCAATGGATGCAGACATTCAAGGAAAAATGATCAGGTTACACAGTAGATAGCAGATAAGCTCTGTAGAACATAATGGTGTTATCTTGTATCCACTATTTAACCTGTGCCATATAGCCTTTTTTCAATTTCCACCATTGCTACACAGCACCTAAATGAACTATAGTAGTGTTTCTCAAGCAAACATCAGTTTTATCAGTGTAGGGCAACAGTAAATTATATTTTTATTACTCTTAAAGACTCATTTTTGGCGTCCTGCCTGTAAGTGCACGTGCATACAATACCCATCAGAATGCAAGGCTTAATTGCATGCATTTTAATGCATCCTCTGCAACTGAGTTGATTGTAAACCAGTGCATGGCCACAATTACACTGAAATTGTAGAGAAAAATATTGCATTGTGGATAAAAATAAATAAATGGCAAAATGCACCTGGAATTGAACTTTACATACTTTACTTGTGTTTGTACATGAGCCCTAATTTGATTAATGTTGTGTTTTGATAGCTGAGGATGAGCAGAGTATGAAAATTTATTAGCAGGTTCATGCATCTGGTTCACAACAGGAACATAAACTCTAGCACCTTAAGCAGTATAGAAGATACAGTGTATGCACAGTATAACTCATGTGCACAGTGACATCTACAGGGCATTTGTATAAACACCACATATTCCCCCTATAGTAGGAAAGCATTTGGGCAAATGTAATAAACAACAACAATGCATCTTAAAGCAATAATATACATTCTTCACATAACATAGTCCTTGGTCCATGCAGGCAGTTACCTGATTCTCTCAGTACGCCTTATAGGTTCACTTTCTTCAGGCCTATTGCAGTTGGCATCAGGAATAGAAAAAAGTCCTTCATCAAATCATATCTAGTAGGCCCCACGAGGAAGTATTTTAGATATAGATACAAAACGCGTTAGACCCTTTTTCGATGACCCATTTATAATAAAAGTTTATTTATTCCTTGAGAAATTGCCTCTTTTGAAATTACAACCAACCTATGCCGGCACCTGAATATGAATAGACAGAATTAATAATAATAATAATAAAGAGTCCACCACGAGTGAAAAGTAACTCTTCTCCCTCTGAAACAACGATCCAGGCATCGCCTTTAACCTGTGTCCCACTACAGCACGGAATGAGCAGCAGAGAGCGATCGGCAGCCAAATACAGTTATTGGTGAGGTGAAGACTCCACCGTGGAATAGCATACGAATCGCATGTTAAATGCCTTCAATAGAAACAATGCGGTAAGCGCAGCCCACTTCCCCCACCTCTTCACTAGCCGGTCTGCACTATTGTTGGTTTCTCCTTTTAGGTGCACTTCTTAAACACTGACCACGGAGACACAAATCTACATGGATTTCCAATGCTGAAAGGATTGGTGTACAATATCCAACACTGGGATTAATACTATTGAGGAAAGATCGCTACCTATGATCAAGGCATCTATTTCCTTCCAATCTAGTGAGTAGTTTCGAAGCATATATACTTGCTCCATTGGGGTAATACACCATTGGGATTTTCTGTTTATTTTCTGGTACTGGTTATCAGCGCACCTCTATTCTTTGCTTACAAGATGATTTGCATTCCATATGCATCCATCATATAGTTCATATACGTATGTATGGTCCTTGCTGGCGTCTCACTTCAAGTGGTGTAGTAAATTTAGATCCTTTTTTCAGATCCAGGCTGAAAGTGCACTTCTCTTGCACCATGTTTTCTGTCAGTATAAGTCTTGCATTTGGCTTGTCTGTAGTGTTTCTTTCAGACTTCTGTTGAATCAGTCGATTTCTCAATTTGCTTGTGGGTAATACTCTAAAGATTTCCTATGCACAATATTCCTCTTTCTCAGAAAGAAGTCAAACTCAGATGAGTCAAACTGTGGTCCGTTGTCTGATATTAACTCCTTTGGATTACCTTCTCTGCTGAAGACTGTAGACAGAAATGTTATCACTGTAGCTGATGTTATATGAGCAACAAATACAATTTCAGGCCATTTACTGTAATAGTCTATCAAGTTATAGCAAATCTGCAGTCTATAGGAGCATCTGCAAAAGGACCCACAGTATCAATAGAAAGTTTTTCCCATGCTGAATCAGGGAATGGTACTGGCTGAAGTGGTGGTGTATGTGTGATAGCTGTTTTGTCATGATTCTGATAGTAACACTGAAGTAACACAAGAATGAATGGCAGTTACAACATTGACATCCATTGCTGGCCACCAGTATAGTTCTTGTAGTCCAGTGATCCCCAACCAGTAGCTTGTGAGCAACATGTTGCTCTCCAACTCCTTGGATGTTGCTCCCAGTGGCCTCAAAGCAGGTGCTTATTTTTGAATTACTGGCTTAGAGGCAAGTTTTGGTTGCATAAAAAATAGATGTCCTGCCAAACATTCTCTCCTGTAGGCTGCCAGTCCATATAAGGGTTACCAAAAAGCCAATCAGAGCTCTTATTTGACATCCTCATGGACTTTTTCATGCTTGTGTTGCTCTCCAACTCTTTTTTAAATTTAAATGTGGCTCACGAGCAAAAAAGGTTGGGGACCCCTGTTGTAGTCTGTTTGGAATGTATAATTCCTTGATGACTCTCATGTGCAAGTTGTATGAGCTTTTCTTGCAAGGTCTCTGGTACCAGTAAGTGGTTAGCTCCACGGACAACATAACCATCTACTAATGACAGTTCATGTCCAATCCTGTAGTAAGTTTGAAGATCAGGACTGAGTTTGCTTAAAATCGGCAGTTGTAACTGAAGATGATAGTAAATCAGTCAGTGCTAAAACTTATTTGTCCTCATCCAGTGTATCAGAAGCTGCAGGTAAAGTGATAAACAATCAGCTGACAATGTGCTAACATTTTTAAAACCTGGTTTGTATTGCATTTTGTAGTTAAAATAAAGTAACCTTGCTGACCATCTAGCTATACGCATTCCAGCTCTTCCTAGTCCCTTTGTTGTAAGCAGTGTAGTTGAAGGGCTATGATTCGTGAATAAGATTAATTATCTACCCCATAGGTAGGTTTTCCATTTTTCTGTTGCCCAAACACATGCTAGAGCTTCTTTTTCAATAGTTGATTACTTAAACTCTGTCTCTTTAAGTGTTCTGGATGCAAATGCAACAGTTTTCTCTGAATGATTGGCATGGATCTGTGTGAGAACTGCACCAAAACCATAGTCTGAAGTGTATGTAGTAACCATAGTGGGTAGTGCAGGATCAAATAAAGCTAGTGCTGGACTGTTCACAATTAAATGTTTCATTATTTCAAAGCTATGTTGAGCAGTCTCTGACCAAAGCAGACTTTAAGTTCCATGTAGAAGTGTTCTAAGTGGCTCCACAACTGAAGCACAGTTGGGAATAAACTTAGAATACAATGAAGTAAGACCTAAAAAAGCTTGTAAGGTCTGGAAATCAGATGAATTAGGTGCTTGTGTAACAGTGATGACATGGTCAGGGTCAGGCAGTAAACCCTGAGTTTGTTTGAAGTGGTATTTGGAAAAGTTCCATTTCAGTTCTGCAGAATTAATGCATTTCAGAGCCTTTTCTAGGTACATATCATGAATATTCATAGTTGGAGCATAGACAATTATATAATCGAAGTAGCATTGTACACCAGATATGTCATGGAGTATAGAAGACATCAGTCTTTGAAAACAACTCGGTACTGAAGCCAGTCCATACGGCACACGCCTGAACTGAAACAAACAATCCTGGGTGATAAATGCAGTGAGGTCTCTGCTTTCCTCAAGCAGTAATGCTTGATGAGAACCATTCTGAAGATCCAGAGTAGAAAGGAATTGTGCTCCTCAGAGTTCTGAAAATATTTCCTCTATGTGTGGCAAGGGATGATTATCAATAGTTATGGGCGAATTTATTCGCCAGGGGCGAATTCCCGGCGAATTCCCGCGATTCACCGAAACTTCAGGAAAAATTTGGCAAAAAAAATTTGCCGCCAAAAACGAGTCGCGCGACGTTTTTGATGCGATGCGTGTCAAAAACGACGCGTGACTCGTTTCGCGAATTGGCGAAATTTTTCTGGAAATTCGCGAATTTTTCGGCGAAGCGAAACGCGGCCGTTTCGCCCATCACTAATTATCAATAGCAACTGCTTTATTAGGTTCACTGAGATCAAAACACAATCGTATAGCTCCAGTTTTCTTCATTGTTACAACAATTGGTGAAACCCATTAGGAGGTTTCTGATTTTTCAATCATATCTTGCTCTACCAGTTTCTTTAGTTCCTGTGAGACAGTCTCCCTTTTAGAGTATGGCAATCACCTCAATATTTGACATACTGGTTATACATCTGATCTCAACTTAACTTTGTGCACAAAGTTCTTTGCACAGCCCAGTGAAGTGTTACTTTATGATGAAATTTTAGACACAGGCTGTGTGGTAGGCAATGGTGCTGTAGTAATGAGTGTATTGAAGAAATCGGATCCGCACACACATATTCTTGCAGTTGGGGGGATTCCCCTTTTATTTCACCAAAGATTCAACGTTTCGGGGGGAACAATCCTCCCTTCATCAGGATCACCCGAAACGTTGAATCTTTGGTGAAATAAAAGGGGAATCCCCCCAACTGCAAGAATATGTGTGTGCGGATCCGATTTCTTCAATACAATTGTTACTAAGGGACCTAGCCGGGTCTACGGGAGTCCAGCACCACATCCAGCAGTGTGAGTAAAATTGCGGGAGTGCGGTGGCAAAAATAACTGTATCCGCTGTAGTAATGAGACCATCAGCTAATTGTAGGTTTAATGCAGCAAAGAGATCCCTTCCAAGTATAACAGTATGCTTATTCACAATGTAAAAGTCAGATTTTGCAGTAGATGATTCAAATTGTACAGAATGGAAAGCAATCAAGCACAGGGATTGGATCCTTTAAGTAACTGACCAATCTCAGGGCAGGTGCAACAAGCATATCTTTTGCAAAGTATTTCAAGAAAATATCCTTTGGTAGTATAGAAACATCTGAACCTGTATCAAGCATCAGGTTAATGGAGTGTCCCTTGTCAGCAGAAGCAGAATTGACATTGACAGTGCATACTGTATAAACTTGTCTGGAATAAATGTACCAGCTTTGTCCACACTTAATACTGTAGTAGTGACTTCATGAACATCTTTAGCAGAACTACGGCAGATCTTTTTGCATTTGCGGCACTGTACAGCTTTTGCAGGACATAGCATAATTTGCAGTGTGTTGTGTTGAACCACATCAAAAGCAATATATTTTATTTGTATTTGCTGCATGGTTTTGCAGTGAATCCCTTTCCTTAGCACTGTATTATTGCCTGTGACTGTATATAAATAGACCACAGTACTGGATTCACAATTTGTAAATTCCCAGCAGTTCACTGACTGAGAGTTTTAGCCTCTGCCACTGCTGTTTCAATATGGCTAGCAACTGTAATAGCCTTTGCAAGGGTTAAATCCTGTTCCAGGAGCAGACTCTCTCTAATGCGTGGTGAATTAGTTTTTTCCACTATTTGGTCTCTTAGCATTTAATCTGTTAAATTCCCAAACTCACAGTTAACAACCAGCTCTCTCAAAGCTGCTACAAATTGTTCTGTGGATTCACCATTACGTTGTCCACGTTGGTGGAATTTATATTTTTCAGCAACCACATTTGGCACAAAAAAGTTTTTTATAGCAGTAAGAGCAGTTTCACAAGTCTCATCAGGTAATGGTAATTTATAGAATATACGCTGTCTCTCTGCTCCCAGGCAGTGAATAAGTAAAGCACGCTTTCTAGCAGCAGAAATCTCCCCTTGGTCAGCAGCAATAATGTAGTGTTCATTTACCAAGAAGTAAAATGTATGGTAGGCTCAACAGTTTTTGGAAGAAAAGCTGCAGGCTGCTGTAGAGGTAGAATTGATATCTCATTGCCAATTTTCCAGTAAAAACTAGACTTTTTTGTGATGAAAAAAAAAATCTAATATTTTGAGATGTATTACTCTAAAGCTGTAAAAAAATTGAATCTGAAAATACTCTAGCTAAAACTTGTAGAGGTCATGCAGAAGTCAATGGCAGAGGCCCCTTTAATTAACCATTTGAAGATGTTTTTAGCCTTCATGTTTTTTTTTTTCAAAAACTCAATTATTTTGAGCTATTTTATTTTTTGTCACCAATTACTTGATCAATTCAAGAGGTTTTTCATAAATAAACATTCAAGTCGTGAGTTTATTTGTGGTAGAAAAAACCTCACAAACCTCACAAACTCAACTTTGATAATTAACCCCCTTTATGTTTTTCAGTCAACAAGCACAATGCACAGTTTTAAGACATGCTTGAAGGTGGTGTAATCTTTTGGCGCAGACATACCTTTATTTTTTGTACCATTTTTATTTGTTTTTTATGTCAATCATTCACAATGAAAGATACATATATTTTGTTTTAGATCATATATGTAAGGAAACAAAAAGAAAAAACTGTATTATTACATATTTTCAATAAAACATAAGTAAGCTATTGTACATTAGGTGTTCTGTGTATTTCCTTTACCTAATACTTTTCACATTTCAATCTTTAGGTATAATTAGTTAAGAATGTCATATGATGCATATATTAAGCCAATATTGGCAAATTTTCATTATTTACTAAAAGACATTTCCCCTTTTATAAGGCTAGTTAGAAATGCTACAGATACAGTAGGTGTAAATATAAATATATATATATATATATATATATATATATACA
>CM044433.1:69373766-69416948 GCA_024363595.1 Xenopus borealis | reverse complement strand
CCCTCCAAAAAAAGGGACCGTTGGGGATATGCATTTCACCTGGCAGTTTTATTACATTGCGCTTATTATATATAATTAGCGCGCCAACTTGCCAACAAAACATCAGCGCGACTCGTTTCGCGAATTTCGCAAATTTTTCGACGAAGCGAAACGCCACAGATTCACCCATCACTAATCAAGAATCATTCTGATACTTGTTCAGTTAAAATTAGCTCCCAAGCCGCCCATATTTTTTAGAAACTTGGGCACTGCATTATTAATAAATGCAATGTTCAAAGTTTTTATTACTGTTTACTTTCTGGTAAATTTCCTTTATAGAGGGGATATTTGACGTTTTCCATTTAACTGCCATAGATATCCTCGCCATAGCAAGTACATGATTTAGTAATTTTTGTTGCGCATTCCCTATGATAGGTTCACCAAGCAAGAATGTGAGGATTTCTTTCTCTAAATTGCTCCAACTGAGCATGCGCCGATACACCAGTCTCCCAGCATGCTTATCGAGGACAATGAAGATGGATGGTGTCAAGTCCTCTGCCAGAATCTGCGACAAGGAATAGGAATAGAGTATGGGGCATTTCCCGGGGGGCGCAGTTAGCCTGGGGGGGGAGGAGGGGGGGTCTACATGTGTTGTCGTGTACAGGGTTTTTTCTACAGGGTTTTTGTTAAGAGACGTGCACTGTTCTGATTCTTACTCTGTGGGAACCTCATAATGCTAATTTGTACTTGCAAAAAAGTTGTGACAAATATTTTCAGTGTAGCATAATTTCTGGAATGACATAGCATCCAGTGTTAATTTATTAATAACATTAGTGTGCAATTCACTATTGATGTAGCCCACTAGTGGAACCCTGAAACTACTGTTTTGGGTATTTCACAGTTGTCTTGTGCACTATTCATCGGAGCAGGCTGGACAGGTGCAAGGAGTGTGAATAGTTACCCATGTCAATTAGTGCTCAGGTTGCATCTATTTTAGCATGTTGTGCCTGAGCTTTTGACCATAAACAAAACCTTAGGAGATACATGAACTAAAAAAAGCATGATACACATGAATTAGTAGAATTCTGCAATTGTTTCTTTCAGAGGGAGTGCTATAAACTCCCTAAAGTTTTATATATTCTATAAACTCAGTTACACTGAAAATAAAAATATATATTTTATTAAGCTGTATAGTTTTGGTAAAAAGTTCAACAAAGATTAATTTAACAAACAGCAAAAACTGACTATTTAGTAAAAACTATTTCTAGCTGTAATTTAACTCCATTGATCCTTCATTATAACGTTCAATTAGCAGTGAGCACTTTCTTGCATGATTTACAGCAAGTCAGGCCGTTTTTCAGACGTTAATTTTTGTAGTACGCATAAATCACTTGATAAAACAATTATGCTATGGAAATCCTGTTCTTTTTTCCATGCACTGATTTGATGCAAGTTCACTGAGGTGGAATACTATTAAAGCCATTTCTCCAGTTTCATTTACATTGAACGTTATACTTCATCCCAACTGAGATATCATTAATCCATATCATTAATCCGTATCATGTATACACACACACATTTTATTCTAAATTCAGTGAGTCAATTTCAAGCAGGACGTACAAATTCGGACTACTTTTAGTTTTATTTAAACTTTAACAGAAAAACCTGACAGTGCAACACTATTTAAAACATGATAGAAAACAAAATACAATATTAATTGCATAGTTCTTATTAATTGTTAATTGAAAAAAAACATTGCTTGTTAAAAAAAATGCTTTTGGAATTGATCTGAAAACCCTTTTGCCTCCACTAGAATAATACACTGCTGTGCAAGAGGAGGGACTCAGCAGGCTTAGCTACTAAGAAATTTCTAAACATTCCTTTTTCTCTTCCACATCCTTTCATGTTCACCTTGACATGCTGTGAAATTTCCCTTCGCTAGCAAATTTATGCAGGGCCAGGAAAAAGTATTGAATTTTGACTTAAGAGTAGCTTTAAGTCCTTGCACTTTCATATTTCATGGAAAGACATACATTTTGGGAGAATAGGAAGAAACCCTTAAATGTAGATGCAGAATGCAATCAATATAAAATTGACCTGCAAAACAAACATTATGTTGTGCTTATAAAGGTAAATATTCCATCAACACCGCAAAGAAACAAAAGATACATATTGCTTGCTTTATTTTGGCTTGTGGAATGAGTCACAGCCTTTGAGCCTGCAGTTTTACAATATCATTAAATAGACCCTGTGTGAGCCTGAAAAAGTCAATCTGCATTACTCCCATTACAATAAAGTTCATGGACATGCTTATCTTTGCTCCCCATTTGCCAATCTTTACTGCTTTTTACCATCTGTCTATTTTCCAGTCTCTCTCTCTATACCCCCTTCCTCCATAGTAGTCTATTCTACCTCAAGCAGCTATATTTATTTGCTGGGGCTATTTGTGGGGTGAATTTTCATTGAAAACTCCTTCTTTGTTCACTACTTTTTTCACTCAAAGCTCCCTTCCACTATTGGATATATATAGCTGCACTTTGTTCTATTTTCTCACACATCCAATAGAACAAAGAAGCAATGTTGTTTTTCTTTGAACTGACAAGCAAAACAAGTCATCTACAGCTATGTGACCTGTTATCCAGAATACTGGGGACCTGGTGGTTTTCTGGATGATGGATCTTTCCATAATTTGGATCTTCATATATTATTTTTACTAGACAATCATGGAAACATTAAATAAGCCCATTAGGCAGTTTTTTTCTTCTAATAAGGACTAATTATATCCTACTTAGGATCAAGTACAAGCTACTGTTTTATTACAAAGAAACATTTTTTGATTATTTGGATAAAATTGAGACTATGGGAGACAAAAAATTGGAGATTTCCGGATAACAGGTCCCATACTTATATTAAGTAAACAATCTACAGGTATAGGACCTATCATCCAGAATACTTGGGACATGTGGTATTCTGAATAAGGAATATTTCCATAATTTTAATTTCCATTTTAATTTAGGTCTGCTTAAATTAATTAAACATTAAAAAAAACAAGTTACTGTTTTTTGATAACTGAAAAAAAGGAATGAAGTCTATGGGAGAAGACAATACCGTAATTTGGAACTTTCTTGATAACAAGTTACCAGATAATGGATCCCATACCTGTATTAAATAAACAACAAAGCTTCTATGGGCTGCCAATGATATACTGTACATCTGTCCTCAAATAGAGGTCCATTTATTAAAGGTCGAATTGTATTCGTATTAGAGCTTTTTGAAACCATGATTAAAACTAATTTTCTCTAAAACCACAAATGCCAAGAACAATCTGAATATATAATGTACCAACAGAATTTTTTTTTGACTATTTATATAAAAATATGAAACCTCTAAAAATGATTTTTTTTTTTTTTTTAAAAAGTCTGAAAAACTCAAAGTCTGAATAGTTATAAAAAGTCCAATAGCACAGCTTTCATTAACTTCTATGGGACCTTGACTGTTTTTTGTGGTTTTTACACTTAATAAATCTCAAATTTAGTGAAAAATACCACAATTTTTTAGAGAAAAAAAATACTATTCATGAAAAAATAAATATTTGAATGTTAGAAAATACAGTAGGTCTTGCAGATATTCCTCTCTAGAATTTAGAAAAGTTTTGAATTTTCAGTCCCCTTTTTTTTTATATAATATAAGCTGTGGAATGTTTTCTATTCTATAGTTTGTAGAAATACAGATCCTTCAAAAAGAAAATAGAATGCTATGAACTTGAGAACTTTGAGAGCTTCTATTACCAAACTTTTTTGGATCACGGAAGTCTGTGGGGCAAATTCACTAAGATCCGAAAACTCGCCAGGGTAGGCTTCGCTAGCGTTCGCCGCACTTCGCCAGGCGAATTTTCACTAGCGCTACGCAAATTCACTAAAGTGCTAATTTACGCTCAGGTCGGCGAACGGTAGCGTAGTTGCGCTAGTGTTACTTCACTAGGCAGAGCGCTGTTACGCTAGCGAAGCCTAATTTGCATACGGCAGGAACTTTAACTTATAATAGAAGTATATGTTACTACATTCCACTACACAAGCCCAGGAAACCTTTAATAAATTAAATAAAGTTGTCCTATTGCCCTACAAGTGCCCCCTGTATAGTTGAGTTGCCATATGTTAGGAAATGTAGGGGGGAAGAAGGGTAACCCAAAAAAATTATCGATCTTTTTCAGACTATCACCCTCCTATGCTAAAATTTTGTGAGGTTTGTGCAGTTCTATGATTCTTTTGCAGATTGGTGGGATGCAGCTAAGAATACTTTCCGGACCTTTTTCAGAACTGCCTCTTTTAAGAAAGGGAGGGCTAAAGAGAGCTGGTCTCTAAGAAGGAAACTTGAAATCTGTATTTCAGATGGGGTGGCTGGAGAAAAAGTTAACCGGCTTAAGTACTTGTTGAGGCAGTGTTAGTACAACTGGCTTAAGTCCCTGGTTCATGAACTTCATGTTCCCTGGACCCTTACCAGAACTGTAAGGAGATGGTTAAGAGGAAGCGAGTTGGGGGCCTTTACAACCTTCAGGGTTATTTGGAAGTTTCTAGGGAGGGTATCCTGGAGGTTGTGGGGTCCTACTACACTGACCTTTACAAAGAAAGGGCTTTGAATAAGGGTAAGATTCAAGCTTTCCTGGAGGTGACCCCAGTTTCAAACACTGAAAATTTGGACCTTTCCCCTTTGGTGTCTGAGATAATAGAGGAGGAGGTACTGAAAGCGATACAGCAGAAAGATGGATTCACTTTGGAGTTTTACAGCACTTTTAAGGAGGAGTTGGTTCCGGTTCTTACTGAAGTCTTTAATGATTGTCTGGCAAAGGGGTGCCTTCCTATATCTATGCAGTTTTCCTCTCTGGTTCTGATATCAAAGGGGAAGGACTTGAGGCACATTGAGAACTGGAGGCCGATTGCCCTTCTCAATTGTTATGGGAAGATTCTGGCTAGGATTCTCTCACAAAGGTTGGGTGAGGTGGCTGGGTCTCTTCTTTCTAATTCTCAGTTCTGTTCACTGGAGGGAAGGGATATTTATGGTGCTGTACTCTCTCGGGGAAGCACTGGAGAGGTGGACGACGTGACAGTGGGGCAAATACTCTGTAGAATTTGATAAAGTCAATCACTAGTACTGTATCTATGGGCTGCTTTGCAAAGATACTGCATTCCGGATGAATTCATTAGATGGCTTAGTATTTTGTACATCGGGGCAAAGAGCTTCCCATTGATTAATGGTTGGAAAGGTGAGGACTTTCTGGTAAGAGCTGGTGTGAGGTAGGGATGTCTTCTTAGTCCTTTTCTGTATGTTTTCTCATTAGATCCATTCTTGAGGAGGACCATTCTTGAGCAGGATTGTGGGCTTGGGGGTGTTCTGTTTCGGTTGGGTCAATCCATAGTCAATGCACACAATGTCACCCTGGTAATATCAAAACCTGAGGAGCAGGAAAAGGTTTTGGAGTGCATCAGAAGTTACTCGTAGGCCTCAGGGTATCAGATCAACCAGGAAAAGTCGGAAGCTTTTTGGACTCCAATGGTCCCAGGTTTAGTTAGAATTCTGGGGATTAAATTCAGTAAGGGAGACCTCCCTAAGGAAAATGAAGACAAACTGAATGCTGGTCTACCAAAGGTTCAGCGGTGGAAATCATGGAAGCTGACCTATAGAGAAAGGATTTAGATTATTAAGACTTTCCTGGTTCCTCCTTTTCTCTTTGTTTCTTATGTCTTTTTGTTACCAGAATATTCCTATGTTTGGATCCAGAGTCTGTTTTTCCATATGCTTTGGGGGAATAGGCTCAACCCAGTAAAAAGGGAATCACTTTCCTGCAGAAGAAAAGGGGAGGATTGGACATGCCATGTCCTGTGGTTTCCTTCTGCTCCATCTTTCTGAAGTTTAACTTTGGAGGGGTGGTGTAGGGGAAAGAGTCTTTCCCTAAACGAATTCCATGTCAGTACTTATCTGGATAGCCCCTCCTCCCATTAGAAGGATCCTCCCCAAGCCTTTAAAAGACCAACCACACCCACTCACAAACGTCTTTTTTTCCTTCTCTTTTGCTTTGGGCTTTGCCCAAAAATCATTGGAAGTAAAGTTTTCTTTTTATCCTTGGGAAAGCATTAGGCCTGCCCTGAAGGTGTCCTAGGGACAGGGGTTTTGGTCCAACGGACCTCTTGTTCCCCCGCACACTACCTCATATCTGGATTCTTCTGAGCTTCAGCTTTCAGATCAGGTAAGGCACTGGTGTGCAATGTTTGCTACTCCTTGTCTGCCTGTGTTTCAGTTGCCTCCCTATTCTACTGTCAACTCGCTCAGCAGTCTTTCCCAGGGGGAGGGGGGGTAGTTAAAATGATAAAGCAAAATAGACAAAAACAAAAGTTGCTCTATAGGCTCCAGCCAATATAACAGCAACTCAGGCCCTGGAAGGAGGCACTAACACTAATTAGCCAATTTGCCTCTGTATAACCTCAGCATTTGCTTTTGGTTACCTGCCTATGCAGATCAGTAGCTGAGTGCTGACACCAGCTGAGTCTAATCAAATGATTCCAGGGCAGCTTCCAGCTATAGCAAGGGGAGATGACCCCGCCCACTCTCTAACTCAGCAGTAAACTGGAGAGGCTGATATTCCTGTTAATAGTGAACCTGCTAATGGATGCAGAGGGTGTCCTAAAATATGTGGCAGTAAGGGGTCTGCTTACAGCCCTGCATAACAAACAGCAGGTAAGGAGAGTGGCTATACGCTGTTCTGCAGTGTATTAAAGTTAAATTAACTGTTTGCATAATCGTATGCTTACCTGCATTGGCTTGATTCTGGTTGCTTGCCCACTTGAAACAAATAGTCAAATGGGCTAGCATGCTCTGATGCTAACATATAGCGTATACTAACATGCAGGGTGCTGAGTTCAGGCCATTTGCATACTTTACATCAGTAGGTCCATTGAATATGGATCACTGGGTAGCTGCTATGTTCTGATATATGCTTGCTCCAAACAGCAGATAATCATAAAAGGTACAATACTTGTTGCTGTGATTGTATCCATGCACTCCTATTTTGTTCTTCTGTATACTGTATGTTCTGGCTTCAATGTGTACTGACATGGAGTTTGTCCAGGAAAGGAAGATCATAGTAAGTAGGACATAATCTTCCTTTTTTGGGGATTCTGAGCTTTCTGGATGACGGGTTTCTGGATAACGGATCCCCTACCCATACAAGTAAAAGATCATAAACACATCTTTATTCATTTACCTCCATTCACGCCCATGAAAGTGGGGGGCCAATAAGTTATTAGTAGCCTTATTGGATATAGCACAGGTCTGGATGGTTGCTAGACTCCTCTTAGGGTTGCCACCTGGCCGGTATTTTACCGGCCTGGGCGGTATTTTTGATGGTTGATCCCAATGTTATTAATAGGAAAAAAAGATAAATATATAGGAAGGCTGGTATTTTTGTCAGGAAAAGGTGGCAACCATAGCTCCGCTACATGCTTGCTCTAAGTGGCAACTAATCTAAACATGTATTGCATGTTGTTGTGAGTGTATTGGTGTGCTCCTCTTTTTTTCTGCAGTATATGCTTTGGCTATTGCTCACCTGAAAAAGTAGCCCTAACGAATGTAGAGCACAGGTCTGGCTGACTGCTAGGCCCTGATACATGCTTGCTTCAGACGGCAGCTAATCTAAGCTATGCGTTACAGGTGTTTGTTATTATATCTGCAGGCTTCTATTGTTCTAGGTATTGCTCACCTGGAATGAGTAGCCCTAATGGATATAGATCACTGGGCTGGGTTACTGCTAGGATCTGATACACACTTGCTTTAAACAGCAGCTGGCCTAAATTACCCATGATATGGTGTGGGGATGGACCTGGGGTATATTGGAGTTAATTACCAATGTCTTATTATGCCATTTCTTTGCTCCTTGGGTATGGCATGTCCTAACCAATTGAGCAGGGAATGTATTTTATTACTGTTCTTGGCAATGTTTTCTCCCCAGGGTAGTAGTCTTCGGAAGTCTGTCTTTCATATGGATCACTGGACAAACAATAACCCACAGGTATGTAGTACATTTGGGGCTGTTGAATGTAAGATTTCCTAGATTCAGCAGTCTTGTTTTACAGATCACTGACTGCATTAAGGGAGGTTCACGTAATTGCTTATTTCAGTTAATTGTGTGCTATAATTACTATCCTTTGCTGCGGCTCTGGGGTCGGGCATGGTGCTCTCCAGAACCAGTAGCCTAGGGCTCTGACCGAGGCATGTGTAATAATCACACGGTTAATTCAGGCTAGCACCAGGACACACATTCTAGGGCCTTCAGAACGAATGTCCATCTTATGGCTAAACCCCATAATAGAACTATATAGATAGGTGCAATATAGATAGGTGCATCTATATATATACTCATGTGTAACAAGGACAAAAATTGCCTGGGTGCAAGAAAATAGAGAAAATATAAACCAAGATGTAGACTCGCACTCACAGGTCTTATAAAAAAAAAAAAAGGTGTATTTTAATTCACAAAAGGAAGTCCTAATGTTTCGGTCAGCACTCTGACCTTTCTCAAAGTGAATATCAAAGTAAACTTTGACCCTATTAAACCACAAGTGACGTGATAGACAGGAAGCGACATCAAAAAAAACCACTTATAAAACTTTGCATATATCAACTACATTAACTATAATGAGTATTTACATGGATATATGTGTCCATATATAATCTCCTCAATGTAATTATTTTCAATCCAGTGTGTGAGCAAATTTACGTCAGTGCAACAGAAAAGAAAATTACATATTTAAACAATTACAGAATTAAACATAAAAAAATAAATATAAAAAACGGAAAACTTGGGAAAATATTCCAATTCAACTTCAATATATTAAAAATGTAGATATATCAAATAAATTAAACATCAACTGGATTCAAACCCTATTATATGGACATAAATCGTCCATCATGCTTAGGCACCTATTGTTGATCATTTTAAATAAAGTTTCTACCCATTACTAAAAATAAAAAAAAAAATTCAAAAGGGAAACAATATTCAAAAGTAGCTATTAATTTTATGTTTTACATACAGTAGGAAGCAAATCCCTACTGTGCATTGTTGTCCAATCGTAACTTAGTAAAAATCAAACTGTAACAATGTAACTTAAAATCAGCATGTTTGTATATGAGAACATCCCATTCAGAGCGCTGGTTACTCATTATAACAAAATGTTGCTTAATCGCAACTCAATAAAGATCAAACAATGTAACTTGGGAATTTACGCTTTCGTATATTTTAACATCCTATTCCCAGCGGCAAACATATATCGTAACAGACATTGCAAACTTATTAACTCATCTTGCATAGTACATTTTTGTGGCCAGCATCTTGTATCTACCAATTACTCTCACTCTGAGTTGCAGGTGTGGAGGCTCAGTAATAGTAACAACATTCTGCCTCTATGCTAGGATTATTATTATTAACATGTATTTCTATAGCGCCAACTTGTTTCGTAGCACTAGGATATGTTCTAGGGCATCGATCCCCAACCAGTAGTTCGTGAGCCACATGTTGCTCTCCAACCCTTTGGATGTTGCTCCCAGTGGCCTCAAAGCAGGTGCTTATAGTAGATTTCTTGGCTTGGAGGCAAGTTTTGGTTGTATAAAAACCAGGTGCACTGCCAAATGTGGCCTCAAAGCAGGTGCTTATTTTAGATTTCTTGGCTTGGAGGCAAGTTTTGGTTGTATAACCAAAAAACCAGAGCCTCAATGTAGGTTGACAATCCACATAGGGGCTACCAAATGGCCAATCACAGCACTTATTTGGCACCCGAAGAACATTTTTCCTGTTAGTGTTGCTCTCCAACTCCTTTTACTTCTGTTGCTCACGGGCTCAAAAGGTCGGGGATCCCTGTTCTAGGGTGTTGTCTGTCAAATGCAATTAAGTGCATGCAGCCAGCCACCTGTTACTACCCTTGCTCAATAGCAACCAATTTCTTCACCATCTTTATCAATTTAGCAAGCTAATCTAATTAGCTTTAATTGTATGCATTACAAATACCATGACCAATAAGGACAAAAAAACTCTCAGGAATAAAGAGAAAGGAGAAAAATATAATAATAAAAAACTGAAACATAAGAGAAATGAAGAATAAAAAATCAAGAATAGAAAATATCATTATAAAATAAAAGAGTAAGAAAGTGTTCTCCTAAGCGTGTATATAGGTAAGTGAAAAAGCCCCACCACCAGAGAGTCAGCTGTCTGACATCCCAAGCTATTCAAATCTATACTCATCGAATTCAATAATTACAGTAATGTAGTATCACCAAACAAACATCTGATTGACATTTCTGGTAATGTGAGGCTTACTAGGGTGTCCCATACAGTCTGTCTCTATAAGTGTCCACTGTAACTCTACAGTATCTTCTTGCCCATATTGTAGGTCTATTATACCTTAAAGGGGTTGTCCACCTTCAAACAACTAGTTGTTTTCAGACAGATCACCAGAAAGAACAACTTTTTCCAATTACTGTCTATTTTCTATTTGTAACCATTTTTCTAATATTGAAGTGTCATTTTTCACCTTCTAAAGCAGCTCTGGGAGGGGGGGGGTCTCCGACCCCCCCCAACTGTTCTAAACTGATACATTTAATGGATACATTTCATATATATATATATTTATTCATGTTTCAGTTGCCCATGTCCCTTTTCTTTTAGGTCCGGATAAGAGGAGGCTGCACCCCATCTTGTCTGCAGTAAGCGGTTAAAATCTTTAAGAAATATTAGTGCAGGAGATATACAGTGCCTTCACAGAAAAATCATTTATTGTAAAGTGCTGGATCTTCATTTTATTTCACTTATTTGTGTCAAAGACTACCCAGAGAAAATACTACAGTAAAGTATTCACTTCCTCACAAGTAAAAGGTTACCCAGAAAGTTCTGGGACATTTCTTGGCTGTCCTTGCAAAGCAAACTGTTTATGAGAGGCAATCTCCAATATCTCAATATTGTTGATAGAGAGTGCCCATGGGGGTGTGGCGTGGAGGAGACGCAGCAGCACTTTCTCATGGAATGCCCAACAACATCCTCTATAAGGGGAAGTGTGGCAAGGTGTTTGGATCTGACTGTTAAAAAATCTTGAGTTTTGGAGTGGTGGAGGGAAACAGGGCGGCGGGGAACGACAGGGTCAAATTTGAAAAGTATGAACTGCATATCCATAAAAGTAAATCCTTTATTGTTTGACTATCATATTATTAAGATCAGAGACTGCATCATTGCCGGATGTGTTTCGGACTACACTAGTCCTTAGTCATAGGCTATATAAAGTCTTTTACAAAGATCACCTAAATACACAAAGGATAAAATCACATGATAATTACATCCAATCAGAAACAAGAAAGTAAAGTACAATACATTTTCAGAGGGAAATCCCACATTAGCACTCGAGCAGCCCCCAGAGGAACTTGGAAGAAATGCATGTAACCAATTTAAGGATAACTTAAACCAATAACATCAGATAAAGCAGTTAATATCCCATCGCTTGTTTAAACCCATAGGGCTACGAGTTCCCAATTTGAAAATCCAAAAAGCTTCATGGCAATTGATAACTGTTAATAAATCGCCCTGTCTAATGGGAGAGGAAACTTTTTCTATTATTTGTACCTTCAAGAATTTGGTATTATTGTTACAGCATTGTGAAAAATGTTTTTCCAACTGGGGTATCTCTGCTACTAGTAGTATATGTTCCCTACAATCTTTAAGATGCCTAGTGGTTCTTCCAACATATTGAAACTGGCAATTGGTGTATTTTAATAGATAAATAACAAACTGGGGGCAAATTTACTAAAATTCACCCAAAATCCTACGAATCTATTCATAATTCGATAAGCATTCGAATATCGAATGCTTATCGAATAGTTTTAGGCTATCATTTTGCTCTATATTTGATTTCTCAATGAATTCGTATGACTGAATACCGATCATTCGGTTTAAAAAACCGTACTTTTTCCTTTGAGCCTCCAAAAATTAGTACGATTCGAACGATCGAAGCGTTCGATCATAATGTCACGGTCGGCACCCAATACCAGAACAAGTGCCAAGCACCCTGGTCTCGGCTCGTGCTTCACCAGTAGTGTGACCACCTTTGGCTTCAGGAGGAGCCCTCAGATGCCACCTGGACTTATACGAGAGGTGCAGAGCAGGAGTTCTTGCTAGCAATGGGGCACGACTGTAGATAAAGTCTTTAAGGCCGATGGTCACGGTACAGATAGGCGTAGGCAAGTTCGTGGTCAAACAGGCTGGGTCGAGGCAGGCAGATAGCGAGGATCGTCAGGCAGGCAAGGGTCAAAACCAGGTAATCAATCAAAAGAGGATGAGGCAGAATCAAATAACAGGCACAGATCAGGATATAGAATAATCAAAGAGTAGTCAAAGCCAGGCAGGGTCAAACAGGTAATCAGGAACAAACGGAAGCTTAACAGCACAGGTACAAGGCACCAGGATTAAACCTATCACGGGCAAAGTAAATTTCCAAAATGCCCCTTTAATGTCCCTGCTGATGGCGGCGCGGCAGGCGTCCCTGCCGCACCAGTAATTTTATTACACAAACGAATGGTATTCGAGCAGGACTTAGCAAAAGAAGCCTATGGGGGGGGGATATTGTATATTTGAATATCCGATTAAATCGTATGATCGTAATTAGTGTTACAATAACAATTACCCTTGATATTATATTTTTCACCTGTATTGGACGACCTACATTAGTTGTTGTTATCTATAACACTGCAGCAAGCACATCTTCTATTCCCACATCAAAAAGGGCCTGCTATGTCCAGCCAAGTATTACCGCTATTGGTTCTTTTGTTTCGCTGTCTATCTGTAATGCACAAGCTTGGCGATAAAATATTGGCTAATTCGCTATTCGCTAATTTCTGTGTTGAGTAATTAAGGTGAGGGAGTTTTTTTCCCTAAAATGAAGACCATTGGGTCTAACTGTAGCTCTAGGTTCAATATCCTTTGTAACCAATTCTTTACCATTGTCCAATAAGACTGAATACCCGGACAGGTCCAAAATACATGTAATAGGGTCCCTTCCATATTGCAACCTCTCCAGCAATTTGGGGTAGTTGTCTGTGGGAATATCTTGTACAGGAGAGATGGGGTATGATACCAGCCCATCAAAATTGTATATATATTTTCTTTTAATGTGATACAAATTGGAGTTTTCATTGCGTTCGCCCAGATGCTGTGCCATGTCTCCAAATCTATAGAGTGACCCCGGCCTCTTCCCACTTAAGCATATATGCACGAGGGGTACATTCGAGATTTCTCTAATTGAAAAGTGCATACCATTGTGAAATCAGTTTCCTCCGGGAGAAGCCCCCCCTGCATATATGCACCACCGTGTTATTTTCTGGTGCCAACCCAGAGGGGCATAGGGATAGAGCCAAGTGCCTCAGTTGCAGATACTGCAAGTTAGAGAGATTCTTTAAAGGAATTGTTCAGTATAAAAATAAAAACTGGGTAAATAGATAGGAACTGCCAAATAAAAAATGTTTTTAATATAATTAGTTAGCCAAAAATGTAATGGAGTTACTGGATGTCTAATATAATAGCGAGAATGCAACTTCCTGCTTTTTTAGCGCTCTTGTTTTCCACTGACTGGTTACCCTGGTGACCAGGCAGTATCCAATCAGTGACTTGAGGGAGGGTGACATGGGTCATAACTGTTGCTTTTGAATCTGAGCTGAATGCTGAGGATCAATTGTAGACTAACTGAACAGTTATGTCCCATGTGGCCCCCCTTCAAGTCGCTGACTAACTCAAAGTTAAAGAGCTGAAAAGCAGGAAGTTGGATTCTGGGTATTATATTAGACATCCAGTCACTCCAGCCTTTGTAATTTGCATTTTTCCCTGACTAACTATATGGGAAGCATTTTTTATTTTGCGCAGCCTATCTCTTTATCCAGTTTTTATTTTTACACTGAACTGTTCCTTAAAGTTGGGTTCTCCATATAGTTCCTGAAATTGTTTAAGTTTTCTTAAACAATTCTTGAACAATTTACCCATGTAAAAGAGGTCCCCTTTGGTGGCAAGCATGATGAATTTCCTAGTGCACCCTGGTGGGAAGTTTGCGTTCCTAGCTAGAGGGGTCATTTTTGTAGGAGATCTAGAGATCCTCAGAGTCTCTGCTGCCTTATGGTAGAGCAATATAGTATGAACAATGGAGTGGAGCATCTCTTTTTTTTTTTTTTTTTTCCTTAAGTAGGAGTGGTCCAGGATAAGATATTTATTAACAGTCTCTCCTTAAAATCATTGACATGTTGATTATATAAGTTGTCATCTGTACAATTCCTCCTAACTCTGAGAAATTGTGAATATGGTATAGCTTTAATTGTATGCTACGGATGGCAACTTGCAGCATGCAATAATGTATTACCAGATGATGGTTTCCTATATAATGCACTCTTTAAAGCTTTACCCGATTGACCTATTTATGAAGTATCCAAAAAGTCAATCTTATTATTGTTCTTAGTCATTGTGAAGGACAGATTTGTATTGTTTTCATTTATATAATACAAAAAGGATTCAGGTGATAAAGGGCCAATTTTCCATATCAGCAGTAGGTCGTCAATGTAGCGACCATACCACTTTATTTGATCTCGGAAGGTGGGGTCACCTCCAAAGATGTGGGACTCCTCCGAGTGCCCCATATAGAGGTTGGCATATGAGGGGGCAAAAGCTGCCCCCATAGCTGTTCCACATCTTTGGAGGTAGAACCCACCGTCAAACAGAAAATAGTTATGATTCAACAAAAATTCAACACAGTCCACTAGGTATCTTCTCAGGTCATCAGAATAGTTGGGAAAATGTTTGACATAGTTTTCAATTGATGCTATACCCAAACTATGGGGGATGCTCGTGTAGAGATTTAACATCCAGTGTAATCCATATGTATTGTTTGTCCCATATCATTATCAAGTGTGCTTAGGACATGTGTGGAATCTCTTAGATACGAGTCCAACTTAAGCACAAATGGCTGAAGACATCTGTCAACCCACTGGGAGAGACCCTCTGAAAAAGAACCTATGCCCGCTACTATTGGTCTGCCCTCAGGATTCACCATCCCTTAGGCAAGTGATGGAAAATTGGTACAACTTGTAGTTAATATACCTAGAGATACACCATAAGATACAAGTTTCCTGAGAGCAGACCCATAGCTGGACGTAGGGTCACCCTTCAGTTTTATATATGTATGACCATTGTCCAACTGGCGATGTGCTTCATTAAGATAGTAATCTGTGTCCAGAATCACCACACACCCTCCCTTATCTGCACTACGTATAGTAGTATTACCATTCTGTCATTTTTTTCAGCATATGTAAGATTTATATTTGTTATTATCTTAATTAATTTTCACATCATAAGATTTTTACATCATAAGATAATTTTAATAAATCCCTTTCAATACAGTCCTGATAGATATCCATAAGATTGCTCCTAGATGATATCGGATAAAAAGATGAGATGCCCTGTAGGGATGTCTGCTCATATTCAACTATTCGAGTTAAGTCTCCTAATGGGCCCTCTGGGCTTAATTCACATAAATCTAGTAGTGCACATAGATCTCGAAAAGTAAAATCAGGTATATTATTTTCATCTATTGCATCTGATGGGTTCTGAAAAGACGTTCTTGCCTCATATGGCAATATCTATTGTATTAGTGTCCATAAGAAAGTGTCTCTTCAAGGTCAATTTCCATATAAACTTATTGATATCAATCAAGGTGTTGAAAACATTGAAACTTGTATCAGGTGCAAAAAAAAAGGCCCCTTGAAAGTAATGTTACTTTTGAATCATTCCATGGTGTTCGTGATAAATTTATTACATTTAGCGTTGATCCTTGCGTTGCTTGATGTTCTGTCTCAGGCTGTATCCTTCTCCGTTTGTTCCCCCTCTGTCTCCATACATTTCCCTGTTGCCTTTTCTTTGGAAATCTTTCTGTCTGGGTTCCATGTAGTCCGTATGCCTGTAGTTTTTTTGATGTTGATATTGCTGATAATGTGGAGGCTTCTCACGGAAAAAGTAATTATTTGTGGACCTTGGAGAGGAGAAGGGCGTGGAATTCTGAGAGTAATTGTCATCTACATCTGAAAATGAAACAGATTTATATGAATTGCCCGATTTGCATCTCTCCCTACGTAATATAGACCTTGGGAGACGGTTCCTGTGCCATATGGAAATGCGATTTTGTTCATAATCCTCTTTATCCCTTTGGAATTTTGAGGATTTTTGTTCACTAACTTCTTTTTCCAAGGTGTTGAGGTTTTATTGCAAGATTTTATCCAGTTTTATAAAATCCGGATTATTGGCCTTGTATTTGGTAGAAGCCTGTATATCTGAAATCGTTTTACGTATTTCCAACATTTTCATTTGTGTATTATCTACTAACATCATCATTAATTCCATAGAACATTTGGTAAGTATGTCATTCCATCTCTGCATAAACTCAGTGTCATTAGTGGCGAATTTATTCGCCAGTATCTCGCTTATGATGTAATACAATTACATTAAAAAATGTTTTGTTACAAGGTTGCTGGGGTCGCATTAAGGTGCACAGTTCAAGATGAAGAAGATTACATTGAATAAAGCAGCTGATTCTCCAAATCGTTCCAGATGAATTAACAAGGACATCTCATATATCTGCTTTCTCCCAGGTCAACCACCAGTGTACTATTTCATATATATGGGCATATGATATATAACTTGTACATTTGACACAACAGCACAGCAATGAGTATATTTTATACATTTATTATCCTTTGTATCAGTTAAAAACATTACAAGATACAAGGTTTATTTATATACTTCAACACATTGTGCAATTACCAAGACATACCAAGGAGTAATCAGAGCTTTAGCAATTTTTCATATGATAGAAGAATATGTGAGTTGCTTGCTCTCTTTTACATAGCGATACTAATTGGGAAGCATTATATATTTAGGGGCAGATTTACTAAGGGTCAAAGTGGATTTTCGAAGTTCAAAAAGTTCAAATTTCTAAGTATTTTTTTAATACTTTGACCATCGAATAGACCAAAATTTGATTCCAGTTGAAAAAACTTTGAATTTTTGAAGTAAAGCTGCTGAATTGCTATGTTAGCCTATGGGGACCTCCTAGAACCTATAGCCAAAATTTGAAAAGTCGAAATTTTTTAAAGGGAAGTAATCGATTGATCACTGAAATCCTTCCTATGATCGAACGATTTTAATTTGTTGACAAAAAACGTTGACCGATAATCGGTCAAATTTTTTCAATTTGATTGTCGAAGTTTTTTAACTTTGAAATTCGACCCTTAGTAAATCTTCCTCTTAATATACCGAACAGAATAGTTATTTTTCACCTTTGTAATTTGGGAAACAGTTGATGAACACTGAACAGCAAACATGTCAAAGCTTCCATCCAGTGAAATATTGCATTCCTTACCCCATCATCTCTCTTTTATTCAGCTGATATTGTATAACAGAGTTCTGACCATACAATAAAAACATTACATTTATGTTACCATTTCTACATGATAGAAAATTTCATAGGAGTCTGTTTACTAAAGAATTTTCGAATTTTCTTGAGCAAGAATATGTGTGTGCCAGTTATCACAGTTGGTGAAAATAACGCCACATACACAGTAATGCCCGGTTTACTAAACAGCAAAATGTGCGAAAGACAAAATCAAAGAAAAAATATTGGCAAAATTTTACCGCCATCTATATGGCGGTTAAATTATTTTTCTCCAGAAATTTCTCAAGGGGACAGGAAATATCCCATAATACCTTGTCTATTGGATGTATGATTTTGATTTGTGTCAATTTATGATTCTATTGGCAGGTAGTTATTTAATTATCATTGTGACTGGCTAGATTAAACCACATTTATATGATGCACACAGATTGGTTGGTAAAACTTGTTTATGAAAGTTTTTGTATATGCTTCTATTGGCAGGGGGTAATCTAGTAACTGGATGAATTAAAATGAGAATTTATATGATGCATCCATGTTTGATTGGGTGAAATATGCTTACTGTGTTGTTAATAACTATAAAGTTTAGCAGTTTTGAAGATACATATCTGTCCATAAATCATGCCATAATAAATGCCATAAAACAAGACTATTTTATAAACTTAATTTGTTGCCAGAAAATTTGCAACTCACAAATTATCGCTAACATAAACTGGTTTGTTAACGTAGCCACTAAGTTTACTAAACTGCAATTTAGTAAATTGCTACAAATAATCTGGTGGAAACAGATTCACTGATATAACTTGCGGGAAAAATATAGTCGCATTTACCGCGCTTTAGTAAATGGATGCCATAGTATCTTGTCACTGTGATGCCATTAGGAATCCTGTGAAATTCTGTCAGGCTTAAAAGATTTTAATGGTTGACTGGGCTATATTTCATAAATTGGGTCAGAATAACATTTTCCTTAGGTTATGTTCATAGCCTTGTTTGAGATCCTTGGGGTGATAAGGGCAAGTAATAATTATATTGCTTTGAAAAATTAATGTGAACTAGAAGTACCAGGCAATCCACAGAGTATGGATAGCACATGTGTTAAGTCCAGAGTTCAAGCTGTCATAGAATTCATTAAATAACTATCGCTAAAGGGACTTGTGAAAGCTGATGCAGACATTTATAGATATTATCATTATGAATAGTTGTTTAACCTGTATATGTGCAGTTATACAGTATCAAAATTAAATTATGGATTGTTGAGCAGCAAGGAACAAATCTTCAAGTGGAGTGTATTTTCTGTTTTAAGGCAATACTATTAAATATCAATGCACTCTTTGGGGTAGAGTTACTAAAGTGTGAAGTGATTAAGATGGGCAAAGATTCACCAGCGTTACCACTGTCAGGGTTTTCACCAATTTACTAACAGATACAGGTGTCACTTTGAAGGAGATAGGTGCTAGCATTGATTCACACTCTGTCACTCTGGGGAATGGACGTCACTCTGCAAATTCACTAAGATGCGGATTTTACTGAACGCTACTGTTTCGCCAGACTTGCATTCACCAGCTCAGACCAGGCGAAGTGCAATGGAGTGCATAGAACTTCTTCAACCTTCAGTTACTTGCATCATATTTTTTGAGTGGAAAACCTTTTAAGTTCCACTTACATTTTATACCAACTCCCCATACATTTTATAACATATGGGAACATTATTTCACAATGGGCTTATGTGTAGGGGATAATAACTCTATTGACTTTATTATGGTTCCCTTGACAGTCTACTTATCAGTGTAAATGTAATGTTTTAGATGCACCATGTAACATAAAGAGGTGCATTAAATTTTAAATTCCCCACTGTATGCAAATTAGCCTGAGAGCAAGACCTCTCACGAAGTTGTGCTAGGCAGAATTGAATGCTGGCGCAGCTTCGCTTTAATTTGCTTGCTATGCTAAAGTAACAATAGTAAAATAGTAACAGTAAGATGCACCCAGTCTTCATATAATAGTACCTTTAAAACCAATGAAATACATTTTTAATACAATTATACTTAAAATGTTATAATTTTTCATTGTGTTGATATTGTGTTAATTTTTTTAAGTATAGCAAATTAAATACTGTATAATAATAATAATACAATATTATCATATAATGTTTAATTCTTATATTCAAATAACTATTATATATTCTAAAACAAAAGGCTTTACCAGATGCTAGTTTATATTCTATTTTTTTACACTAACTCTATCTGTAAGCAAATGATTAGTTAAACTCCCACAATACATCTTTTTCACGATTAAAAAAATGCCACCATGATTACTTTACTTATCAGTCACCAAGTACAGCATGCAAAATCTGTCTGAACTGTTTATAATTATTTGACCTTTCCGTTAATTAGTTGTTTTCCGCTTCCCATGATTATGCATTTGGCCATTCTCCTGGGAATAACATTTTTTAACACCAACTCTTGGCAGATCTGACCGTTTGGAGTTATCATTTTTTTCAGTAAACATACTCTAAAGCTGTATAAAGAAATATTGTATTTTTCGGTTAGATAGTGATAAAGACTACATGATTATATTTAGGATTTAACATGAATATTCAGATATACTGTATAGACAAAGGTACAGTATAGACGCATGCAGACCTTCATATAGATTTCCACATGATATATATTTGATAATGTTGCACCTTTCTTTCCCAGGGAAGCCATAAAAAATTACTTTTTAAATAGTCAATAACAATCTATATTTTTCAGACAAAATTGACTCACCCACGTTAAAGATGGGACTAATGAAAAAGTCAGCAAGTTTATAAACTGCATGTTCTGAAAAGCAGTCTTGTGTATATGGTGCTAGTATTATAATTCCTTCAAATCCCCTTGTAGCCAATTTGACTATGTCTGTTTCACTTCTGTTGGATTGTGTATTGCTGTACATTTGATAATTTATTTTGCAGGAAGGGTGGGCAAACTTCCGCGTGGACATACTTTATGATTAGCCTCCACTTGCTAATCATAAAGCTTTCAAACCATAGCTGGTAAGTCTGAACAGAGACTCTGTTTATTAAAACTTGAATTTCTCAATTTTTTATTAAGACAAAGTCATCCTAACTTCCATAAACAAATTTAACTAATTTATCAAAAAATCAGCTTTAAAAACAACAAAATCATGCGTCAGTTCGAATCGGGCAACTTTTTCTAATTGAGGCTCCAACAATTCGACTTTATCACAATTGGCGCCGCTACAACTCAAATTTATTGGATTGTTGGACGAAAACCAGAGCAGATCATGATGTCAAGTAACATATTCAGGGACATTTACCACTGACTTCTACATGACCTCAACAGGTTTTTGGTAGAATATATCCAGACTAAATATTTAGCAGCTTTGGAGTATAAAAAAGCTCTAAAAATTTGAGGGTTTTCTCCCTAAGTCATAGAGAGGTCTCTCAAATAAACCTACAGAAGCCTATGTATCTGTATACACTCTGTTGCCTGTCCAGAGTTTGGTGATACTGTCACAGTTGTGATGATGATGAACTATTAATGCTGAAGAAATCTGTTTTTGTGCTTTAATGAGCTCTAACAATTAGGTGTATGTGGTAGGTATATTGGCTGCTACAACTGAAAATATAATCTGTGGAACACTGCAATAAAAAGGGCAATAAAACTGCCCTTTGACACTATTATTGCTTATTATGTATTTTTAACAAATATTGTACAAGTCTTGAAGTGCCATAATTGTAAGTGAAAGAGGAAAGTGCTAAAATAGACAACCTAAAGCATATATTGATGCAATTCAAGGGCAAGGAAACCCAGAGTTAACCCATGTTTTGGATGTGGCAAAAGCATTGCACTAGCACCATGCAGCAATAGACACTTTTGTTTTGCACCCAGGTTTATAGAACCTGTTAATAATATTATGTGCATTGGTGCACTAGAAGTGCCCAGATTGTTACACTGCAATTTAGATAAAAACACTGTATTGTAGGTAAAAGTAATATAGATGAAGCCACTTTGGATTGTGCATTTGACACAGAAAAACTTAACTCATCTATCCCATTTATCCCACTTAGCACAGAATATTCTGTCACAGCATCCCATCCAATTAAATAGTTCACCATTGAAAACAATGGTGCTTTGATATGCTAATGAAAAGGTTAAATGCATTAAATGAGTTAAGATAACTTTAGATAACACAGTTTCTTCAATTAACTCTGAGTCATGACCCGTTTAACTCACAAATCCCAGTGGCTGCATCTGTACATCCAGAATTAGCACTGTGCACTATGCACTGCATTTGAAAATGATGCTTCACATGTCGTAACATCCACAGTTTAAAATAGGCTATAAAGGAAATAATTTAAAAATTCTTTTATCTTCAGGGGGCAACTGAATCTCTTCTCTTTAGCTAATTGCATTCTATTCATATCCAAAATATTCAAAATGCAAAAATTTTAAAATTTAAAAGTAGTTTTTGAGTTTAACATGTTGCAGTCTCATTGAAAATTAAGTTTTTGACACCATTTTATGTGATTGAGTTAGATATTTAATTTTTTTATCTAAACAATCAAGATTTTTGAGTTTAATATTTTTAAAATTCTAAAAAAAAAACCCCCAAAATACCTGAATACAGGAACCATTACATTGGGTTATTTGAGTTCTATTTCACTTTTCATAATCTTGTAACATTTTATAGCAATTTCGGTTTCATATTAAGAATGATGGCTTGAGTCAGTATAGATTTAGAGGCAAACTTACATTTTTATTTTAATATTTGCTACAATTTTATTATTTTACTGTGCAGATCAAAGCAGTACTGTATGTGTTGTGTTGCTAAATGAAATCAAACTATAACAAACATTTTTCTATCATAAACATCTTATTTACATTATTATTGTAGTGTTTATACACATGGCCTGTAGATGTCACTGTGCACAAAAGTTCTATTGTGCATACACAATACTTTCTATACAGCTTAAAGAGTTTAAGTTACTGTTAAAGTGTAATGGCTGTATGAACCTGCTAATAAAGCACTGTTATACTCCACTCATACTCGGCTACCAAAACATAACAAATTGGCAACGAGATGTCTTTTTTACCTCTGCAACAGCCTGCAGCTTTTCTCCCAAACCCTGGTGATCCTACCATACTTTTTACTGGATGGATCCATATGTTTAAAAATTACAATATTGCTGCTGACCAAGGGGAGATTTCTGCTGCCATAGAAAGCATGCTTTACAGTGAATATTCTATACATTGCCATTACCTGATGAGACTATGAGACTGATGAGTGTTATGAAACTGCTCTTATTGCTATAAAGAACTTTTGTTTGTGCCAAGAGTAAATATGGTTGTTGAAAAATATAATATCTGCCAACGTGGACACGAAATGGCGAATCCACAGAACAATTTGTAGCAGCTTTGAGGGAGCTGGTTGTTACCTCTGCGTTTAGGAATCTAACAGATGAAATGCTAAGAGACCAAATAGTGGAAAAAAACACCTCAAATTAGAGAGAGACTGCTCTTAGAGCAGGATTTAACCCTTGCAAAAGCTATTACAGTTGCTAGTTAAATAGAAACAGCAGTGGCAGAAACTAAAACTCTCAGTCAGGAAATGTGCAGACTGTAAATCCAGCAATGTGGCCGAATAATGCACAGTCACAGGCAAAATACAATGTTAAGGAAAGAGATTCACCTACACTGCAAAACTGTGCAGCAAATATGTATAAATAAAAAATACTGCTTCTGCTGTGATTCAACAGAATGCACTGCAAATTATGCTTCATGTCCTGCAAAAGCTGTACAGTGGACAAATGCAAAAATCTAGGACATCTGATGTAGTTCTTCTAAAGATGTTCATGAAGTCACTACTACAAATGTTACAGTATTAAGTATGGTAAATTTATTCCAGACAAGTTTAAATGCACTGTCAATGTCAATAATGCTTAATACATGTTCAGCTGTGTCTATACTACCAAAGGATATTTTCTTGAAATACCTGTGCTTGGTTGCTTGCCAGTGACTGTACAATTTGAATGAAGTACTGTAAAATATGACTTTTACATTGTGAATAAGGGTGCTGCTATACTTGTAAGGGATCTCTTTGCTGCATTAAACCTACAATTAGTTGATGGTTTCATTACTACAGCCCCAGTGCCTGCCGCACAGCCAGTATCTAAAATTTTACCACAAAGCAACACTTCATTGGGTTGTTCATAGAACTTTGTACAAAAAGTTAAGTTGAGACTAGATGTAAATCTACTCTTTAAGGGAGGATCTCACAGGAACTAAAGAAACTATTAGAGCAAGATATCATTGAAAAATCAGAATCCTCAATGGGTTTAACCAATTGTTGTACAATGAAGAAGACTAGAGGTATTTGATTATGGGGCAGATTTACTAAGGGTCGACCATTGGGTTTTTATCGAATTAAAACCCGTCAAATTCAAATTTCTAATTTGAGGGATTTTAACGCAATTCAAAATATATTGAATGATTGAATCTGAAAAATTTGATTGATCGATAAAATCGTTCGAATTGAATGATACGAGCGATTTTAACCATTCGATCTAATTTTTTTTATTCAATCAGAAAAACTTGGGAAAATCCTATGGGAGCTTCTCATAGGGTTATATAGCAATTCGGTAGGTTTAATCTGCCAAATTGTTTTATCAAATTTTTTTTAAAGGGCCAGTACTTCGACAATTGAATTAGAAATTCGAAAAATTTGTTTTCCACCCTGGATCTTCCACCTGGAGTGCTATCATTAATTACTAAATTATTAATAATTATTACTGAGGAAAGAAGATACCTCACTGCATTTATCACCCATGATGGTTTGTTTTGCTTTAAGCGTGTACTTTATAGACTGGCTTCAGTACCGAGTTGGTTTCAAAGACTGATGTCTTCTATACTCCATGACATATCTGGTGTACAATGCTACTTGGATGATATAATTGTCTACGCTCCAACTATGGATCTTCATGACAAATACCTAAAATATGCATTGATTCTGCAGGACTGAAACAACCTTTCCAAATGCCTCTTCAGACGAATTCAGCTGTCATTTCTGGGTTAAATAATTTCACAGGATGGATTACTGTCTGACCCTGACCATGTTACACAAGTACCTACTACTGGACATCTGATTTACTTACATCATGGTATTCTAAGTTTATTCCCAACTATGCTTCAGTTGTGGAGCACTACTACATGGAACTTGTCTGGTTTGGTCAGAGACTGCTCAATATAGCTTTTAAATAGTGAAACAGTTAATTGTGTACAGTCAAGCACTAGCTTTATTTGATCCTGCACTACCCACTATGGTCACTACAGATGCTTCAGACTATGGGGTTGGTGCAGTTCTCACACACATCCATGCCGATCATGCAGAGAAAACTGTTGCACTTGCATCTAGAACAATTACAGAGGCAGAACGTAAGTATTCAACTGTTGAAAAAGAAGCTCTAGCATGTGTTTGGGCAACAGAAAAAGGGAGAACCTACTTATGGGGTAGAGAAGTTACGTTATGCATGGATCATAGCCCTTTAACAACACTGCTTACAACAAAGGAAATAGGAAGAGCTGGAATACGTATAGCTAGATGGGCAGCAATACTACTGAATTTCAATTACAAGATGAAATACAAACTAGATTTGAAAAATGTTACTGCTTATTGTTTGTCACATCTACATTCACCTGCAGCATCTGATTCACTGAATGAGGACATAGAAGTTGTAGCATTGACTGATATACTGCCATTTAGCATTACAGCTGCTGATTTTAAGCAAGCTTGCTTTACATGTCCATTTCAAGTAAAACTACGGGACATCTTACAAAGTAAATGGTCAAATGCAGAGAAGAAACTCAGTCCTGATCTTCAACCTTACTTCAGGAATAGATATGAACTGACCTTGTAGTTGGCTATGTTGTCTGTGGAACTCAATGCTTACTGGTACCAGAGCCCTTGCGAAAACAGTTAATACAACTTGCACATGAGGGTCATCAAGGAATTGTAGGTACAAAACAAAGATTATGAAAACTATACTGGTGGCCAGCAATGGATGCAGACGTGCAACTGTGATTCATTCTTGTTTTACTTGTCAGAATCATGACAAATTGCATTTGTTTGTCATATATCATCAGCTACATTAATAACATTTCTGCCTACAGTCTTCAGCAGAGAAGGTAATCCAAAGGAGTTAATATCAGACAACAGACCACAGTTTGTCTCATCTGAGTTTGAATTATTTCTGAGAGAGAGGAATATTGTGCACAGGATCTTCAGTGTATTACCCACAAGCAAATAGAGAAATCGAGTGAATCAACAGAAGTCTGAAAGAAGCACTACAGACAGCAAATCTTACTGGGAAATCTTGGAAACTATTACAAAAGAGTTCCCACATAACTACAGAGCAAAGTGCCATGCAACAACCCAAGCATCTCCAACTGAATTATGCTAATAAAGCACTGTTATACTCTACTCATCCTCGGCAACCAAAACATAAGAATTATTTTTAAGTCTGCATATTGTTGCATTGGAAATCATTTCATAAGCTTTCGGAGTATAACACCAATCTTTCTCTTATATGCTTCCTGAGTATTAAAACAATCTCTATATACCCAAAGGATAAATTGAGGTCAAAAAGGTAGTTCTAGAAGGAAGTTTTCTTAACACAGTTACATTACAGAATAAAGCTTCAATTGTGGAGAACATATGAATGTGCCTAACAGCATGTAAAATGCAGGGCTTACAAGAAAAATTTTAAATTAAAAAACACATTATAAAATCATAAAGGATCTGGGCAGACAGGTGTATCCATACTTAGTGCATTGTGCACAACTGTGAGGAATAATTCATGTTCAATGGTAGAATCTGGAGCAAATTTTGTTAGAATTATATTCAACTGCTTTGCTTTTGCTACACAGGATCTAATATTGTTAAACAATCAGACCAAACATCACACAATGGGGCATATTTACTGATAAAAATATGTTGAATTATCTTCACATTGGTGAAAATTCTTTTACTTTGGAATAAACTCACATTTTTCACCAGATCCAAGCTGGAGAACTGCCATTATAAAGATGGAGCAGATACATTTGCACTTCATTACGAACATCACCTCCTCCATGCTCATGTTCTACATACATGTAATTTTTTCATGGTGAATATTCACTAGTGAAGTTCCCCACTACAATTGTATGAGGAAAATGCACTGAAGAATTTTCACAAAGATTTTCCACAAGCAGGCAATTAACATACACTTGCAAGTATACCCTTGTTCTAAAGGCTGATTGACAGCTACAAGCAATATTTGGCTTCAATTAATGCATGAAACACACTAATAATGTGGTTCTTATTAGGCTGTGGTGAGAGAATATAACACATATGATAACATGACCACAATACAACGAATTCCCATATTTAATTCTTTATAGTCTTTAGCCTCTCTTACACGCTGATCTGAGGTTGTACTGTATTTTTTGAGGCAATGCTAATCACATTGCAGTATCAGTAAAAACGCTTCCCTCCTGGCTAAAGTTTAGCCAGAGAAGCTGCACATTATGTGCCATATATTTCCAAAGAGACCGCAAGTTGGGGTGCAGTGATATTATTAGTTTACAGTATACAGACCAACAAAATGTAGATTATTTGCATACTGGATGTCAGTGGAGGACTGATTAGACAAAGGGTGAATGCTGGCGGCTTGTTTGGTAGCTTCAGGAAGTACTTTGCTTGTCTTTCTCTGCAGCAATACACGTTTCATGTCTCCAATTTGTTTCTTGTTGGCCCTTTTTCTTAAATGATTGCTTTTTGACACATGGTCCTTATTCTAGCTTAGTTTTGTATTTACACTTGTACATCTGTGGTGCTATATAGATAAATAATAAGCGCACTTGCTAGCTCCGGCAGCTGTTTTTATTTATGGAAATATGTAAATTTAGTTGACACTTTAATACCAAAAATTTAAAATACTCCCTATAGCTTGGAAAGATTTTGGACAACAACAAAGCTATTAGGTGCAAACACTCCATCATTTCGAAGCAGAAATCTTCTCTGTAACTTGTGACATGGTTTGTAGATGGAATTGTAGAATGGTTTGTATTGGAATTCAGTGTAATTTGGATACACTCATGGAAGTTCATTTTGCACTAATGTAATGGTTCACCTCTTGGGCTTGAAGAGCAGGGCTATGTATTTCTGTTTTGCTTATGATATGATACATATGTTTGTCACTGGCCAGTATGATTAGAAGATTTTGATTGGCCAAATCCCTTGCATGTGTGTGTGTGTTGGATGGCATATACCCCAAGGATCATACAGTTATGTTGAAAATGAATTAAACTGTATCAATGAGTGGGTTGCTCTCAGAATATGCTAAGAAATCTTTTTTTACCCATACTGAAGGAACTTCAGAGATATTAACTTCATACATGTCTATATTCTTTAAAACTGCTTTAAAACTAAGGGGCAAATTTACTAAGGGTCGAATTGTCGAGGACTTTTAGCCCTCAAATTCAACTGGCAAATATTTGGCGAATAAATATTTGACAAAATCTAATAAAATTTTCACCGGTTTTGAACGCATTTTCGACTATTGGCCAGAATTGTACGACCGAAAGATTCTAAGTCACAGAAAAAAGTCCAAATATTCGCCAAAATCGTACAAATCGAACATTCGATCATACGATTGAAATTTGGCAAAAGACTTAGGAAAAAAAGGGGGGATTCCCATAGGCTTCTATTGCAATTCGGTAGGTTCAATCTGGCGAAGTAGACGGTCAAATAAAAATTTAAAGGGCAAGTTTTTCGACTGGTGAATAGTCAAACGATTGAATATATATTTATTCGATCTATTCGAATCGACCGAATATTAGTCAAAAATACTTAATTTGTATATTCAAATAGTCACACAGTCGCATAGAGACTATTCAAGTGAATATTCGAATCCTTCAAACAAATTTAGTAAATCTGCCCCTAAGTGACAAATGATGTGTTCTAATTGATTCTTAAACATTTAAGCTACTCAGATCTTTTTCATCTTTTGTACTTTGTCTTGTTATTTTGTCTTAATGCTTTAAAGAATCAATCATTAAAAGAGTAACAACATTTCTTCACAGTGATGTATTGCTAAGCAAGGATATTCTGAGAGGTGCCATTTAGCTAAAGAAATATGTTTTGGTTGGACAGTTAAAATCAATGCAACTACAAAGTATTGAACAATATTGCGTGGAATAAAAAATAAAGTTAAATACAGCTAGGTATGTTAGATGATAATCTGTAGCTCAATAATCTAGTTGAACCTCTTGACATTTTTTCTACACCTTGCATACATAAAATACACATATGGGGGCATTCTATTGTTCTGTGTGTGGAATGGCAAGAATTGTAAAGCAGCTTTGGCTCCTTAGCTCTGCATCATACATGGCACAGATGGCATAAAGAAGCGCAAAACAATATTATTAAAACAATAATTTTTTACTTCTCTCATGCACAGTGCAACATCATTTTTCATATTGCAATTTTTGGGGTACCATATGCACTGAATGAGCAAGTGACAAAAAAAGCTATAGGCAGCACTGTGGCTCATAACTTAACATATCTGTCTTGCAGCACTGGGGATAAGGGATATTGCTATCACAGGCCAGGCATCAGAAGCAGCAGGAAGGGAGCCCATCAGCCCATCAGCCCATCAAGAGAAGTATCAGCTGGTGGGGCTTACACAGCTCAGCTACATGAACCACTAGAATGAACAGACAAATGGGCAATGGCAGGGGATAAACTGAAGTAAAGGCAATGAATAGGGAGCACTTACGCAATAAGCTGCACCTGCTGATTAATGCAGTGCAGCTGATGCCAATTATCAGAGCTATGGCAAGCAAAGAACACAGATTTCATAGGTAGCATGCTTCTATAAGAAAGTCCAATAGATTGAACCTGCTTTAAAAGTTCAGAGAAAATGTCAATTAAATTCATAGCACAAGGCCACTGGCTTCACGCCCGACAGCTACTTGCACTTTACAGCTTATTGGCACACAATGTTAAAAAGCTTAAAAATAAGCCTTAATAGAGAAATTAGGCCTGGATTGTAGCGCAGGTTCCAAGTTTATCTCAAGAATAAGCAGATGCTAGAAAGAAACTAGAAAATGAGGTTAATGGCAATAGAATCATACCAGTTATCTCTTTGCATCATTTAAATGCACAGTTTAATGAGAATTTAAACTCCCATTGAGAATTTTCTGGCCAAAAAATAAGTTAACGCCACTGTATAGATGGCGGTAAAATGTTGCGAATATTCTGGCGTTAATTTTGTCTTTCACACATTTCGCTGTTTAGTAAACCAGGCGTTAATGTGTATGTGTATTCGCAAATTTATATTTACCGCAGGTTAATAAACTTGCGAAAACATATTCTGCGTTAAATCTGTCTATATTTTGTGTGCAAATTTTTACCACACTTTAGTAAACGTACCTAAGCCTAAGACCTCAGATGGCATAAACTCATGAAGTCAGAGGAACACTGGCACCCACCCAGATAACACGAGCTAGACAATAGCATACTCCAGTCAGAGCCCTGGTGGCTGGCTGCTTGTTGTGAGCAGACTCATTGTAAGAAATGGGTACCATACTGCTTCAGCAGTGCAAGCCTCCAGCCAACCCTGCAAGCACCTGTAATAAAGGGTAAATATAACCTCTGTGTCTGCAGAGGACAATATAAAAAACAATAGCTAAGAGGCCCAGAGGAGAATCTGCACCTTACCTGATAGCAGTCAGTAGGATGATAACTCAAACACACAGTGGATACTGAGAAATCAGGAGAGAGATTCACCAGCCAGTACTGCAAGTACCTTGTGTAACAAAAGCCAATATACCTTACTAGATAGCTCATGCTTGTCAGCAGGAATACTCCAGGTGGAACACTGCTTCTTAAGATCAGAGTCATAAGAAAGGAAGGAGGTGCCATACTGCTTAAAGGAAAACTATACCCCAAAAATGAATTTTTGAGCAACAGATAGTTTATATCAACTCAAGTGACATATTAAAGAATCTTACCTACCTGGTATATATATTTAAGTAAATATTGCCCTTTTACATCTCTTGCCTTGAACCACCATTTCATGATGGTCTGTGTGCTGCCTCAGAGATCACCTGACCAGAAATATTTCAACTCTAACTGTAACCGGAAGAAGTGTGGAAGCAAAAGACAGAACTCTGTCTGTTAATTGGCTCATGTGACCTAACTTTATAGTTTGTTTGGTATGTTTGTGTGCACCGTTGGATCCTAGGATCCCAGGAGGCTGTCCTTATTTTTTAAAATGGCTATTTTCTATTTATGATTACCCAATGGCACATGCTACTAAAAAAGTGTATTATTATGAAAATGGTTTATTTACATGAAGCAGGGTTTTACATATGAGTTGTTTTAGGCAATATTTGTTTATAGAGACCTACATTGTTCGGGGGGTACAGTTTTCCTTTAAGCAGTGCAAACCTCTAACTAGTCCTGGAAGTGCCTTGTAACAAGCGCAGATATAACCTCTGTGTCTGCACAGAGGACACAGGACAGGTCCACCCATACAAAACTTAAAATGGTTAGCAAAAGGGGCTGAAAGGAATAGCTGAACCTAGTTAGCAGTATGGAAACTCCAGCCATAGCCCTGAGAGCTCTCAGCTGAGGGACATAATTAGCTAATTAGCATGCAGACTTCCCAGTGCACTGAGCATTTTAAACACACAGTGGAAACTGAATAGTGATGGGCGAATTTATTCGCCAGGGGCGAATTCGTGGCGAATTCCCGCGATTCGCCGTTGGCGAATAAATTTGCAAAACGCCAGCGAAAATTGGACTGGCAAAAATCGCTTTTAAAAACTAGTCGCTCGTTAAAAATGACGCGACGCGCGTTGAAAACAAGGGGATGAAAACGAGCACCGCGACACATTGAAGTTGACGCGACGCATGTCAAAAATGTGCCCCGACTTGTTTCGAGAATTTTTTCGCCAATTCTCAAATTTCGCTGGAAATTCGCAAATTTTTCGGCATGCGAAACTGGGTAGATTCGCCCATCACTAACACTGAAGAATCATACTCACCGGCTTCAGGCTGTTATAACTAGCCCATCGCCATACCCATGGCCCTTTTGCAGAAGATCTGTAAAGCCTCACGTAACTCAAAGGAAAATAAGGGGAGGCCAAAGAGCTCACAGGTAACAATGTGGGAAGCCCACACCTGTGTCTCTTCCCAGACAGCACTAGATTGAATCTTGTGCCTCGCTGGGCATATAGCAGGGGGGCTATTTTAGCACAGGGCTAGGGCCATGGGTATGCCCACACCTGCATTTCATCCCAATTAGCGATAATTTACAGATTATGCATCTTGGGGCATCAGGTAAATTCTTCTCCATTACCTATCTATTACATCCCTCTGTGTCTACACAGAGCTAAAAAATAAACAAAACAAAAACTGTGTTTGACTTCTATCAAAATTCACCAAAAAAGAAAAAAAAATGAGTCAGGAGATCCTACCTCCCTGTCCAGTAGGACAAAAAAATAACAGTGGTAAGGAGGAAGTCATGTGGTCTTATAGGTCTTGATTAATTTTGATTGGTTATAGGTCCTACTTCCAGGTCTGGGAGGGGCAATACCCATGTGTACTGACATGGAGGTACGCAGAAGAAAAGGCATTTTTAGCCACATACATTTTTAGGGTTTAGTTCTCATTTAAGGCATTGAAAACTAATAAGGCATTTTTGAGGAAGTGCACTTGGGAGACTGAAAGTACCCAATATAAAGTGTAAGTGAGTACAAGTGAATTTTCAGGAATCACTCAGTATGTGTCTTGTCACATGTGTTTGGTGTTGGAACAGCAGTTCCATGCAGTAATTATGCGTGATAGATGCAGGTGGGTTTTCATCTGAACTGCAGACTTTAAGGGGGAACTTGCAGCACTGAGAGAAATGGCAAACATGGGGGGAGGAAAGGAGGCTCACATAGCAGCCACTGGCAGGGGCCAGGGTAGTGGGGGGTGGTGAATGAACAGTGGAGGCTAATGAGAGAGACAGGTTTGGGAAGTAGGGGATGGAAGGGAAGGGGGACTGGTCCACAGCTGGTTCAAAGCAACAGATTTGCCAATTTGGGTTGAAATGCTGGGGAGGGCAGCTCTGAACTAGCGTGTATAGAGCAGGCTGACTCTCAGAGCACCCTAGAATACATTGTCTCTAATACTGGTGATGGGGGGAGGAGGGAAAGGCAGCTTTTAGTTCTAGGGGATTCAATTATTAAAAGGGTGGCTAGGGTTATCTGCCTTAAGGACCCTTCATGCTGAAAATCTGAAAATGCTGCTGCTTACCTGGGGCTAGGGGACAGATTATTGGGTAGGGCTGGGGAAGACCCAGTGGTCTTGGTACATATAGGTACCAATTAGCGAAGGGCGAATTTATTCGCCAGGAGCAAATTCGCGGCTAATTCCAGCAATTAAAAAAAAAGAGTTGCGCGGAAAATGACGTGCCGCGACTCGTTTCGCAAATTCTTTTGCCAATTTTCAGCGAAGTGAAACGGGATAGATTCGCCCATCACTAGTACCAATGACAAAGTTAGAGTTGGGGTGGAGTCCTCAAGAATTATTTTAGAAAACTAGAGGAATAGTTGAGGGTGATGACTTCCAAGGTACGTCAGAGAAATTACCAGTGCCACAAGCAATGTTAAGAAGACAGCAGGATCTTAGGGGGATAAATGCATTGCATGAGAGATTGGTGTAGGTAGGAGGGTTTTGGAGTTTTGGAGAGCTTTGCTGATTTCTCATTCGGTTACAGGCTCTTTACTAGGGGTGGTCTGCACTCCAATGATGATATTGCAGCTGCTTTGAGGGAGAAGATGGTTAGAGGGCTGAAGGAGATTTTAAACTAAGTGTGGTAGGAGGATGCAGTAAAAGTTTACATGGTTAGAAGAGGTAGTGGGCAGAGGATGGGAAAATGAGGGCAGAGATATGGTTGGGGGTACCTCATGTCAAATATGCAATATGATACCGGTATTAAATGTATGTTTGCAAATGCAAGGATTCTGATAAAATGGGAGAGTTTCAGGTGCTGGCACTGGAGGGAAAATATGATGTGATTGGAATGGCTGAACCATGGCTGAATGGGTCGCATGACTGAGCAGTTAATATTAGTGGCTATGCTTTGTTTCAGAAGAACAGAGGCAATAGAAATGGGAGAGGGGTATGTTTGTTAGCCAGGGTTTAAAAGTAATTATAAAGGAAGAGGTGACATTAGAAAATGAGGGGGCAGAAACCTTATGGGTGGAGCTCTTCACTGATTGTAGAGAATACAGCAAATTAATTGTAGGAGTATGCTATAGATTCCCTAATTAACTGGAGAGGAGGAGGCTAAGCTCTTGATGCAAACAGAAAAGGCAACTAATTTGGGTAAAGTAATGATAATTTGGGTAATTTTAATTACCCAGATATTGACTGGAGCAATATTACTGCCAGGACTGTTAAAGGGGCCAAGTTTATAAACTTGTTTCATGACAATTTTATGGCACAGGTTGTTGAGGAGCCAACCAGACAAAATTCTATACTGGATCTACTGATCTCTATGAATGACCCAGAATGTAAAGCAACTGTGCAAGAAATCTAACCCCTGTCCAATAGTGACTATAATGTGATCTAATTTACTATCTGGTGCAAAAACCCAGATATACACTGGGACATCAAAACCCCTGAATTTCAGGAAAGCAAAAAGCAATTATAATGAAGGGTTTTAACTAACCAGATATTGACTGGAGCTACATTACTGCCAGAGCTGTTAATGGGAGCAAGTTTATAAACTTGTTGCATGACAATTCTATGGCATATGTTGCTGAGGAGCCAACCAGACAAAATTTGTTAGACTAGTGTGTGTACACTATCAGTTAGCAATAAAAACCTTCTCACTCATATGCTGTGTTATAATGTTGTTTACTTCAGTAGGTGTCAGTGTTCAAGTTGATGTGTATTCATTAAGTTTTATTGAAATGTACATTCTGGGAAGAGGCTCCATGAGGTGATGTTATATGCTCCTTCTTCTGCATGTTGTGAGGATAAGCATCAGCTATGCTTGCAGCATCATACTGACTGGTAAGAGTCCTGACTGTCACTGCAACTCAAGATCACCCTGTTAGGGCCCTTACACACGGGCGTTTTGGACCTGCGCTCCCCTGCGTTGCGTTTGGCTGCGTTCAGCCGCAGGGGAGCGCAGGTATAGACGCACCTCATTCTTTTCAATGGGCCTGTACTCACGAGACGCGTGTAAGCGCCGAACGCAGGTTCAGACGCAACATGCTGCATTTTTCCTGCGTTTGGCGCCTACATGCGTTTGTGTGAGTACAGCCTCATTGAAAATAATTGAGTGCGTCTATACCTGCGCTCCCCTGCGGCTGAGCGCAGCCAAACGCAACGCAGGGGAGCGCAGGTAAAAACGCCCGTGTGTAAGGGCCCTTAATCTGCTAACAATGTGCTATACTGGATCTAGTGATCTCTAATGACACAGAATGTATAGCAGCTGTGCAAGTCATTGTCCAATAGTGACCATAATAAGATCTCATTTAATGGCAGGTGCAAAAAACAAATATACACTGGGACAACAGTGTATATTAGAAAAGCTAATTTTAGCTTCTTAAGAGCTGCCCTGCAGAGCACAGATTGGGACATTATGTTTTCTGTTAAAAACACAGAACAGCAATAGTTGTAATTTAAAATTATATTAAATTGTTACTGTTCTCAATTTATTCCCTAAAGAAGTAAATGTAGAAGCACCAAGAAATACCTTACCTTTATAAGGTAAATAAGATGCTGGACAGTGGGGGAGCAGTAGAAGTGATCTATTTGGATTTTACCAAAGCGTTTTATACAGTGCCCCACAAACAACTGCTTTCTAAACTTAGGGCTTTTGGGCTTAATTAGGTTGTTTGCACATGGATAGGAAACTACAGGCTACAGGTTATAGAAGGTGGTTGTTGATGGTACATTCTCTACTTGGAGTAAGGTTCTTAGTGGGGTCCCTCAGGGCTCTGTACTGGGTCCACTTTTATTTAACTTGTTCATTAATGACTTCAGGGAGGTTATTGTAGTAATCAGTGTCAGTGTTTGCTGATGACACAAAACTATCCAGCCCAATTAATTCCATCCAGTTTGTGACTTGCAGCAAGATCTTGACAAACTGGCAATATGAGTAGCTAAGTGGAAGATCAGATTCAATGTTGATAAATGTAAAGTCATGCACCTGGAATGTAAAAATATGAAAGCTACTTATACCCTAAATGAGACTGCACAAGGAAGATCCATAATGGAAAAGGGCCATGAAGTCCTTGTTGATAATAAACTTGGCTGTAGCAAGTGTTCCGTCTAAATATTCGGTAGGGTTTTTTTACAGTGAGAGCTGTGAAGGTGTGGAATTCAATCAGTCATACTGGCTGATACATTAGATAGCTTTAAGAAGGAGTTGGATGGCTATTTAGCAAGGGAGGGAATACAGGGTTATGGAAGGTAGCTTATAGCTGATCCAGGGACTGGTCCAATTGCCATTTAAAAAAATTTTTTCTTCCTTCAGGTAGCAGTTAGGCAGGTTATATGCAAACTTAAAGGGGTATTGTCATGGGTTTTTTTTCTCAAAACGCATCAGATAATAGTGCTGCTCCAGCAGAATTCTGCACTGAAATAAGTTTCTAAAAAGAGCAAAACAAATTTTTATATTTTTTATATTTTTATTTTGAATGCTGACATGGGATTAAACATATTGTCAGTTTCCAGTCATGTGACATGTGCTCTGATCAATAGTGATGGGCGAATTTATTCGCCAGAGGCGAATTTGCAGCTGCCTACACACCAATATTACAACTAGAAAAAAATACACTTGCTGGTTCAGGAATTAACTACATCATAAAAATCCCTTCAAAGTTGAACTTGATGGACGTGCATCTTTTTTTAACCTAACTTACTATGGCACTATTCATACAGTAGTTGTATATTTATAATTCCCAACCATACCAATGTCTAAAATACCTTTAAGAAACTTTAAGGTTATATGAGTTGAATACATAATTTAACTGAAAACATGATTTGAAGTATTTCACAGAACTGTACATATAGGCAATAGAGAGAGAGAGAGGGCTTACTGGGCCTCCTTACAGAGGGAATGAGGAAACTTAGTCTAAATAATGTCAAAGGGAATTTAAGGACTTGCAGGAGACCTCTTCTTCCAGTTTGGTCAAACTAATGCATTATAGGTATTGGGTCTGTTATCATTAAACCCTATATCCAGAAAGATCCAATTTACAGGAAATTACATTTTAATCAAATACTGTAATTCAGAATTTTTAAAAATATTTCTACTATGTTACTACTTTTTCACTGTAATAATAAAACAGTACTTTGCACTTGATCCTAACTAAGATATAATGAAAACTTATTGGAGGCAGCACAATCCTAATTGGTTTATTTAATGTTTAAATCATTGTTTAGTACATTTAAAGTATGAAGATCCAAATTACAGAACGTTTCCATATCCAGAAACCCACAGGACCTGAGCATTCTGGATAGCAGGCCCCAAACCAGATAAATTAATGTCATTTGTATCTCTGCCTGGATCAACTATCTTAAAAAACCCTCCATATTGACAAGAAAAAGATCCTAGGTTGCATTGTACTACTGTATTTGCATAGACATTAACATGCATGCAACAATCCTGAATTGAATATTTGAGGTAACTACTGTATATACTGTACCTTCTCTTATACTAGTTATTGAGTGAGCCTTCCCAGCAGCTCTAGGTGGAGATTATTGTAGGTCAGTGATTAGTTGAAGGCTATTTGAGGACTATGTGTAACGATCGGCACCCAAAACCAGAACAATTGCTAAGCACCCTGGTCTCAGCTCGGCTTCACCAGTAGTATGACCGCCTTTGGCTTCGGGAGGATCCCTCAGCTTACTCGGATGCCACCTGGACTTATCACTTATCGATAGGTGCAAAGTGAAAGGTTCTGGTTAGCAGAGGGGCACGACTGTTGAACAAAGTCTTTGGGCAGAAAATTGTGGTACAAGGCTTCAGGCAAAAGGGTAGTCAGATTGAGCTGGGTCAAGGCAGGCGGAGTACTATCGTAGTCAGGCAGGCACAGGTCAAACCAGGAGATCAATCAAAAAGGGGTCAAGGCAGAATCACAGTCAGATATCAGGCACGGGTCAAAACCAAGGAGTCAATCAGGAAGGTGGCGGATATAGAAGAGGCGTTAATCATGCAGGGTCAGGAGTCCAGAAGACAGGAAGCATGGCGCCCTAGGAAGCGGCGCAAGAAGAAAGAAGCGGAGGGCGTCCCCGCCGACCCCCCACTAGACCACCAGGGTGAGTCGTTACACTATGCTCATGTTTAAGGATTAATGTATGGCTCATTATTTCATGTATTATGTGTTCAAGCCCCACTGCTTTACCACTGTATCTCTTCCTGAGTATTATCGAAAGTGAGAGGTATAGAGCTGAATGTAGAATTTACAAATGCATGCAGACATAATAAGACAGATGTATTTAGCTTAACACAGTTAGATGATCCATCTCAATCTGGTACAATCCTGTGAAATTTTTTTTGTTCTGTCCAATTATTTTCTTAAAGTGGTCTGTCCAATTATTAAACAATTTTTGGGAACAATTAATAGAATATTCCAGAGATTGATGTACCGCCCACCCCTTCCAAATATAGTCAGGTGATCCCACATGTGGCTAATAAATGGGCAACCACATTTGGAATGTTTACTTTGAAAGCAGCAAGTAAATTGCAGGTAAAATATAGTCCCTTTGTAAATTGTATAATGAAGCAAATTAATTCTTAATGAATCAGATGAAAGTTGAGTGTAGGACTGGCCATATTGGGGATGACATTGACATAATTGGCCAGCTTAAATATATTGCAATATATGGACAAACAATCCCTGTTTTGTTTAAAGGAGAAGGTGTTTTTAGTTGTGTGTAAGATAACTATCTGTAAAAACCCCAAGATCCTTCTCACTTAAGGAAACTCCCAACACACTGCCATTTAGTGTATAACTTGCATTTATATTATTTTTGCCAAAGTACATAACCTTGCGTTTATCAACATTGAACCTCATTTTCCAGTTTGCTGCCCAGTTTTCCAACAAATCACTCTGCAAAGTGACAGCATCCTGCATGGAACCTATAGTTCTGCACAATTTAGTATCATCTTCAAAAATAGAAACCATACTTTCAATGCCCACATCCAGGTCATTAATAAACAAGTTGAAAAGCAAGGGACCCAGTACAGCGCCCTGCGGTACTCCACTAACAACACTGGTCCAATCAGAATATGTTCCGTTTACCACCACTCTTTGTAGTCTATCTTTTAGCCAGTTCTCTATCCAGTTACAAATACTATGTTCCAGGCCAACACTTCTTAATTTAACCAGTAACCTTCTGTGTGGCACTGTATCAAATGCTTTAACAAAGTCTTAGTAAATCACATCCACAGCCATCCCAGAATGGAGGTCCCTGCTTACCTCCTCATAAAAAGAAATAAAGTTAATCTGGCAAGATCTATTACGCATAAAACCATGCTGGCAAAAACTCATAGTATTGTTATCTGCTATGAAGTCCGGTATCCTATCCTTTATTAATCCTTTGAAAAGCTTTCCTACCACCAACGTCAGACTAATTTTCTGATTAGTCAAGATCTGCTCAGATTTGAAGCAAAACAGCCCACAAACATTTCTACAGATGGAATGCAGACTTCTGAAAATAATCAAGAATACTTTTAGGGTACTTTTTATGCTGCCGTTTCTGATCTGTCATCACGAAAGCAGCTAAATAGGGCAATGCATTTCCCCTAGTAAATTGTACATTTTTTTTCTCACTAAGTTAACTAAGCTAGCACAAAACCAAGAAGATAGATGACATCTACTGATTAGTGAAACATTTTGCATCTACAGATTCGCCACTAACCTCCACATTTCACCAGTAAAATAACTACCCCACAATGTTCGACAAATGCATACATCATTTTAACCTTCCCCTCTCCTTCCACATCAACCAAAGGAATCTGAGTTGTCCCAATGTAAATTAAAGGACATACACACACATATATTTATTTTTTTTCATTTTTATGAAGGATACAAAACACCCAGATATTATCTGTTAGTGGTCAGCTTTATTATTAGATATGCCTGTGTTTGTAAACAACAAACAGTTGTTAAAGCCCCCCCAAAGCAGAAACAAGGCAAAAATGGCCATAGACTCAAAAATGTAACAAAATATGCATGACAAAACAGTTTTGCAGTTTTGCAATTTTTTTTCGATCATCACTATGAAACAACCTTTTTAGAAAAATAAAATGTGTTATTATGGTTAAGGTTTAGTGTTCCTCATTTCCAAATTACAGAATAATGTTTTTTTTAGTGATTCACCGCATCCACTGTTTTTGGATTTGGGAAAATCCTCAATCCTTTGTGAAAAAGAAAATAGATTTTGATACGATTCAGCCAGGGATTTGGCCCAGGGCCAGGCCAAGCTGACCATGTGCCCTAGGCCAACATGCTTACCCCCATGTGTGTGTCATTACTGAAGGGAGAGCAGCAGAGGGGAGTGACTAGGTATAGGCAGAAGTTCCATTAACAAGAACCTGTCCAGAGCCCCCATCTTGCAAACCCCTATCTTTGCGCCCTAGGATGGTGCCTCTTCTGCTTACCATAGTTCCTGCTGTGCACAAATTTGAATCCTGGATTTGGTGCATCCTTTTTTTTTTTGCAACCACACCTTCTAATGTTTCATTGGCAAGGATAACACATATAAACATAAGGAAATGGCGTTTCATGAAGCCACAATAGTCTATCTGTGTGCATGCTGGGAGCAGTTCCTCTTCCCCCTTTAGGCTCAGAGTGTAATGTTGTGCAACACCATCCACTAGGGAAGGGATGTATTACACTGCAAACCTATGGTGGGCTGAGAAATGAGATGCTTGGTTCTTATGTTACATAGGTTTATTTCAATCTATTAATGAAGTAAGCCTTAAATCCTCTTTGGTGTGTAGTTCTGTATATTGCTTGCTTTTAAATGTGTAATTGGTCTAATGTGTGAACATGTGAGTTTACAGCAAGATGCAGATTTTTTTTTCAAAACCATTGTTTTTCTTTTGTACAGCTTGTAAATATATATTGCAAATCTCTGTTTACTAGTTTTGTAAATAACATTACAATTTCTCTTGTTAACTGTCATGTTGAATTCCCTACCAACATCAGAGCTATACCGGACACACCAGGGGAAAAAAGTTCCATTTGCAGATGGCTCTTGGATTAAACATATTTGACAGAGGATTATATTCTCTCATAGGAGAAAACTAGGCCGTAAACAGACTTACACTCTCTCTTTAGAAATGCAAAAAAAGTGCAAAATTAGCTTACCATCCCTATGATATTGATATTCATCTGTTCATTTATTTAAATTAAGAGCCAATTCCTCAACAAACAAAGAAGAAGAAATCTGTGCCCATGTTAATTTTCTTTTCATCATGAACGCTTGTAAAAGGTATTTTGCATTTCAATGGTTTGCCAATACGGATGCACGTTAATGAAAAGTTTGAAATGAGGGAACAAAAATGCTTCTGTGTTGCAACTATATATTTTTAATTGGAATGCATAAGTGTGCACAATTGTAATAAACAGATTTTCCACTTATTTTTATTAAAGCTTTAAATTTGCTGCTTAAGTTTCTGTCGCACTAGTATTTTTTATTTTGAAAGTTACTATACATCTAGCCTTTCTCATCTCTATTGATTGCTTTTTATGATGAGTTCAATAAGATGCGGGACAGTGGGGGGAGCAGTATATGTGATCTATTTGAATTTTGTCAAAGTCCCCCTCATGTACCCCGTCTGATACAGTGCCCCACAAATGACTGCTTCCTAAACTAAGGACTGCTGAGCTTAATTAATTTGTTTGCTCATGGATAGGAAACTGGCTACAGGATCAGGTACAAAGGGTTGTTGTTAATAGCACATTCTCTACTTGGAGTAAGGTTCTTAGTGGGGCCCCTCAGAGCTCTGTATAGCATCCACTTTTATTTAACTTGTTAACTAATGACTTAGGGGAGGGTATTGTAAGTAATGTATCACTATGTGCAGACACAAAAATATGCAGCCCAATTAATTCCATCCAGAATGCGGCATCCTTGCAACAAGATCTTGACAAAATGGCAATGTGGGCAGCTAAGTGGCAGATGAGATTCAATGTTGAATAAATGTAAAGCCATGCACATGGGATGAAAAAATATGCAAGCTACATATACCCTTAATGGGACAGCACTAGGAGAATCCATAATGGAAAAGGTCCTTGGAGTCCTTGTAGGTAATAAAATTGACTAGTTTTGGTCTCCAGTGCTTGAATGGGACATTATTGAATTGAAGAGGATCCAGAGGAGGGCAACGAAGCTGGTAAAGAGTATTGAAAATCTCAGCTATGAGGAAAGACTAGCCAAGTTGGGGTTGCTCACTCTGGAGAAAAGGTGCTTAAGGGGATATGATGACCATGTATAAATATATGAGGGGATCCTACAATAACCTCTCTAATACTTTATTTACCAGTATGTTCTTCCTGCTGACTAGAGTGCACCCATTCTCAGCTATGAGATTCAATGTTGATAAATGTAAAGTTATGCACATGGAATGAAAAAATATGCAGGCTACTTATACCCTTAATGGGACAGCACTATGCAAATACTGGAAAAGGACCTTGGAGACTTTGGAGATAATAAACGTCACTGTAGCAAGCAATGCAGAAGTCAAGAATTCAGAAGATGCAAGAGAAAACAAGGTCTTGAGCTGTATGGCATAGATTTGCTGGAGGACGGAATTATTCTTTCACTTTACAGCGTGCTGGCAAGGCCCCATCTAGAAAATGCTGTATAATGTTGGTCTCCGGTGCTCGAATGGGACATTATTGAATTGAAGAGGATCCAGAGAAGGGCAACTAAGCTGGTAAAGGGTATGGAAAATCTCTGCTATGAGGAAAGACTGGCCAAGTTAGGGTTGTTTTTGCTAGAGAAGAGGCACTTAAGGTGTGATATGATAATTATGTATACATATATAAGAGGATCATATAATAATCTCTCTAATGTTTTGTTTACCAGAAGGTCCTTCCGGCTGACATGAAGGCACCCATTCTGATTAGAAGAAAGGAGGTTCTGTCAAAATATTCGGGAAAGGGTGTTTAACAGTGATTAGAAGAAAATGGACTCCCGCAGCACTGGGTGACTTTCATGATCCTGTCATGGGAAAAAAAATTTTTTTCAAAATGCATCAGTTAATAGTTATGTTCCAGAAGAATTCTGCATTGAAATCCATTTCTCAAAAGAGCAAACAGATGTTTTTTTTATATTTCATTTTGAAATCTGACATGGGGCTAGACATTTTGTCAAATTCCCAGCTGCCCCAAGTCATGTGACTTGTGCTCTGATAAACTTCAATCACTCTTTACTGCTATACTGCAAGTTGGAGTGATATCAGAAAGCCAGAAAGCAGTTCCCTCCTAAAGTGCTGGCACAAGTCACATAACTGGGGCAGCGGCACAAGTCACAGGACTGGGGCAGCTAGGAGACAAAATGGCTAGGAGACAAAATGGCTAGCCCCATGTCAGATTTCAAAACTGAATATAGAAAAATCTGTTTGCTT